>CM064909.1:64683316-65421908 GCA_032727855.1 Quercus ilex subsp. ballota | reverse complement strand
CATGGAAGCAGAATATGTTGCTGCTTGTGAAGCAGCAAAGGAAGTTGTATGACTCAAGAAATTCCTTTCTGACCTTGGTTTAATGAAAATGGAACAAGTTTCCATCACATTGTTTTTGCAACAATAGTAGTGCAGTTGCATAATCAAAAGATCCAAGGAATCACAAGAAAGGAAAGCACATTGAGAGAAAGTACCACATCATTCGAGACATAATTGCATGTAGAGATGTAGTGGTGGCAAAGATTGAAAGTGCAAATAATCTAGCTGATCCCTTTACCAAAGCCTTGCTTCAGAGGACTTTTGAGTCGCATTTGGAGGGAATAGGAGTTAGATTAGTGCACAATAGTTTTTAGGGCAAGTTGGAGATTGTTAGGATTTGTGCCTTAGAATCCTATTGTATAATGCTATGTATGACATTATGTATGACATGATGTATGACTTAATATAGCAATTAATAAAGCTGTTTTATTATTATCTGAAATAATAGTAACTTGAATATTTGGACATTATCATATAGTCCATGAGATGCATAGTATGTGATTTAGTCACAGAAGATATAAGTCACAAGTTCTTTGTAAACTCAAAATTTGGTTTCTAGTCGGTGATGAAATTGGGCATTTCATCTGCGAAGACTATAACATATCAACTGAGATGATTTGTTTTGATCATGAAAGTGGTGACTTCTAATTGGTATGTTTTAAGAGTTAAAACATATTGAACTGGACCGCTATGAGATTTATTATTCTCCTAATGACTATCAATTGAATAATAAATTTCACAACTTATATTTGCATGAACACTTAATCCTGAGAGAATAATAGACCTGATCATGAAGTGTAGGTTGTTTTGATATATCAGGAATGAGATCTAAAGTAATGGTCAAAACCTCAGTGTATTGGGCAGCCACATTTAATGTTGATGGAACATGTGTTCTCAAGATGGAATTCATAGTCTCTTAACGGAGATACAAAATATTCCCTTGAGATAAGTTTAATGGATTTGTTATTCAGAGAGTTAGGCCTAACCACTTTAGTAAGACTAAAGTATATATTTATGAAATTGAATTTCATAAATATATGATGAATAACTTAAAATGATTAAACCGGATACTTAAGGATTAAGATGTAGTAATACACAAAGTGGCAGTCTATATAAATGACTTTGTGTTACTACTAATGTTTTATAAAGGGGTTGCATGTATAATAAAGTCTTGGAATATAATTTATAGATAAGGCCTAGAGTGCAACTAAATTTATATGGTGATATTAAATATAGTTAATGATAACTTTGGACTTGTCAAGAGTTGACAGAAAAGCCCAAGGCCTATTGGAGCTAGTGTCTTATTGATCCCTTTTGGTCCCACTCCAAGCCAAATACTAAAGCCCAATTGAGAAGGCCCAAAAGGCTAGCCCAATTAGATAATCAGATATATAGAAAGAAACATACAGATTTTAAAGAGAAGTATTGGTATGTATGTGAGTGTTGGACACTCTTCAATTCTCTCTTGAACAAACTCATATAACTGATTGAGAGACCACATATCTTGGGTATTAGTGGAATTGGAGTGAAGATTGAAAGTCTTCTCAAGAACTTCTAAATTTTCAGTTTTGAATTTCACTGCGTCAAGGTACACTATCTTATTCTCTAATTCTGAAACTCATATGGCACATGTTAATAATTATGAATGAAGTAGATTTGTAATTTAGTTTTTTCCACTGGATAGACTCTTATTTCCATCAATGGTATCAGAGCGGTCTTCGATTTCCAATCTGTTTAACATGTTTTGTGAGTTTTGGAATTAGAGATAATAGTTTCATGATGTTAGAAGATTATATGTGTATTTAATTTTCTGCATGGTTGTTGAAACTACAGTTTGATGAAAACTGAAATCGATGTTATGATGTTGCTTAAATTTGAATTTAAGTAAGTTAAATTGAACTTTAAGGCCATAGCATCAATGAAATTCAGTTTTGACATCAAATTATGTCTATCATGTTCATATGGTAATTGTTTGTTCATAGAAAACCGTAGAAAACTGTTCAGATTTTTCCTTCAAAAACTAAAAACACGGGATTTTTGCTGGTTAGCTTCCTGTGAAGTTACTCACGAGAAATGCTTCTGAAGCACAAAACTTTTCGCGGGTAAGTTTTACTCACGAAACAGTCGCGAGACAGTAGCAAAAGTTTTTGTCTGATTTTTTGAGTTTTTTCACTATTTTGCCTAAACTCAATTTCGCGAGAAGAGCTTAGTCGCGAGACAGTAGCGAGACAGTAGCGAGAGTTTCTGTCTGATTTTTGTGTTTTCACTTTTTTGCATGAAAGCATTTTCGCAGGAAGAGCATAGTCACAAGCTTCTCGCAAAAATGCTACTGAAGGGAATTTTGAATTTTTTCTAAGTGTTTTCAAATGTATAAAGTGCAAGGCTGTGTGTGATTAGTTTACACATGTTTACAAAATAAAAACCTTTAATTTAGAACATCTAGTGGGAGAGAGATACAAGGGTTGAATCTCACGGCCTCCATTGTCAGTTCATAGTAGTGTGAAATATGTACTTTGTCTTAGCCTTGAGCTTTGCATTCCATGCGGAGAGTATTTGTTTCATGGTACTACAGGATTGAATTTCTTCGTTTATAGTGGTTTCATCTAACACCTTGTCTTAGCCTTGAGCTTTGCATTCCATGCTGAGGGTGTTGTATCGTGGTACTAAAAAATAAGCCTGTTAAGCGGATGAAATGTGGCTACACATGATTCTAGACAATGGTATACACTAGACTAAATATTATAGTATCCTCTATGCTAAGTTCTTACTATAACTATTTAGAGGCCAAATGTATAACGGCATATTGTTGGTGTTTGATAAGAGTTATCATGATAGCATTAATAATGAGAATAGTTCTTAATCAATCATAGTATTTTATATTCACTCTATGCTGAGGGATATTCAATATGGGATTGGGTTGTCATTGCATATATTATATTATGGTTTTATTAAGGTTCCATACTATATGATTATATGCTAAATTGATAATGTCCAGTTTACTTATTATATTTGTGTTTATTAATTTCAGATTTGAACATGGCATCTTTTAGCCCACTTGTCACTATTCTTAATTAAAACAAACTGATTGGATCCAACTATGTTGACTGGAAAAGAAATTTGGACATTGTTCTTACTGCTGAAGAGCACAAATATGTGCTTACTAAACCATGTCCCAGCTTTCCTTCATTAGATGCTCCTCTTGAGGAAAAACAGCGATATGATCATTGGTAGAAATCTAATGAGATGGCCAAGTGCTATATCCTAGCATCTATCTCAAATGTTCTACAGCATCAAATGCAGGATGTAGAACTAGCTTTGGACATAATGTTTAGTCTGAAGGAGATGTTTGGTGAGCAAGGCCGATCTGCAAGGCAAGAAACCATGAGGCAAATTTATAATACCAAAAATGGCTAAAGGTGGTTTAGTGAGGGAGCATTGTCTTACAATGATCTCTAATCTGAATACATTGGAGGTTTTGGGTGCCGATATTGATGGAGAATCCTAAGTGGATATGATACTTCAGTCACTACTAAAATCATTCAAGGAATTCAAACTTAATTATAATATGAACAAAAAGATTTATTCTTTGTCTGAATTAATGAATGAATTGGTAGCGGCGGAAGGCATCCTTAGTACTTCTAATGTTGAAGCCAATGTAGGTGAAGCTTCTACTTCTCAACCTAAGTCAAAAGGCAAGGGTAAGAAGAAGATGAAGAAGGACTTCACTAAGCAAGAGTGTAAACAAATTGCCTTAGGGGTGGCTGACAAAGGAAAGAAGCTCAAAGGAAAATGTTTCCATTGTGGTGAGAAAGGACATTGGAAGAGGAATTGTCCAATTTTCAAAGCTACCAAGAATAAAGGTATAAAAACTTCATTCCTCCTTGAAATATGTTTAGTGCAGAATCCCACAGATTCCTAATGTGTGGATTCAGGTTGTACTAATCATATCTGCAATTCTTTGCAGGGGTTCCAGGAGACTAGAAAGCTTAAGGAAGGGGAATTGTTTCATACTTAGGCTGATGGGAGCAGGATTCCGGTTGTAGCCCTTGGTGTTTATAATTTATGTTTTGAGTCTAGAGTTTTAATATTGGAAGACTGTCTGTATGTACCTAGTGTTCATAGGAATTTAATTTTTGCAACTTATCTGGGTAAACATGGATATTGTGTTATCCTTAAAGACAATATTGTAATAAAGAATGGTAAAGTGTTTATCTGTTCTAGCAATATTGTTGATGGTCTTTATATTTTAACTCCTGATAAGCATAAATAATATAATTCTGAATTAGATAATAGCTCTCATGTGAAATTATTAAAGAGAAAGTTTCCTTCTACTAGTGATGCATATCTTTGGCACTTGCGTTTGGGTCATACTAATTCAAACAGAATTTAAAGACTGATCAAAGATGGTCTCTTAGAGCCTTTGGACTTTGATATTTTTCCAGTTTGTGAATCTTGTTTGGAAGGCAAAATGACCAAACGACCTTTTAATGCAAAAGGTAGAAGAGCCCATGATTTACTAGAACTAGTACATTCAGATGTATGTAGTCTTATGTCAATCCAGGCAAGAGGAGGCTATGAGTATTTCATTACTTTCACAGATGATTACTCTAGATTTGGTTATGTGTACCTAACGAAACGGAAGTCCGAAGCCTTTGAAAAGTTCAAAGAGTTTAGGGTTGAAGTTGAGAATCAATTAGGCAAACGCATAAAGGCCATTCGATCTGATCGTGGTGGCGAATATTATCTTGGGGGTTTTAAGGATTACTTAACTGAAAATGGGATTGTATCCCAAATGACTGCACCTGGAACTCCACAACAAAATGGTGTAGTAGAAAGAAGGAATAGGACTCTTTTAGATATGGTTAGGTCCATGATGAGTTATTCGACTCTACCAATTTCCTTTTGGGGATATGCTTTAAATACTGCAATGTATCTTTTGAATTTAATACCTTCGAAGTCTGTTTCTAAAACACCTTTAGAGTTGTGGAATGGGCGTAAGCCTAGTATGAGACATCTCTATATTTGGGGTTGTCCAGCACATGTGTTGATAGGAAAGTCTGACAAGTTACAGCCTAAAACAGAAGTGGTTTTCTTTGTAGGGTATCCAAAAGGAACAGTTGGAGGTTTATTTTATAGTCATAAAGATAATAAAGTGTTTGTTAGCACAAATTCCAAATTCTTGGAAAATGACTATATGAATGATTATACTCCTAGAAGTAGAGTTGTTTTGGTTGAAATGAATGAACCTGTAAATAAACAACCAATAGATGAGACTAGGGATGATGTGGTTGTATTAGATATACCACAAGATATTACTCATGAGATGACTAGTACATAGGTGCCTCGTCGTAGTGGGAGAATTGTTCAGCCTCCTATAAGATTAATAGGTTCGGGAGAAACTTATGAAGCTATCTCAGAAGAGACTGAATTAGATCCCTACACTTATGAAGAGGCAATGAGTGATATAAATGCACATCATTGGGTTAAAGCTATGAAATCTGAGTTAGATTCCATGTATTCCAATCATGTTTGGGATCTTGTGAAGGCGTCTAACGGCATTAAACCTGTTGGTTGCAAATGGGTTTACTAGAGGAAGAGAGGGATAGATGGAAAGGTTGAAACCTTTAAAGCAAGGCTAGTGGCGAAAGGGTATACACAAAAAGAAGGTATTGATTATGTAGAAACCTTTTCATTAGTAGTAACGCTTAAATCTATCAGAATTCTCTTATCCATTGCTGCTCATTATGATTATGAGATTTGGCAAATGGATGTCAAGACTGCATTTCTTAATGGCAATCTTGAAGAGGAAATCTATATGATGCAACCAGAAGGTTTCATAGCAAAGAACTAAGAGCATATGGTATGCAAGTTGAAAAGGTCCATTTATGGACTTAAGCAAGCATCTAGGTCATGGAACATCAGATTTGATCAGGCAATCAAATCATTTGGTTTTGAACAAAATCTTAATGAACCATGAGTGTAAAAAAGACATCAAGATAAAGTAGTAATGTTCCTAGTACTTTATGTTGATGATATTCTACTCATTGGAAATGATGTAGGAGTAATGTCATCAGTAAAGGTTGGTTGTCAAGCCAAACTGATATGAAAGACTTGGTGAGGCTAATTTTTATTCTAGGGATCAAGCTTTGGCGAGATCGCAAGAATAAGATGTTAGGCTTATCACAAGCTGGATATATAGATAAGGTTCTAGAATGGTTTAGCATGCAAAACTCCAAGAAAGGATTACTTCCTTTCAAAGATGGAGTTCCTCTGTCTGATGACCAAAGGCCTAAGACTCAAGAGGAAGTAGATATGATGAGACAATTTTCTTATGCTTCTGCAGTAGAAAGTCTCATATATGCCATGCTTTGTACTAGACCAGATATTTGTTATTCAATTAGCATGGTCAGCCGATATCAATCAAATCCAGGACCAAAACATTGGCAAGCTGTAAAGCATATTCTCAAGTATCTATGGAGAACGAGAGATTATATGCTTGTTTACCATTGTAAAGATTTGATACCCATTGGCTATACAGATTCAGATTTTCAATCGAATTTAGATTTCAGAAAGTCCACATCAGGATGTGTATTCACCTTGGGAGGTGGAGCCATAACTTGGAGGAGTGTCAAGCAATCTTATATTGCGGACTCCACCATGGAAGCAGAATATGTTGCTGCTTGTGAAGCAACAAAGGAAGCTGTATGGCTCAAGAAATTCCTTTCTAACCTTGGTGTAATGAAAATGGAACAAGTTCCCATCATATTGTTTTGCGACAATAGTGGTGTAGTTGCACAATCAAAAGATCTAAGGAATCACAAGAAAGGAAAGCACATTAAGAGAAAGTACCACTTCATTCGAGACATAATTGCTCGTGGAGATGTAATGGTGGCAAAGATTGAAAGTGCAAATAATCTAGCTGATCCCTTTAGCAAAGCCTTGCCTCAGAGGACTTTTGAGTCGCATTTGGAGGGAATAGGACTTAGATTAGTGCACAATAGTTTTTAGGGCAAGTGGGAGATTGTTGGGATTCGTGCCCTAGAATCTTATTGTATAATGCTATGTATTATATTATGTATGACATTATGTATGACTTAATATTGCAATTAGTAAAGCTGTTTTATTATTATCTGAAATAATGGTAACATGAATATTTGGACATTATCATATAGTCCATGAGATGCATAGTATGTGACTTATGTGATTTAGTCACAGAAGATATAAATCACAAGTTCTTTGTAAATTCAGAATTTGGTTTGTAGTCAGTGATGAAATTGGGCATTTCATCTGCGAAAACTATAACATATCAACTAATATGATTTGTCTTGATCATGGAAGTGGTGACTTCTAGTTGATATGTTGATATGTTTTAAGAGTTAAAACATATTGAACTGGACCGCTGTGAGATTTATTATTCTTCTAACGATTGTCAATTGAATAATAAATTTCACGACTTATATTTGCATAAACTCTTAATCCTGAGAGAATAATGGACCTGATCATGAAGTGTAGGTTGCTTTGATATATCAAGAGTGAGATCTAAAGTAACGGTCAAAACGTCAGTATGTTGGACAGCCACATTTAATATTGGTGGAACATATATTCTCAAGATGAAATTCATAGTCTCTTAACGGAGATACAAAATATTCCCTTGAGATAAGTTTAATGGATTTCTTATTCAGAGAGTTAGGTCTAACCACTTTAGTAAGACTAAAGTATATATTTATGAAATTGGATTTCATAAATATATGATGAATAACTTAAAATGATTAAACCGGGTACTCAAGGATTAAGATGTAGTAATACACAAAGTGGTAGTCTATATAAATGACTTTGTGTTACTACTAATGTTTTATGAAGGGGTTGCATGTATAATAAAGTCTTGGGATATAATTTATAGATAAGGTCTAGAGTGCAACTAAATTTATATAGTGATATCAAATATAGTTAATGGTAACTTTGGACCTATCAAGAGTTGATAGAAAAGCCCAAGGCCCATTGGAGCTAGTGTCTTATTGATCCCCTTTTGGTCCCACTCCAAGCCACATACTAAAACCCAATTGGGAAGGCCCAAAAGGCTAGCCCAATTAGATAATCAGATATATAGAGAGAAACATACAGATTTTAAAGAGAAGTATTGGTATGTATGTGAGTGTTGGACACTCTTCAATTCTCTCTAGAACAAACTCATATAACTGATTGAGAGACCACACATCTTGGGTGTTAGTGGAATTGGAGTGAAGATTGAAAGTCTTCTCAAGAACTTCTGAATTTTCGGTTTTGAATTTCACTGCATCAAAATACACTATCTTATTCTCTAATTCTGAAACTTATAAGGTATATGTTGACAATTGTGAATGAAGTAGATCCCGTGTATTTAGTTTTTTCCGCTGCATAGACTCTTATTTCCATCTGCTAGTTACTTGGCCATTCTTTGTGATTTACCCTTATTTAAGGGATTTTATCTTTCATTGCCTTCATCAGTAACTTACATTCGTCTAAACGGAATCTTGTTACTTAGCCATCTTTCTTTTTGTGACTTACACCCATTTAAGGGATTTTGTCATTCTTTGGTTTCATCAATAACTTATATCCGTCTAGGCGGAATCTTGTTACTTAGCCATTTTTTTTGTGACTTACACCCATTTAAGAGATTTTGTCATTCTTTGGCTTCGTCAATAACTTATATCCGTCTAGGTGGAATCTTGTTACTTAGCCATTTTTCTTTTTGTGACTTACACCCATTTAAGGGATTTTGTCATTCTTTAACTTCGTTAGTAACTTACATCTGTCTAGGTGGAATCTTGTTACTTAGCCATTTTTCTTTTTGTGACTTACACCCATTTAAGGGATTTTGTTATTCTTTCGTCAGTAACTTACATTCTTCTAGGTGGAATCTTGTTACTTAGCCCTTTTTTTTTTTGGGCTTTTAAGCTGCTAGGCTTGCTTGCATTGAATCATTGGTAAATAGTTCTTTTATTGCTTTCAAAAATGAATACAATTGTCTGCTACATCTTCAAGTGCTTAATATTCCATGGTCGTGGAAGTCTCTTCCTATCTAAGGTCTCCAGGTGATAACTGCCTTGTCTGGAGTAATGGACGACCCCGTAGGGTCCTTCCTAGGTTGGGCTGAGTTTCCCTTGGGCAGGGTCTTTGGTTGCCAGGGTGACTTTGCGTAGGACGAGGTGTCGTTTGAGCTTCACTTTCTTGTTGTAGTACTCGGCCATCTTCTGTTGGTACCTTGTCATCTTGTTAGATGCTTCATCTCTGACCTTGTCCAAGCAGTCCAGGTTGACTTTTAGCTGATCGTCATTACTCTCCTCGTGGAACATCTCTCGTCTGATGCTGGTTATTCCTACCTCGACTAGGATTACTGCCTCGGTGCCATAAGTAAGTTTGAAGGGGGTTTCTCCGATTGGGGTTCTTGCCGTAGTCCTATAGGCCCACAATACATTGGGCAATTCTTCGGGCCAGGCTCCCTTAGCGTCGTCCAACCTGGCTTTGATGATCTTGAGTAGTGTTCAATTAGTCACCCCTGTTTGTCCATTTGCTTGTGGATGTCTCGAGGGTGAGGATTGGTTCTTGATCCCTAGGCTTGAACAAAAATCCCTGAAGCCTTGACTGTCAAACTACCACCCATTATCTGATATGATCGTCCGTGGAATCCCAAACCTACAAATTATGTTCTTCCACACAAAGCTCTAGATACTTGCTTCGATGATGGTTGATAATGCCTCTGCTTCAACCCATTTTATGAAGTAATCAATAGTGACTAGTAGAAACTTTACTTGTCCCTTACCTCGTGGCAGTGGACCAATGATGTCAATTTCCCATTGTGCAAATGGCCAAGGGGAGGCTATCGTCATCAGTCTCTCTGTTGGAAGGCATTGGACATTCCAAAACCTCTGACACTTGTCGCACTTCTTGACGAGCTCCCTCGCGTCTACCTGCATAGTAGGCTAGAAGTAACTTGTTCAGATAACTTTGCTTACCAAGGATCTAGGGCCTGCATGGATCTCCGTAAACCCCTTCAGTCTATGTACCCGGTTTATCTATGACCAATGTGTATATATATATATATATATATATGGTTTCATGGTTCCTAGCCGTTGGGGCCTTAATTGCGGATTTAGTGCCTTTTTTGTAACGCTTCTGGGCTCATGAATATGGGTTTTGATGAGGCTCTATTGGTCTATTCACTGATTCGTAACTATCTAAGGTATTGAATGCTCTTATTAATGGATCCTCTGTGTTCGTCTGTGTCGTGCCGTGGTGGATGAGTACGTTTGATGAGATCGTCCAATGAAGTTGAGTTTGTCAGTCCCATCACTTTCAAATTTCAAATTTTAAAAATCAAAAATTCAAAATTAAATTAAATTAAGAAATTCAAAACAGAATTTAAAAAAAATACAAACACAAACCCAGAAAATTCAAAATCAAACAGAAACCTAGAAAATTCAAAATTATACACAACATGTTCCAAAATACAAGAACACAAACCAATAAATCTTCTCTCCTTCAACAAAATCAACCCAAATCCAACACCAAATCCATTCAAGGAACACAAAAGCGCAAACTCATAAACACAAAAGCACAAGTTAAAGAACACAAACCCAAATTTAAACATAAGCACAACATCAACAACACAATAGCACAAATCCAAGCATAGATCCAAAAAATTCAAAATCAAAACCCAAATCCAAATCAAGACATAGACACAAATATTGCTAGAATATCCACTTCATTCAAAATTTTCATCATTTCCTCCATTTTCTTACTAGCCAAATAGGAAAGGGAAAAAAAAAAAAAAAAACTAGATCTATTGGCAAAAAAACACATAAAAGCAAAGAGAGGGAATAAGGGGAGGGAAAGAGGAAGGGGAAGGGCTAACCGGCATGGATGGAGTAGGCCTGGGTGGGTCAGCGACATGGCTTCAAATTGGTGTGAAGAGATGAAGAAAAAAAAAGAAAGAAAGAAAGAAAGAAAGAGAGAAAAAAAATTAAGAAGAAGCAGCTGCAAAGAAACAAAGAAAAAAAAAGAATTGCACTGGAGTTAAGAAGGAAGAAAGAAAAAGAAAAAGAAAAAAGGTAAAAGAAAGAAAGAACCAGGCGTGTGACCTGAAGAAGAAAGGAAGAAAGAAAGAAAAAGAGAGAGAAAAGAAAGAAAAGAAGAAAGTGGGAGAGTAATGTGGGTAGAGTAGGTGGGAAAGTGTTGATTTTTTTTCTTTTTTTCTTTTTTTGTTCCGGTCATTATAGGCCCTTGTAAGACCTAGAAACACCCTATGGATCCTTTTATAATTCTTTTTTTGGTTTGGGCTTTTACTTTATTTTAATATTTTTTTTAGGACCTACAATGGTGTTTATGAATGCCACTATAGACCCTTGTAAGACCCAAGTCTTATAGTGGCATATATAAACGCCATTATAGGTCATTTTTTATTTTATTTTTATTGTTTTATTTTTATTTATTTTTTAAAAGGACCTATAGTCACGTTATTATAGGCCCATGAAGACACATGACCTATAGTTACGTTTATAAACACCACCATAGGTCATTTTTTTTTTTTTTCGGTTGGGATTTTTTTTAAAGGATCTACAATGGCGTTCATGAATGCCACTATAGACCATTTTTTAATTTTAATTTTTTTAAAGGACCTATAGTGGCGTTTACTTTTATAAACACCATTATAGTTCCTTTTTTTTTTTTTTTTTTTTTTTTTTTCGGTCAGGCCCTTGTAAGACCTAGGACCTATAGTGGCGTTCATAAAAGCCACTATAGGCCATTTAAAATTTTGTTTTTAAAGGACCTATAGTGGTGTTTATAAAGGTCTATTTTGAATTAATTTTTTTTTTTTCCTCTTGGGCTTTTTTTTTTTTTTTTTTTAATTTTTTTAAGGATCTATAGTGGTGTTTATAAATGCCATTATAGGTCCTTCTAAGACCTAGGACTTATAATGGCATTTACTATAGGTTATTTTATTTTATTTTATTTTATTTTGGTTTGGCCTTTTTTTTTTTTTTAAAGGATCTATAGTGACGTTTATAAATGCCACTATAGGCCCTTGTATGACCTAGGACTTATAGTGGCATTTATAAAAGCCACTATAGGTCCTTTTTAAATTTTTTTTTTTAAAGAACCTATAGTGGCATTTATAAACACCGCTATAGGTATTTGTAAGACCTAGGACCTATAGTGGTGTTTTTAAAATATTGCTATAGGCCCCGTGTTTGAAAATGCCACTATAGAGCCTTCAAAACATGGCTATAGATAAGCCTCTATAGGCAGCGTTTTTTGTAGTGATTTTAGGAAAGTTTTTATGGAATAAAAGAAATTAAAGTTTTGATAACTTTTTCAATTTTCCATAAAAGTGCTATAAAAACTTTCTTAAAACGGCTTATTAACAATTGTCTTAATGACACCCGTTGACATGACCTTTTTAACAATTTTTGATTACATTTTTCTTTAGAGGCAAATATAAATTTTACAGTGGACCGCTTAGATTGGCTTAGGCTGCTTTCGCAAAAGTAGTGATGAGATTGATGATACTACTGAAATGAAATCTGAAGCAACTCATTTTTTTTTTTTGGATAAATAATCCAAAGCAACTCAAGCAAGACACAAAAACAACTACAGTAAAGTAACAATACACATTATTGCTCACATGCTTTGACACAATTTCCATATTTATCAATGTTTACATTATATCACCTACATAACTCCAATACTAGTATATAGTGAAAAGAAACTTACTACGTGTTTAAGTTGTGTCAAAGTGTATGAAGAAGTGTGTGGTCTTAGATTTTTTGAAAAAGTAAATAAAGACCACACACACACATATAGGTTGAGTTTAAGTTATATCTAATGTAATTTTAAGCAATTCATATTTTGAAATTTCTATAGTTGAATAACATGTTCTATATGTTCTTAATATGCATGCCAATTGGATGTTACTTACCATTTGATCCATAAACTGATATTTTATGCATTGTTTTGAACTACAAAAATTGAACTTAAAAAATCGTTTAATGAGATGACTATTGATCTTTGATCACTTTGAAATTTCACAAGCATGAAAAATATACGGATGTACATCGTCCCAACCAAGTTAAAATGATAGGATTCCTTAAGAGGATGTAAATCATTTTAACCAAAGCAAAGACGATCAGATTCCTTAAACGGATGTACATCGTCCCAACCAAGTTAAAATGATAAGATTCCTCAAGAGGATGTAAATCATTTTAACCAAGGCAAAGACGATAAGATTCCTTAAACGGATGTACATCGTCCCAACTAAGTTAAAATGATAAGATTCCTCAAGAGGATGTAAATCATTTTAA
The DNA here is from genome assembly GCA_032727855.1 of Quercus ilex subsp. ballota. NCBI lineage: Eukaryota > Viridiplantae > Streptophyta > Magnoliopsida > Fagales > Fagaceae > Quercus > Quercus ilex. Next base: position 65,408,532 of record CM064909.1, on the reverse strand, counting down.
CCAAAACAAAGATGATAAGATTCCTTAAACGGATGTACAACATCCCAACCAAGTTAAAATGATAAGATTCCTTAGGAGGATGTAAATCATTTTAACCAGAAAAAGAGAAGACAATAAAATTCCTTAAAAGGATGTAAATCGTCCAAACAAAAGAAAAGACGATAAGATTCCTGGAATGGATGTAAGTCATCTAGCTAAAAACTAAGGCAGCGAGGTTTTTAAGATGAAGGAAGGTCGTCCCTCTAAGGTCGAGATGATAAAATGGCAAAGAATTCATAAGTGGGCAAAAAAATTCTTTTTCAAAATTTTTCTTAGTCCCAAAATTGATGGAAGACATGCCACAGCAAAGCAAAGACGACGAAGCACAATTCGTGGCAAAACAGGAAATATTCGCAAGCAACATAAACACAAGGAAAATAAACACAGACACACACAAATATATATATATATATATATATATATGAAAGAGTTGTAAAGTGTTCAAAAGCCCTAAAATAGGCAGGGCACCTAACCAAAAAAAAAAAGAAGGAAAAGCAAGTAATGAAACAAAGAAATTATGCCATAGGAACATCAGTCCCTCCTTTTTCAGGCATTGGAGGATCCTTGCCAGTAGCTGCAATGGCAGCCTGAGCAGCCTGTGCTACCTCATCTGCCTAAATCTCTTTATCTATAGCTTCAAAGTCCAGATCCTCCAAGTCTGTCTTTGGACCATGTTTCATTAGATATCTTCTCAGTAGCTCAAAACCCCTGAAGTACCAGCCAAACAAAATTGCATTATATTCATTTGTGAGTTGAAAGGCATGAATGGCCTTGGCCCCACAGTGCTCTTTATCTTCTGGTTCACCGCGGCAAGTTGTTTTTCCCTCTGCATCACCAATAGCTTCTCTGCACTCAACTACTTAGACAAAGCCTGGATTTTCTCCTTGGACGTGTTGTTAACGTCCATCGTCAGTATCAAGTCTTTCCTCAGACCAGAAGCTTCAACCTCCAGCGCCTTCGCCTTAGAAGTGGTCATCACAGCCTTTTCCTCACTTATCAAGTATTGGGATTGTAAGGTTGAATTTATTTAATTATGTGTTGGCTTTATTCGGTGCCAAATTTGCTTGTAATTTAGTAATTAGATACCCTGTACTTAGGCGGGATTTATGTAAGGGTTGTGTGTGAGAGAGTGTGAAGAAAACTCAAGATGAGTGCAATCAAGGAGTCTCGTGACTGGATCTCGCGACTGACTTGCGACTGGCAAGTCGCCAAAGTGGTACTCGTGTGGAGCATGCAGGGGAGATGAAGGTTCACGATAGTTGGAGCACTACAGGACAAAAATTCCAGTATGGCTAGGCAGTTAGCTCGCGACTCGTTCCAGTCGCGAGGTTGAGTCGCCAAAATGCCTTGTTTGGATGAAAACTGACTTTTCGCATTTCTCATACACTCTACTATAAATAACCTTATACCTACAAAATGTAAAGAGCTTCTAGAGAGAATTTTGAGAGAGAAACCCTAGAGAAAAACAAGATTGACTCATCCACAATCTTCATCACTTGATTCTCCAAATTCCTCTACTCTCACCCTCTCCATTGACATATCCTTGAGAGGTACATTTTGCCAAATCCTTATCTCACTATACCCATATCAGTGGAAAGGTGTTTTGGTGCTTGGGAAGTAATTCAGAAAGGACCAATTTACTTGGTTGATGCAATGGGCTTATTGCGGGTTCCAGGATGCTAAAGAAGACAAGGTTCAGCGTAACCCTATTGGAGCAAGAAGCTTGGAGTGCTTAGGTGCATTGGGTAGATTAGGTTTGGAGGGTCTTTTGCTATTCATGTATCCTAACTATATTCTTCAGTGGATCATTTACCGCTTGGAGGGCAGCGGAGAGGTTTTTCGCCAAGTTCTTTGGTTTCCTTTTCGATAACACATCGCCGTGTTATCTTTGTGTTTGCATCTCTCTTCCCTTACTCTTTACCTTTTAATTGCTATTGTGTTTGTAATTATTTATGGTTTAGAGTGTTCTACCAATCTAGTTATTGCTTATATTTCATATTCCGCACATATACTGTTTGATTATAAGCTTGTATTGGTAATTTTATAATTGGGGGTCTAAACATTCATTAGTGTTTTGTACACTAATTGAATTTTCAGGAGGTAATGTGCATCGTCTCCCCCAACACCTAGCAACCAAAACCACGCAATAATCAAGATCAACTAAGATAATTTATGCTGGTGGATGAAGGAATGAGGAAAAGGAAGAAAGTTACCTAGACGAGCTTATGAACGTGGCGGCTCACCATCTCATGGGAGGGCACGCCTGCAATTTCCTTCAGTTCCTTGGTCGTCACAACCTCATTAGCCCGAGTCAAAGCCATCCCAGCATACACCCAGACACTGGCTCCTACCTTCTCCTTCCCTTTGTCTCCCGTCTTGCTCTTTTTGCATGAGGAGTAACCTCCTCGATGGAAACACCCAGGGATGTAGCACGTCCTTCATCCAAGGTTAGGGTGGACAAACCTTTCTCCATCACTTCCTTCTCTTTTTCCTTCTCAATGACCCTCAACCTCCACTGACCAATGATAGAGAGGGGCTCATTCTTCTTTGTCTTGATTTGAGCATACAACTCCTGGTTAAACTTAGCCGTCATCTCTACAAAGAAGGAGAAACAACAGAAAAGTAAAAAAAAAAAAAAAATAAATAAAAAAGAGGAAAGGGAGAAAGACAATCCACTTTCGTCCTAAGATAACCTACTTTTCTTTTCTTCCCGACAAATGGCATGAAGGACGTATTGAGAAGGTTCCGGTCCCAAACAATGACGAGCTAAAGTCCAAGGATCAACCAGCTCGTCAAAATCGTCAATGTGCTCGCGTACTTAACAGCTTCCCGAACAAGCTCCTCGAACCTACTCTCAAGCTCGGGACACTCTTTAACTACAAAACAGAAAAATACACAAGGTTAGAATGGAAGATCAAAGCAAGTAATAAATTGAAATAAAGGCATCACATAAGAGGCAAATGCACCAAGTTAAGGGGTCTCCCACCGATGCAGCAGCCTAAGGACATCCCCCCAAAAGTGGTCAAAATCGGTCTCTCAACCATCACCCAACACAAAGAAATATCTAGACTTCCAATAGCGGAAGGACAAAGGGAGATTGATGATGAGCTGAGACCTTCTATCCTAAGGCACGAGCTCATAATATCCAAACTCTTTGGACTCTTTCAGACTGTAAAGGTAGACGAACTCATTTAACGTGATCATATCCCCGTCAGCTATGGTCGTCCAAATCACCACACAACTTATGACGATTCTCCACAAATTTGGCATAAGTTGTCCCGAAGCTATGTTCAAGTAATGAAGGAGTTCCATTATAAATGGGTGGACAGGAAGTCTGAGGTCACACAAGAACGTAGCCCTATAGAAACAAACCTCACCATGGGCAAAAGCACAAGACTTCTCGCCTTTCCTAGGAAGACGAGCCTTGGTCTCCTCAAGAAACTAGAACCTATCCCTGAATCTACTAAAGGTACCTTCCTTCAGAGAGCACTCCTCTTTGAGGGCGTGAAATGATCGGGGTGTGGCAAAAATGGATGGTTAGGAAGACGAGGGTACGGAAGAAGGCACGGAAGTAGCTGTGTCTGTCTCGGCCCTAGTCGTGCCAGCACTAGATGACATGCCTGTCTCTAAGTCACTTGATCTAACCTCAGAACCCATATTTTCCCTCCTTAAAGCCTCTGGCACAAACCTAAACCAATCCAAGGATTGGCGCAACAATAGGTATAGATTACCCAGCCTTAGACCTAGGCTACTGTCACTAGAACAAAATCTCCAACCCACGGGTAATGGTCACTAAAGGAACCTAAAGATGCACCTAAACGAGCAAAAAAGAAGGCAACAGAGGGGGAAGTGTGCCTAATATCAGAATAATCAACCATCAAAGCATAAAGAAAGGGAAGAAATAGAGCTTTAAAAGGAAAAAAATGAGCACAAGGAAAGGGAAGAAATAAAACTCTAAAAGGAAAAAGGAGTAGAAAGGGGCGTACCTGAAAGAAAGGAGAAACTGAGAAATCAAAGAGTAAGCACAAAAGGAAAGTGAAGAAGTGAGAAGAGGAAGACAAGGGTTAAAAAGGTTGCCTCGAAAAACGTAGGAAAAGCTGAAAGGTCTCATCGGAACCGAGACCTCTCAGCTAGTCTGGGCGTGACACGTGGCCACGATGCATGCCACGCCGCCACTGATCAATTAATGCGGAGGGGTGGAACCCCAAGCACCATAATCGCCAAAAAAAAAAAAAAAAAAAAAAAAAAAAAAAAAAAAAAAACTCTTCATATTCCCACGGTCGTCCCAAAATTGGATGACCTCAGAATAGGGGGGCAGCTGATAGGCCTAGCAATATCCTTGTCCAGAAGAGGAGCCACTAGACGAGGGGAACATCAGTCTTCGTCCAATGTAGTATTCGTCGGACGAAGAAAAAGCCATTCACTCACAATCAGTGGCAAAGCGTTACACAACAGCAATAAGTCTCCTTACTGTTGGAGAGACGAAGATCCTCTCATTAACACATCAAAGAGGCGTTACACATACCACATTGAAGCCACCATTAAAACACCTCCAACGGCTAGGAGGAGGAAGCAACTGTATATATACAACCATCCCAAGATCTGAGGAGGTACTTAATTCTAACTAATATACTCTGATACTTTGATATTGAGCCATCTTTTCTCTCTCAGTTGTCTGACTTTACCATTGGAGGCTTTGTAACAGACACCACACCGGTGATTTCTACTTCTTCCATTCTTCATTTATTCTTGCGGGGCTTTTGGCAATCTTGGACGACTCTCCCTCTAGACGATCATTTCGATTGACGATTTCAGCAACATCAGTTAGCATTACTCTAATTTTATGTTAACTAGTGGGTCTCTTATCTCTTTCAAAATCTGAAATTTGTGTGTATTCTTTCTAAAATTTCGAAATACGTAGAGAATAACTGAGAATATCCCAATTCTGTGGTAACGCCTTGTCTGATTAGAATAAAGGATAATAAATTAACAAATCTCTTTACGACTGAATCTAAAAAGCAAGCGAAGTCTCCCACTAGGAGCATGATGCGAGTTAAAGCTATGAAATGTATTCCTGTTTCACCTAAAACATATAGCTGACTTAGAGATAGCAATGGGATGTAAAAAAGGCGCCTATTATGTCATCCAACACTATTTTATGTATTTTATCAATTTATTTAACAATACATCTAACCTCTCAATTTTTATTTTTATATATAATCTAATAAAATAATATAAATTACTTAATAAAAAAATAAAAATTAAGAAGAGAGAGAGTGTGAGAGGATGAAAGAGTGTGTAAGAGATTAAAAAAGTAGTTTTTTCATTACAATCTTATAAATAGTAAGGTTGCAAATATGCAACTTTACCGTAGTTAGGATGCATAATTTTTTGGATTTACTTACCCAGATGGAGCAAGCTTTTAAGGGTCTAGTTGCTAAAATAACAACAGGGTAGTGCTCTTATCGTGGAAAAAAATAGATAGGTTGATCAAATACTTCAATAATGGTGTTATTTACCTTTATATGGTAGGAATAAAAGGGGCTTTTCATACTCTATGCTTCTTTTTTCCCCATAATTGGTTGCACACTTCAACTTGCGGTGAATGATCTCTTGCTCCCATGAGGAATCTCTCAATAATGCTCACACCTACCATTTCCTTCTTCTGCATATTCTTTCTTCTTTATCATATCACAGTAGATTCTTCGACACCTCGTTACATAGCGGCTGATAATATTCTCGTCGACTGTGGCAGTTCAGGCAAATCGACGGGTAACGATGACCGCGACTGGATTGGAGACATTGGCTCCAAGTTCTTTCCCTCGGAAGAAGATAATCTCAAATCTAATACCATTCAAGTTCCAAAAGAAGGGGTCGTCAACAAAGCCCCATTCACGACTGCACGTATATCTTATTCTGAATTCACATACGTGTTTCCAGTCACCGATGGCCCGAAATTCGTTCGGTTGCACTTTCACCCTGCCTCTTACTCAGGTTTTGATGGGTCAAAGGACTGTTTCACTGTCAAATCAGGTTCATTCACCTTACTTAGAAACTTCAGTGCTTCCGCCGTTCTTGCTGATTCTTTGCAGGAAAAAAGTTTTTTCAAAGAGTTCTGCATCAGCGTCGAAAAAAAATTGAACTTAACCTTCATCCCTTTTTCGGCTGCTTTCTATGCTTTCATTAATGGAATTGAGATTGTTTCCATGCCTAAAAACTTGTACTACTCTAGTCAAGAAGGTCAAAGTGAAGAGAAAGTCCCTGTTTATGTCGGCCAATTTACTCCGTTCTACATAAACTACACCAGGGCACTCGAGATGGTTTGTCGATTGAACGTGGGTGGGAGCTTGATACGACAGACTGAAGACACTGGCTTCTTCAGAGAATGGTCCCCAGATACCAAGTATTACAAGTCTCATGGCCTAGTACCTACTAATGCGTCTTTTACACCCAGTTACTCAAAAATAATGAATTATACTGCACCAGATGCAATCTATTGGTCTAGAATGTCACAGGGTAAAATCAGGGACAAGAACTTGCAGTCTAATTTGACATGGGCATTACCTGTTGATTTGGGATTCTATTACCTGGTGAGGCTCCATTTCTGTGAAATAGAACCAATTGTAAGCTCCGCTAGCGATAGGCGGTTTGACATCTATGTTGACTATCAGATGGCTGAAGCAGAAGCTGATGTAATGTCCTGGACTGATGGGCAAAAATATACGCCTATTTACAAAGACTATGTAGTAATGATGAAAAACAAGGGAGTTGATGGGGAGAAGCAGCATATTTTCTCCATTGATCTACACCCTAGATCAGACTCTTTCCTCCAAGATGCTTTTTTAAACGGTATGGAAGTGTTCAAGCTGAGCGACTCAGATGGTAACCTTGCAGGACCTAGTGAAATCCTGCCCTCTCTACCTGCTGCCCCGACAACCAAGGAGTCCAAAACAAAGAAAACAATATTCATTGCCATTGGAAGTGGTGTGGGCTTCTTAGTGGTACTCACTTCAGTGTGCTGCATGCTTCTATGGAAACTAGGCAAGTCCAGGCGCTATGGTTCATACCATCCACTATCAAAGTACTGGTGCTGGGGTGATCCATACAAAGGAAAGTCAGCAAGGACAAAGGCCTCATCATTGCCCGACGAAGTATGCCGCAATTTCTCACTAGACGATATCAGAATAGCAACCAACAACTTCAATGAAGAGCTAATTATCGGTCGAGGTGGTTTTGGTAATGTATATAAGGGTTTGATTGACGATGGCACCATGGCTGTGGCAATCAAGCGCTTGAACCCCGAATCCCGACAAGGTGCTCAAGAGTTCAAGACTGAGATCGAGATGCTTTCTCAACTTCGCCATGGCCACCTCGTCTCTCTAATTGGATACAGCAACGATGGGGGTGAGATGGTCCTCGTCTATGAATACATGCCAAATGGGACCCTTAGTGAGCATCTCTTCAACACCAAAAACGATCCTCTCACTTGGAAACAAAGGCTCGATATATGCGTAGGGGCGGCAAGTGGTTTGCACTACCTCCACACGTGTATGAAGAACCCTATCATCCACCGTGATGTGAAGGCCACCAATATTCTATTGGATGACAAAATGGGGGCTAAGGTTTCGGATTTTGGGTTGTCCAAAATGGGTTTGAATCAAACCGCTGTTAGTACCATAGTTAAAGGTACATTGGGATATTTGGATCCAGATTATGCAAGGCGACAGCAAGTGACCGATAAATCTGATGTATACTCATTTGGCGTGGTATTGTTTGAAGTGCTATGTGGCCGCAAGGCACTTGATCAAAAATTCGGTCAAGAGCAATTGCATCTAGCCAACTGGGCTAGGAAATGCATTGAAAAAGGGACCATTTATGAGATCATTGATCCATATCTAAAGGAGAAGATTGCTCCAGAGTGTTTCAAGGTTTTCGTGGAGGTCGCAGAGAATTGTGTTCGTGATCAGGGGATCGAACGGCCTACGATGAACGATGTGATGGAAAGGCTCGAGTTTGCATTGGAGTTGCAACAGAATGCGGACGCAGCACAGGAGGAAATCAATCCTAGTGGTGATTTTACCTATCAAGAGGTGTTATCATTTCGTGTTTCTGGTCGTACTACTGGTGCTGGTGCTCCTCAACACAACAACAACGTTTACAATATTGGACCCGTGTTGGAATCGGATACTAGCTATCCAAGTCTAGATTCTGAAAGTGTCACTGTCACAAGTCGAGATGTCTTCACAGAGAACTCGAACATCACAACTTAAGTTTCTTATACGTATTTCTAGAGTGTGGGATAGACCTAGGACAAAGCTATGACTAAGCAAAAATAATCTCATAGGAATTACTTTCTCAGGTGCGTTGTAAGATGTGCATGATCCAAGTCGTTTGTCTATCAGTTTTTGCCTTTTCAGGCTATGTTTGAGTATTGCATTTTTGCTTTGTACGCATGACAATGTATTTAGTGATAATCTAATGCATTATGTGGGTTGTGGAATGTGGAGTACATCTATTCTGCATATTTTATGCTGTCAGTGGTACTCCTTAATTACATTCTTGGCCTTAGACAAGAACTTTGTTGCTGAGTATGACATACGGCACAACTGCAATATTACTTGTGTAAAAGCACTAAAACATGGAAGAAAACAGGAGACACGTATGTGGTAGTTCCTAAGGCAATTCTTATTCAATAATCAATATAATTGTGCATAGAATGAAGATAAGTGACATCCAAATAGTTTGAAGAAAAAATTTAGTATATTCTAAAGTGTGAGATGAAGATCACTTAACTGAGGTAAATTAATAATTCACGAATTAATTCTTATAAGGGGTTTAAAGTAGAACTCTTAGTCGGTATCAAAACAATCACCCCCGCCAAAAAAATAAAAAAAAATTTGATCCATTTGTTGTGCGGGTAACTCTTTTATGGGCAGTGTGTGTATGTCATGGATTTAGTTGCTTCTTTACTTGTGTAACACTGTGTTAAATAACTTAGAACAAAGTTTAGCTATAAAATTGGTTATAGTTTAAGGTTGTAACTTTACTCAATAAAATAAATATTATTATATATTTTAAAAATTTAACCGTAAAATTGCATGTTCTTTACGCTCTTAATGCATATGTCTAATATTGTGTCAATCAGATAGTATTTCTTATATAATCTATAAACTTATATTTTATGCATAATTTTAAACTACAAAAACTTGCAATTTAAAAAATTTATTAATGCATAACTATTGATCTTTAATTTTTTATAAATTTTGCAAACATAAAGTGTGGGGGGTGAAAAGCCCAACCTAACGTATTGGGCTCAAGGCCCTATTTGAGGACCACTGTTCGTCCGAAGAGATGAAAACACTCAGTTAGAGACCCATGTAAAAGGAGCATGTCTGGAGAGGGACACGTGCACGATCCGAGGAGATGTTCATTTTTCCGAGGAGTCCAATATCCTTGGATCCGAAGAAATTTGGCCCGACAGGTGTATGGGAAGCTCAAGTGATCCTTCTGACAAATGTAATGAGGGAAATGAACCTCAGACACGCATGAGGATAACAGGAACGGAGAAATATCAAGGAGACAGACTTCAACCACCGCATTAAATGCACTGCATCTACTTCCCTGGCCGCATTAATGTGGATAAGACACCTGAACAGTGCACTCTCAGCTACCACCACTCACACAAGGCTAGAGATGGTGCATGATGGGACATGCACTCAAGTAGGCGTCTAGATGATGAACAAGTGGACGGTGAAGATGTAGGAAAGGAGTACTATATAAGATGGGGATGTCTCTGATAGAAGGAAAAAAAAAAAATCGGAAGAAAAAAAAAAAAGGAGAGAGAGAATTCCATTACTGTAGTTCCGAGAATTGTAACCCAAGTTTTATCAAATACAAATTCCTTTTCGGACGTCACATTTGTGTCCATCCGAGCACGTCTGAATACAAATTTATCCACAAACACTGCTGCCTGATACTGTTAATTCATTGTTAGCCTAGCTCTTTCACCCACTCTCTACAAATTTATTGTCTTGGGTTCAGTGGGCTTAAAGTCCATACCTTCTTGGGCTTGGGCTACAAAAATTGACCCTACATAAAGAATATAAGAGGATGATGAAATCCAATGGTGGATTTGTCAAATTTTACCTCTAATAAAAAGATATTGAGTAAGGTTGTAACCTAATGTTACAACTAATTTTGTAGTTAAATTTTGTCCAATAACTTATATGCATCAAATTTAACCTTTTTTTTTTTTTTTTGGCTAAATTGTTAAACTCTGTTTCTATAATTTCAAAATTTAGATTTTACTTCCCGAAGTCTTATTCTGTTTTATGAGCAGACTCTTTGTTCTTATTTTTTATTATATGCCACGTAAGCTTGCCACACATGTTTAGTTCATTTAATAAAATAATGTCACATAATTTTTATTATACCATATCATTTTTAATTATTTAATTTTTTTAAGCTACAAGAATAATGTAAAATTATTTTATTTGACAAAAACTAAGCACACATGTTAAGCTTACATGTCATTTAATGGAAATATAGACCAGTGGGGCTACTGATGCAACTAAATAGAACTTCATAGAATAAAATTCAAATACGAAAATTTCAAATTTGAACTTCAGTTTTTTTCTACTACATTTTTTTTTTCAAATACTTAAAATTTTTATTTTTACAAGCTTGAGGAGTACAATGGACTATCCTCCTATCCAGGAAGGCGAAGAAAACAATAATTTGCTCCTATTTCTATGATGCGCTCAGAATTCAGATTCTCAGCACATCATGATGGTGGGATGATAAAGCAAAAGTGATAGGCACTAGTTAATGGCCAGGCCCGCCCACGTGATGCCCTCTGTTTGCTTTTTTATCTCTTGTCTCATCTGTAACCCTTTTTTTTTTCTTTTTTTTTTGAGAAGGAATCTGTAACCCTTTTGGTTTTGCTTATCCAAGTTTATTTTCCTAGTCTTCATTTCCCATTCACTTACCCTTTTGGTTTTGCTTATTCAAGTTTATTTTTCTTGTCTTCATTTCCCATTCACTTTTCCACTATTTTACATTTCATTGTACATCATGTCGCTTTAGTTTTGGCCAATCACTCAGTCAGTGGGGGGGACAGCAAAGTTCCTATCATTCAACCCAAAGATGGCGACCTGGACTACGTGAATCATGCGCTAACAACCTTCGACATTGTTGCATAAACAATAAAGTAAAATTCAATTCTTATATCCTCAACTGATATAAGAGAATTGTATAACAATTATCGACCTTTTTTTTTTTTATGGGAACGATTTTTTTTTTTTTTTAATCGTTCTTCATTGACAGAACATCTTGCGTGACGCGTAAGTAAGGCCAAAATTCAATGGCGAGATACAACAAATAGAAATTGAAACATGATGGCATGGAGTTTTCCTTAAAAAGAATGGGGCGGACCTTTAATTTCATTTTCATGTAAAGCCTGATTAAAAAGAAAAAGAATTTTTCTTTTGAAGATAGACATTAATTTCACTTTTAATAAAAAATGATCAGTGGCGGTTTTAGGAATTTTTTGAGGATGGTCATTAAAAAATATAAATTATACAAAATTTAATAAAAAGAGAACTTCATATATTAACGAAAAAATACTCAAACGTAAACACATAAAATCTTATAATTTTCTTCTACGAATTTTCTTATTTTGAAATTATTATATGATAGTTTCATTATTAATATTACAAGCTACATATCTTTCAAAATTTTAGTTAAATAAATTTTCTTTTCGGATTTTTTCTTTTTGTTTATAAGGAACTAATATATTGTTAAGGGAACCAAAATTTAAGAACAAATTTTGGCTACAAACTTAGTCTAACTAAACAAATTAAGATTGCTACATATTTTGAAAATCTAACTGTTAAATTGCATGTTCTCTATGTTCTTAAAACACGTCAAATTTCATGCCAATCAGATGTAATTTACTATTCGATCCATAAACTTATTTTATATGTATAATTTTAGACTACAAAAACTTGAAATTTAAACATTTGGTTGATGACATAGCTATTGAACTTTAATTTTCTTGAAATTTTGCAAGTATAGAGGATAAAAAAAGAAAATGTAATTAAATGGTAGATTTGTCAAAATTCACATCCAATAAAAAAATATTACATGGAGTTGTAGCATTAGTTTACAACTAAGTTTATTGCTAAAGTTTAATTATGTTGGGTCTAAAAAAAATTTAGGGTGGTCACAATTTTTTTTAGGATAAAAAAATCATAAATTTTTTAAATTTTTACATAATAATTTTTTTTCCTGGGTCAAGGTTACTTGCTCCCCCTTGCCTAATGGGCTTTTCACTTCATCAGCGCATCATCCATAGGTCTCTCGTACACCATCTATGGGAACCACGTGTCAACCCTACACGCACATCCATGGGAACTCCACACGTCCATGTCCATGGGAACCTCGCACCTCATTATTGTTTAGCACCATTTGCAATATTCCTTTGTTGGGCTTTTCTTTTCTCCAGGATTTTTGTGTGTGGGCCATTAGGGCTTTCTCTGTCCCCGCTAGGTAGGGACCATGAACACCTCACTACCTTCGCCGCACACCACCATGGGCTCTGATACCACTTGATGGGAAGATAAACACCTTAGGGAGCTTTTTTGAATAATTCATATAATATATAGAGACACACTTTAACCAAAATGGCCTAAGCCCAATGGGTATGTACTCAATTATGTTATATTAACCACTCATTCTTCTCATCTTTATTCAATGTGGGACTTCACTCACACGTGTAACCCAACACTGTGACCACCCTAGACTCCATGTGAAGCCGCCTCTAAAGAGAACATATCAGCTTGAACAACATAAAGAATGTTTGGTGGCACATCTTTCATCCAAATAAGTAAATTGAGTGAAATAATTACCCTTCTAGCAAAAGATGCGCTACAACGTTTCCTTGACTGCAAACATGGGAAAAACTAATACAAGAAAAGTGAGAAGCTAGAAGTTTTATATCATGAATTAAACCCTAGTTCTGGCTCGGTTTAATGATGTCTCGTCCATTTTGCCTATGATTGGGAAACACACTGTTGGATCTGAAGGGTATGGGAAGATAATTCATGTGGGTGAAAAATCATTGAAATCCGATGGTTGGATATATCTTGCAGTCAAGGTAGTCAAAGTTATTTGAGTTACAAGTGTAAAGATTAATGTTTATTGCTAATGATTTTCAGGCAGTCTTCGATTCATGAACCCACCATTGGATTGAAATAATGTGGTGAAATATTGATATTGACAAAAAATAATGGTGCAATTGAACGGTCGGATTTTGAGAATGAAGCAGTCAAAGTAAGTAAAACTTGGTCAAAGGTCAAACTTCAGATCATGCTCCCAAATTTCCGGATTTGACTTGGTTTTACTAAATCTAGCTAATTAAGTGGGGAGGTTTGAGTTTTTTCTTGGCATTATTTTGCATGTCGGGTGAGATTAGGATTTTTCTTAATTTTCGTGTTTTCTTGATTTTTGATTTCAGAATGTCAAAACACGGTAATAACATGTTACAAGCTTTCTAATATAATAATAAGAAAAAGCAAGTTTTGATTTTACATTTGTCTTTGTTGAGGGTCATTTTTGTAAAGCCAGCCCAACCCAGCAAAGTAGGCAATGAGAGTGGCGAGCATAGAATAAAACTGTTAGCCCAAGCGGCAGGAAGAATAGAACACAGGCCCATAACATGAATAAATGGGTCTTGAGGAAGCAAATGGGCCCAAATGGCCCAGAAAGAGAGAAATGACACCCATGGGCAGAGTATGGCATGAAAAAGCGAAAATGGGCCGTGACAGGCCTAAGGCAATGTAAACAAAGAAAGTAGGGGTTGATGGCAAGCCCATGAACCCCAAGGATGAGTATGAGGAGATTGGACAGGGGAAGCCCGATCAAGTTAGTAAAAGCCCATGGGAAAGCAAAGTCAGTAAATGGGCCAAGGAAGCCCAAGGAAAGCAAAAGGGCCGCACGCCCAAAGAGAAAAAAGAAAGGGACAATGGAGCCCATGAGTAAGAACACCAGTAGGCTCTCTTAAGTCACTGGGAGAAGGAATGAAACAGCAGGCTTGAAAGAGGCCTAGCAGGAATATATCGTCGTGGTAGGAAATACCAAGTAATGAAACAAGACATGGATACAAACCGAGAAATGGGCCGAGAGAAATGTGAAACCTAGTGTTAAGAAAAGCCCAATCCCAAAGGGAAGCAGTGAAAGTACTGAACGGCCCACATGAAAGAGCAAAGAAGTATGGCAGACGAATGCCAGCAAAGCTCTAGGGCACAACAAGCACACGGGCCGCAGGCGAGCTTTTGAACGTACATAACAGGAAAGCATGCGCAAGGCCCAGGTGCCACCAGCTTGTACCCAACCAATATGGGTCATGGTGGGGCCATGGGTCAGTGGAAAAAGGTAAAGGGGGGTGCGGTTTGGTGGTGGGGAGGGGGGAAAAGATTTATTTTACGTTCTCTGTCCAAACCCTTTTGGGAGGTACGTCCTACTGGGATGACAGACCGCCCAAAAGAGGTAAGGTTGGGGAGAGAACGTTGGGTGCATGCCATAGGGAGAGAGAGAGAGCATTTAAGCCACGGCAGAAAACAGTGCCACGGCGAACAGAAACAAAACCAACCTGTTTTTGTCTGGCAAGGGCAAGCAGTGTACAGACGGTGGTCAGCAAGCATGCCCAGACCAGACAAAGGCCGTTAGGGGGTAAAATAGTAACAAACCATCACGGCAGGCCCTATAAAAGGACCCTTGCCGTGCCCTGTAAAAGGGACCGAAAAACAGAGGAAGAGAAAACATAGAAAGAAAAAAACTCAAGAAAAAGAAAAGAAAAGAAGGAAAGATAAGAAAACAAACAGTGAGGATAATGGGCATGCACCAATAGATCTTTTCTTTCCTCTCCCCTTCAAAATCCCACTCTCTAGAGAACAGTAAAGCGGTAAGAATTTTTCAGCAGGCATCTATCACTTAGGTCCGATTCCCTCAAAGTCACTAATCCCCACGGCAGGATATTCTCCTGGGATGTTAGTTTCATTAAGAAGAAGCGTTCTTCCTCTTTGATCTTTTTGCCATTACAGACTCGGTTGTTTGCTTGATGTTTATTTTTGATTAACTTCCATCATCGTTCAATCAATTGTTCTTTCTTATAAAAGTCATTGTTAGTACTACCATTATTACTACTGTGATATTCTGTTGTTTATTATTAACAAAAGCTACTACACTCTGTTTTTTTTCTTCCTTTCATTGTCATTATATCTGCTTGCCGTAATCTTGTTGTAATAGCTCTGCTTGCCGTAAGGGTGTTTCTGGCAGACAAGGCAAAGTTTGTGCACAAACCGGCCCAAAGTGAGTTACAGTTTGGCCGGTCTCAACTTACCTACTCAGAAAAAACATTTGGGCCCATCACTGCAGGAGGCAACCCAGCCCAAACACAAAAAAGACCCCTACATTAAATTGGCGACTCCGCTGGGGAGTTGAGAAACAGACGGGGACGAAAGCCCACACAAACGAATGCCTCCAAAGTCCAGAACTACACACAACATGAGTGCTGTACCCTCACAAGCAGAGTCCAGGCCTACAACGCCCCACCAACCACAGCCTAATCAAGCAGAAGGTGCTAACGAGATAGGGGCTATACCCCAACCTCCTCCGAGGATCCCCGCAGACAATGCCAACACCTTCATTGAAGTATTGCAGGCCTTATAACACTCACAACAACAAATGATGGAAGAAATTCGTCAACTAAAGATGGATAGAACAAAGGAAAAAGGAAGCCAACATGATCCAAAACATGGGGCGGAAGAAACACTAGTAGGAGACGTCCCACAGAATACAGATCAACGTTTTATTACTATGGCAGAAGTGGCAGCTCTCCTGGAGCAAGAGAGAGCCAGAGGGCCAAAGGAGAGATTCTACGCACGTAGACCCCCATACCCGCTAAGGGTGCTCAGTAAACCATACCCTGAGAGGTATGAACCGCGAGTATTCGCACAATATGACGGCAGGAAGGGAAGTGCTGTTGAGCACGTAAGCAAGTTCATTGATACGCTTGGCCCTTATTCCGCAGACGAGGACTTGTGTCTTCGAGAATTTTCTAAATCATTGTGTGACCGGGCTTAAACCTGGTACATTGGCTTGAAGCCAGGATCGATCCCAACATGGGATGATATGGTGGATGTATTTTGTACCAAGTACTTTCACGGAGAAGAAACGGTGACACTTGCAACATTACAAGCGACTAAACAAAGGAATGGTGAAGACTTGATGGAGTACATCAAGAGATTTAGGGACATAGCACTCGACTACTATGACCATTGTGAGGAAAGGACGTTGGTGGAGATGTGTATGACGAATATGATCAGGGAATACAGGGCCGTCCTAGAAAACCTTGAAATCTCCCAGTTCGCACAGCTGTTACAAAAGGCAAGAAAAACTGCCCAGTCCGTAAAGCCAAGCACGAACAAAAGAAGTGCCCCGCAAGCCATGGCGGTATCCACCGGTGAGCGGAGGAGGAAGACCGACGGGAAAGAGTATGATACTCCCCCGCCAATACCATGCACTGCAAAGGAGCTAGACGTACTGCTAGACAAGTGGATAGCGGATGGCGTTTTCAAACCTAACCAGGTGGCCAGAGAGCCCACCGAGGAAGAAAGGAGGGACCCGCGTTTTTGTCGTTTACACAACTATGTCCAACATGCCACCGCAGAATGTTGGGCACTCCGCAGACTAGTGCACCGCAGAATAAAGGAAGGAACTTTAGAATTGTCCCAGCAGGAGGTCCAAAGAAACCCACTCCCAAACCATAAAGGGAAGGGTGTAGCAGCAGTGGTAATTTGTGCTGACCCAGGAGAGGACGAAGAAGAAAACATGGCTTTGCCTGCGGTGGCCATTACCACTCTACAACAAAGTTCCAAGTTCAGAAATTTGTTTGATCAGCTGGGACTCTCAACAAAGGAAAGAAAGGTAGCCACAGAGGCCTTGGTGAGCATCGCCTTTGGTGTAGGAGTAGAATGCCTATCGGCAGAAATATCAGATGAAAGGGCTCTCTTACAGGAGTTAACTGAAATCACTTTTAGTGAAGAAGATATGGAAGTAGGGCATCCGGACCACAGGAGACCCTTGTACTTGGCGGCATCCATAAATCAAATCCCCATAAAAAGAGCTTTAGTAAATACAGGTGCTTCTGTGAATCTCATTCCATTGAGCACTCTGCAGGCAGCAGGAATTTCAGAAAGGAAGATCCAGGGATGTCCAATGGAAGTAACAGGGTTCGGTGGAAGGGGCGAGTACACAGCAGGCCACATTCAGCTGTGGTTGAAAGTGGGCCCCATAGCCTCTTTAGCACGGTTCCATGTGGTAAAAACTGAAGTATCTTTCCACGTGCTTCTGGGGAGGCCATGGTCGCATAAACACCGGCTGGTCCCGTCCACCTATCACCAATGTGTGAAAGGAAGATTGAACGGCAGGATGATACGCATAGCCGCGAATCCCTCACCATTCGAACAAGCAGAAGCCCACTTAGTAGAAACTATGTTCTACGATCAGTGGGCTCCCTCCGGGGAGAGTTCAGTATCAAAGGCACTAGGTACTTTCATGCCTAGATGGGAAGATGTCCAGAATGACCCAGAACCCGATCTAAGGGAGTTATTGGCAAGAAAGAAACAAAGGAAAGAGACGTCCGCCGCAGGATTTGAAGACGCACCCCAATGCATTTGAGTCTGAGGCTCTGATGGCAGAATTGTTTACAAATTATGAAGGCACGTAGAGCCCGCAATCGAAACCCAGACGGGCCCCACCCAGGAAGAACAGCACGAGGGTTTAATGTGCTGCAGAGTCCAAGAAAGTTCAGAGGAAAGAAGTAACGAAGAGGAGTACGAAAGAGTTGTAGTCGAAAAGGAAGTACAGGTCATGGCAGAAGAGGAAATGGAAGAAGTTGACCTAGGATCTGTTTCACAAGGGTCAAGACCCATCTCAATTAGTGCGAGTTTGACAAAAGATGAGAAAAAGGAGCTGGTACTATTTCTAAAAGAATTCAAAGACATGTTTGCATGGGACTACAGCGAAATGCCAAGGCTAGACCCTGGGTTAGTAGCACATACGTTAAATGTGGACCCGCAGGCCAGGCCAGTGGCTCAGCCTGCCAGAATATTTCACACAGAAATAGAAGGACAATAGTCAAAGAAGTACAGAAACTGCTAGCCGCAGGATTTGTTAAGCATATTCAACACCCTCGCTGGCTATCCAACATAGTGCCAGTAAAAAAGAAGAATGGCCAGATCAGGTGTTGCGTGGATTTCAGGGATCTCAACAAAGCATGCCCGAAAGACGAATTTCTGTTGCCCAATATGGACTTATTGATAGATTCCGCGGTAGGAAGTGCCATGTTCTCGTTCATGGATGGTTTCAGCGGATACAACTAGATCAGAATGGCATCAAAAGATGCGGAGAAAACCGCTTTCAGAACACCCATGGGAAACTTTCACTACACCGTGATGCCCTTCGGGTTAAAAAATGCAGGTGCAATGTATCAACGGGTAATGACGGCTATATTTCACGATATGATGCATCAGGAGTTAGAAGACTATGTGGATGACATAGTAGTTAAGTCAAGGAAGAGATAAGAACATTTCCATGTGATGAAAAGGGTATTCGAAAGGTGCAGAGCCTTTAAGTTGAGAATGAATCCCGTCAAATGTGCGTTTGGTGTATCCTCAGGAAAATTCTTGGGCTTCCTAGTGCACAGCAGGGGGATAGATGTTGACCCAGCAAAGGCTACGGCCATTGCAACTATGAGACCTCCAACCACAGTAAAAGAGCTAAAGAGTTTCTTAGGGAAAGTCTTATATATCCAGAGATTCATCCCCGGGTTGGCATTAATCACTTTGGCCTTTACCAAGCTACTGAGGAAGGGGCAAAGTTTTGTATGGGGAGAAGCGCAGCAGGCGGCCTTCAAGAGGCTGCAGCAGATCATGATGAACCTCCCTACAGTGCAAGCCCCAATACACAAAAAGCCATTACTGCTTTATATGGCTACCAATTCATATGCCATCGGTGCCTTAATTGCCCAAGAAGATGGAGGTGGCACCGAGCAACCAGTATATTACATCAGTCGTGCCCTGAAAGACGCAGAAACTCGTTATCCAAGGGCAGAAAGGGCCTGTTTGGCTATTGTTTATGCCTCACAAAGACTACGCCATTACTTCTTGGCCTATGAAGTATGGCTGATGACTAAGTCCCATGCCATCAAAGCTTTATTACAGCAGCCAATCCTCTCCGGCAGGATATCACAATGGTTATTACAACTATCGCAGTATGACTTGAGAATAGGAGCGCCCAGAGCAGTAAAAAGCCAGGCTATAGCAGATTTATTGGCACAGTTTCCAGGGGAGGAAGAATTTCCACTGGACGACGAAGTTCCAGGGGAAGTAGCCATGGCAGAAGAACTCAGAGAACAGTGGGTGATGAAATTTGACGGATCTTCTACCACCCAGTCTGGAGGGGTTGGGGTAGTTTTGTATCATGAAGAAGATAAAGCAGTAGCACTATCATTCAAGCTGGAGTTCCCCTGTTCAAACAATATAGCAGAATATGAAGCTTACTTAACTGGGCTGGCCACAGCTCTAGAGATGGGAGTTAAACATTTGAAGGTATTAGGTGATTCCAATTTGGTAGTCTGCCAAACCAAAGGGAGTTTTTCCCTAAAGGAACCCAGTCTTGCCCCGTACAGAGCAATGGCCCAAAAGATGGAAGAAAAGTTCTTAACTTTCGAAATAGAACATACCCTGAGAAACGAGAATCGATTTGCCGATGCATTGGCCGCACTAGGTTCGCAAGTAATGTTTGAAGGGGAAAGCACCAAAGTGGAAGTCAGCAAAAGGGAAGAATCCATAATCGAAGTGTTAAAAGAAAGGTTCCAGGAGGAACACTGCGAAGGGGATTGGCGGACACTTATAAAGGAAGCTTTGACGGGAGGAGAGGAAGCCATGGAACTAAAAGTACTCAAAGACTACGCCCTAATGAAGGGGGAGCTATACCACAGGATGCCAGGCGGAATCTTATCCAGATGTGTGGGGCAAAATGAGGCCTAGAGAAAGTTGAAAGAAGTACACGAAAAGACTTGCGGATCCTACGGAGAAGTCAGCCTTTACCGCAGACTTCAAAGGACGGGCTTTTATTTGCCAACCATGAGCAAAGATGCAAACCAAGTCCAAACCCAGTGTGAGAACTGCCAACTGGCGGCAGACAGAGAAGAAAGTTATGCTGCATTCGTCAGCGAAGACTGGAGAAACCCATTTATACAATACCTGACAGAAGGCATCTTGCCGCAGAAGCACAGCGAAAAATATAAGCTCAGGAGGCTAGCAACGCGCTATTTCTTGCATAATATGACCATTTTCAAAAAAGGGTATAATGGAGACCTCTTGAGGTGTCTAGGCCCTGAGGAGGCGAGAGAAATGATAAAACAAATACACTCAGGAGAGTGAGGGGAACACCAGGGGAAGAAAAGGCTTTACAAGTGCCTGCTGCAAATAGGCTATTACTGGCCCACCATGAAAAGGGACACGACAGAATTTGTGAAAAAATGCCACAGTTGCCAAATACAAGCCAATTTGATTCACACTCATCCACAGAACTTGCATAGCATGGTCACACCATGGCCGTTCCATACTTGGGGGCTTGATTTAGTTGGACCGGTGAATCCGCCGTCGCGAGGATACATATGGATACTAGTAGCCACGGAATACTTTACTAAGTGGGCAGAGGCAGTGCCGCTTCGAAAAGCCACAGGAGGGGCAGTGGCAAACTTTATCAAGGAAAACATAATCGTAAGGTTTGGGGTTCCTCACAGGATCATCAGTGACAACGGCACACCTTTTGTCAATAGTGAGGTGAGGAGAATGCTAGAGTTTTATCAAATCAAACATCACCGGTCATCACCATATTACCCTCAAGGAAATGGGCAAGCAGAGGCGACGAACAAAACTCTCATAAAAATCGTCAGTAAAATGAGCCAAGAATATACGGGAGGATGGGCAACGCACCTACCAGACGCTCTTTGGGCTTACAGGAGCTCACCTAAGTCAGCCACAGGTTTTTCACCTTTTTCCTTGGTTTACGGAACTGAAGTGGTGAGCCCGACAGAAAAGATGACCCCATCCCTGAGAGTCATGCAAATGCAAGAAAAGGAGAATGATGAAGAGGTCTTTGCGGCAGAAAGGTGCGAAGACTTGGAAGGACTTGACGAAAGAAGAGAAAAGGCTCAAGAGTACAGCCGCAGATACAGGCAAAAAATGACTGAGGCTTACGGCAGGATGACTAAAGAAAGAATATTTGCGGAAGGACAACTGGTCCTAAGAGTGGCAGACTACGTTAGGAGAGGCCTAGCAGGACCATCGAAGTTTGCACCGAAGTGGGAAGGACCCTTTGTGATAAGAGAAGCGCATCCTAGTGGATATTACCGCTTGACTCAGACGGATGGAAAGGACTTAATGGATCCCATCAATGGAAAATGGTTGAAACGCTACTACGCCTAAGGAGAAAAGCAATGTGATTATCCCTTACCCTTTTTGTTTTGTCAAAAGCTGTCATGTTTTTTTTTTTCTTTTGCTCTGTTCCTTATCTTTCAAAGATGACTATGTCACAAATCGAATTTTGTAACTTGCTTTCTTGCAATGAAAAGCACGAAGTATTTGTTGTCATATATCATAGCAAAAAGGTAGCAAAGTGTAGCATCATAAAGTTAAATTACAAAAACCCAAACTGTGGCAAGCAAGCTCAAATAGGTGCTATAGGAAGCATAATGTACTGGACAGAGTAATAAGGCAAAAAAAAAAAAAAAACAACAACAAACAGGGAAGAAACTGCATCATCATCAATAAAGTCCGAAAATAAGTGACTGATCCCCAAAACGACCAAGTCCTCCTACACCGGAAAGAAGACGCTCTCGGAGGCCCTCCAAATCTGCCACTTCCTTTCTCAGAACCGCAAGGCGAGAGTCAATAGCATCAACGGTAGGTGTCGAGCACAACTGCCTAACATTCTCAAGAAATGCTCTCTGACTGATCGTCCAAGTCGGAATCCCTGCATGAAGTCCCCACGACTGTCGTAAATCATCACCAAATGAGGAGCGCAGTCCGCAGGAACTCTAAAGCCATGAAAATCTATGTAAGGGGGTCCGAAGCCCCAGAAGGAAGCAGGATCAAGGTCGTTGACCTCGGACTGATCAAAACGCTCAAGGAAGGCCGCAGCCTCGCTCGCAGGATCTGGAAGGGTGGCAGAGCTACTGCCCACCTCAAAATGAGAAAGCACTGTAGGAGGTGGACCTGTCAAAAAAACGCAAAGATTGAAATAAGGAACCTTGGTAAGAATAAAAGGAAGAAAGGCCCACGGGGAAGAAGTAAAAGAAATGAGATAAAATTTACCAGAGCCAACAGTAACAGGGGCTGTGTGGAAAGCAGAGGCAGGAACAGAAGGAACTGCAGAAACGGACGCTGTAAATATGGCGGAAACTGGTATGGGAGATGTGGCAGGAATAGGTGTTGTAGGCATGGCAGGAGAAGTTGCCGCAGACACCCCCACGTCTGCTGAAATGCCTAACTCCCCAAAAGTCTCTGCAGACGGAGAAATAGATAGGCGAATAAAAAGGAAAAAGAATAAAACTTAACGGAGAAAGAAGAAAAATGGTTAAGAAAGAAAGCACATACCCATTGCCTCGGAAGGAACACTATCCTCTTCCTCAGATTCAGAAATCCTCCTCCCCAGGCCAGGCTCATCCTCAGGATCCTCAAGGATCTCCTCAGACTCCTCGGAGGACAATTCAGCATGAGACCTACGTATGGCAGAAGCGGGAATAGAAGAGGGAGTAACTACCAAGGAAGAAACGCCCTGCACTGCCTGAGAGAGAGCAGGAAATGGGTCACCAGTAGAAATAATGAGAGGTGTAGCAGGAGTAATCTCGGCTTCAGCAGGAGAGGTGGTTCCCCTTTGAACAGAAGGTGTCATGGCAGGAGTGGGGGTGGCCTCACTAACCTCCCCAATATGAGTACCCTCATCCATGGGTACCGGTCCAGTAGGAGAGGTAGTGGCTGCAGAAGGAGCAAGTGCTGCAAATTCGACCCCACCAAAAGTGCCCTCCGTAAGAATGCCCGTAGGGGCAGAAAATTCCTCGGCCGTAGGGCGATATATGGAAAGAGGCTCAGGCTCATCCTAAAGGAAAAAACAGAGAAAGGGTGTAAAGATCGAATTAATTCTTTAGGCAAAATGAAGTAAACAAAAACCAAAAAAAAAAAAAATGTAGCCGACTGGACACATGCAGGAGCAAGAAGAAATGTACCTCTAATTTGGGTCGCTCAAGCATAATAGGACGGGCGGCTGACGTATCCTCCTTCTGCTTAGACTGCAAAAGCAAAAGGGATAAAAAAAGGAGTCAAGGAAAAAGTCAGCCAGGATTCAGAATAAGTCAAAAAAAAAAAGAGGGGAATAAGTATATATATATATATGTGTGTGTGTGTGTGTGTGTGTGTGTACTTGGAAGACGAAGCAAGAAAAGGTTTTTAGAAACTTACCCTTCACTGAACAGCAGATACAGGATGAGGAGCTGTCTTCCTTTTACTGCCTCGTGTTCTGCTGGTAGGAGTAGCACTTGCAGGGGGCTAAAGAGTGGCAGACTTAGACTTACTGACAGATTTAAGCTTGGCAGGAGCTTTCTTGGCCGACGCAGGAATGTTTACTACTCTAACTTTCTTTTCCCAACCTGAGGGGTAAACACCCGCATGCCAATACCACCCACTCTTCTCCTCGTCCCACTCGAAGATGGCAGATTGGCTCTGTTTTCTGGCATAGGCCAATACGGACTTAGAAGGAAGGAGTAACCGAGGATTGGGAGAGATAACCATACTAAGCCCCTGAGGAGGTATAAGAGAGAAACCACGACTACCAGTCAACTCTGCACCAAATGAGTTCATGACAAGCTGCCAATAGAGGTGCATAGCAGCGGTGCAATGGCCTTCCCTCGAAGAACCAGCAACTGTGACCGCATTAAAACGCTCTCTCCAAAAGTCAAAAGCAGTGTGCCGTAGGAAGGGCCTAACCGAAGTAGGAAACTCTGCGGGGAAGGAGAGGTCATCAGGGATATCCTGATCTAGGCCAAACTGTCTCCTCACTCGGTTGGCAGGGTAATGAACAAACTTGACATCCTCATCTACCAGATAGGGCAGCCATCCAGGATTAGTGGCAGCCAAATATGTGATACTCGTCTCATCAAAGCCAGCCAGCGGGGTAGTAGTACCAACAGTGTCAACAAACAGACCCATTACCGAATCAGCACAAGTATTACCAGGACGCAACTGTCTATAAGCTCTCCAGGAAAAACCAACACCCTCATCAAAGGACTCAACGACAGAATAATCGATGGCCTTCAAACCGGACCAACGAAAAGCCAAAGGAAAATCATGCTCAAACCTGCCACAAAAATCAGTAATGGCCCGCGGACAAGATTGGTACTTCTCTTTGGCAAACTTGATAGGCCTACACTTCACCAAGTATTGAGCGCAACGCTCAAACAACAGCTGCTGCAGAATGGTGCTGTGTACAGAAGAAGCAACTATGTGGCAGGAACCAGCCTGACTCTCATCACTCTGCAGGATGTCCAGTTGTACATATAAATGCCCCAAAAACATAGGGGCTAGCGGCAGACTCACCCCAGCAGATATTTTAATGGTTAAACGAAAATACAACGGCTTTATGGCATAATGGGGATGGGACCCAAAGACAAACTTAGAAAGCCAAAAAGCAATAAAGGCAGCACGACGAGCAACAGCAGAAAACTTGGAAATGGAACTAACCCAATAAGACAGTTTAGCATTTCCGACCATCCTCTTCCTCAAATCCGCTTCAATATCTTCTTCTTCTGGGGAAAGCTCAATAGCGGCAGGATCAGCATCCCCGAGAATAGGCAAAGGAAACTGATTGGCCACGTCCTCGAGAGTAACCGTGACTTTGTCGCAAGAAAAGAAGAATGTGTGAGTGGTGGAACACCATCGGCGAACTAAATGGCGAAGATTGTAGAGGTCTCGGAAGTTGGAAAGGCTTCGGGAAAGAACGACGACCTTTAGAACACCGGCCCGCTGAAGCAAACCCATGAAATGTGTATCTGATAACTCACTGTCAACCCACTCTTTCCAACCCAAGGCGGTGCCAGACCCAAACTCAAAGTGAATAGGTACAGGAAGGGCGACGCCTTGACGAATGATCAAATCGGAGATGGAGGAAGACGCCGAAGCCCAAGAAACATTAGGGTTTTGCCGGCAAAAAGCAAGCCATACACGGCCCGGCGGCGGCGACACATAATCTCCAGGAGCCTTAGGAAAGTGAGGACTAGGACTGTACCAAGGGTCAATCAATGGGGCGCACTCACTATCTGGGTCCCGCCGCGTTTCCTCCTCCTCGGAATGGTCCGAATCAGAGTGCACGTCTTCTTCTTCTACTTCTTGTTCCACCAGAGGATCCACGGCGACGCTTTTCCCTTTACGGTAGGAAGAAGCTTGGGTTTTTACCGGTGCCATGGCGTGAGGATTCGAACGGAGCAAGAGAGGGATGTGTGTTCGAGAAGAAAATGATGATGAGGAAAGGAAGATGTTTTGAGATAAAAGGAGTTTATGTCTGCGTTGGGAAGGGATTTTTCTTTTAAATACCTGAGTTATCAAGGCCGGCGTGAAGGGAGGTGACGGGTCAACCATTGAGAAAAGGATGAAATTAATGAGGTAGCAGTTATGTTTTAAAGCAACCACCATTTTGGGAAAATCGAAGAGTTGTCACTGTTCATGGCAAGAAAAGGAAAAAAAAAATATACATATATATGCAGGAAGGAGCTCGTGGTTTCAAAAAGCCCGTGAAGGGAAAGAAAAAGTTTAAAAAGACGAAAAGGTCCTTCATTCACATATGAACCGCAAGAACGCTCCATATGTTTAGGGGGCTAAATGTTGAGGGTCATTTTTGTAAAGCCAGCCCAACCCAGCAAAGCAGGCAATGAGAGTGGCGGGCATAGAATAAAACTGTTAGCCCAAGCGGCAGGGAGAATAGAACACAGGCCCATAACATGAATAAATGGGTCTTGAGGAAGCAAATGGGCCCAAAGGGCCCGGAAAGAGAGAAATGACACCCATGGGCAGAGTATGGCATGAAAAAGCGAGAATGGGCTGTGATAGGCCTAAGGCAATGTAAACAAAGAAAGTAGGGGTTGATGGCAAGCCCATGAACCCCAAGGATGAGTATGAGGAGATTGGGCCGGGGAAGCCCGATCAAGTTAGTAAAAGCTCATGGGAAAGCAAAGTCAGTAAATGGGCTGGGGAAGCCCAAGGAAAGCAAAAAGGCTGCACGCCCAAAGAGAAAAAAGAAAGGGACAATGGAGCCCATGAGTAAGAACACCAGTAGGCTCTCTTAAGTCACTGGGGAAGGAATGAAACGGCAGGCTTGAAAGAGGCCTAGCAGGAATATATCGTCGTGGTAGGAAATACCAAGTAATGAAACAAGACATGGATACAAACCGAGAAGTGGGCCGAGAGAAATGTGAAACCCAGTGTTAAGAAAAGCCCAATCCCAAAGAGAAGCAGTGAAAGTACTGAACGACCCACATGAAAGAGCAAAGAAGTATGGCAGACGAATGCAAGCAAAGCTCCAGGGCACAACAAGCACACAGGCCGCAGGCGGGCTTTTGAACGTACATAACAAGAAAGCATGTGCAAGGCCCAGGTGCCACCAGCCTGTACCCAGCCAATATGGGTCATGGTGGGGCCATGGGTCAGTGGAAAAAGGTAAAGGGGGGTGCGGTTTGGTGGTGGGGAGGGGGGAAAAGATTTATTTTACGTTCCCTGTCCAAACCCTTTTGGGAGGTACGTCCTGCTGGGATGACAGACCGACCAAAAGAGGTAAGGTTGGGGAAGGAATGTTGGGTGCATGCCATAGGGGGAGAGAGAGAGCATTTAAGCCATGGCAGAAACAATGCCACGGCGAACAGAAACAAAGCCAACCTGTTTTTGTCTGGCAAGGGCAAGCAGAGTACAGACGGTGGTCAGCAAGCATGCCCAGACCAGACAAAGGCCGTTAGGGGGTGAAATAGTAAAAAACCATCACGGCAGGCCCTATAAAAGGACGCTTGTCGTGCCCTGTAAAAGGGACCGAAAAACAGAGGAAGAGAAAACATAGAAAGAAAAAAACTCAAGAAAAAGAAAAGAAAAGAAGGAAAGATAAGAAAACAGACAGTGAGGATAATGGGCATGCACCAATAGATCTTTTCTTTCCTCTCCCCCTCAAAATCCCACTCTCTAGAGAACAGTAAAGCAGTAAGAATTTTTCAGCAGGCATCTATCACTTAGGTCCAATTCCCTCAAAGTCACTAATCCCCACGGCAGGATATTCTCCTGGGAGGTTAGTTTCATTGAGAAGAAGCGTTCTTCCTCTTTGATCTTTTGCCATTACAGACTCGGTTGTTTGCTTGATGTTTATTTTTGATTAACTTCCATCATCGTTCAATCAATTGTTCTTTCTTATAAAATTCATTGTTAGTATTACCATTATTACTACTGTGATATTCTGTTGTTTATTATTAACAAAAGCTACTGCACTCTGTTTTTTTTTTTCCTTTCATTGTCATTATATCTGCCTGCCGTAATCTTGTTGTAATAGCTCTGCTTGCCGTAAGGGTGTTTCTGGCAGACAAGGCAAAGTTTGTGCACAAACCAGCCCAAAGTGAGTTACAGTTGGGCTGGTCTCAACTTTCCTACTCAGAAAAAACATTTGGGCCCATCACCGCAGGAGGCAACCCAGCCCAAACACAAAAAAGGCCCCTACAGTCTTTTGTGGGGGGAGAAAATTATCCTTCATATAATATATTAGTATATTTATGAAGTTTTGACTGGTTTGATGTGTATTTTTGTGTTAGAACTTTATTCTTCCACTCTATGAGTGTGTGTTTCTAAAAAAAAAAAAATAGCTCAAGAAAAATGCTTATTAATATTCAGTTTTTTAGCAAACGAGTCAAACTTAGCCCAAGTCAAAGTTTAGGCTCGACAATTTAAACATCCAAAGTCAAACTTAATAATGTGTTTGTGAATATAATTTTGCAAACATGAAGCTCAATTTAGCTATATATTATATTTATATTTGTTTAAAAATATACTTATATAGACTTGAAATTTAATTGTATATGCTTATAAATAGGTTTATATGACATTAAATTATTATTTGAAGTTCATTGATAATATAAATAGCCCATTCGTGGTAAAAATTAATTCATAGATTTGTGAAGGGTAATTTTATTTCATATTTATTTTTGTCATGCTCTTATTCTATATGAAAAAAAATAAAAAATAAGTTAATCAAGTAGCTCAAGAATAAATTCAGACTTGTCCGACAAAAGAATGTCCAAATTTAAACATATAGGTGGGGTTTGGATTGAGCATCTGCGTTTATAAGTTTGCGTTTTCCTCTTCTTCTTTTTTTGGTCGCATGCAGTTCAACTTTTACGGACAAGGCACTATAGCGACACTGTAGTAGCATTGTTCATAGGACCCACATCCACTTTATTCAAAAAAAAAAATTAAAAATGGGTCTCATGGCACTATTCACACATTTAAAAATTATTTTACTACAATGTTTTTAGTTTTCAGTTTTCAGCTGTATCCAAACGAATCCATAATCTTGTTTAGTAATAAGTTCAAGCTTGTCTTATATTCAAAATAAAATAAAATAAACAAATCTAAAAATTTAAAACTTAGCTCGACTTGACTCATTCACAACCTTAGGTTAGAGTCTCTCTCGGGCAGAGATAACCGATTGGACATCTACTTCTATGAAAAGCTTGTGGATATTGGATTCCATTGCCATGCTGAGGCCATCACATAACTTTCACAATTTTGCTATAATGCTTAACGTGGTGCTTTTATTTTTAGAAAAACCATTAAGCCATCTTTCTTTATTGTCTGTGATGATGGCTCTGCCATCCTGCTTATCGGTTGCCAAAAACTGATTGGTCCGTTTTAAGTTTTGAAAAATCTCCCAAAGTGGCATACATCCAATTGTGAAGGTAGACCCCTTTGAATTGAGAACAATTGTCCATTTTTCTACGAGAAGTTTACAACTTAAGCCATTTTGATTTCATGTACAAACTAAGATTAGCTCAAATTTTATAATTTCCCAAATTATCCAAAATTTGAACCTAATTGGTTATTTATTAGGTAGATTTGGAATACAATTATACAAATCTTCTATCTTATTTTTAGTGTTTCGCCAATCACAACTTGTTATGTATTTATTTGAATTTTCTTATAGACTTGAGAAAAAGAATCAAATACATAACATATCATGATTAGTGGAGTACAAAATAGAACAAAAGCAATAAGATATGAGATTTGTATCAATAGATTTATACTATATAAGGATTGCGAGTACACCTAATTGTAATTCCTCAAATTATGTTAAAATTTGCACCTTTTTTTTATGGGATGTTAATTTGCACCTTGAATATTTATTAGGTGTATTTAAAGTATATAAGTGATTACGATTTACAAGTATACTTTATAATTGTAACTTGACTTGGTCAATGGTATCATTTAAAATTTAATGTTAAAAGTTAAAACTTCTGACGAGGCTTTCAAGCTGTGTTGAAGCAACCTCAATAATTGTTTATAAAATGTAAATTAATTTAAAAAAATTGTACATGTAACCATGCCGAGATACAAATTCTTGATATTCAATAAATATAAAAGGAAAATGATAGAGATGTAAACTTTTTTACAAAAAAACTTTTACAAATTGTTGATATGGTGAGTGATTATTAGTAAATAAAAAAGTAATGTTATTGATGGGCCTAGATAAGAATCAATAAAAATTTGGCCGCAACAACAGTTTGTAAAAATATTATAAAATAATTTATAGTTATAGCATTACTCAATATAAAAGCTATTGAAAAAAATAATAAATACTATAAGTTTTACGATAATATGGGCATGAAACGAAATAGTTGTTAAATATTTCCTAATACATATCATACAACCCAATTCTAAATTCTTTGAATTTGGCTTAAGAAGAATGTAATAGAACACTTGACATAACCATATATTTTCACATAATAATAATAATAATAATAATAATAATAATAATAATAATAATAATTAATATACTTAATATATAATCCAACATATTAATATTTATTTTTTAATTTGTAAAAATTTGATGTGGCATATTGGTATTGGAAGGTGTAAATTGGGATTTTTACATATGATCATTATTGAAATTACGTTACACATATATAACGTCACATGTCCTTTAAAATCACTTACCATCATTTTTCAACACTTATTTTATTCTATTTTATCAATTATCAACCCTTGTTTATTAGTTGAATGTGCCTTAGAATGTTACATCATGTACACATAATCAAATGTTTTCTAACTTTAAAAAAAAAATACATAATCAAATGTAATTTTTTTTTTTTTAATTTCAAAGTAAAGTAGAAAAGGTTTTAATCCACTTAATTGTATGCTTTATTCTTTTATGGAAAAAGTTTGTGTAATGCTCCAATAATTTGTTTCCAAACTAGTTTGGAGGAATCTTTCTCTCACCTCTATTTAACGGTTGAAAATACCATCCATGTATACTTTTAAACTTTTAGTTGCATGAATTAATGAGTTATTTAAATAATATACATGTATAATGTTATAAATTATGAATTGACACATAGTTGAGGGATATTCTTTCAAACTGGATAAGAGGTAAACTCTGTAGTAATTTTTGTATTACTTTATAAGTTTTTTTTTTTTTTTTTTAAGACGTAACATCTTTAAAAATGCAATATGGATTATCTGTTAGCCTTTCTCCTCTCCATCACAGGGAATGATGATGAAAGGAAAATATTTAACTCTAAATAGGATTAGAATTATCATTTTTAACTCATTATGTGACCATTTATAAAACTATCTATATGCATGTATATTATATATATATATATATTACTTAAATAAGTTATATGTCTCCTTTAAAAAATTATGTGATCAAAACTACACATAAATATAATATTTTTAATTGTCACATAATAAATTGTAGCCGGATAACTCCAAGTCGGTGTGGAGTAAACTTTTTTGCCTTGAAAACAATAACTTGCTCTTATCATCTTTGATGACTTTAGATTCTATATTAAAAAAAGACTTCAGAAGTTTAACTTTTTGACTTGAAAACAATAATTTGCGCTTATCATCTTTGATGATTTCAGATTCTATCTTAAAAAAAGACTTTTGATTTTCGACATGGCAATAGTGGGATAAAGCAAAGGTGATTGGCAATAACCAATAGGCAATGGCTAAGCCCACGTGATCACCTCTGTTTTTTGTTTCTATAATTCTATCTCTTCTCTCATCTGAAACACTTTGGCATAAATATCACGTTTCTTTTTCTCCTCTTCAATCGACCGTCTTCATTTTCCCATTCACTTTTTGCATTATTGCCTTTCATTCATTGCCCATCAATCATGTTGCTTTTAGTTTGGCCAATCACTCAATAAAGAGGACTGCAAAGTTCCTAATCATTAAACCCAAGAATGGGGACCAGTTGGACTACGTGAATCATACTAAACAACCTTCAA
Source organism: Quercus ilex subsp. ballota (assembly GCA_032727855.1). Classification (NCBI taxonomy): domain Eukaryota; kingdom Viridiplantae; phylum Streptophyta; class Magnoliopsida; order Fagales; family Fagaceae; genus Quercus; species Quercus ilex. The sequence goes on along the minus strand of CM064909.1, from coordinate 65,376,836 downwards.
AGCTGTTGCGTTTAAAAATAGAGTAAAAATAAGATCAAATACCGTCAATTGACAAGGGAATTAAATAGCAATTCTCAAATTTTCTTACAAAGTTTTTTTCTCGTGTTTTCACTTTCCATACTGTTTGTCATTGACATAACGTCAACCTTATTTATTTTAGAATGATATTAATAAAGTTTTTTTTTTTTTTTTTTTTTTTTTGTGAGTATCTGGCTATTCTTTAGATGTGTATAGTCTCCTCTCCAATACACATCAAGTATTAAAATGAAAAATCCTTTAAAAATGGCCTATGTTTTTGTTTAGAGATTTCGAAAGAAAAATCTTATAACCAATTTGCATGATGCATGTATAATGAAAAATCATATGCTAAAAAGGTTTATATATATATATATATAATTTTATATTAATCGCTAATAAATGAAGAATAATTAAGTATCTGTCTTTACACAATAAACGCACTAACAAATTGTTGTAAAGTATCCCTGGGGTGCCTACTATTAAAGACAATTATAATCCAACACTATGGATGTTGGAAGTCACTTCAAATTCACTGTTGAATCTGAATTTTGTGTAGGTTTAATGAGATTACATAAAAGCAGCAAAAAGATCCTTATAATTGTCACCCACCATAATATGTCCACATGTGTATATAATTTATGCCACACTCTTTGGAAAGTATATAAATCATGATCAATGGATACTTCATATTGTTTTTTTTTTAATTATTATCTACATCATTTTTTAGTTAGCAAATTTAGGTCTCCATGGATTTTTAAATTCTTTAGCCTAATTTTCCCTTTTGTCGTTTTTATTTTTATATGAATCTCCTCTTCATTTGTTAATGCTTGATAAAACAAAATAAATAAATAAAATAAAATAAAAAACACATAGAAGAAAAACAATATAAGAAGATTTTTAAATGCGTTCTCTTTATGTAAAAATGAAAATCGTTAAAATTATTTTTGGTACTTCACTATGTTATAATATATATCTATATATATATATATATATATATATACATATTTGGATAATGCAAGAGGAGCCTTATCATTATAGCCTTTTTTTTTTTTTTTTTTTTGGGGATAATCCTATTGGTCATGACTTAATACGATTCTAACAACACTACATTTTTTATTTAACTATAAAAAAATTTTACTAGTTAAGTTAATTGGAATCTACTAAGTCATTATAGCTTTTATAGGGGGATAAAGCAAAAGTGGTAGGCAAGGGCCAAACACTTTTGATTATTTATTTACGTTTCTTTTTCTCATTTTAGCAATTTTGTCTTCATTTTTTAGCAATTATTTTTCCATTAATAACTTTCATTTTCATCCTACTTTAGTTTTGGCCAATCACTCGGCTTAGGTGGGGAACGCAAGGTTCCTATCATTCAATTCAATGATTGTGACCTCCAAATACCTTGCACATTCAATTCAAGGGATTGCATAACTATTCTCCAATTTTCTTATATTGTATTTTCTCGAGTTTCCGTATCGTTGTTCAGAACACGAGAACAACAACTTCTTTGTTTATTTGAAGAACCATGATGTACAAAGTTGTTTGACTACTTAGGAAAATTATTAAATACTCCGAGAGTATTATAAATGCGTATTCTCTGCTCTTACATGAATTGTGAGTCCTATTATTATAAATTTAATTAGTGAGACATACAGTTATGTGAGAGAGAGAAGTATGCATATATGATACTCTAAAAATACTCAATAATTACTCGACTACCTAAGCTTTTCCATACAAGCGCAATCCCCAATTACCTGCTAAAGCTTGGATTGAGGAAAGAAATATTAATAGATAAAGACAATTTTGAATGATTGCATATTATTGAGAGACAATTTTTTCCACGTCACACGTTTTAATCTTATTATATTTCACCTACTAGGTGTCCGTTTGGGAACTGCTTATTTAGCTGAATATGAAAACTTTTTATTAAAAGTGTAAAAAATAGGTTAAAAAATAAACTAAATAGTATAGTAGCAAAAATAAACTAAAAGCCTAAATAAGCTGAATTTTTCAGCTACTCAATCGGCGAAAGAAATCCGCACAATAATAGATATCATTTACAAATGATTTTGGGCCTACCTCACTTCACTAAAAAATTGGGCCAAAAACTCACCATTACATCGCCGAAGCAAAAGCCCAAGATCTGTCCCAATCTAAATAGTTGGTTTGAATCCTTTTCTTGGTCGGCCAGATTTGTCAAAGTCGGGTTATTGATGGACAATCCTAAGCATAGGCTAACCTAAGTGATCCACCATAAAAGTTATATTTGCCTCTTAAGAAAATGTAATCAAATTAGGATTTTTTTTTCTTTTTTTTTTCTTTTTTTAAGGGTGAAAGTAATCAAATAAGAAGTCCTAATCATATTATCTACAATTGAAAACTTATCACTCACAATTGGAAAAAAAAAAAAAAAAATTGTCTATGTAAAATTTTTTCTTTGTAATTAAATTTTTTTAGAAGAAAACTATAATCTTATTAAGGAAAAACAGTCAAATGAGCTAGGATTACAGGAGAAATGTGTGGAAGAACATCTTCTATCTACAATGAAAACTCGTTGTCTAACATGTATTTTTGTTTTGTATTTTGTTTGTTTGTTTGCTTGTTTTATGGCTTCTAACTATAACCTAACTGAACTACTGACACTCCTAAGTTTGGCTCAATCAACCAACCTCTTATAATAATGAGTTAATTAAGTTTATGATTAGAAAAGACTAAACATATCTCTAATTCTATTTTGAAATAAAAAAATTATGAGAAATAATACAAGCAATTTAGGACAACAAAAAATCTAACAGTCACATGTTACTACTCCTATAAAATTATATATGTTATCATGATCGAATTAGTGAATATATGCTAATTTTGTTTTAGATACATTTTATGTAAGGGAGAGGGAGAGGAATTCAAATCCTAAACATCTTAATTAATATGTATATATATGAGTTGGGTTTAAGTTACACCTAGTGTAACTCCAAACAATGTTACACCACTTAATAACTTGTTAATGAATTAATATTTTGAAAATTTCACTGTTAGATTATATGTTCTATATATTCTAAATATGCATTGCTTAGAGTTACCAGGTATAACTTGAACCCATGTATCTAGAGGTTATTGGTGGGCATAAACTAATATTGAAGTAACTGATGAGTTAAAGCAGTATGGTTATAACTGATATCCATAAAAAAATATTATAGTTATATATACTTATAATTGCGTGTACTGTTAGATTCTAGTTATAACAAGTTTATGTACCGGTTATTTTGTTTTGTTATTACTATTCAATTTTATTTTTTGAGAAGGATGTCCCAGTTGTATCTTTATTTTTTATTTTTTATTTTTTATTATTTATGGTAAGACTGAGAGTTTTATTAAGAAACACCAAGAAAAGATACATCATGGAAAAAAGTTTGCTCTAAAAAGTAAGGATTCTCTTCTATTGAAGTCGAAAAATCAACAATGTGTTACGCATGTTTTGCTAATAGATGTTTTGGTCTATTAGCTTAACTCTTAACATGAGAAAATTCAACCCGGCCAAAAGACCCACAAGCCATTACCATACCCCTAACAACAGAAGCTATTGAGGATGGTGGTGTAGAGAAACCACAGAAAGCGTTAAAAATCACCACTGAGTCACCCTCAAGGATGAAGTCTTGAGCACCAACGTCCCAAGCAAACTCCAGACTAGCTTCAAACGCCTTGGCTTCCACTTCCATTGCACCCAACAGAGCATTGATTTTCTTGCTCAAAGCAGCAATGACCTGGCCATAAGAATCCCGAATCATCACCTCAACACCAGTAGATTTTTGAGTTGAGAAAACCGTTCAATTCACATTGACCTTGTATCTCGGCATTGGAGGAGGAGAACACCTAACTACCCAAGGCATTGCAGGTATAAAATCCACATTATTTGCCTCCTGATATTCCTGCAAATAGTACTGCGCCCACTGAACAAGAGCCATGACACTTTTCTTGTTACCTCATGCCGAACCTCATTGCGATTAAACCATATTGACCACGCCAGAGTTACCACTAGTGCTGCATCCCCTTCATCATGAGAGTCAAACATCAACAATAGCCATAACAGGTCATAGAAGGACTTAACCTGAGCTTGATCAAAATGGAACTTGAGCTTGTTGCACTGCCAGACTTCCCTTACCTACTGACAGGGACGGACCCACGCTGGGGCAGAGGGGGGGCCGCCACCCCCCAAAAATTATAAAAAAAAAACTAATATAAAAAAATTAAGATTTGTTCTTTTATATATATATATATATATATATATATATATTTGTCTCTTCTCCCTTAAAATATTTAGATATTGACCTAAAAAAAAATAAATAAATAAAATTCATGCCCCTTTAACTACAAAAACAAAATAAATAAATAAATATGGACTAAACAAAAATCGCGGACAAAATAAAAAACACTTATTTTTTATGTTATACTTTGTTGATGTGTTTTATAATATGAAATGTTTAGAAATACTTATTTTATATATAGTATTTTTTTTGAATATGAAATAGTTATTAGTTTTTATTTTCATAAAATTTTTTTTTGGTTTTAAGCTTTGGCCCCCCCTAGATATGAATCATGGTTCCGTCCCTGCCTACTGACATGTCCAGAAGAGATGTCCTGAGGTCTCAATTTTCTCCCTACATTCATCGCAACAAGCATCCAATTGAACACCCCTCCGCGATAGGTTCTCCTTTGTTGGCAAGATACCTTGGCAAGCTCTCCAGGCAAAATGGTGAACCTTGTGAGGAATCTATAAGCTCCATAGTAGCTTCCAAAATCTACGATTTTTGCTATTATCCGAGCTGGCCCCTCAATTGTTAGGCTGAGAATCCTCCATTGCCAACCTGTAAACGCTGCAGACACTAAATAAACCATTAGGAGTGGCAACCCACACTAGCTTATCTTCAAGCAAGCATATGCTTATAGGTATGCTTTTGATCAATTCAGCTTCATGAGGAAGGAAAATGGCTTCAATGATCTCGGTTTTCTAAGCCACCTCTTCATGTGAAATTAATTCACTGACTCGAGTTTCAGCATGTAGGAATTGCCTTGGAGAGGTGACTTTGAAAGTTGAGGGAGATGGGAGCCATTTCTCCCCCCACAACCGAATAGATTCACCATTGCCCACATTCCAACGAATCCCCTTTTGCACTAGATGTTGGGAAGCCATTATGCTTCTCCAAGTATAGGAGGGATTAGTGTCGAATGATGCATGAATGAAATCAGTGAGGGGCAGGGACGGAACCAGGATTCGAAGTTGGGAGGGGCCAAAGTATAAACATAAAAAAGTTTATGAAAATCAAAACTAACATCTACTCAAGCTTTGTCGAATTTCACCCCCTTTATTAACATTATAATTGATTCTGATTTAATCAGTGGTAATTTTTTGGAATTTTGTTTGAAAATTTTCATGAATTGGGACATTAACACTAGAGGCAATGCTGCATTATCAGCTTTAAATTACTTGTAATTTTTTCTCTTTAAAAAAAATCAAATATTATAATAATTTTCCCATCATCAACCATTCAAATAAAAGTTTCATTATTTCCATATTATATAGCTCTATAGTTTCAAATTTTAGTCCAAAAAATAAACCAAACAAACCATACCCCACAAGCTACAACAACAGTAATGTTAATACATTATTTTCTAAAAATAGTTAATAATTCATAAAATAAACCAACAAACAAGCGTTATCAATTAATAATATTTATTACTAACCACTGCACACATTTGATTCATAGTTCCCATAGGCTTCACTTTTTGATTGCCAGTTCCAAGTTTTTCTATTCTTTTTATTTTTTATATCATTTGTCCTTATTTGACCATTTCTTTTTTCCAATTCAAGAGTCAAGACTCAATCATTATTACAAAGGATGAATTCTTAAAAAGTACATAGTAAACTCACACACACAAAACACATTGTACTATCAGTCTATCACAGTGGCAAAATAGAGACTTAAAAAGTACACAGTAAACTCACACACACAAAACACATTGTACTATCAGTCTATCACAGTGGCAGTGGCAAAATAGAGACTTAAAAAGTACACAGTAAACTCACACACACAAAACACATTGCACTACCAGTCTATCACAATGGCAAAATAGAGACAGAGAGGATAGACACCATAGAGATCATACAATGCTATATTTTTTCCAAAATAGGGCCCCCGCCGCCGGCGGGGGGTGGGGCAATGGCCCGCCTCTGCCCCAACATGGGTCCGTCTCTAGTGAGGGGGAAATATTTCGCCTTATATACTTGATATACCAGTGACTCGTGTTGTATCTGAAGTCTCCAACCCTGTTTGGCTAGTAATGCAAGATTGAACTGCTTTAATTGGCAGAAGCCCATACCACCTTCTGCCTTAGGCTCACACAATTTATTTCAACTAAGCCATGCCATCTTCCTCTCATCCATTTTTTGACCCCACCAAAAATTCTGATTCATACTAGTCATATCATCATATAGAAAGTCTGGTATTTTAAAGCATCTCATTGTATAGGTAGGTATGGCTTGAGCTACAGACTTTATTAGCACCTCCTTGCCTACCTTAGTGAGTAATTTCTCTTTCCACCCCGCAAAATTTTTACTAAGCTTCTCCTTTATGGCATTAAACTTGTTCCTCTTATTTCTTCCTATGATGGAAGGCCCAGGTACTTCTCATGTTGTGTAATCACTTGTGCCCCAAACCTGCTTTTTATCTCTTGTTGAATGCCATCAGGTGTACTGCTGCTAAAAAAGAGCGAAGTTTTTACTCAGTTCAGCTGTTGACCAGAAGCTTGTTCATAAACTATGAGGATTCTCTGTAGGGAGTTACATTCTTCAAGTGATGCTTTGCAAAAAATGAGACTATTATCTGCAAAGAATAAATGTGATAGTCTAGGGCCACCACGACAAACTACTAAACCTTCCATAACACCATCATCCACCGCCTTCTTAATCAAAGATGAAAGACCTTCCGTACATAACAGAAATAGATATGGTGATAATGAATCTCCCTGTTGTATACCCCTAGTTGGGGTAATATGCCCCTAGGCTTCCCATTGATCCTCACTGAATATGTAACCGATGTAACACACTACATGACAAGCTTCTTCCACTTCTCATCAAAACCTAACTTGCTCATTATTTTCTCCAGCCAAACCCATTTTACTCTATCATAGGCCTTACTCATATCTAATTTCAATGCCACATTACCCATTTTCCCCCCTTTCTTTTGGATGATATTGTGCATTGCTTCAAGAGCAACCAAAACATTATCAGCAATTAACCTTCCATGCACAAAAGAACTTTGGGTATCACTAATAATGGACGGTAGAAATTTCTTCAATCTATTTGCAATTGCTTTCGATGCAATTTTAAACACCACATTACACAAGCTAATAGGCTTATAATTAGTCACCCTCTTTGGCTCCTTAACCTTTGGAATAAGAACAATATGGGTCTCATTGAAATTGAGTGGAGATAGACCAAGATTAAGAAAATCTAGAATAGTTTGTGTAACCACATCTCCTATGTTAGGCCAAAAATGCTAATAAAATAAAGGGGGTATACCGTCTGGCCCTGGCATCTTGAAGGGGTACATCTGCTTCAAGGCTATTCTAACTTCATCTGCAGTAAAATACATTATGAGTTTCTGATTCATGATGGGAGTTACCTTTGGTTGCACTGCTTCTAGTATCTCCGAAAACTCTGCCAGGTTGTTAGAAGTGAAGAGATCTTTATAATAATCCACCACCATCTCACCCATTACTTCATCATCCTGCCACACCCCATTTACATCCAACAACCCCTCCATTTGGTTTTTATTCTATCTTGATGAAGCTTTGGCATGGAAGAAACCCGTGTTCCTATCTCTAGATTGGTACCAATTAATTTTAGATCGTTGGTGCCACATAGCTTCTTCTTTCTCATGCCAACAATTTAATTCAACATGAGTGTTTCTCATGTCCCAGATAGTGCTTGGAGAGCTGGGTTGCAGTTCTAGCCATTCCAAATGCTTTTGTAATTCGGTAATCTTCTTCCTTACATGACTGAACTCTGCTTTGTTCCAAGCATGTAGCCGAGACCTACAAACACTCAGACAACCAATCAACAGGAAATTTGTTTGAGAAGCCAAACCTTCGGTCCAAGCATCCAAAACCACCTCCTCACACTGAGAGTCCTTGCACCACATCGACTTAAATCTGGACAGCTTCTTTGTTTTCTTATCATTGATTTTCCTCACAAACTGCAAAGCCAAAGGAGAATGATCCGAGGCCAAAGAAGTTAGGTGGTGCAGACGTGCCATAGGGAATAAATTTACCCAATTTGTTGTAGCAAGAGCTCTATCTATTCGTTCTCTTATTTCAAACCCATCACTCCTTTCATACAACCAAGTAAATTTTGGACAAATAAATCCAATGTCCCTAAGACCACACCAATTAACTGCGTAAACAAAATTTGCCATTTGCTACCCAGGTCTATTGTTGCCACCTTCCTTCTCAGACATCCCCATAAGCTCATTAAAATCCCCAATGACCAACCATGGAAGCGAAGAAGTAGTACGCAAATGCTTAAGCTTTGCCAATGATTCCGATCTCCTGGCAATTTCTGGATTACCATAAAAGCCAATTAAGTACCACCAACCAACCTCAGATCCACCATCCACCCAAGCGTTTATACGAGACATAGAAAACGTTTGCACGTTCAATTGAACCTCTTCCTTCCATAACATTGCCAATCCACCATTAGAGCCATTGCTCGAAACAAATAAACCATGTTAAAATATGCATTTATCATGAACCATAACCATTTAGTCTTCATTCGATTTTGTCTCCTTTTAAAAAGACAATGTTGGGATTTTCTCTTTTAACTAACTCTTTCAAGGCATTGACTGACTAGAGGTTCCCAAGCTCCCGACAATTCCGGCTTTAGAGACCCATTGGTCATGGCGGGGTTGCCTAGTAACCTCTGCCGATCTAAACTCCTATGCCAAAAGCAAACCAAAATGTTTAGCTTCTTCATTAACTTTAATCCTTCTTTCATTCTTTTTGGACTCCTCTTCCACCCTTGCTTTACTTACATGTTTTTTGGTCCTTCTTTCTCAATAAGATCCTCCTCAATGAACATTGTGTGAGGTCCACTGACTTGGACCCATGTTCCTTTCTTTTGAGTGCCAATTATCTCAGACTCATTTGTTGGGCTTCTTGAGATCTGTTGGGCTTTTGCTTTACTCCCTGAGGCCCCACCTTTCCTAGACTTCTTACTTGTGGGGCTTGTTAATCCATCCCGGACTGAACAAGTTATCGGATCGCACGTGTACACCAATCTGTTGCGAGAGACTATCCTCTTCCCTACTCAAATTTTAAGACCTTTGAATACTCAGCGAGCACATCTGATCCCATTAAACACACCATTTTTTCCATCCTGATTCAAAGACAACTCCATATCCGAAGCATTTGATTTTTGAAAAATATTATCCCCGTAGATTGCTTCTTCTATCTCCTGAAGTACCGCCTGAAAATCTACATGTGGTTGGACTAGCCTCAAAAATTCCGTAACCTCTAAAACAACACCACTCCCCGTCTTACCATTGGAATCCTCCGTCATTGCAAACTCGTGTGGCGTGAATTGTCCCATAATGACCTTCCTTGTATTCTACACCATATTCTTCACTGGCCTTGAATTCAGTTTATTGTAACCTTGGACTTCGACGACAGTTTTCCTCGACTGATTGAACTGATTCGCTCGAAGTCACGACCCAAATTGCTGATCGTTACTAGACAGAGTGCCTCTACTTCTGAGCCAAAGCGCACAGTCGTTGTCATCATGAGTTAAGTGCCCACACCAATAACAGAGATTGGGTAGTCTCTTATAAAAGAATGACACCCATCCCTCATTGTCATCATCAAAATGAACTCTTCTTCCACGGCAGAGCAGTTCAGATACATCAATGGCAACTCTTACACGTAGGAAATTCCCACCTTTCATCTCCGATGTGTCCCTTGGCTTAGAGATTGTACCAAGGGATTCCCCTAAGCTAAGTGCAACTTATGTTGATAAGTGGGAATAAGGCAGGTTATGACTTTGAATCCAAAAAGAAACTTTATCGAATTTAAGCTCTTCAATGGGAGTAGAAGTTTTGTAGCATTGAAACACTACAATATGTCTATCAAAAGACCATGATTCCCCCATAAGGACTTTCTCAATATCCTCATCCGATTGAAAAGCAAAGAGTAAACAATTATTCCCTGCATCACACTTTAAAGTTGTCTCTAGTACGCCATAACGACCTGAAAGTCTTGGCCACTGCTTCTACATTCAGTGATTGACAAGTAAAGAACTTTGTTGCTAAGACAAACCTCTGGTCTTTCTTATTCTTTTTCAAGTCGAGTTTATCTCCTTCTTTCTCTGATAGAGAAAGTTTCGTCCAACTGTTCGCTAGGTCCTCCATACCAGCCTAGAGACTATATCCCTTGCCTCACTAGAATAAGAAACCAACCCTACTAGTAACCTAGTTACTATAGGGACTCAACTTCTTCCTTGAAAAGGAGGGAAACACAATGCTACAATATGGAGAGAAGGCGTTACCAACCCTAACCCTACCGAGAACTCCAGTTATATCTTGTTGCTCTTGTTTAATGAATTTTAGTTTAAAAACAAAAAACAAAACAAAACAAAACAAAACAAAAAAAAAAAAAAAAAAAAAAAAAAAAAACACAAAAAAACAAAACGAAAAAGTCAAGTCAAGTCAAGACAGCCTTTTGTTTACTACTTTGTTTTCCTTGCCTCGCATTTTATTTCAGTTAAAATCAGTACTCAGAAGCCCCATCACTTTTGGTAAAAGCAGCAAAGACCAATCTAATCTAAGCGGTCCACCATAATAGTTGTTTTCCTCTAATGAAATTGAAATCAACTGAGATTTCCTCAAGCGGTCCCTCCAAAAACTAAAAAACAAAGCAAAGCAAAGCAAAAGAATTCCTAACAAGGTACGTAGCACCGTAGCATATTTACTACAAATACAAGATGAAAAAGGAGTAAAGAAATAAAAAGGTAGTCTTTACCTCTATACTTTTTTTTTTCCTTAGGGAAGGATTTTGGACAAATATTTTACACATTCATTTATTTGTAAATCCTTTAATCAAGGAGCATTAGGTGATCAAATGTCTCTACATTTTACAATATCTCATAGGATTCTCAAATGGATTGGATATCAAATTAGATTAGATAAGTGTGTATTGCACAGAAGTTTGTTAGATCCTACAACGTCTAAAACCATTTATTGCTACGGTTATTAATCTGTGCCAAGCAGGATTTGTGCCAGGCCACCGCACTAGTGACAATATTATTCTAGCCCAGGAAATTATACGAACACTGGTGGACAGGTTGGTACGTAGCACTCAAATTAGATCTTGAGAAAGCGTATGATAAGTTAGAGTGGTCTTTTATCTAGGAGTCTCTCGATTTTTTCCAAGTTCCACCAAGTTTGATTAAATTAATCATGAACATTGATAGGCCAAGAATGTATTGACCAATTCTGATGAATTAACCAATTAATTAGCCAAGTTAATTAATTAATTCAATTAGCATGTAATAAGTATAGTAGCATAAACAAATCATCAGCTAAGTTAAAATGCAGCGGAAAATAAATTGACACGGTGATTTGTTTACGAATGGGAAAGACCTTCACAGCAAAAACCCCACCGAGTGACTTTAAGGTTACCACTTTCGAGAATTCACTATTCTCACAACAAGCGGTTACAAGTAAAGGAATCCTAGTACCTTATACCAACCTACAGTTGAACCCTTATCCCAATACCCAATTGGACTTGTTCTATAGTGACAATCTCTCTTTTTAATGCACGGCTCCTAGTACGTGACTAACCAATTTGATGTGCGGATCCCAATACGCGGCTTACTCACCAACTTGAGAAAGATGTTGGCTGCAAAGTTCTTCAGTTCATCAACACGATGAAGATTACGAAACTCGTTAGTTACAAAACTCGACAGTGTACAAACACAACAGCTTCTTGAAGAGAAAGATGAACTAGGGCATATGTCTTCGGTTCACAATATACTTGTGAAAAACTTTTGTATTGAGTTACATTAGCTTTGACGGTCCTTAAAACAATCCTTATATATGTTTAGGGTTGTGAGAAAAAAAAGCTCAAACATCTATTCATGGATTAGAGTGAAATCAGCTCTGAAAAACTGAATTTCATAAACCGCAACAGATACCCTATCTATCGAGCAGTTGTTGAGCATCGAGATGAAACAGCTTTTTAAAGCTCGATAGATACTAGCTATCGAGCTTTAAAATCTAGCACTTCTTCACTTGATTTTTGGACAAATTTGCATGGATTTAACATTTGAACTTGAAACCTTGTTCCTTGAAGTATTAAACACATCCTAGATCTACCCAATTACAAGTAAAGTGCATTTTGTCAAAGGATTAGCCAATTCTATATTGACATATGTTCTTAACATGATTCACATATGTCCTAACAATCTCCCCCTTTGTCAATCCGTAACAAAACCATAACAAACAAATGAACATATAAGAGAAGTCATAAATCATTCAACTCATACTCACTTGTTGAATACAATATAATCTATCCTAACACAAACTCTTGAAAAACTTTGCAAGAAGATAGTTTATGGCAAGAAGACTTTGATAACCTGTATTTCTGAAACACTTTAAACAAAACTCATCACAGCATCTTAGTGTGAAATAGAAATAAAAGATTGCATATAATATATAAGAAGCATATGTATAAAGAGAGAAAAGAAACAATACATGTAAAGATAGGTGAAAGAACTGTAATAACAACCTCATCATATATATAGAACATCATAAGTAAAAGGTTTGTAATCACAATGTAAGAACAATGTATCTCTCAAAGAAGGGGGGAAAAAAAAGTCCTTACTACATCCCTCAAAAAATATAGACACTCCCCTTAACAAAAATCTCCTATGCTAACTGTCCCCCTATGTATATGACTACTCTTATATCAAAACTACTCACCCTTTTTGTCGTGACTGACAAAGGGTAAGTAAATCAAGTAGACATCTCATCATCACTAGGCGAGCTAGCACCATCGTCCTCATCAGCATCATCACTGCCAGAGCCATCATCACTCTCATCCTCTAAATCCGGTGGAGATGGAGAAGTATAAGCAATGAAACCACCCATGGCAGCCTGTCGTCGTGCAATACGACCAACACAGGTGTTCACCTGACATAACTCATCACTGAGTTTGTCAAGGCGAGCATCCATGCGGACAAGCTATGCCATGATGGCCTCGAGAGTCACTCCACCCGTAGAAGATGAAGGAGCTGAGGTGGAATGAGCGAAAGAAGCTAGAGAAGTCATTATCTCTATCCGTGGCCACCTCGATCGAAGCTAGGCCTCACTCCGTCGAACGGTAGCAATGTCTATGGCACACATAACGGAAAAGTGTGTAGACTCTAGATAGGAGATGAAAAAATGGCGAAAGATCTGCGTGATAGCCAAAGGAAAAATGAGCTTATCACGGGTAGCCGTATCCCTATAGACATCTATGAGGAATAGAATGAAGTGAGAAGGGAAGTCAATAGAAATGTCTTCTAAAAGGGATAACAAAAATCGAGCACCAAGCTCTGTGATATAGTTATAGTGAGACAATGGATGAAGAATGAATGTCATCACCATGTTAAGGAATCTTGGACCTTTTGCAAAGCCTGAGCAAGGGGTGTTTTGATGGTCACCCCAAGAAGAAGGTGTCTCACAAAATAGAGACGAGAGTTCGTATTTGGACACAGTCCTCAAACAATCACAACAAGGGTAATCAGGAAGCGCTACCTTAGGAACATGTAGTACCTCTGATATAAGATTCGAAGTAACTACAATGCGCATACCTCGAATGCGAGTGACAAACTGAGGTACTGAAATATCAAATTTGTGCATGTTGGAGTAAAACTGATGTATGATCACAGAGGGATAAGTGACTGGGATGCCACACAATGACTCCCAACCCCAACTGTAGATGATAGTGGGAAGGTTAATATCGAAAAATTTCGATAGAATGACTTGGCGTTCCAAATGAATGCCTCGTCAAGAGAAGTTCTATGAAAAGTCCTTTTGAGCTTTATCATCACGGAATTGAACAGAAGAAGTAGAATCAGCGAGGGAAGAAGAAGATGCCTCAGAACGAAGAGGGTTCTGGGACGAAGTGAATTTTCGTTTAGGTGTCATAGAGCAACTAACCGAAAGAGAGAGAGAGAGAGAGAGAGAGAGAGAGAAACATGCAGAAAAGTACCAACATAGATCAATATCAACATAAAGATAAATGAAGGTACATATGCATGAAAAATGTATGAACATGTGACATGCAAGCTTAAAAACATTATGGGCTCAGCCCAATCCAAACCTACCAGCACACATCATTGCAACAAAGTAATCACACATCTAAAATGCATGAAACATTTGTATAATGCAAATGTGATGCAATGCATGAACATTTTGGATCATTTAAACAAAAACCATCCCAAAAGTTCACATAAACTTCATCAATTTTGAAAAACCCCAAAAATTTTCAAAAACCCCAAAAGTTAGGTCAAAATGCATGAAATGTATGATAAAAAGATTGAAAGAGGATCATACTAGAGTAAAAATGCAAGGATAAGACTGAAGAATGAGTGGGGAAGATGAAGAGAGTGATAGAGAAGTGTTTGGGAGAGAGAGATGTGATTTTTGTTAGAGAGAGACTGGAGAGAAATGAGAGAAAATCGCGTTGAAGCATATATATAGAAAATCATAAAGCTCGATGGATCGAGAGGTGTCGGGATTTAAAACATGAGAATTAACTATCAAGCAGCTATCGAGGATCTGTTGAGATGTGTCCACAGCAAAGGAGCTCGATGGATCGAGAAGCTATTGAGCATCTAGAAAGTTCCTAGATGGATTGAGTAGCTGTTGAGATGCTATCGAGAATGCGATAAAAAGAAACTGAAAGGGCTCAATAGATAGCCTAGCTGTCGAGAGGTGTCGAACAGCTGTCGAGATTGCTTAAAAACAATTTTTCAAGAAGAGAAAAACATAGATATGAATGCAATCAAGCATGCTACACAACCAAGGATCTAAACAATATTTTATGCTCTCAAAATCATCTCTCAACAAGAAAAATGTCAAGCACATAGTGTCACACCTCAAACCACAAAGGGTCCAAGGCATGAAAAAGACATCTCAAAGAACCTGTAGATTTTCCTTTTTTGACAATCCAATCCACATAAATCATATCAAAAACCAACATTAAGAATTATCATAATAATTTTATTGAATATACTCTCAAAGTAAGTCAGAGTTCTAAGCAATAATTACAAGGACCATTGGCCACAAAAGAATAAAGGTCTGAATAATTAATTACATATCACTGCTTGTCTCATCAGTGGAAATAACATCACAACCACTTTAGTATACAAAAGAATGAGTCAAGCCTATTCTAAGATTTACACCGTCTAATATACCCATTACAAAAGTTCAGCCTCCATCAGTAGTTAGTCTAACTATTATTAGCCACCAAAAAGTTGTCTCAAAAGACTGTTACCTACTCTGAAAAGGTTATAAAATAATGGGATAAGACAGAACCCAGTAAGTAGCATATTTAATTGGGGTGGGGGAAATGCAGTTTCATCTACTATAATAATAGTAATATGACAAGAATGATTTAATAATGAAATATAAGTTCCTCAAAGTAAATATCTTGAAACCATATGCTATAATCTGTGAGCAATAATAGTATAATTCCAAAGCCATAATTTCTAACATATGGTAATTTATCTCAAATATACCACACTACCACATAGACCGATCAGGGGATCCACCCATTCACAACTGGCATGATATTGTCCTCTATGGTATGCAGACTCTTGGCCCCATGGACAGCAGCCTCACCCATACCCTCAAGGTTTTTCTCTCTCCCCATGGGCAGCAGAGAGAGTGCGTCAAATAGGACCTCTCTTGCATGTGGTATCTTGGCCCCATGGGCAGCAGCCTCACCCACACACAATCAAGGAATCCTCTTCCCCCCATGGACAGCTGGGAAGAACGTGTCATCCAAAGTGAAAGGGCACTAACTGAAACTTGATTCCGTTGTCACAAAGACCACGAAAACCAAATCGGGTGATCACCGGAAAATCACACATGGCATGGTGTTAAAACAACATAAACTCACAGGTTACACTACTTTGAAACACCTAGTTCATATCCAGGTAGTTTCAGAAAACCTTAAATAATCTAACTTCTACAAAGTTTGTAAGGTTTTCAACTTCATTCTTGTCAAGAGATTTTCTATCAATTTCCCAAATAATACAAGACAAGATAAGCATCTCTAAATTTTTCAATATACCATAAAATCAATGATTTTCTTATCAAAGATTAAATAAAAGATGCTTATTTTTCCATATCAACAATTCATACATTTCCCCAAATGCAATACCAAATATGATGCATTTTCATATATATATATATATATATATATATATTAAGGTTACGACACAATAGTTTTTAGGAAAATATAGTTTCCATAGGTAATTTCCAAAAACGTGTCTAAATCAAAAACAACATTTATGTTATTTTTCAAAGTCCCATTAAAAAGCTACTTACCTCGCAATCACAAAATCCTAATTCTCCAAGCTCCAAGGAGATTAGCTAGAACCTAAACAATATCAAGTAAATCTATCACGATAAGTATAGAGCTTGAAATTGCATCTAGCCACTATTTAGGAATTGCCAAGTAATCACTTAATTAGGCAAGCCTAGTATTTAATCTCATCAATAATAATATATTCTACTTCCATAATTTCTCAACAAATTGATTCACAAGGCATAAACTGCAATTTATAGAGTTAACCCATTTAACATCATCTCCAACATTATGACTAACTTCCTTAAAATTTACACTACATCATTAAGAGACCCATGAAAGCAAAATCAATATATCCTCCAAGACAAGAAATTTAGAACTTCAACTAACTCCAATAAACCCAATGGCAATGGAAAAATTAAATTCACCAACCATCACATGTTTTAACTTAAAACTCCTAAATTTTTCCACCATACACAACCCTTAAGTAGTCATCAATAGCACAAAATATATACCCATTCATCAGATAATTCCACCAATACAAAACCCATACATAAAAACACATAAATATCACTTCTAATACTCATAAATCACATGGGTATCATTATTAAAACTTAGATAAAAATAACCTCAAGAAAAAGTGCAAAACCCACCAAAAAGATGAGAAATTTTTACCTCAAATAAAATGATGAAGATGCTTTGGGGTTCCAAAGTATTTTTCCAGTGATCTTGCCGGAAAAATGATGGTGAGATGGTGTGGTTTGGAGTGGAGGCCGGCGGGTGAGTGTGGAAGTGAGTGTGTGTGTGTTTCAGTAAAGAGAAAAGAAAGAAAATGAAAGAAAGAAAATAGGGAGCCGGCCAAAAGAAGAGATAAGAGGGAGTGGGTAGTGGGGTTAGGTGGGACTTGGCACGTGGGAACCCAAAATAAAAGTCTGGTCTTTGATTTTTTTTTTTTTTTTTTTTTTTATAAAGTTGACTGGGATGTTACACATAGATCCAAAACACACACACATACACACTAAACAAGTCTAATCAATTTTATATTTCAAAAATAAGTTAAGACAGTTTAGTGAGCATACATTAACAAATGAATTCCTTGTGATGGCCAAATCACATTATACCTGCACATGTATCAACAGTAGCAAAGAATATTGCGTGTTGTGTGTGAAAAACATCGCAAGATTGCATAAATCTCTACATGTTATGACGATTTGAGATATAAGAAAATCACTTTAACTCACACACAATCATAACTATTTGATGGGGACTATCACCTTCGAGGTACATCCTATGACTCCCACATCTCCTATAAGATACGCTTGCAATCATATATAAAGCATTTTAATCTTTTTGCTTTAAATTTTCTTTGCATATTTTTCTTTTAATAAGCATATCATGCATGGGCATATAAGAGAGAAAAAAGGGATACCCAATGATGTTAAGCTTTTGACATTGCACTTTTGCTATGCCGAAGTATACAGATGTCATTTCATGATTGGCAGACAATAGTGGTGTGATGGTTCTTTATGCATTTCTCTTAGGATTTTCTAGTTCTTCCTGTCAAAAAGAGTGATACGAGTGTTAAGTACAAGAGATTACTTAATCTTACTCATCACAAACACGAGCCACAAACTCACTTGCTTAGTTGTGCATAGAGATAAGATATAAAATTTAGAAAACTTTGTTTCAATGGCCATCCAAAGTACACAAGTACCAATATACACAAACACACACTGTTTTTATATTTTTCTGATTTTTCAATTTTTTTTAATGAAAAACAAAATAAAGCAAAACTGAAAAATAAACAAATAAAAACATGTTAGACAAAGCAATGCATAAAACTATACTGACTCAAAACAAGAAAGCAAAACACACAAGTAATGCAATATCAAAAACAAGAAGGGGAGAGAGAGAAAAAAAGTGACTAAATCACTTGGAGCATTTTTCCTTCCACACCTTGGAAGAACCTTTCCGTTTCGCAAACCCTTGATCCGGTCATGAGGGGGAAGAATAGAAACCCTTCAAGTTTGAAATGAGCATGAGGGCTTTGAGTAGATCTCCAAGAGGAGCAAAAGAGAATGCAAGTTGATTCTAGTTTCCCGATGAGATCATTATGTTGCTCTATTGAGTGGCTAACCACTTATAGCAATTAGATCGATTATGTCCAACTGCTCCACAGTGATGACAGAGATGTTGCCTCTTCTGTTTAGGCTTTTGAGAGTTTCTCTTCTTAGCCCTAGGGTTCTTAATCTCTTTCTTATCAAGCTTAGGGGATGCTCCCAAGATAGATTTACCCTTGTCTATGTTCTCACTAGCTAACACATTTTTCACATCATTGTTCTTAGATTAACATTATTAGTAGGAGAAACAAAAATAGTAGTACTAGCAGAAGCAATACTAGAAGAGAAATCATACCCTAAACTAGTTCGATTGGAAGGAAATTTCTGAAGACTAAGCATCTCATCAAGCTTTGCACTTGAAGTCCTTTGCAACTGAGCTTTGACTTGGAACAATTCTACCTCAAGCTTCTTGGTATTTTCAACCAAGAAATTATTCTCAAATCTCAGTGCTCCAATGGTCTGATTGGCTTCATCAAACTTCATGGAAAGCTCTTCTCGATCAAGTTCCAAATCACTCAGCTTCTTGGTGGCCAGCCTTTATAGTTTCTCATGCTTCTCATAAACCTTATACAACTTTTTATAGGCTGTATGGATATCATCTTGATCGTCCATTTTCTCGAACTTAGAGTCCACCAAGTCTTCTTTATCATCCACATCTTCAACAATCTCTTCAGTAGGATTTACAGTGGCAGTGAAGGCATTTAGGATTTCATCATCCTCATTGTTAGAATCATCTTAAGGCTCGGTGTCACTCAATGTAGCAGCAAGTGCCTTACTATTCCCAATGGTCTTGAGATACATAGGGCACTCTTGTTTCATATGAGCGAAGCCTTGACACCTAAAGCATTTTGGTCTTGAGGGAACAATGTACCGATCACCATCCCTAGCATCCTTCTTCCCTTTGTCCTGGTTCTTAAACTGAGATGAGTTAGACTGCTTGCGGTCTTTGTCAAATCCTTTAGCATTGGCATTCTTCATAAACTTTTTGAATTGCCGAGTGATATAGGATTTCATCTTAGAATCTTCATCATCTGAAGACTCATCTGTGTCACATCTCTTGGTTGAGGATATCTTCATAGGTTGTTTGGAGGATGGTCCATGCTTCCTTTGCAGTTTCAGTGGAGGATATCTTCTTAAACTCCTCATTTGTGACCACACTGAATAAAGCATTTAATGCCCTACTGTTGAAGTTTGCTGCCTTGATCTGAGCATCATCCTAATTGGTCGATGCTTCCTTTGGCTTGGTTCAGCCTATCTCCACAACTTGCCACACATTTTCATCTAATGACTGCAAGAAAGCTCTTATGCGTACTTTCTTGTATGCATGGTTAGTATCATCAAATAAACGAGATATAATAAGAGACTGTCCTCTATCCATGACGAACAAGGGTCAATGGATCACACAGCAAAGATTAACCATAATCAGAGTGTACCTGCTTTGATACCACTTGATAGGCTAAGAATGTATTGATCTGTTGTGATGAATTAACCAATTAATTAGCCGAGTTAATTAATTGATGCAATTAGCATGCAATAAGCGTGGTAGCACAAATAAATCACCAACTAAGTTAAAATGTAGTAGAAAATAAATTGACATGGTGATTTGTTTAAGAATGGGGAAAACCTACACGGCAAAAATCCCACAGAGTGATTTTAAGGTCACCACGCCCGAGAATTCACTATTATCACAATAAGCGATTGCAAGTAAAGGAATCCCAGTACCTTGTACCAACCTACAGTTGAACCCTTACCCCAATACCCAATTGGACTTGTTCTGTAGTGACAATCTCTCATTTTAATGTACGGCTCCCAGTACATGACTAACCAATTCGATGCAAGGATCCCAGTATGCCGGCTTACTCACCAACTTGAGAAAGATGTTGGCTGCAAAGTTCATCAGTTCATCAACACGATGAAGATCACAAAGCTCCTTGGTTACAAAATCCTACGGTGTATAAACACAATAGCTTCTTGAAGATAAAGATGAACTAGGGCATATGTCTCCAGTTCATAATATGCTTATGAAAAACTTTTGCATTGAGTTGCATCAGCTGTGACGACCCTTAAAACAATCTTTATATATGTTTAGGGTTGTGAGAAAAGAAGGCCCAAACATCTATTCATGAATTGGAGTGAAATCAACTCTAAAAAATCGAATTTCATAAACCTCGACAGATACCCTATCTATCGAGCAGCTATCGAGTATCGGGCAGCTTTTTAAACCTCGATAGATACTAGCTATCGAGCTTTAAAATTTAGCACTTCTTCACTTGATTCTTGGATAGACTTGCATGGCTTTAACACTTGAACTTGAAACCTTGTTCCTTGAAGTATTAAACACATCATAGATCTACCCAATTACAAGTAAAGCGTGTTTTGTTAAAAGATTAGCCAATTCTATATTGACATATGTTCCTAACATGATTCACATATGTCCTAACAAACATGATAACATCAACGAGATACCATATTCAATGCAATGGCATGCCTCTGTCGGAAGTGAGACTGAGTAAGGGAGTGCGTCAAAGGGACCCGTTATCCCTATATATCTTTATTCTATGTTTGGAACACCTTTCCAGGCTTTTGGAAGAGGCAGTTCAAGATAGGAAAGTCCACCCTATAGGGTTTTAGGGGCAAATTTGTATATCCTATTTATTTTTCGCCGACGATATTTTCTTGTTCACTTAAGCTAAAATAAATGATTGTTAGAACCTTTGGTGTCTGTTGCAGAAATTTTGCAATGCCACGGGCCAAATTTTCAACACCCATAAATCTTGTATTTGGCTTTCACCCACAACCCTTTAGAGAATGAAAACCCTTCTTGCCGGCATTTTTGATATACCTACTACGATGCAAATCGGTACTTATCTAACGACCCCTATATTTACAACAAGACATACAACCACTGCATAATAATTTTTAGTAGATAATATCCAAAAGTGAATTGCAGGATGGCAGGCAAAGTACCTCACCATGGTTGGTAGGGCCACATTAATTAAATCCTCGGTGGCTTTAGTACCTCTTTATGCCATGAGAATAACATTGCTCCCCTAGAAAGTGAGTCGGACTCTTGATAGACTCAGTTGTAGGTACTTATGGGGAGATATGAATCAGTAGCAAAAGTCACATGGTGAGTTGGGAAGATATTATGACACCTAAGGAGGTAGGGGGGTTTGGGCTACGAACAACTCGTCATATGAATGTGGCAATTCTTATGAACCAAGCCAGGCGTCTTCAACAAAATCCTCATATGCTATGGGCACAAGTTCTAAAAGCCAAATATTTCTTAACCACGAATATTTTTGATAGCGTCCACGATCCCTGAAACTCACATATTTGGACTGCCCTGCATGAAGGCATGCAATGGCTTCGAAGTGGGATGCAATGGATTGTAGGTTATGGAAAAACCATTCGTGTTTGGCAAGATAATTGGCTTCTTGGAGGCACCCTCCGAAGTTGCATTGCTGGGCCATTTTCACCAAACGAAGAACAATGGCTAGTTACATCTCTGGGCAACAATGATAACTAGACATCTGACTGTCTACAAGTACCTTTCCCAAAACATATAGAGCAACTCCTTCAAGGTATACCTATGACACAGGTCACTAGCAATCCTGATGCTTTTGTGTGGCCCCATAATAATGGTATTTGTACGGTTAAGTCGGCCTTGAAATATCTTTTCCAAAACAAAGAGAGCGTCCAACGACAAAACTCTGTGGAACTAGATATGGAAGCTTTTATGCCCAAAAAAGATTCAATTCTTCATTTGGAAAGCCATGCGGAATAGGGTTCCTACAAGGCAGTATCTTGCTTTCTCTCAACCATACATAAGTGACCAATGTTCTCGATGTAATTCTCTTGAAACAACAATACACATCTTAAGAGATTGTCCATAGGCTAAGGAGGTCTGGTGTCATTCATCGGGTATCCTGTCCCTTACATTTTTCCAATTACCATTACAAACATGGTTGAAGACAAAAATTCCCATTTTTATCTTGAACTTGAAACTTCCCTAGAAAATATATTTCCCATTTTTATGTTGGCATCTATGGCTAGCCTGCAATGAGTGT
Source organism: Quercus ilex subsp. ballota (assembly GCA_032727855.1). NCBI lineage: Eukaryota > Viridiplantae > Streptophyta > Magnoliopsida > Fagales > Fagaceae > Quercus > Quercus ilex. Next base: position 65,354,002 of record CM064909.1, on the reverse strand, counting down.
ATATTCCATAATCAATTGAGTTCCCAGAATAGACTTATTTATAAAACGGTCTAGGCAACTATTGAATTTTATTATTTGGTTGGCCCTGATAAACCTGTCCAACGTAAAGTATATCAACCTGTTATATGGACTACTCCAACTGATCCATTTATTAAGCTCAATACATATGGTATTTCATTAGGTAATCCAGGAAAGGCAGGGGCAAGAGGCCTTTTACGAGATAATTCTGGGAAATGGATATCGGGTTTTTCTTTAAATTTGGGCATTATGTCAAACAATGTCGCAGAACTGGAAGCAATTCGTCAAGGACTTTAGTTGGCTTGGGATTTGGGATTTAAATCTATCCACCTTGAAGTCAATTCTATGATAGTGTTAGCCTGGTTAACTAATGAGAATTCTTCTTTCCTCCTAATGTGTTTCGTATATTATGTGATTGCAAGAGCCTTATGGCGCAGGCTTGGGAGGTTCGGATGCACCACATCTACCGTGAAGCAAATGAGTGCGCTGATGGACTCACGAAACAGGAAAACCACCAACAAGTTTTGACTATATATGACACCTGCCCTACTTTTGTGTATCCATGTATTATTAGGGACATGCTCGGCCTAGGGAGTAATAGACTGTGTGCCCGACGACCGGCTTTAGCTGTTGTTGTATGAACAACGTTTATTAGTAAATAAAGTCTCTGTTTCTACCCCAAAAAAAAAAAAAATTTAAATTAAATTAAATTAAATTGGTGTACATGTATTAAACCAATATACTTCCTAATTAAAGATAGTTTGTTTAGGAAGATTCTATTTGCCATAACTTATTGAAGTGGTCAATTATGAGTGATAGACAATGACGACTTTCATAATGATCCATTAATTTTTTTCACCATCACTCACATTCGACTATATCAAATTTGTGTCAAAAATTGTGATATAAAAGATAGATGTTTTTAAACTTTCTCAATTAAAGAGATGTATGAAAATAACAGTTAAGTTATTTTTGTTGCAAAAAAATCTAATACAAGAAACAAACAAACCCAACCCCCCTTACTTGTTGCAGTTCTCAAGCAATCCCCTATTCCTACATAATCCTCACTCCCTCTACATTGATGGCCATGTACAAGGCTTGAAGCAAGGGAAGGAGATTGAAATCTAAGATTAAGGTCTATTTGGATACCACTTATTGCTGAAAACTGAAAACTAAAAATAAAAAATATTGTACCAAAATAATTTTTAAATGTGTAAATAGTTCCGTGGGACCTAGTTTTAATGAAAATTTTGCTAAATTCCGTACTTATGAGTCCTGCAAACAGTGCACAAGACCCACTAACAGAGATGCAAACGCGTTGAAAAACGTTTTCAGCGTAGTCCAAACTAACACTAAAACGATTGTTTCAACAGTATTGGGTCAAAGCAATATGAAGATTTCTCAGTCAAGGGTGGCGACTCCAATGGCTTATCCAAGTAGGGTTCAACTTCTGTCTAGTGGCTAGTGGCCACTGGACCCGTCAGGATATGGACACCTATCCAGTCTTGGACACATGTCCGTAATCCAACGTTTCCAGTGGCACTGGCCACTAGATAGAAGCCGGATCCATCCAATTATTGGTTAGCGTATAGAACTTTTATGGTCTGACGCTTCTGTTAAGAGGGCGCAATAATTTAATATTTTTTTTAATTCTCTTTTTAATTTTCTAGAGAGTTTCAACCGCTTTTAATAATAAGTCTTTATCATTAGACTAAGATACCAATCGGTTTTTGGTGTAGGCATGGATTGAACTCCAGATCTCTTATTCAACCATTAAAAACTTTATCAATTGAGTTAACTAGAATCCACTTTGTTTTTATTTTTAATATTTGATAATTACTCATGGAATATTATTTAATAAGAATATGATGGTGTGTATTAATATTGGTTTTTTAATTTATAAAAAATTGAATGGTATAGGAAGGTGTAAATTGTGACTTTTACATTAGACCATTATTGAAATTAGGTGTACATATACAATGCTACATGTCCTTTAAAATTACTTACCATCGATTTTTAACACTTATTTTATTTGATCTATTATCGACCCTTATTTATTAGTGGAATGTCCCAATGAGGTCTTAGAATGCTACATCATGTACACTATCAAATGTTTTCTATCTTTTACTTAAAAAAATAAAAAAATCAAATGTAACTTTTTTTTTTTACCTTTCAAAGTAAAGCAAAAAAGATTTTAATCCACTTAATTGTATGCTTTATTCTTTTATGGAAAATGTTTATTTCCAAACTAGTTTGGAGGAATCTTTCTCCAACCTCTATGTGATGGTTGAAAAGACAATCTATGTATAGTTATTTAAATAAGTCATGTGAGTTATTTAAATAATCTACATGAATAATGATATAAATTGACATAGAGTCTGTTGTGGAATATTCTTTTAAACTGATTAAGAGGTAAACTTTTTCGTAGTTTTTTTTTATTACCTTATATACTTTTTTTTCCTTTAAAAAACGTAACATTTTAAAAATGCAATGTGGATTATCATTAGCCTCTCGCCTCTCGGTCATAGGGGATGATGATGAAAGAAAAATTTGACTCCAAACTGGTTTGGAATTATTTTTTTCAATTCATTATGTGATGATTTATAAAGCCATCTATTTGTATTATTTAAATAAGTTATACCGTTTATTTAAAAAGTTATATAACTAAAACTACACGTAAATATAATATTTTTAATCATCATATAATAAGTTATAACAAGATAACTCCAAACTAGTTTGGAGTTAAACTTTTTTGCCTTAAAAACAATAATTTGTCCTTATCATCTTTGATGTCTTCAGATTTTATCTTAAAAAAAAAAAAAAGACTTTAGAAGTTAAATTTTTGGACTTGAAAACAATAATTCGCTCAGATTCTATCGTAAAAAAAGACTTTAGATTGTCGCCATGGCAATAGTGGAATAAAGCAAAAGTGGTAGGCAATAAGCCAATAACCAATAGAAAATGGTCAAGCCTACGTGATCACCTCTGTTTTGCTTTCTATAATTATGTCTCCTCTTCACATAATAGTGGGATAAAACAATACTTTTGCATATTCACGCTTCTTTTTCTCTTCACATAAAATACTCTCCATTTTACCTTTCACTTTTCCATTATTACTTTTCAATTTTCATTGGCCATCAATCAAGTTGCTTTAGTTTTGTCCAATTACTCAATAGAGGGGACTGCAAAGTTACTACCATTCAACCCAAGAATAGCGATCTGCTGGACAACGTGAAGCATGCTAATAAACAACCTTCGAAGCTGTTGCGTTTTAAAATAGAGTAAAAATATGGTCTGATAACATCAATTGACAAGGGAATTTAATAGCAATTCTCGAATTTTTTTACTAAGTATTTTTCTCGTGTTTCCACTTACCATACCGTTTCTCATTGACAGAACGTCAAACTTTCTTTTTTAAAGAACGATATCAATAAAACTCTTTTGAGTATGGACTATTATTTAGGTACACAGAGTCTTCTCGTTCCATGCACATTAGGTGTACAATATATATATATATATATATATATATTTTAATAGAGATTTTGAACACAAAATCGCATAAGCAACTTGCATGATGCATTTATAATGAAAAATCATATGCTAAAAAGATGTTTATATATATATATATATATAAACTTATATTAATCACTAATAAATGAAGAATAATTAAGTATTTGTCTTTACACAATCAAACGCATTAAAAAATTGTTGTAGAGTATCCCTGGGGTGCCTGCTCTTAAAGATAATTATAATCCAACAACAAGGATGTTAGAAGTTACTTCAAATTCTGTTGAATCTGAACTTTGTGAAGGTTTAATAAGATTACATGAAAGCAGAAGGGTCCATATAATTGTCACCTACCATACTGGGTTTCTTGATGGATCCTAATTGCATAGCATTTTTATATTCATATGTATATATTTGTCCGTATGTGTATGCAAATTTTGCCACATTCTCTGCAAAGAATATAAATCATATCAATGGATACTTCATATTGATATATATATATATATATATATTTAAAATGTGTATATATTTGTTTATAAAATTAATTAATTTAATATGAAAATCTTAGAGATGACTATTGCTTTTCTGACTATAGGCAAAAAACAAAGACTTGGTTAAGCAATTGAGTTCACCGTCTTCTACTGCTAATTCAAGGGAATTGCATTTTCCACAAAATGGTTGGGAGCAGTCCAAAGCGTGCTTAAGAAAATAACACTTGTGTTCGATTGGCGAAGTCCTTCATTCAATGAGCTTTATTTTTCTGTCAGTCTGATCTTCGCTGTTTGGAATATGGTTATAGAAGAAAGAAGAGAAAACGTTAGTTGAAACAATTGCATTTATACTTGCATCGAAAATAATATTTTGAACTCTTGGTTGATTTTAAGTGGAATTTAATGAGCTTTGACAAATTAAAAAATTATGCAATTTCAATTATTATTGGACATACAGGTTAATTAACACAAAGTAGTACATATTATGAACCTCACTAAACAAAAAGCACAAAGTAGTAAAGTAAAGAACACAAACAATTAATGATGAAGTGGAAAACTTATGAATGCATTTAAAGGAAGAAGTACAAGTAGGTTAGTCCTAACTCCAAAATAGCCAACTAAATTAAATAATGGTCATGCTAACGAATGCTCATAGGACAAATTTTTTTTTTTTTCCCATAAAAACTTTCTATAAATAGATTACTAATCATTGTCTTAAGGGTAGTCGTTAGCATTTCTCATTAAATAAATAAAAAAAGAATTCTTGTGTCTCAATTCAATGAGCCTAAGTTGTGTGTGTTGAGAGACATATCTCAGTCAATCAAAACACGATCAAAAGAAAGTTGAAATTCTAGAAACTGCCTTCTCTTAAGTTTCATCTTGGGCACTTGATCTTGTTGTGAATGCAGGCTATCAAGTCAAACTACATTAATTCCACCTTCTGCTTTGTTTCTCTTTTCTCTCTTTAACTCAAATTCTCCTAACACTAATCTCTCTCTCTCTCTCTCTCATACACACACATTTACAATAAATAGGGAGATATGCATTGTGCACTTTAGGAGATTTGAATATTTACCCTTATTTAAAGGAGGGATAGAGCCATATAGATACCACTCGAACTAATTTAGAAAGGTATTGATAGATTGAGGGTGGATTCTTCCCCCACAAAAAGGCGCTTTTGAGGGCAATGCCCATCAAAGGTATTGTCCGCTTTGGGGCAGGCTTTGGGCATGCTTAGGGCATGCTTTGTGCAACTTCCCATCACATATCCCTCACGGTTTTGTTACCCCGAAGGGCATGCCTCTACCACTACAACACATGTGTTGTAGTGGTACCCTCATGTCCTGAGCTCAAGCTTATAAGGCATAAGGGGGGCACTTCTCTTGTCTATGTGGGACAAGTCTCAAAGACTTCCCATGTCACTTGAGGACAAAGCCGTGAGAGGATAGAAGCTCGGGATGTTGCGCTCTAAGCATGCCCAAGCCTGCCTCCAAAGCGGACAAATAGATTGAGGGTGGATTCTTCCCCCACAATAAGAATCAACAAAAAATCATGTTTGATACAAAAATAAAGTATGTGAAGGTTTTAGTCCTTATGGTTGTTCAATAATATGCTTCTTTTAAAAAGTAAAGTTCTTGTAGATCAATTGTATGAAACTATGAGATTATCACATTAGCTTATATCTAGTACAAGGTATGAAACTATGAATAAAGTACCAAATAGATTTAAGAAGAGGCTAGTGAGCTAATCCACAGACATGAATCAACATTAGACAATATTCATTTAAAACAAAAACAAAAGCAAAAAGAGAGAGAGAGTGAGAGAGAGAGAGATTATCAAGTGACTAAACAATTTCAACAAAGAGAACCATACATGAAAACCAATTAGAGAGACTAAAAATTAAGCAAAGCTCCACTTCAACTAGAAAGATTTCTAGAAATAGAAAAACTACGAATAGCTTTTAAATCTACTAACCAGTTTCAAATAATTTTAAGGAGAAAAAACTAACCAGATAGAGGTTTTGAAACTTTAAGACTCATCATCACTAGACTCATCATCATTGGACTCATCATTGTTAGACTCATAAACATCATCACTAAGCTCTTCATCATTGATAAAGTTTTGTTCAAGCAATTCATCCTCACTGATCAACGGTGTATCATAAATGGTTCCTTCTTTATTAACTCGAGTCCAAGCATGGTTGTCATTTGCATTATCACATGCATCATCAGTAGTTATATTGTAAGGGACATTCTCAAGATAGGTACCCATTTCATCATCATTATTATCATCATCATGTGGAGCATTAATACCAACATCAAACACCTCCCTAGGTTTTGTTTTGACCACCACCACCCAATCTTTATGTCCCACATCTTCCACGTAAAACACTTGTGAAGCTTAAGATGCTAATACATAAGGTTCGTCAATCAATCGACCACCCGTGTGTATCAATCATGAAAAATTGACAAGGGGAAATCCAAACTCATCTTTTCTGCATCCTCTCCCACTAATAACGTCAACCCATTGACATTTGAATAGTACATATCGATATTTGTCAGAGTAGTTCAACTCAATAATATCGATTAATACACCATAATAAGTAGCACCACCTTTAGTAACAACACAAACTCCACTGTTTTGAGTTTTCCTAGTTGCCTCAAAGTCTTTGGTGCGAAACTTCATACCATTTATAACATAATGCTTTAACTATTTTGCTTTATAATCTGGATATCGAGCAAGCCATATGACTTTATCAGAGAGTTTTTTTTTTCTCAGATGCATCCATTGACATCACCTAATATAGACAATGACGTTTATTATAAGTATGCTATCTAAAGTGTTACAACCAAGTTTTATATATAGACATTGACATCACCTATTATAAACAATAAAGTTTTATATATATGCTTTACTTACATAGTTCCTAAACCAGCTGCAGAATTTCTCCATGTGCTGCTTTTGAATAACATCATCAGTTACATGAAAAGGGAAATCAGTCTTGATCTTCACTATGTGTACACTATGTAGACAAACACATTAGTGTTGAGTTAGAATATTGTACTTGAATGCCATGAAAGGATACGCAATGACATATTACTTACTCGTGAAATGGGGTGATTTCTTCACAATTGAATAGCACATAACGATATGCTTGGATCCATGAATTTGAATCTAGTGTAATGCTCACCACCGCACCCATGGATTCCTCGACATTCCTTATAGGCTGATTGAATGCAGTTTCAATAGATTTAAGATAGCGTGAGCAGAATGCTAAGCATTCCTCTGCTATATACTCTTCTGCAATGAAGCCTTTTGGATAAGTTTTATTATACACATAAAACTTAAGTCTTGACAAGTACCTATTGGAAAACCCAAGATTAACAACGGGAAATTGGTATGAAAAAAAATTAATTAGATAGACAAAGTTACTATACGTGTTGCCTTTCTATGGGATACATCCAACGATAATGAACTGGGTCGGCAACTTTGGCTTCGCTAGCCAAATGCATGACTAGATGTACCATCACTGTAAAGAAATAGGGAAGGAATATCCTTTCAAACTCACACAATGTCACCGCAATTCTCTTCTTAAGAGCCCCAAGTTCATCCACATTTAGTACTTTGAAACATATCTCCCTAAAGAAACAAGATAAGTCAATTAAAGGCTTACTTACTTCGGAGGGCAATGATCTGCGTATTGCTATCGAAAAAAGTTGCTGCATTAGGATGTGATTATCATGGCTCTTCATCCCACTAATCTTGTGTTCTTTGAGTTTAACGCAACGTGAGATGTTTGAAGAATATCCATCTGACACTCTTACGTCCTTCAAAACTTGCAGAAAACCATCCTTTTCACTAGCATTCATATGGTAGCAGGCATATGGCATATATGTCTTATCATTCTCAACCTTTTCCAAGTGAAATTCACTTCTTATACCCATATCCTTTAAGTCTTGACGTGCCTTCAAGTTATCCTTTGTCTTGTTATCCAAGTTTAACAATGTGCCGATTATATTATCGACTACATTCTTTTCAATATGCATCACGTCAAGATTGTGATGCAACACATGGTCCTTCCAATAAGGCAAGGTGAAAAATATACTTCTCTTCTTCCACATAATTAAGGCTTCCTCCCCTCTTTTTCTTTTATTGGAAAAATTAACTGTTTTCTTCCCAAACACATGATCGACTACAGCATCCGTTTGTAACATGATTTTCCCTCTGGATACCGTAATAGGAGTTGATCTTGTATCAACATGCCCATCAAATGATTGTTTTTGCTTACGGAATTTATGATCACTATCCAAGAATCGCCTATGTCCAATGTAACTAAATTTCCTTCCATATTTTAACCAACGAGATTGACTATCATAGTTATAAGAGGGACATGCAAGAGCACTTTTGGTACTCCAACCTGAGATATCACCATATGCAGGAAAATCATTTATGGTCCACAATAATGCAACATGCATTTGGAATGATTCTTTGGAAGATACATCAAACATTTTTACTCCAACATCCCATAACTCCTGCAGTTCTTCTACTAGGGGTTGTAAGTACACATCTATATCGTTCCCAGGCGAGGTTGGACTGGGAATCAATAATGATAGCATGAAAGAAAACCTTTTCATGCACATCCATGGAGGGAGATTGTATGGGATCAAAATGACAGGCCATGTACTATGAGTACTACTCATATTTCCATACAGGTTGAATCCATCGGCTATTAATCCAAGCCTCACATTATGAGGCTCAGATGAGAACTCTATGTACTTAGAGACAAATGATTTCCAAGCTTCAGAATCAGCAGGATGCCTTAGTAACCCGTCATTCACATGACCTTTGGCATGCCACTTCATATGATTGGCTGTTTCAGGAGACGTAAATAGTCGTTGCAATCTTGGCTTTAAGTGGAACCACCGTAGGATCTTTGCAGGTTTCTTCTTTTTTTCTTGGAAGAAGCATTAGTACTTTGTTGACCTTTAGACTCATTACTTTCCCATCTTAAATGGTTACAGTTCGGACAAGCTTCAACATTGACATTCTCCTTCCAATATAAAATACAATCTTTAGGGCAAGCATGAATCTTCTCATAGCTCAAGCCCAAATCCTTAATCATCTTCCTAGCCTCATAACAATCTTTTGGCAACTTAGCATTTTAAGGAAGAAAATCAAGCAAAAATTACAGCAACATGGTAAATGATTTGTTGGTCCAACCATTAAGACACTTCATGTGGTACAAATGCACAATGGCTGACAATTTGCTAAAATGCTTACAATCTTCATAACAAGGTTGATTAGCATCTTCAAGCAATTTCATAAATTGAAGTGCATCTTCATTAGGACCTTCTGCAGGACCTTCTGTGAGTTGTTGCACAATAGGGACTTCTTCCATTAGCCCAGACTCCATCTCTTGTATGGAGAACATGTCATGCAACCTGTTACGAAGATCGGCATACTCTGTTAGGAATTTCAGAAGAAATCTATGTAGATGATGATTCCCTATTAAAAACCTAAGGGTTATAACCCCTACAAATCCCTTTTGACACTAAGTAAGCCCGTACGACATCTATAGGCCACGAATTTGTATGCACACATTGTTTACACGGACATGAAATCATTCCATCCGGATGTGCATGGTTAGATGCAAAATTTAGAAACTGTTGGACTCCATCTAAATATTCTCGTAACCTTCTATTCGTAAGTTTCATCCAACTCCCATCCATGGCTATAAAGCGATTTACAAGAAATACCTATAATTTCATTTCATGAAAGCACAAAGCAAGAGTTAACACACATTTTATTTACACAATTTCACTTTAATTTAAGAAACAAATCATCTTTAATCATTCACTTTCAGCTATGTTCCTAACAAAACAGTGAATTTAAACGCATAGAGAAGTTATCAATACATTTGGTAACTATAACATCATTACTAACAATAGCCTAGAATGAATTAATCAAATAAAAACAACTCAACAAGAATCATCCAATATTACACAAAATAGTCAACACTTCCAATATCAACTAAAACCACCTTATTACTCCATGCAAGCCACCTGCTTGCCCCAATTCAACAACCCACCACAAACAGAGAGAGAGAGAGAGTACCTTAATTATTTCACCAACTTCACTTACTTTGCAAGCAATTAGTTGTTCTTTTTACAACTGGTTCATTACTAGGTCGTCCAAACAAATCCTTGGAACAAAAAAACACATCAATAACCTTAAAAGCATCACACATCCATGAGATAATTACTTATCAAGAAAAAATTGACAAGATAAGCTGATATCATTAAGAAAAACCAGCACACAAGCATGAAATCCCAGATAAAGCCTTAATCCAATTACCAAGACTATAAAAACCTATTGACTATTAAACTAGTTCAAACAAAGCAGCACTAAAGTTTTTGTCCAAGTCATAGGACACCACATCTTTTCAGCATTATTTCAACAATGCACTTTTTTTTCTAGCATTCACCTTCTTATAATATCCATCAACCAAATTACTCAATACTACTAAATTATATATATATATATATATATATATATTGTACACATGGCTAAGTAACCATGTAAGACAGCTTTCTTTGATCTCACCCTAATAATGATTAACAAACTGCCAATGAGATACACCATCTTGCAAACGAAGGTAGGAGACAACGGTGGCAGCCAAAGCAAATAACTTAATAGCAATAAGCACCTTGTCCTCTAATTCTTGGTTCTATTGTTTTACTTGGAGTTGGGAAATCTTGGCATAACTTAATAGCACTAGAGCCTAAACAAAAACTACAATTTTGCTTAAACAACAAGCAGGGAATGTTGAAGAGGACGTGTAAGTCTAAACAGCATGTATAGAAAGCCAAAGCAACCACTACAAGCAATCCAAAAAGAGATACCCAAAGTCCAAAAATGGATGCAGACAAATCTAAAGCTTCTAAAGGAACCAAAAACAACAGTTTCAAGACTCACAAAAATTCAATAGTAATAAAAAGAAACCATAATCTTTCAACCAGGAAAAAAAAATACTAGAATATTAGTTGTTTAGACTTACCTTTGCATCAAAGTTATCATCAATAAGAATATTAGCTACCTTGATGTCACGGTGTATGATCTTAGCCTGAACTGAAGAACATTTAGCTCCAAAGGAGAGTGAAACTATAACCAAAAAATATTGTTATTGTTTGCAATGTAAAGATAGAACATAAAGGAAACTCACAGTCCTCATGCAGAAATGCCAACCAGAAAATATTGTTATTGTTTATTTAATTGGGATTAAAACTTAGTTTAATTGAGTTGCATCATTGGATGAAGCTATATTGTTTTGTCATTAATTATAAGTGTTGTAATATAAGTAGGGCTAACAGCCTTATTTAGTTTCTAATTTTATTTTCTTTGGTTTGCAATAAAATCCCACCATACATGGTAGATCAAATGGCTTTAGCCATATATGTTACTGCCTCATGAATGAAAATATGAAATATATACTACAATTCAATTTTTAATACTTCAATGATCTATCTCAATATATATTTCTCCTCAAAAGTTTACAGATATCCAAGAAATTCTAACTTAATTATGATGCTAAATCATAATTATCAATGATACAACTCAATTAAACTAAGTTTTAATCCCAACTCACAGTCCTAACTATCCTATCAGTCTATCACTGTAGTTATAGTACAATCTTCAGTCACTGAGTGCATGTATAACTTACTAATGAATCAGAAATAATAGTTCCAATTTTTGGTGCACAGTCGAAATCTCACACTAGCTTGCTGAATTGAACCTCAAAATCCAATACCAATTCAAACACCCAAAAAAAAAAAAAACCACAATAAATTAACCAAATAGATCTCAGAAAATTAACCAAATAAATTAACCAAAAACACAATAAATTAATACCCGATGAATTAACTAAATTCATAAAATCACAGAACAAAAAAAAAAAAAAAAAAAAAAAAAACCAAATCGAGAGAGAGGGAGAGTACCTTTGGATTGGGAGATGGAACATTCCTTGCATCGAGAAGGAAACCGAGAAGCATTGACCAAAAAAAAAAAAAAAACAAACAAACAAACAAACAAAAAATGAAGTTAAAATGAAACAAATCAATCTAATGAAGGAAAGTTAGAATGAAACTTACCAGAAATGAGTGAAACCGATGAGTGGGTTAGTCTCCAGCGAGTGGGTTAGCTCAGATTGAAAGCTTTGGCAGTGAGTGCGAAGATGAAGTGACGGCGGCAGCGACGGAGATGAAGTGACGGTGGTGGCGACGGAGATGAAGTGATGTCGGCAGAGATGGAGATGAAGTGAGGGTTTTGGAGAGAGTGAGAGTTTGGAGAAAGTGAAAGTGAATAAGTGGGAAAATGAAAATCTAATAAGAGGAAAGATCGAAAAAAATAGAGGGAAAGGGAAATTTTGGGGCTGGAGATTTAAAGGTCTATAGTGGCGGTCCAACCTACCGCTATAACTAAGAAAAAGCACTGCAAAAAGGAGTCCCTATTTCAGTGGTCATACAAAATGCCGCTACGAGCTACTGCGAGCATATTGCGGCGTTTTTCGCTACCGCCGCTATAGTATCTACTCAAAATGATATATTTATTGCAGCGGGTTTTTGGAGCGCCACTATATCTCAGTTACCATCGCTAAAATGTATATATTGCGGCAGTTTTATGTCCTGCCGTTGTAGGATGCCGCAAAAGACCATACCTATAGCGGCGGTTTTGCACCCACCGCCAAAAAAAAAAACCGCCGCAATAGTAGATTTCTTGTAGTGGGGGAAGCAAAATGATCATGATGATATGGATGAAGTTGGTCATGGAAAAGCACTTGGTTGCTGGTTTGTGCGTGGTTTGTTTTCCTTTTGTTTTTCTTTCTATACATTAATAATAATAATAATAATAATAATAATAATAAAACTACACAAAAATTAGTGTGAATGGTTGTTAATAAACCACATTTCTAAGAAAGATAATGTATTTTAAAAGGTGTGTATGAAAGTTCAAGAAAACAAATCTACGGCATTTTTGAAGAAGTGAGTGTTTCGATAAAGTTTTCTGAGTTAGCAAAATGTTTGCTTTGTTTGTATTGGATGTCTGATGAATAAAAAAACAATGAAGCTCGGTTTTGAATTCGTTATCTTTTGTTAATCGATTGAGGGTTTTCTAATAAGGCAAAATATAATTTTGTTTTAAATTGCCTTATTATACTAAACATCATTAGTTTTAATTAGTAGTATAGAATATAGACATAAAATTTTGTGAATATTAAAAGGAAAGCGGAAACTGAAAATGAATATTGTGATATTGTAAATTTTATTTGGAATTGGATTGGGTCAAGTGAAAAATGAATACTAGATCCAACCCTTACCCATTATATTTAATAATAACATTATTATTATTTTTAAAAAGCCTGATCTTAATCAATATTTTCAAGAGAGAGAATGTTTTCCAATTAAGAAAAGGAGAGGAAACAGAAACTAATTTGTCGATACTATAAATATTCTTTACTTCTATGAAAATTTGGTTGGATGTAATTTTTTTTTTTAATTTTTGACATATTCATTTAGTTTTGAGACTTAGGACACATGATAAACCTTATATCCGGAAAACGATGTTGATCAACATAACTTTCTTATGGGGCCACAAGATTTTGGTGTAACCTTACCTTAATCAGTATTTTTCTTGAGAATCTAGACCCAGAGGTCAAGTTTTATTCATTGATGAAAAATTACAAAGTATCTCTAGTAACAAGAGGAGTTATATCATCCGGAATGGATTCAAGCCAAACCTATAGCTCATTGCCTAACTTAGAACGTCTGGCAAGAAAATGGGCAATAGAGTTGCCTAAATGCTTAACATGGGTGAAATCACAAACCCCAAAAACAGAATTTAAAACCAGAATATCCTGAAGAACATGTCCATACTCTGAATGAGAGACCACTCTGGCCATCAATGATTTGATAATTATCTCTGCACCACCTTAATCAGTATTACAGGAAAATAATGTTGACAAATTAGGAAAAGGAGAGGAAGTAGAAAATAAATATTGTAATATTATGAATATTCTTTTATTTCCCACGGGAATTTGGTTGGACGTATACATGTATGTATCATTAGCATACACTATATTTTTTTTCTTTTACATATGATTAAATGATTATATATTTGAAATAAGTTTTTTCATTAATTTTTATAATATATATCCAATGCTTAAAATATTTTGTATAATTTGCATATAATTTTTAATTAAGTTGTCTATCATATGAAAATATACTGGTGTATGTGTGTGGGACAAAATGGGCTTTTGCCCTTTTTAAAAAAACAATCCAGCATTTTTCCCTTTTTCTCAAACTAATTAGGGAAATGCCCCTCTTTTGAAACTCGATTTATGATATATCAAATTATAAAAAATAAAAAAAAAAAATTTTGCAGCCCTATAGCGACGTTTTTAAGGACTTATAGTGATGTTTTCAGGACCTATAGTGGCATTTTGTAACTCGACCTATATGAAATCGAGTTATAGGCAATTTTTTTATTTTTTTTACCTATAACTCGATTTCATATAGGTCGAGTTACAAAACGCCACTATAAGTCCTGAAAACGTCATTATAAGTCCTTAAAAACGCCACTATAGGGCCTAACTCGATTTATCATAAATCGAGTTTCAAAAGATGGGCATTTCCCTAATTAATTTGGGAAAGAGGGCAAAATGCTGGATTGTTTTTTTAAAAAGGGCAAAAGCCAATTTTTTCCTATGTGTGTGTATATATAAATATAATATGAAAATATTTGCTTTGCTACATACTAGAAGTAAAAGAAACATATGTTTTGCATTGTAATCAAAAAGTGTAGTTTATTTATATTGTGCAATAGTGAAAGTTTCAACATTAATTATTGTGATTTGAAGCTAGCGGAAGTGCATTCACATGAATAATAATAAAATAAAATAATCACATGATATAACAATATTTAACGTGGTTTTGTCAACTCCATGTTGTTAGATTTTAGACATCTGGAAACACAGTTTGTTTAACCTAGCTAATATATTAGCCAAGTAGTTATTTAGGTTAATTATTCAAATCTAGGTCAAACAATCATCACAAAATAAAAAACACAGCAAAAAAGTAAATAACACAAGATGTGATAACCCAAGAAAACTAATGAAACAACTCATTTCAAGATAAAAAACATGGGGGGAACTATCCCAAGAGAACAGTTTACTATAGCAAGTTGAGATTTACAGTTCAGAATTTCAATTCGTAGTAAATCTAACACAGTTACCAAACTAGGCTCTAACTCCACAGACTTCCTTGATCTGGATCTTATTCTCACATGAACCACCTGTTCATGCTTTAGATCTCCCACATAGACCTCCAGTCTATGACTCCAAGACCACCCTTGAAAGTTTAGATCTCTAACACCTTTGATGACTAATGATGCAACAACTTTAGATCTACTAGTTCTAATGGTATGAGAATGATTTCTGATAGTGACTTTCAAAGGAGAAGGCACAACACCTTTTAGATCTCAAAAGAGAAGCTTCAAAGTCTCTACAAAACGTGTCTTAGGGTTTTCTTTAAATACTTAGTGAAATAGATCTAAAACTTTAATCACTTGATGGGCTTAATGGACTATTGGGCTTTAATTAAATTCTGTAGATCCATGTCTCAATTGGTCAAGCATTCTTCTAGATCGGTCGAACCTGGCAAGTTTTGTTTTCTTGAACCTGTAGATTTCTTTGTTCTTGTATTTTGATTTGCAGCACTTTTAGCATTGTCTAATATACCCTATAAAATCGAAAATCTATATCTAGACAAGTTTTTGCTCACAGTTTGCCAATTGTTCTAAATTTTTAGAACCTAACACATGCCTTTGTCCACAGGCAACACTAACCAAAATATCCACTATCGACGATACTAACATAAACTCACAACTCGAAAACCCTAATACGCCCAATAACTCTCTCACACTCACAAAATAAATAAACTTTCAACTAAAATAATCTAGCAACTACTCTTCAAAGAAACCCACTCATGTTATTCTAGGAGTTTTTCCCCTCTCCTCATGTGGGAAGAAATTTGGCCAAAAGCCACCAAAGCCTTTACAACAATGTCTATTTATAAGGCTCCAAAAATTATCCTTTAATAGATAAGGAGTGTTCATTACTTATTCAATAATGTATATTTTTCTTTCTATGTCAAGGAGAATCCTTGTCTTCCACCCCAAAGAGAAACCTTTCCTTCTACATCAAGAAAACCCAAACCAAAACTAATTAGAAATTTAAGGCAATATTAAACAATTTATTTATAATAAATCATATAAAAAATAATATATAATTAGTTGAGTTTTAGAAACATACTATGGTTCTGTCAATTAACTATCTTCTCTTCATAACAAGCAGCTACAGTCTTATCAATTAAAGTTTTTGAAGCATTTATTAAATAATTATTAAGATATTTTAGTTAAGATTAAACTCTATTTCTTTGTGTTTTAAAATGGTTTAATTATTTTGATTTTATTAATTTGTGTTTTAAAATAGTAAAACTTAAACAGTACACACCATGCTTGCACCAAGTTTCTTAATATCTGTATGTTATGTTTTTGATATGTGACTCATTAAATATTCAAGCACTTCTAAACTTTAGGGTGTAATCTAGATTTCAGTTTTTTTTTTTTTCTTTTTTTTTTTTTTTTCCTTTTCAAATACATAAAATTTTTATCTTTACAGGCGTGCAGAGTACAATGGATTATCCTCTATCCTCTCCGGGAAGGCAACGAAAAAAATTATTTCTATGATGCGTTTAGAATTCAGATTGTGAATGTTACAAATCTCACTAAAGTAACCATGGAAAAGTGAATGTAAAATAATTATAGCCTAAGGTTACAAATCTCACTAAACAAATTAATATTGATACATATTTTGAAAATCTAACCATTGAATTGTATGTTCTCTATGTTCTTAAAACACATGTCAAATTTCATTCCAATCGGATGTTATTTACTATTCAATCCATAAATTTATTTTATATGTATAATTTTTTACTACAAAAACTTGAAATTTAAACATTTGATTGATGACATAACTATTGATCTTAATCTTCTTGAAATTTTGCAAGTACGGAGGATAAAAAAAAAATGTAATTAAATGGTGGATTTGTCAAAATTCATATTCAATAAAAAAAATATTAAATGGAGCTGTAGCTTTAGTCTACAACCAAGTTTATTGCCAAAATTTAATTATGTTGGGCCTAAAAAAATTGTGAAAATTTAGGGTGGTCACAATTTTTTTAGGATAAAAAATAATAATTTTTTTAAAGTTATATATAATAATTTTTTTTTCCTGGGTTAGGGTGGTCCTGTGACCACCCTAGACTCTATGTGGAGCCGCCCCTGAAGAGGACAAATCAACTTAAACAACATAAAGAATGTTTGGTAGCACATCTTTCATCCAGACAAATAAATTGTGTTAGGACAATGTAATTCACTTGTTAAGAACATATGTCATTCTTTTATGTAGTTGGCTAATCCTTTGACAAAACGCACTTTACTTGTATTTAGGTAAATCTATAATGTGTTTAATACTTCAAGAAATATGTTGTTCAAGTCTAGTATTAAAACTATGAAGATTGGACCAAGAAACAAGTGAAGAAAAGCTGTTCATACAGCTGGACAGATAACTCGACACTTGCGGACAGATAGCTCGACAGCTACTCGACACCTCTCGACAGCTAGGCTATCTATCGAGATTTTCAACTTCTTCTTATCGCAATCTCGATAGCTTCTCGACAACTGGTGGATCGATCGAGAAAGCTCCTGTCTCCTCGACAGCTCCACGATAGCTTCTCGATAGTTGTATCTGTCGAAGTTTAAAACTCGACACCTCCCGATCGATCGAGGTTACAGGAATTCAAATTTTCAGATATGATTTTCGGCCCATGATGACATGTATGTGTAGATTTCTTTTCTCACAACCCTAGACCTATATAAGACTTATTTTAGAGGCCGTCACATAAGAGAATACAAGGAGAACATATGCAAAAGGTGATCGATGCCTTATTCTCTTTGAAAGGAGCTACTGCTTTTTTTGCGCCTTAGGATTTTGTAACCACGTGTTTCTTGATCTTCATTGTTGATAAAGTGAAGAACGTTGCAGCCAACATCTTCTTCTAGTTGGTAATTAAAGTCACGTACTGGGATCTGCGCAATTGGTTAGTCACGTATTGGGATTCGTGCATCAAAGGGTGGCGTTCATATATTGAAGAGTTCAGAGATTCTGAAGCGGTAGAAGGTTTCTGCTGTGAGTTCATCTACGAGGATTGTAGAGTCTAGGGACAAAGGTTTTGTACTAGATCTGAAACTTCTCTTTACTATAGTGGATTGCTTTTCAGGAAGGTTTCCCCTCAAGTTTTTTACTGTGAAACTAGTTTGTTTCATTGGTTTTCCTAGATTATCATATCTTGTCTTATTTACTTTTCTGCTGCACATGATTTTGACATGATATTGATGTTTGTTTGTTTGTTTTAACAAGTTTTATTCATAATAAATCTAATTAACAATTTGGGTTTAAAACTTATTAATTATATCAACTGAGGTCTAAATTTCCCAATAAATTGGGTGAAATAATTGCCCTTCTAGCAAAAGATGCGCTACAACGTTTCCTTGACGGCAAACATGGGAAAAACTAATACCAGAAAAGTGAGAAGCTAGAAGTTTTGCACCATGAATTAAACCCTAGTTCTGGCTCGGTTTAATGAGGTCTCGTCCGTTTTGCCTGTGATTGGGAAACACACTGTTGGATCTGAAGGTTATGGGAAGATAATTCATGTGGGTGAAAAATCATTGAAATCCGATGGTTGGAAATGTCTTGCAGTCAAGGTAGTCAAAGTTATTTGAGTTACAAGTGTAGAGATTAATGTTTATTGCTAATGATTTTCTGGATTCAAGAACCCACCATTTGATTGAAATAATGTGGTCAAATATTGATATTGACGAAAAATACTGGCGCAATTGAACAGTCGGTTTTGAGAATGAAGCAGTCAAAGTAAGTAGGTCAAACTTCAGCTCAGATCATGCTCCCAAATTTCCGGATTTGACTTAGTTTTACTAAATCTAGCTAAGTGGGGAGGTTTGAGTTTTTTCTTGGCATTATTTTGCATTTCGGGTGAAATTAGGATTTTTCTTAATTTTCGTGTTTTCTTGATTTTTGATTTCAGAATGTCAAAACAGGGTAATAACTTGTTATACAAGCTTTCTAATATAATAATAAGAAAAAGCAAGTTTTGATTTTACATTTGTCTTTTGTGGGGGGGGGGGGGGGGGGGGGGGGGGGGAGAAAATTATTTTTAATATAATGTATTAGTACATTTATGAAGTTTTGGGGAGGTCGAGGGGCAGTCCTCCCTTGCCACTGCCAATCTATATTAGTATTATTATTTATATTAGTATTATTTTTAAACAAGTATACATATAAAACTATAATGTTATATTATATATTTTTAAATTGAGTTTTATGTTTACGAGTTTATTTATAAAAACACTTTTATATTTGAGCTTAACTTGTTTAATAGCCGAGCTGAAACTTGGACATGTGTTTGGTTTGTTTTCTCAACAAAAAAACATAAACAAATATTTTCTCCAAGCCAAAATGAGCCGCTCATAAAAATTTTTGTTTATTTATAATCTTAACAAAAAAAAACTATGAGATTTTTGTCTATTTAGATCGAGGTTTAGGCAATTGCCTATGTGGCTTTAATAAATACCAGAGCTGACCTTGAGTTCTAGTTAGCAATACTTGTATTTCAAATTTATGATATATCTTAAAAGAGATGCTACATCTACAACAATTTTACAATATTTTTACAACAAATCACGGGTGATTAGTTGTTATTGGTTCAAATTTGAAACTAATACTAAGATTACTTTTTTGCCCCAACAATAACAACCAGTAACAACCTGCCACTTAGGATTTGTTGTAAAAATGTTATAAAAATGTTGTAGACATATCATTTCTCATATCTTAAACCCCTGAGTTTGCCACCCCTAATCCTTTTTTTTTACTTGCACAGAAGAAATTAGATTGTTGGAATTGGGAAAGGTTTTCTATTCAAGTATTTTCTTTTCGGTGGAAATTGAGAACGTTAAACAAAAAACTAAACATCAAAGAGTTAACATGCCACCCAAGCATATGAGTTAAGTTATCTTGAAAACTACTCGGAGAGTTTGACTACAATATATACAAGGAACATTAGTCTGATCATATGACTTCCAAATGTGAGTGATCAAAGCTGAAAGATCTCCAATTGTGCCATGAGGGCCCTACTATTATTAACATTAGCACCTGATTCGTGAAAGTCCACAATGAGGTTAGAGCAAAGCTATAAATAAATGAACCAATTAAGTTGTTTATGTGAACAATTCAAGCTTTGCTCAAGATTGTGTAATGTATAATATAACTTGTCATGTACACTCTCTCTTAAAAGTTATCCTGATTTTTTAATGAAGTTTGATGTGTATTTTTGTGTTAGAATCTTATTCTCTCACCCTTACGTGTGTGTGTTTCTATAAAAAAAATTAAATAAATTAAATAAAAAAAAAGCTCAAGAAAAATGCTTATTAATATTCATTTGTTTAGCAAACGAGTCAAACTTAACCCAAGTCCAAGTTTAGGCTCGACAATTTAAACATCCAAAGTCAAACATAATAATGTGTTCGTGAATATAATTTTGCGAACATGAAGCTCAATTTAGCTATATATTATATTTATATTTGTTTAAAAATATACTTATATAGACTTGAGATTTAATTGTATATGCTTATAGATAGATTTATATGACATTAAATTATTATTGGAAGTTCATTGATAATACAAATAGCCCTTCGTGGTAAAAATTGATTCATAGATTTGTGAATGGTAATTTTATTTCATATTTATTTTTGTCATGCTCTTATCCTATATGAAAAAAAAAGAATAAGTTAATCAAGAAGCTCATGAATAAATTCAGACTTGTTTGACAAAAAAAGTCCAAATTTAAACATATAATCTTGTTTAGTAATGAGTTCAAGCTTGACTTATGTTCAAAATAAAATAAAATAAACAAATCTAAAAATTTAAAACTTAGCTCGACTTGACTTATTCACAACCGTAGGTTAGAGTCTCTCTCGGGGAGAGATAACTGATTGGGCATCTACTCTATGAAAAGCTTGTGGATATTGGATTCCATTGCCATGTTGAGGGGACAAAATTGCTTTTTGCCCCTTTCTGAAAAAAAAAATCCAGCATTTTGCCCTCTTTCTCAAACTAATTAGGGAAATGCCCCTCTTTTGAAAATCGAGTTTCTGAAAATCGATTTAGGCCCTATAACGGCGTTTTTAAGGACCCTATAGTGACGTTTTAAGGACCTATAGTGACGTTTTTTAACTCAATTTTCATAAAGTCGAGTTACATGCAATTTTTTTTCTTTTTTTTACCTATAACTCGACTTTATGAAAATCAAGTTAAAAAACGTCACTATAGGTCCTTAAAACGTCACTCTAGGGTCCTTAAAAACGCTGCTATAGGGCCTAAATCGATTTTCAGAAACTCGATTTTCAAAAGATGGGCATTTCCCTAATTAGTTTGAGAAAAAGGGCAAAATGCTGGATTTTTTTTCAGAAATGGGCAAAAAGCAATTTTCTCCGGTAGATTTGGAATACAATTATACAAATCTTCTATCTTATTTTTAGTATTTCGCCAATCACAATTTGTCATGTATTTATTTGAATATTCTTATATAATTGAGAAAAAGAATCAAATACATAAAATATCATGATTAGTGGAGCACAAAATAGAACAAAAGCAGTAAGATATGAGATTTGTATAAGTAAATTTGTATTATATAAGGATTGTCAGTACACCTAATTATAATTCCTCAAATTATGTTAAAATTTGCACCTTTTTTTATGGGATGTTAATTTGCACCTTGAATATTTATTAGGTGTATTTAAAGTATATAAGTGATTACGATTTACAAGTATTTTTTATAGAGTAATGCTATAAACACAAACTATTTTATAACAATTTTATAAACTACTAATGTGCCTTTAGTAATTTTCAAATAATTATTGATAAACATAAATGTGATGTTAGTAGTTGACCCATATTAGAACTAATAAGAATTTGCCACATCGATAAGTTGTAAAAATATTGTAAAATAGTTTGTAACTATATTATTACACTATTTTATAATTGTAACTTGACTTAGTCAATGGTATCATTTAAAATTTAATGTTAAAAGTTAAAACTTCTGACCGGGCTTTCAAGCTGTGTTGAAGCAACCTCAATAATTGTTTATAAATGTAAATTAATCTTTTTTTTTTTTTTTAATTGTACATGTAACCGTGCTGAGATACAAATTCTTGATATTCAATAAATATAAAAGGTAAATGATAGAGATGTAAACCTTTTTACAAATTGTTGATATGGTGAGTAATTATTGGTAAATAAAAAAATGATGTTATTGATGGGCCTAGATGAGAATCAATAAAATTTTGGCCACAACAATAGTTTGTAAAAATATTATAAAATCATTTGTGGTTGTAACATTACTCAATATAAAAACTATTGAAAAAATAAATAAATGCTCTAAGTTTTACGATAATATGGGCATGAAATGAAATAGTCGTTAAATATTTCCTAATACATATTATGCAACCCAATTCTAAATTCTATGAATCTGGCTTAAGAAGAATGTGCTAGAACACTTGACATAACCATATATTTTCACATAATAATAATAATAATTAATATACTTAATATATAATCTAACATATTAATATTTATTTTTTAATTTGTAAAAATTTGATATGGCATATTGGTATTGGAAGGTGTAAATTGGGATTATTACATATGATCATTATTGAAATTACGTTTCACATATATAATGTCACATGTCCTTTAAAATCACTTACCATCATTTTTCAACACTTATTTTATTTTATTTTATCAATTATCAACCCTTATTTATTAGTGAAATGTGCCAATGTGGTCTTAGAATGTTACATCATGTACACATAATCAAATGTTTTCTATATTTTACTTTAGAGAAAAAAAATACATAATCAAATGTAATTATTATTTTTTTTTAAATTCAAAGTAAAGTTGAAAATTTTTTAATCCACTTAATTGTATGCTTTATTTTTTTTTATGGAAAAAGTTTGTGTAATGCTCCAATAATTTGTTTCCAAAATAGTTTGGAGGAATCTTTCTCCCAACTCTATGTAACTGTTGAAAATACCATCTATGTATACTTTTAAACTTTTAGTTGCTTGAATTTTTTAATAAGTTATGTGAGTTATTTAAATAATATACATGAATAATATTATAAATTATAAATTGACACATAATCAGTTGAGGGATATTCTTTCAAACTGGTTAAGAGGTAAATTTTGTCATAATTTTTGTATTACTTTATAAGCTTCTTCTTTTTTCCTCTTTAAAAGACGTAACATCTTAAAAAATGCAATATGGATTATTTGTTAGCCTTTCTCCTCTCTGTCACAGGAAATGATGATGAAAAGAAAATGCTTGACTCCAAACTAGGTTAGAATTATCTTTTTTAACTCATTATGTGGTTATTTATAAAACTATCTATATACATGTGTATTACATATATATTACTTAAATAAGTTATATGTCTTATTTAAAAATTATGTGACTAAAATTACACATAAATATAAGGATTTTGCTAATGTGTGCCCCAAGGGCACACAATAATTAATTATTTTTAGAAATATTTTCTAAAAAATTAAAAAAATATTGACAACTTTTTTAATTCTCGAAAAAATATTTTCAAAAATAGATGGTTTAATGTGTATCCTAAAGGCACACATTAATCAAACCCTAAATATAATAGCAAGATAACTCCAAGCCCCCTTTGGAGTCAAACCATATATTTTTTTTTTTTTTTTTTGCCTTGAAAACAATAATTCGCTCTTATCATCTATGATGACTTCAGATCCTATATTAAGAAAAGACTAGAAGTTTAACTTTTTGACTTAAAAACAATAATTTGCGCTTATCATCTTTGATGACTTTAGATTCTATATTAAAAAAAGACTTAAGAAGTTTAACCTTTTTTACTTGAAAACAATAATTTGCGCTCATCATCTCTAATGATTTCAATGCATCTCCTACGTATTAGGCAAATTTTTGTACTATTTAGAGAATGAACAGTGATTTTTATCTTTCAATTACCCACTTTTTCAAATATATTTTCCAACAGATTCTCTATCCTATTCTCTATTGTATTTTAATATTATTTCTTCATTCATTATTTATTCTTTTTTTAACAACTACACATCTTCCAACATTTTTTTATTCAATACCTGATTATTATAATAAAAAAAAAACATTTGAAGAATGAACAGTAACCTATTAGCCTTAATGAGCTACTGTTCATGAACCAAAAAAAAATTCCAAGTATAGAGAGTCCATTAAAAACCTATTTTATAAGTTTACTCTCTATAATAAAGAGGATTTTGTGTTTAGCTCTCTTGATAAAGATGCTCTCAGATTCTATCTTAAAAAAAGACTTTTGATTCTCAACATGGCAATAGTGGGCAGTGGTGATACCACTTAGAACTCAGGGTGTTCCTAGGAACACCCTGACCTAAAAAAAATCCTAAATTTTTTTTTTAAAATTTTTATATTTCCTCTGCATTAGGAACACCCTCAATCACAGAATTAGGAACACCCTAAAATTAAAAAATTAAAAAAATATAAAAAAATATAAAAATTTATATGTTCTACTTTCAAGCAAAAAAAAAAAAAAAATTGAACTAAAATTTGAAAAAAAAAAAAATTGTAACAAAGCCCACGGCAAGCCCAATGTAGCAAACCCACAGATTCTCCCAAAAAAAAAAAAAAAAGCAGAGCAGCGCCTCAGTCCTTAAAGTCTAAATCTGAAATCACTAAAGGCTTTATCAAAAAAAAAAAAAAAAAAAAAGAAATCACTAAAATCCAATCCAAACCTAAAGACAGAGCAACGGGTTCTTTTCAATGCCGTCGCTGCTTGAGATCAGATCGCTGATCGCTCGCTTGCTGTAATGCCACTTGAGATCGCCAGATCAGATCGCTCGCTCTGAGCAACAGACGGAGATCGAAATCATCGGATCGCTCGCTCGCCCCTCCGTGTCATCGTTGTCAACACCCTTACGGATATAGGACTTTTTGTAAGGAAGAGAGAGTGACTGTCTATTGTTTGATTAATTGATTTCCAAACCCAACAGATGTGATCTACAATGTCTGTTTGTATTCAGAGTATAGTCAATTGTAAGTTTCAAACAGAGAAAAATGTGTGTACGTATGTTTGGGTTTAGTTTTGTCTTAATGGTGGTATCTGTAATAAATTGAGTGATTTTTTTTTCGTAGGATAATAAATTGAGATGTTGAGAGTTTTGGTTGTGTGATGTTGTTGGGTTTTGGAGTAGATATTTACATTTGTGGGCTTTCTTTTTAAGTTAAAAAGACTTGAGTTTTTACTCTTTGGTCAAGGGTAGTTTGGGGAAGGTGTATAACATTCATGATTCAACCTTGTCAGTTAAGAGATTTCTAACACCAAGCTGGAAGAAAGAGAATGGTGTCAATAAATTCTAATACTATAAGAGATTTTACTATTTAATTTGTATTTTCAACAGTGGGTGAAGTTGTGTTATACTTTTGTGTTAGAACCCCTTTCCCTCTCCTTGTGTGTGTTTGTTTCTCAAAAAAAAAAAAAAAAAAAAAAAAAAAACAACAACAACGAGTGAAGTTGGTGTTGAGTGCCTTTTATAGCACGTGTCCAATTTTAGATACGTGTGTTTGTATCTTAACATGTCCTTCGCAAAAAAATTAAAAAAAAAAAATACACAGTGGGTGCTATAATTGTAAACAAATCCCAGATATTTTGGCACTTGACTCTTAACTTCAGAATTATATTTTTGATATGCGCAGCAATGACTTCTTTTTAGAGTTTCAAGGAGTTAGTGAACTTGCTGAAAAGTTAATTAGTACAAGGAAGCATGAGACTTATCCATTAGTCTATTTGCTTGTGAAGTTAGTTTTGACTCTTCATGTTACTACTGCAACAGTAGAAAGAAGTTTTTCAGTAATGAAATATATAAAGAATGAACTGCGCAATCGAATAGGAGATCAGTGGATAAATGATTGTTTGGTTGTGTTTATTGAAAAAGATATAGCTTGTAGCATTGATAATGAGACTATCATGCAACGATTTCAAAATATGAAAACTCGTAAAAAGCAATTGTAAATTTTATATATTTGCGTGTTTTTTTATTGTTGTTGTTGTTAATATATAAATTTTTTTATTAAATTGTGTAATTTTTGTTAGTTGAAAAACACCCTAAAAATTTTTTTTGGAATCGTCACTGATAGTGGAATAATACAAAAGTGGTAGGCAATAACCAATAGGCAATGGCGAAGCCCACATGATCACCTCTGTTTTTTATTTCTATAATTCTATATCTTTCTCTTATCTGAAACACTATGGCATAATCATGCTTTTTTGTCCTCTTCAATCAATCGTTTTCATTTTCCCATTCACTTTTTCCATTATTACCTTTCATTCATTGCCCATCAAATCAATCATGTTGCTTTTAGTTTGGCCAATCACTCAATAAAGGCCATTGCAAAGTTCCTAATCATTCAACCCAAGAATGGCGACCAGTTAGACTACGTGAATCACGCCAAACAACCTTCGAAACTGTTATGTTTAAAAATAGACTAAAAAGAAGGTAATTGTAAATTTTATGTATTTGTGTATTTTTTAATTATTGTTGTTGTCAATATATAAATTTTTTTATTAAATTATGTAATTTATGTTAGTTGAAGAACACCCTAAAAAAATTTCTTGAAATCACCACTGATAGTGGAATAATACAAAAGTGGTAGGCAATAACCAATAGGCAATGGCCAAGCCCACATGATTACCTCTGTTTTTTATTTCTATAATTCTATATCTTTCTCTTATCTAAAACACTATGGCATAATCATGCTTTTTTGTCCTCTTCAATCGATCGTTTTCATTTTCCCATTCACTTTTTCCATTATTACCTTTCATTCATTGCCCATCAAATCAATCATGTTGCTTTTAGTTTGGCCAATCACTCAATAAAGGCCACTACAAAGTTCCTAATCATTCAACCCAAGAATGGCGACCAGCTAGACTACGTGAATCACGCCAAACAACTTTCGAAGCTGTTGCGTTTAAAAATAGACTAAAAATGAGATCAATTGACAAGGGAATTAAATAGCAATTCTCGAATTTTCTTACAAAGTTTTTTTCTCGTGTTTCCACTTTCCATACTGTTTCTCATTGACATAATGTCAACCTTATTTATTTTAGTACGATAATATTAAAGTTTTTCTTTTTCAGTATCTGGCAATTTTTTAGGTGTTTATAGTCTCTGTCTAATACACATTATTTATTAAAATGAAGCATATTTTTTGTTTAGAGGTTTCGAATACAGAATCTCATAATCCATATGCATGATGTATGTATAATGAAAAATAATTTGCTAAAAAAGTTTATATATATATATATATATAATCTTATATTAATCACTAATAAATGAAGAATAATTATCTGTCTTTACACAACTAAATGTACTAACAAATTTTTGTAAAGTATCCTTGGAGTGCCCACTCTTAAAGACAATTATAATCCAACGACATGAATGTTAAAAGTTACTTCAAATTCTCTATTGAATCTGAACTTTGTGTAGGTTTAATGAGATTACATAAAAGCAAAAGGGTCCTTATAATTGTCACCCACCATGTGTATGCAAATTTAGGTATGCAAATTATGTCACATTCTTTGCAAAGTATATAAATCATGATCCATGGATACTTTTTTTTTTTAATTATTATCTTCGTTATTTTGCAGTTGTTAGCAAATTTAGGTCTCCATGGATTTTTAAATTCTTTAGCCTAATTTCCCCTTTGTCGCTTTTATTTTTAAATGAATCTCCTCTTCATTTGTTAATGCTTGATAAAAAATTTAAAAAAAAAAAACATAGAAAAAAAAACAATATAAGAAGATTTTTAAATGTGTACTCTTTGTGTAAAAATAAAGATTGTTAAAATTATTTTTGGTACTTCACTATGTTGTAATAGACAAAAATAAAAAAAATAAAAAATAAAAATAAAATTGGATAGTGCAAGAGGAGCTCGACAAAGAAATTATGGGTGATAGAAATGGTCCTACCTAAGCTAGGAAATACAAGAATGGTCATGGCCCAATAGGATTCTCACGAATCTCACGACATCATTATGGTTTTTTATTTTTTATTTTTTGAGAGAATTTCAACTTATAACGTCTACTTTTAATAATAATTATTTATTATCAGATCAAAACACCAATCAATTTTTGGTGTAGGTAAAAATTAAACCTCAAATCTCTTGTTTAATTATTAAAAATTTTATCAATTGAACTAACTGAATCCTATCACATTATTAGTGTTTATAAGGGAATAAAGCAAAAATGGTGGGCAAGGGCGAATCACTTTTGATTATTTATTTACGATTCTTTTTCTCATTTTAGCAATTTTGTCTTCATTTTAGCAATCATTTTTCCATTATTAACTTTCGTTTTCATCCTACTTTAGTTTTGCCAATCACTCGTTGAGATGGGGAGCGCAAGATCCCTATCATTCAATCCAATAATTATGATCTCCGAATATCTTGAATAAAAAATTGGTAAAATATTATTTTCGTCCATAAAACTTTTACAAAAATTTGTTTTTCATTCTTAAACTTTTAAAAGTTTATTTTTTCATACATAAACTTTGCAAATCATTTTACTTTTCATCTTTTTGTTTATGTATGTTAACTTATGTCTTATGTGGCCTAACGGAATATTGACGTGAGACTTAACTTTGGCTAAATTATTTTACTTAAAAACTAAAAAAGAAACACGTGTATCACAATGATTCACACATTAAAATAATTTTTTTTTAAAATACAAAAAATACCCCACACTCCATCTCTCGACACAACCTGATAGAAATTCTATACCCAAACTGAATCTCTAGCCCAACTGTCAAACCCACCGGCGACCCCAACTGTCACTGGAATCAATCGCACCATCTCTCCACAACGAGCCGCACTCACAAACCCACCACGCAACCAAAAAGCCTAAACCCATAAATCCAAACAACGGCCAAACCTTCCACTAGAAACAAACACAACAAACCATGTTTTGTCACTTCCGCTTCTCTGAATTAAACTTGAGGTGGGGTTTTAATGTTTCTTGCTGGTACTTGAAGAAAATTCACGGGATTTACATGGACAAGTCCACCTTTCACTGTGTTCTAAACCCATGTGTAATGTGTTTGTATTTGTTTTTTGGCTTCTGGGTTTGCAGGAAAATGAGTCAGCTCGATGTGATATTGCAAGAATCGGTGGTGAGAGATAGAGTGACAAGAAAGACTCTGTGTTTTCTGAGAGAGCAAATGGACGGTGTAGATGGAACAAGGATAAGGCGGAGGAGTTTAAAAGAACGGTTGCGATTAAAAGGGATTGGTCGTTGTTTGAATTTTGTTTGGGTTTTTTGGTAGGGTGGTGGGTTTGTGGGCATGGCTGGTTGTGGAGAGTGGTGGTGCGATCGGGTCGCCGGTGACAGTTGGGGTTGCCGATGCAGCCAATGGGTTTGACAATTGGGCAGGGGTCTTCAGTTTGGGTATTGAATTTTTCAGGTTGTGTCAGGAGAGGAAGAAGGGTATTTTTGTACTTTTATTTAAAAAACTGGAATAGTTTTGTCCAAGTCAGATACATGTCAACGCTTAGTTAGGCCACATAAGACAGAAACTGACAGACATAAATGAAATGACGAAAAACAAAATGTTTTGTAAAATTTAAAGACCAAAAATGAACATTTAAAAGTTTAGGAAAGGAAAATAAATTTTTGTGAAAACTTAGGAAAGAAAATGATATTTTAAAGTAAAATTCATATCTTTTACATCTTCAATTGATAAAGGAATTGCATAACAATTCTCGAATTTTCTTACATTGTATTTTCTCGTGTTTCCGTATCGTTGTTTAGAACATCAACTTCTTTGTTTATTTAAAGAACCATGGTGTACAAAGTTCTTTGACTACCTAAGCTTTCCTACGTGCACAATCCCCAATTACCTGCTAAAGCTTGGATTGAGGAAAGAAATATTACTCCCTCCGTCCTAATTTTTTTATCCTGTTTGAAAAGTCAAAATTTTTAATAAAACATCATTTATTATCTTGTTTACCTTTTAAAAATGTATAAGTTTTCAAAATTACCCTTAAAAAAATTTATTAAAAAATTGAATTAGTAAATTAATAGGGGTATAATAGGAATATTAGTAAATTAATGACTTTTATTTTTAGAAACATGACAATATTTTGAAACATCTCAAAATAAAATAGAGGATAAAAAAAAAAAAAAAAAAAAACGGAAGGAGTAATAGATAAAGACTATTTTGAATGATTGCATATTATTGAGACAATTTTTTCCACATGCCACATGTTTTAACATTGCTATATTTCACCTACTCGGTCAGCTCTTTATCCGAAAAAAAAAAAACCTACTCCACCAGCCAAAAAAATACACAAAACCACAGGTATCCTTTACAAATTATTTTGGGCCTGCCTCACTTCACTAAAGAATTGGGCCAAAAACTCACCATTATATCACCAAAGCAAAAGCCCAAGTTCTGTTCCTATCTAAATAGTTGGTTTGAATCCTTTTATTGGTCGGCCAGATTTGTCAAAGTTGGGTTATTGATGGACGGTCCTAAGCATAGGCTAACCTAAGTGGTCTTCCATAAAAGTTATATTTGCCTCTTAAGAAAATGTAATCAAATTAGGTTATATATATATATATATATATATTTTTTTTTTTAAGGGTGATAGTAATCAAATAATAAGTCCTAACATGGTTGGCAGGCTACCTAGGTTACACCCTTCATAAAGAACACAAAAATTTCAAAAGAGAGAGACCTATTATGAAAGTTAAAAATAATTTAAAACCTTGAAACAATAAGATTCTTTTTATAATGTTACGTACGCAACAATTTTCAGAACTCTTGAAATGACAACTTGTTATTGATTTTTACATTAGTCTATCACTAATATTATTTTATTATCTACTATTGAGAACTTATTACTCAGTTGGCATAAAAATAAAAATATAAAAAAAGCTGAAAAATATAATTGTGTATGCAATTTTTTTGTTTGTTTGTTTGTTTTGTTTTGTATTTTGTATTTTGTTTTTTTTGGGCTTCTAACTATAACGTAACTGAACTACCAACACTCTTAAGTTTGGTTCAGCCAACCTCCTATAATAATGAGTTAATTAAGTTTATGATTAGAAAAGACTTAACATAACTCTAATTTTATTTTGGGATAAAAAAAAAAAGTATGAGAAATAATACAAGCAATTTAGGACAACAAAAAAGATAAACGGTCACATGTTACTACTCCTATAAAATTATATATGTTACTATGATCACATTAATGAATATATGCTAATTTTTTTTAGATTCATTTTATGTAAGGGAGAGAGAGAGGAATTCAAATCCTAAACATCTTCATCAAAATAACATTAAAAAAAAAAAAAAAAAAACCATGTATCTAGAGGTCATTGGTGGGCATAACCTAATCTTAAACTAACTGATCAGTTAAAGTAGTATGGTTATAATTATATCCATAAAAAAATATTTTAGTTATCTATACTACTATTTAAGGGGCCTTCTCTATTTGGATTTCTCAATTTTGATGCTCAAAATACCCTCAAATTTATCAGTTTGTAAAACTTAAATGGTAGGGTTAGACATGTAAAAAAAAAAAAATTCACATTCAAACCCACGTTCAAATGTTTCTCAAAAAAAAAAAAAAAAAAAAACCACTTTCAATTCTATAACAAAAGTTTCTGATAACTCCCATAAAAAAAGAAAGTTTCGGATAAAAAAAAAAGCTTTCAATTCTATAACAAAAGTTTTGGAAAACTACTCTGCTAAAAAAATTGAAAGTTAAAAAAAAATCCAAAAAAACTTCAAATATCTCATCCAAACCCAACCCACGATTAGATTCTTAAAAAAAAAAAAAAAAAAAAAAAAAAAACAACAGTTATCTTTGACAAGAGTTTCTGATAATTACTCTACTAAAAAACTGAAGTTAAAAAAAAAATCCAAAAAATTTCAAATACCACATCCTAACCCAACCCATGTTCAGCCCTATCCAAAAAAAAAAAAAAAAACCCGTTCAAATTCTTAAAAAAAAAAAAATAATAATAATAACTAGCCTCTAAGCACGCGCGTGCTCAAAGGCTCTTCTATTTTTTTGGGTAAAGGTTAATTTAGAACATTTATTATAATTTAGAATTACTACATTTTCCAATCATAAATAAATCTAGAGGTGTGATGAAAAATTATTTCTCCACACATGATACTCATCACACCCCTAGGTTTTTTTTGTGATTAGAAAATGTAGTAATCCCAAATTATAATAAATATTCTAAATTAACCATTACCCAAAAAATAAAAGAGTCTCTGAGCACGCGCGTGAGCACGTGCTTAGAGACTAGTATATATAATGGGTTTTTCTAGATAACGATGGTTAATTTTATTTTTTTTTTAACTTCACTTTCCTTACTCATGTTTTCTAATAATGTAATCTAATAATAAATTTATCAAAATTCACATATAATAAAAAGATATTTAGTGAAGTTGTAGCCTTAATCTATAACCAAATTTGTAGTCAATTTTTTTTTTTTTTAATTATTTGAAGTAATCTAAAATAGTTTTTTTTTTTTTTTTGGCAATGGTTAATTGGCTTATTTATTCATATGAAGATAGTTGTATAACAAACAAATTAACCATCATTATCTAGAAAAACCCATTATCTATACTACACGTTTGTCTATTAAGATTTATCTGTTTTTTTTTTTTTTTTAACTTCACTTTTCTTACTCACGTTTTCTTTTGTTAAAAAACATCTCATGTTTTCCTCTCTTTTTTTCTTTCAAATCTCTTCCATATTTTGGGGAAAAAAAAAGAAAAAAAGAAACGCCTACTATAAAACCACTACTATAATTTCTCTATCCATATCCTTATATTTAGGCACTGACATATATGATTTTGAAAGAAATTAAAAGGCTAAAATTTAGGGAAATTTAAAAGATTAAGGTGGGGAATTGGTGTGACCCTATCCTTATTTAAAAGTTTATTAAAAAAAAGAAAAACTACATGTTTAAAAAAATCCCATGTTCTATCCATATACTATTTTAAAAAATAATCCCACTTTCTATCCCACGTTTAAAAACTACCCTTCCACCTGATACATGGCTTGCATTTTTGGATTGAGATTTGGATGCTTCTACTATTTTTTACTATAGCTGAAAATTGTTCAGAATAAAGATAAATATTTTTTACAATTTAACTCTATCATGGACTCTTTAAAATCTTATCACCATATCATCAACTATTTAAATAAAAAAAAAAAAAAAGAGTTAACGTGATACATATAAAAAAAAAAAAAAAATAGAAATCAAGGTTGCTACATACCTAAATAAAAAAATTAAAAAAAAAAAATTTAATGCCCAAAACATATACAATGATGGTAAAAAAAATAATAAATAAAAAAATAAAAAAAATTTAACACCAAAAACATTTACAATGGTGGTAAAAAAAAAAAAAAACTTTCTTAAAAGGAAAAAAATACGAAGAAGGAAAAAAAAAAAAAGTGAGGAAGAGAAGGAAATAGTAATTGATCATTTATATTTTGATCATTAATCAGGGAGTATTGTGGTAACTATTTTTATTTCAATTCAAATTTTTTAAATAAAATGTAAACAAAGGCTACTAAAGGAGGTAAGGGAAGTCATACTGTTTAATTGTTCATGAATGATTTTGAATGCTTCTTTTAGCATAAGGCAGCCCTGTCTTTGGATCATAATACCTACAACATGAAATGACAATTCATTAAGAAGTACAGTGGTAGAGTATACGAATGAACCATTCATTTCAAAATTACATTAAAGAGAGAGAGAGAGAGAGAGAGAGAGAGAGAGAGAGTTAACGTGATACATATAAAAATAAAAAAATAAATAAATAAATAAATAAAAAAGAAGAAGAAGTAGAACTCGAAGAAAGTCAATCATAAACAAAAGAAAAGAAAATAAAGAGGAACTTGCAAAAGATAGAACCTGAAAATTTGTTGGAGCCTCTGATAGTAAACGTCTTTAATCTGAAGAAAAAGAAAGGAGGATGTAGAGCTAAACTAAATATCTTCAATCTGAAGAAGAATGAGAGATAGAAAATGAGATAGAAACTATAAAGCGTACGTGAGTTTGTGGGTCTTAAAGTGTAGGAGTTTTAATTTACATATTTATCCCCGTTAGTTGAAAACTTGTAAGTGGGTATGATGAGGGTATTTTAGGCGTAAAAAACAAGGAATCCAAACAGGGGAAGCCCCTTAAATAGTAATATAGATAAACCATGTTATCTTTGATAAGAGTTTTGGATAACTACGACTAAAATAACTAAAGGAAGTTAAAATATGTAACACATGTATATATTTTGAAGTTGAGATCCTTATTAAAAAAAAAAAAAAAAAAAAACCACGTCTCTGACAAGAGTTTTGGATTACTACTAGTACTATAAAAAGTGAAGGAAGTTAAAAAACTCTACAACATGTCTTGGTGGGTGTTCATAGTAATTTGATGCGGTTGTAAGCCTTTAATGGAGGCTACTTCAGGATTACATCATTGCACAACTATGGGAGCAGAATTTGAGTTCCAGCCAAGAGGGTTCATTGGTGAGTTGAGTGTTTGAAGGTATGGGTTTTAATTTAGTGATTTTGTGAGTCTGTGTTCGTGTTTTTTGTTTGACCTTTCATTTTGTTACTGGCTTTAATTTCAAGCATATACATTTTGTTTTTTGTTATGTGTGTCATGTATTACATATTACAAAATCGAAAATTTCGTGTCCCAGAGAAAACGAATTTGTTTGAGATTGAGAGGTTTGGTGATTTTTCTGTGTACAACCTTCAATTTGTAAACTATTGCCGTTAATTTGGCTTACAATGAATACTTACCATTACTTTGGTTTTATAGGCATTTATTAACTTTATAAAACTTAAAGACTTTTTTTTTTTTTTTTGGTGAGAATGAAAAACTTAAAGACTTAACTGTTCACAAACACAACTATTGGTATTTCCCCAAAAAAAAAAAAAATTTCCTTACATCTACACGTCTATACCCACATTTAAAAACTTGAAAGTCTTAACAATTGGATAGGATAATCAATTATCACTTTTAAAAATAAAATAAAATCCTCTGCTAATTGTTTTCCAATATATCCCATCTCTATCCTCAAGCAAGGTTGTTTTATGTTTTTCTGGATAAAATTTTGCAAATAATGGTTTACAACCTAGCCATTAAAGTTCATTGTGGAGGCTACATTCCTAAGAGAGGAACATCCTCTCAAGTCTGGACAAAAAAAAAAAAAAAAAGGATTTACCATTCCCTTTGGCTCCAAGGTTGTCTTCACCAAGTCGGCAATTGGCAATTGTTCCAATTAAAATTTGAAAGGTATTTACTCAACATCTTCTTTTTGTTCATGTAATATATATATATATGGTTTAATGTCATAATTTTCACTTATTTCAGGTTTATACTTTTTGCCTACAAAAATTGCGCATTTAGAACTACTAATATGGCCAGAGGTATCATAAGGCTAATTCTAAAAAATGAACACTGAAATAGCATTGAACTCATATGTTTGTGCGTGATTAGTAGGCATAGACAAGGTTTCAATTCCGTTGATGAAATCAAATGAACTAGAAGAACTTGGTATGAAGGTTAAGTTTAGCCTCTCATCTTCCTTGATCTTGACACAGAACTCTCTAGATATGGTATCACTGGAATCACCATCGGCGTCTGCCATAAGTGATGCGTTAAAGTTGTAAAGAAGAGTAAAAGGTCTAGCTTTGATAGAGAAGAGGGATTCAAGGTCAAACTTGGAGTACAAAGCTGGGTAGAAGTAAAGTCTATCAGAATGAAGGCAATAAACAGAAGCAAGGGTAGGTGAGCTTGACTGAAGTGAATCAAGGATGCAAGGAAAACTGCAGAACAAATTTGAAACAAAATGACTGTAGGTTTAGATTAAAGCAACAAAACGACTTGTAGTTACTATATAATAGCTGTTGATAGCTAGCACGTGTAAATGTTACATTTTCAGTCTAATATCCCTATTCAATTTTGGGGTGATTGCATCCCTACTGTTTCTTATTTGATTAACAGATTACATTCACTCTTATTAAATAATAAAACCCCTTATGAGCTTATTTTTAAACCACCTCCTTGCTATGATAATTTGAGAGTTTTTGGTTGTGAGTGCTATACTTCTACTATAGCTCAAACCAGGTCTAAATTCTCTCCCAGAGCCAGGAGGTGTGTTTTCCTTGGTTATCCTTTTAATGTGAAGGGTTATAAGGTGCTCGATCTTCAATCTCATTCAGTCTTCATTTCTAGGGATGTTGTGTTTCATGAGTTCGTGTTTCCCTATCAATCTAATTCTTGTTCTTCTTTACCTACTCATTCCATTCCTTTACCTTGTCCTCCTTATGTTTCTATTGGTCTTTTGGATTCAACTCTTCCTCATTCAACATTACATTCTGCTCCACTGTCATCTGATCATCTTGATGATTCTATCATTCAAGTTCATAATGAGCTTGGTGATGAATTCTTACAAGATGTCCCTACTGAACCACCTAAGCCCCTTGTTGATCCAATTCCTCTTAGACGGTCTGATAGGATTCATAAATAGCCCTCTTATCTCTAATCTTATCACTGTAATCACGTATCCTCAATTCCCACTATTGTTGCTCTTCATTTAGGTACTTCACATCCTTTATCTTCTCATCTTTCTTATCTGTTTCTTTCTCCTTCCTATAAGCATTTTTGTTGTTCCATTTCTTTTGTTGTTGAACCTTCCTACTATTACCAAGTTGTTTCTGATCCTAAATGGCAAGAGGCAATGGCTGCTGAAATAGCAGCTCTAGAGGCAAATCACACTTGGACTGACACCCTTGCTTGCCAATAAGAAGCCAATTGGTTGTAAATGAGTTTATAAAATCAAGTACAAGTCTGATGGTTCAATAGAAAGGTATAAGGCTAGGTTGGTGGCCAAAGGTTTCACACAAAAGGAAGGGGTTGATTATATTTAAACTTTTTCACGTATTGCCAAAATGGTTTCTGTGTAATGCCTTTTGGTAGTGGCTGCAGTGAAAGCCTGGTATCTTGGACAGCTTGATGTCAGTAATGCTTTTCTACGTGGGGACTTGTCTGAGGAGGTTTATATGACTCTTCCACCAGGGTTTCAGAGCCAGGGGAGATGGTTTGTAATTTGAATAAATCTCTTTATGGTCTTAAGCAGGCTTCTAGGCAATGGTTTGCCAAATTTTCCAATACCTTGATTTAGTTGGGCTTTGTTTAGTCCAACGCAGACTACTCCATTTTCACTAGAGAAAAAAGACATTGTTTCATGGTTCTATTGGTCTATGTAGATGATGTTTTGATAGCATGTAATGACAAGAAGGAGGTGGATAAGTTCAAGGTGTTGCTGGATCAAAAGTTTAAATTGAAGGATTTGGGTGATCTAAGGTACTTCCTTGGTTTGGAGATTGCAAGATCAGATTAGGGAATATCTCTTTGTCAAAGAAAATACACTCTTAAAGTGTTGAGTGATGCTGGTCTGTTAGGGTGTAAACCAGCTAAAACACCAATGGAGCAAAATGTAAGATTAAGTAAGTATGAAGGGGAAGAACCAAAGACCCAAGTGCTTACAGAAGGCTAATTGGAAGGTTGTTGTATTTGACTATCACTAGGCTAGACATCACCTATGCAATTCATAGGTTGAGTCAATACATGGCCAAGCCAAGGAAACCACATCTGGATGCAGTGCATAAAATTCTACAGTATTTGAAGAATGAACCAAGGAAAGGCATCTTGTTTTCAGCTAAGACAAAATTACATGTCAAGGGTTTTACAAATTTTTACTAGGCTTCCTGTCTTGACACTAGGAGGTCTGTCACAGGCTATAGCATATTCATTGGGGATTCTTTGGTCTCATGAAAATCAAAGAAGCAGTCTACAGTGTCTAGATCCTCAGTAGAAGTAGGATATAGAGCAATGATAGTAGCTACTTGTGAGATAGTGTGGATACTATACTTCCTTAAAGACATTGGTGTTGAACACAAAAGGGAAGCCTTGCTATTCTGTGATAGCCAGGCAACCTTACACATTAGATCAAATCTAGTGTTTCATGAAAGGACCAAACATATTGAGATAGACTGTCATGTAGTTAGAGATAAAGTGTTGGAAAATGTCATCAAATTAAATCTTGTCAGGTCTCACTGTCAGCTTGTAGATTTGTTGTCTAAGGCATTGAATTTTAATCAATTTTCAAGTCTCATTTGTAAAATGAGAATGATCAATATACATTCAGTGGTTTCCCTTGAGAGAGGGGGGGGGGGGGTGGGGGAGGGGGTATCAGAATGAAGGCAATAAACAGAAGTAAAGGCAGGTGAGCTTGATTGAAGTGAATCAAGGATGCAAGGCAAATTGTAGAACAGACTTGAAACAAAACGATAGTCGTTTTAGATTAAAGCAAAAAAACGACTTGTAGTTACTGTATAATAGTTGTTGATAGTTAGCACATGTAAATGTTGAGTCTTTTGGCTGAATATTGCTAAATCTCGAGTTTATTTGCGTTATGGTCACTGTTCCAAGTTATTTAGGGAATTGAGAAAGAGATTGAATTTCAGCAACGATGTTGCCGAAATTCTAACAAAAGTATGAGAGAGAAAGAGAAAAAGTGGAAGAGAGAAAATTTTGAATTTCGGCAATGGCATTACCGAAATCTTGCTGCCTAGAAGTGAAGTGCTCGAAGTGTGCTAGGATGCGCAAAGGAAACCAATTGTGGTAATGGCATTGTTGAAATAGGGGAAAAAAAAATTTGTGGCAATTGTGGCAATGCCATTGCCAAAAATGGGAGGGAATTAAAAAAAAAATAGTGGTTGCCGAAATTTAGGGAAGAATTAAAAAAAAAAATTGCTACGTCCACAATATTTTTACAACATTTTTACAACAAATCACAGGTGATTAGTTATTATTAGTTCAAATTTGAATTTAATACTGAGATTACTAATTTAATCCAACAAGAATAACCAATAACAACCTACCAGTTAGGATTTGTTGTAAAAATATTGTAAAAATTATGTGCACATATCATTTCTCAAAAAAAAAAAATGTGGAATGGATTTGTGGCAATGGCATTGCCGAAATAGAGAGAAAAAAAAAATTGTGGGAACGAATTTGTGACAATGGTATTGCCGAAATTGTAGGGAAAAAAAAAATTGTGGCAACCAAGTTGCTAAAAATGGAGGGGAAAAAAAAAGATGTGTTAGGACATATGTGTTTTCACTTGTTAAGAACATATGTCACTCATTTATGTAAATTGGCTAATCCTTTGACAAAATGCACTCTACTTGTACTTGGGTAGTTCTAGGTGTTTTTAATACTTCAAGAAATAAGGTTTCAAGATCAAGTGTTGAAGTCATCAAGTCTGTCCAAGAAAAAATAAGCTGAAGTGCAAATTCATTAAAGCTCGACACCTGCTCGATAGCTACCTCCACACCTACTATTTGTCGAGAGTTATAATTTCAGATTTTTTGATCTGATTTCCTTGGGATTCGTGAATATGCTTTTGGGCCTTATTTTCTTCTAACCCTAAACATATAAAATGATTGTTTTAAGAGCCATTATATTGTACACAAGTTGAAAAAGCATTGAGCAATCTTTGTTCAAGCAAATTGTGAACAAAGACGAAGTTCTTGACCTAGTTTCTCTTCTTTGAAGAAGTTGCTGTGTATTTGCACCAAAGGGTTTTGTAACCAAGCATCTTCCTGATCTTCATCGTGTAGGATGAACTGAAGAACTTTGCAGCCAACCTCTCCTTCTTAGTTGGTGTTTGAAGTCGCGTACTGGGATCCGCGTATTGGTTAGTCACGTACTTGGGAGCCGTGCATCAAAAGGGAAAATTGTCACTACAGATCAAGTCCAATTGGGTATTGGGGTAAGGGTTCAACTGTAGGTTGGTAAGGTATTTAGGATTCCTTTACTTGTAACCGCTTGATTTGATAATAATGGAGTTTCGGGAGTGGTGACCTGAAAATCACTCGGTGGTGTTTTTGCCGCAAGGGTTTTCCCCATTCGTAAACAAATCACCGTGTTAGTCACGTACTAGGGAGCCGTGCATCAAAAGGGAAAATTGTCACTACAGATCAAGTCCAATTGGGTATTGGGGTAAGGGTTCAACTGTAGGTTGGTAAGGTATTTAGGATTCCTTTACTTGTAACCGCTTGATTTGATAATAGTGGAGTTTCGGGAGTGGTGACCTAAAAATCACCCGGTGGTGTTTTTGTCGCAAGGGTTTTCCCCATTTGTAAACAAATCACCGTGTTATTTATTTTCTGCTGCTTAATTAGTTTATTGGTGATTTGTTTGTGCTTCCACGTATTTGCATGTTAAATTGATTAATTAATAACTTGGTTAATTAATTAATTGGTTTAATCACAATGGGTTATTCAGATTGTGGCCTATCAAGTGGTATCAGAGCGGGCACACTCTGATTAGGTTTAATCTTTGCTGTGTTGATCCATTGACCCCTGTTGTCATGGCTGTAACCGGCTTGAAGAGATCTTTGTTTTCAAATATATCTTGTTTTTCTAATCACTATTTGTTTGAGTGTCTCAGAAAATACAAGTCTAAAAGTTATTTGAATTCTTTTATGATGACTATTGGAAAAGATCTTAGGTTGGCTAAGAAGAAACTAGACTGTCTCAGAATGAAAATGTGCAAAGGAGTGCGTCTGAGAAGAGTGAAAGTTATAGGTTTAGCTCATAAAAGGCAGTTGAGAGAAAGAACCATTCCCTCTGATTTGTCATCTAAGCATGAAATGTGTTTCATGATGAAGTCTGCATTCAAAGTAATGGACACATGTCTATGGTATCTTGACAGTGGTTGCTCATGACACATGACTGGAGACAGATCTCTCTTCAAGGTCTTCGAGTCTAAGAAAGGTGGCAATGTTACCTTTGGTGATGGAAGCAAGTCACAGATTAAAGGGAAAGGAATCATATCTCTGCCAGGACTGCCGGACATTGCAAATGTTCTTTTTGTAGAAGGTCTAAGGGTGAACCTATTGAGCATAAGTCAGATATGTGATCAAGACTTCATGGTGCTATTCTCAAAGGGAAAGTGTCTTGTCATGGATGAGTCTGGAAAGAAGCTCATTAGTAGGGTTCGCACTTTGGACAATTGCTATGGATTGGTTCCTGATGCTGTTATTGTGTGTAATAGCATTCGTTCGCCTAATGAAGATCTATGACATCAACGAATGGGACATGCTAGTTACAAGCATCTATCTATTGTATCTAAGCATGAATCAGTCTTGGGGATACCAAAGCTTAGTAGAATATGCAATGTGGTGTGTGGACCATGTCAGCTTGGAAAACAGACGAAAGCTAAGCATCCAGGCACTCAAACATCAGCTACATCCAGACCATTAGAGCTGTTACATTTAGATCTTATGGGACCAACCAGAACCGATTCTCTTGGGGGTAAGAGATACATCATGGTTGTGGTAGACGACTTCACTAGATACACTTGGGTCATTCTAATACGATCCAAGTCTGATGCTTCTGAGCACATTGAGGCTTTATGCACAAGACTGCAGAATGAAAAGAGCCTAAAGATTGATCGAATTCGAAGTGACCATGGGAAGGAATTCGAG
Source organism: Quercus ilex subsp. ballota (assembly GCA_032727855.1). Lineage (NCBI taxonomy): Eukaryota > Viridiplantae > Streptophyta > Magnoliopsida > Fagales > Fagaceae > Quercus > Quercus ilex. Next base: position 65,312,120 of record CM064909.1, on the reverse strand, counting down.
AACTCATACATGGAGTCTTTCTACATAAGATCGGGTATATCTCAAGAATTCTCTGCTCCTATTACTCCTCAGCAAAATGGTGTGGTAGAAAGGAAGAATAGGGTTATTCAAGAGATGGCTAGAGCCATGCTGCATAACAAAGATGTGGCTAGAAACTTGTGGGGAGAAGCTGTAAACACTGCATGTCATACGGTTAATAGGGTATGCTTCAGACCCGGTACCAAAAAGACTCCCTATGAGTTGTGGAAAGGAAGGAAGCCAAATGTGAAGTACTTCAGAATCTTTGGAAGTACTTGCTTCATTCTCAAGGATAGAGAGAATGTGGGAAAGTTTGACTCTCGGAGCGATGAAGGCATATTTCTGGGCTACTCTTCTATAAGCAAGGCTTATCGGGTGTACAACAAAAGAACTATGAAGGTAATGGAAACAGTAAATGTCGTCATTGATGAGTCTTCAGAGTCCAGTTCTGAGAAAGGTATTGAGGGACTCTCCAAAGAAATTCTTCCTCCTGAGCCTAGGGAAGTTCAAGACATTACTGAACAAGAACTTGCTTCTCCAAGTACTCCCAGTATTGTGGAAGACCCTACAGACTTACCCATTTCACCAGAGTCTGAATCTCATGAAAAGAAGGGACCTTCATCTAGAATCAAATTAAATCATCCTCCATAAGTTATCGTGGGAGACATGAATAAACTCACATTAAGGAAACGCATAGTTGATAAATGTGTTGCTAACTTTGTGTCTTATTCCTACTACTTGTCATAGGTTGAACCTAAGAAAGTTGAGGAAGCATTACAAGATGAGAGTTGGGTCGAAGCAATGCATGATGAATTACTTCAGTTTCAGAGGAATGATGCTTGGACTCTAGTACCTAGACCAGAAGGTGAACACATCATCGGTACAAAGTGGATATTCCGCAACAAGACTGATAAAGAAGGCAATGTGATTCGCAACAAGGCTCGACTTGTGGCTCAAGGATACTCGCAAATGGAAGGAGTAGACTATGATGAAACATTTGCCCTAGTTGCCCGAATGGAGTCAATTAGAATTCTTCTTGCCCTAGCATGTCAGCTGAATTTCAAACTTTATCAGATGAATGTAAAGACTGCTTTCTTGAATGGGTTACTCAAAGAGGATGTCTATGTGGCTCAACCAAAAGGATTCATTGATCCACACTTTCCGGATCATGTTCTGTACCTTAAAAATGCACTTTATGGGTTGAAGCAAGCTCCTAGAGCCTGGTATGATAGACTCACACAATATCTGGTGTCACATGGGTTCATAAGAGGGAAGGCTGATCAAACTCTCTTCATCAAAAAGGAAGATGGTGAGTTGATAGTTGCTCAAGTCTATGTTGATGATATCATCTTTGAGTCGACTAAGGATGAACTTGCTCATGGCTTCTCAAAACTCATATAAGCCGAGTTCGAGATGAGCATGATTGGAGAGCTGACTCACTTCATAGGATTGCAGATTCGCCAACAAGATTCAGGTATATTCCTTTCTCAATCTAAATATGCTAAGAATCTTGTGAAAAAGTTTGGTTTGGAATCTGCTAGTTCTGTTAGAACCTCTATGAGCCCTAATGTTAAACTCATTGTAGACTTGTTGGGTAAGAGTGTTGATTCTTCTCTCTATAGAAGCATGATAGGTAGTTTTCTTTACCTTACTGCTAGTAGACCTGACATTAGTTATAGTGTTGGTGTGTGTGCTAGATATCAGGCTAACCCCAAAGAATCTCACATGACTGCTTTAAAAAGAATTATAAAGTATGTCAAAACCACTGCTGAGTTCGGTGTGTGGAATAGCAAGGACACTAATGGTGTCTTAGCTGGGTACTCTGATACTGATTGGGCTGGAAATGCTGATGATAGAAAGAGTGCATCGGGGGGTTGTTTTTATGTGGGTAACAATCTTGTCTCATGGATGAGCAAAAAGCAGAACTCCATCTCCTTATCCACTGCAGAAGTTGAGTACATCGCTGCCGGTAGCTGCTGCACCCAACTTCTCTGGATGCAAAAACTCCTTTATGATTATTGTATTTGTCAAGAGCATCTCACTATTTACTGTGATAATACCAGTGCCATCAATAACTCTAAGAACCCGGTTCAACATTCTAGAACTAAACACATAGAGATTCGACATCACTTTATTAAGGAGCTTGTCGAAGATGGTACTCTCACTCTTGAGTTTATCCATACTAATGATTAGAAGGCTGACTTGTTCACCAAACCTCTTGATAGCAAACGTTTTGAATTCCTTCGTCAAAACATTGGTGTCATCTCCATGGATTGATCTCCTTCTCTTGTTCCTCTTCCTCATGCGTTTGCATCTAGTTTTATGCTTTGCCTTGTTTAACATGTTTTTGTGTGTTTACTTTCAGTTTTGGTTATTTTGTTTTTAATATAAAAATTAAAAAAAAATTGAAAAATCAGAAAAATACAAAAATAGTGTGTGTTTTGTGTACATTGGTAGTTGTGTACCTTGGATGGCCATTGAAACAAAGTTTTCTAAATTTTGTATCTTTTGTAGCTTAGATGAGCATCCCTATGCACAACTGAGCAAGTGAGCTTTGTGGCTTTTGTTTGTGATGAGTAAGATTAAGTTATCTCTTAAAACTTAACACTCATATCACTCTTTTTGACGGGTAGGACTAGAAAATCCTAAGAGAAAGGCATAAATGACCATCTCACCACTGTTGCCCGCCAATCATGTATGACACCTGTATGCTTCGGCATAGCAAATGTGCAATGTCATAGACACCTGTATGTTTCGGCATAGCAAAAGTGCAGTGTCAAAGACATCCGTATGCTTCGACATAGCAAAAGTGCAATGTCTATGCTTAACATGTTGGGTATTTCTTTTCTCTCTTTTTATGCCCATGCATGATATGCTTAAAAGAAAATATGCAAAGAAAATAAAAAGCAAAAGATAAAAAATGCTTTAAATATGATTGCAAACATGTTTTCTAGGAGATGTGGGAGTTATAGGATGTACCTCGAAGGTGATAGTCCCCATCAAACAGTTATGATTGTGTGTGAGTTAAAGTTATTTACTCAAATCTCAAATCGTCATAACATGTATACACATATGCAATCTTGCGATATGTTTCACACACAACATGCAATATTCTTTGCTACTCTTGATACATGTGCAGGTACAATGTGATTTGGCCATCACAAGTGTTTACATGTGCTAATGTATGCTTACTAAACTATCTTGACTTGTTTTTGAAAAATAAAATTGGTTAGACTTGTTTAGTGTGTGTGTGTGTTTCTGAGGATCCATGTGCTTAAAATTTTTGTTGAGAGATGATTTTGAGAGCTTAATATGTTGATTGGATCATTTGTTGAGGTGCTTGTTGGATTGCATTCATGTTTGTGTTTTTCTCTCTTCGAAAAACTGCTTTTAACTGCTAGCTCAACACCTCCTCGATACCTTGTTATCTGTCGAGCTTCTCAAGCCTATTTCTCATCGCAATCTCGACACCTCTTTGACACCTGATGGATCGATTGAGAAATCTCCTGTCTCCTCGATACCTTCTCCATACCTTGTCAATCGATCGAGCTTCTGTTCTTGGTTCTGGTGTTCATTCCTCGACACCTTCTCAACACCTTCAGTTGTCGACAACCATTTCCTCGATACCCTCCTCGACAACTTCCTCGATACCTCTCGACACCTCAGCTGTCGAGATTTACTGAGGTGTCTATTTAAGCTCCTATCGCGATTCTTCTCTCATTTCACTCGATCTTTCTCAATCTGTCCCTGGCGGTTCCTCTCCCAAACTTGATTTTCTCACTCCAAACTTCCAACCCACTTGATTCTTGGCCATTCCTTGCTTCTAATCACTTGGTAAGATCACATTTCCCTTCCTTTTTCATGCATTTCATGTTTTGAAACTTAGGTTTTGGGGTTTTTGAAAATTTTTGGGGTTTTTCAAAATTAATGAGTGTTTCTTGAAATTTTGGGTTGGGTTTTCACTTAAATGTTTTCAAAATGTCATACATTGCATTTCATGTACATTAGAATGGTATTTACATGCATTTAGATGTATGTTCTATGTTTGTGTGCTGCTAGGATTGGATTGGGCTGAGCCCATGATGTTTTTCAATTTGCATGTCACATGTTCATGCATTCCCATGCATACGTAATTTTTGTTCAATATATTTGATATATGTGAACTGTGTTAGGACTTTTCAGATTGTCTCCTTCTCTATCTCTTTCTCATTCTGTTTACATTAGTAGTGTCTATGGCACCCAAACATAAATCCACTCTGACTCGGAACCCTCTGCATTTTGGAGCTTCCTCTTCTTCTGATTCTGCTCCTCTTAATCTTCGGTTCCGTGATGGAGATGCCCACAAGGCATTTTCTGAGAACTTTTCTAGATGAGGTGTTTATTCAGAAAGCCAAGTCATTTTGGCGGACTTCGCCAACACTGACCTTCTCTCTGTCATTCATAGTAGGGGATGGGAGTCACTGTGTGACGTCCCGGTCACCTGTCCTCTCGTACTAATTCAGGAGTTTTACTCTAACATGCACGGGATAGATCGTTCAGTACCTTTCTTTTTCACTCGCGTTCGAGGTACGTGCATCCCTGTCACACCGCAGCTAGTTGCGGATGTACTTAGGGTTCCTAGGATAGATTTTCCTGACTATCCTTCCTGTGAGCGTTTGAGGACTGTGTCCAAAGAAGAACTCATTTCTGCTTTTTGTCAGTGCCCAGCTGATTGGGGTGAGCATCAGTACACATCACGTAGGCCTTTTGCTAAAGGTCCTAGATTTCTAAACATGGTGATGACCTTTATACTCCATCCACTCTCTCACTACAACTCCATAACTGAGCCTCGTGCTCGATTTTTGTTATTACTTCTAGAGCATCTTACTATAGATTTTCCTTCTCATTTCATCCTTTCTATCATAGATGTCCATCTAGATTCGGCGTCCCATGATAAGCTCATCTTTCCTTCTGTTATCACGAGGATTTTACGCTATTTTTCTATCCATTTTCCTGTGTCCAACCACTTCACACACATCTGTGCCATAAATGCCGCTATCGTAAAATGTAGTGAGGCTCAGTTTAGGTCGCGACAGACGGATTCCACTCCTCCCTCCCGTTCGGCTCTATCCAAATCTGCTCCATCTAAATCTGCTCCTTCTTCCTCTACTGGTGATGTATCTCTTGGAGACATCATGGCGCAGTTGCAGTGCATGGATGCTCACCTCGATACACTCTCCATTGAGTTGTATCAGATGAATGTTCGTGTTGGTCGTATTGCACGACGGCAGGCAACCATGGGTTGTTTTGCTTCTGAGGCTACTCCTTCACTACCTCCTCCAGCGGCTTCTGACTCTGAGGATGTTGATGATGATGGTGATGACGATGACGCTTTGGATGATGATAGAGATGTTAGCTCTACTAATGAGATGTCTACATGACACTCTACCCTTTGTCACTCATGACAAAAAGGAGGAGTAGTTTTGGGTTATGAGAGTAGTCATCTTAAGGGGAGAGTTAGTATAGGACATTTTTGATAGGGGGAGTGTTGATATGTTGAGGGATGTAGTGAGGTTTTGATGTATCTTTTCTTTTCTATTCTTTATAGATACATTGTTCTTGTATATGAGGTCTTTTGACCAGTTTTACATACATTGTACTTATCTTTTTTCTATATGTGGATGTATGTTTCTTTCACCTCTCTCTACATGTGTTGTTTCTTTTCTATCTTTATACACATGATTCTTATACTTGTATGTAATCTATTATTTCTGTTCACACAAGATACTTTGATGAGTTTTGTTTAAAGTGTTTCAGAAATACAGGTTGTCAAAGTCTACTTGCCATAAACTTTCTTCTTGCAAAGTTTTTCAAGAGTTTGTGTTAGGATAGATTTTATTGTATTCAACAAGTGAATATGAGTTGAGTGATTTATGACTTCTCTCATATGTTCATTTGTTTGTTGTGGTTTTGTCACGGATTGCCAAAGGAGGAGATTGTTAGGACATATGTGTTTTCACTTGTTAAGAACATATGTCACTTATTTATGTAAATTAGCTAATCCTTTGACAAAATGCACTCTACTTATAATTGGGTAGTTCTAGGTGTTTTTAATACTTCAAGAAACAAGATTTCAAGATCAAGTGTTGAAGTCATCAAGTCTATCCAAGAAAAAACAAGCTGAAGTGCAAATTCATTAAAGCTCGACACCTGCTCGATAGCTACCTCGACATCTGCTATCTGTTAAGAGTTATAATTTCAGATTTTCTGATTTGATTTCCTTGGGATCCGTGAATATGTTTTTGGGCCTTATTTTCTTCTAACCCTAAACATATAAAAGGATTGTTTTAAGAGCCGTCATATTTACACAAGTTGAAAAAGCATTGAGCAATCTCTATTCAAGCAAATTGTGATCAAAGACGAAGTTCTTGACCTAGTTCATCTTCTCTGAAGAAGTTGTTGTGTATTTGCATCTAAGGGTTTTGTAACCAAGCATCTTCCTGATCTTGATCGTGTAGGATGAACTGAAGAACTTTGCAGCCAACCTCTCCTTCTTAGTTGGTGTTTGAAGTCACATACTGGGATCCGCGCATTGGTTAATCACGTACTTGGGAGCCGTGCATCAAAAGGGGAAATTGTCACTACAGATCAAGTCCAATTGGGTATTGGGGTAAGGGTTCAACTGTAGGTTGGTAAGGTACTTGGGATTCCTTTACTTGTAACCGCTTGATTTGATAATAGTGGAGTTTCGGGAGTGGTGACCTGAAAATCACTCGGTGGGGTTTTTGCCGCAAGGGTTTTCCCCATTTGTAAACAAATTACCGTGTTATTTATTTTCCGCTGCTTAATTAGTTTATTGGTGATTTGTTTGTGCTTCCACGTATTTGCATGTTAAATTGATTAATTAATAACTTGGCTAATTAATTAATTGGTTTAATCACAAAGGGTCATTCAGATTGTGGCCTATCAAGATGCTACGTCCACAACATTTTTCACAACAAATTACAGGTGGTTAGCTGTTATTGGTTCAAATTTGAACCTAACACTAAGATTACTTTTTTGTCCCAATAATAACAATCAGTAACAACTTGTCACTTAGAATTTGTTGTGAAAATGTTGTGGACATATCATTTCTAAAAAGAAATTGTGGTGCCGAAATAGAAGGAAAAAAAAAGAAGCCATAAATTGTTTTGTGCCAATGGCATTGCCGAAATAGAGGAACGAAAATAAATAAATAAATAAAAAGGCATTGCCACTTTTTCGGCAATGCCATTGCCACAAAACAATTTGTGGCTTTTTTTTTCTTCTATTTCGGCACCACAATTTTTTTTTAGAAATGATATGTCCACAAAATTTTTACAGTAAATCTTAAGTGACAGGTTGTTACTGATTGTTATTATTAGGACGAAAAGGTAATATTAGTATTAGGTTCAAATTTGAACTAATAACAACTAACCACCTGTAATTTGTTGTGAAAACCACAATTTTTTTTCCCTACAATTTTGGCAATGCCATTGCCACAAATTCATTCTCACAATTTTTTTTCTCTCTATTTCGGCAATACCATTGCCACAAACCAATTGCAACATTTTTCCCCCTCCTATTTCGCCAATGCCATTGCCACAAATCTGTTCCACATTTTTTTTTTTTTTTGAGAAATGATATGTGCACACAATTTTTACAACAGTTTTACAACAAATCCTAAGTGGCAGGTTGATACTGGTTGTTATTGTTAGATTAAAAAAGAAATCTCAGTGTTAAATTCAAATTTGAACTAATAATAACTAATCACCTGAGATTTGTTGTGAAAATGTTGTAAAAATATTGTGGACATAGTAATTTTTTTTTTTAATTCCTCCCTAGATTTCGACAACCACTATTTTTTTCTCCCTCCCATTTTCGGCAATGGCATTGCCACAATTGCCACAATTTTTCCCCCTATTTTGGCAATGCCATTGCCACAATTGGTTTCCTTTGGGCGCCCTAGCACACTTCGAGCACTTCACTTCTGGGCAACAAGAATTTCGGTAATGCCATTGCCAAAATTCAAAATTTTCTCTCTCCCACTTTTTCTCTTTCTTTCTCATACTTTTGTTAGAATTTCGGTGTTGCCGAAATTCACTCTCTTTCCTCAATTCCCTAAATAACTTGGAACAGTGACCATAACACAAATAAACTCGAGATTCAGCTATATTCAGCCAAAAGACTCTGTAAATGTTTGTTATAAGTACTGTATAGCACGTGTAAGGGTGTGTGTGTGTGTTAGTTTTTGGTGTTTTCTTCCTTCTCTGTACAACATATATACTAAGCTTTGTAATTCATCATTTATTAATGAAATCAATTTTTACCACAATTTTTCTGATAAAGTCAAACGAATTTTTGGCCAAAAGTGACTGGAAATATGTTGGCGAAAGGGGAGAAAGGCAAGCGGGTAGTGGAATTGGGTAGTTGGGAAGCAGAAGGGGATTGTTGAACAGCGCTAGTGGTTATAGATTCTTGGTTTTGAGACAGTTCTTGAGGGAAGAATTTAGAATTAGTGTCACCAAACCAGGTCTGACCATCTAAGGCAGGGGAGTTGCTGGAAGGGCCACAATTGAGGATAATATTATCGACAGGTGTGTAAGGTGGAAAGTCACCAAAAACGGTGTTAGTCAAATGTAGGGGTGGCAAATGGGCGAGTTGAGTTATAAATGGGTTGGATCATAAATGGGTTGGGTGTGTAATTACCCATTTATCCATTTACGGCTCATTTATATATAAATTAATTATCCATTACCTGCCGAACCCATTTAATTAGTAATCCACCCATTTAACCCATTTAATTTCAATATTGTTGTTGATTCTCCAAAAAAAAAAAAAAATATCAATATTGCCACAAATGCATTAGTGCACATGTTGAAGACTTTTCTAACTCATCATTTAAACTTTCTTTTCTCTCTTAACTTTCTTGGAATCCAAACAAAGCTGGTCTTGGTGAAGAAAAGAGTCCTAAGACTTATACGCCTAGTTCTGGAGGAAGAAAATCCAGAGAAGATTATTGGAGATGAGCGATTTCTAAGACTTACAAACCACGCTTATTTTCATAGCGTCCTTAGCTCCAAGCTTTCTCAGTATTTGCATCAATATATCTGCCGGTAACTAATCGAACGCCCTTACCGACGACCAAAAAATTCGGTTACGATCCGACGACGACGACTAGGACCAGTTGGAGACTGATCCCCATACTTTTCTGGGCAGCATCCTCCAACGGTCCAGATCGTTCCTTCAAAACCCTCATTCATCTCGATGGTTGTACGGATGACGATAACTTGTTCATCGGAGAAGAAACGGAAACCATTGACATTGAAGGAATAGCGACGAAGAGGACGAGTTTGCTAACGTGCGCTGGGAGTGTAGGGAAGTGTAGGTGTTTAGATTTGGATTTGGATTTGGATTTGGATATTTTTTTTTTTTTTTTGCTTTTTTAATATTTTGTTATTAGCTTGGATGAGTGATTTTCTGATTTTCAAGGTCATCAGTTGTGTTCTGTAGTGTATGTTTGGTTGCCGAGAATGTGATCATGTGCTATTTTTGGTTTTGTGTTTGTTACGAGTCTATTTGGATGATGAGAAAATGTAGGAAATGTGGAAGAGTAGGTGGTAAAGTGTGTTTGATTTTAGAAGGGTTTATTGGGTTTTTGTGGTTTTATTTAAATTTAAATTTTAGATGAGTTTAGTGGTTATTAGTAGATTTATCCATTTTGACCCATCTAATTAAATAACCAAATGGGTCTTTATCCATTTAACCCAAATATTCAAATGGGTTGGGTTAAGACTTATCTAAATAAAGTGGGTAATAGGCGGGTTCATGGATATGGATAAAAATTGCCACCCCTAGTCAAGTGGTACAACAAGAAGGTGAGGTAAAGAGAGAACGTGTTGCTACGTTTGCCCATTATAGAGACTTAGGTCTAGTGTATGCAGTGCACTGAATCCGTTAAGATGGTGATTTGTGTTCAAAAATGGACACATATTATAATTCAATAGATTTAATGCAACTGAATATTGAACCCAAATCTCACCCGATTGGGAGATACCAGATGACTCACGAATGGTCAAGTTTGTAGAACACGATTGATTTACTTTTACCTTAATTTATTTTATTTCTTTCTTTATTGTGCGAGAAGAGTTGAAGTGGTCAGTACTAAGGAAATTATTGGTAGGACCAGTAAGGACTTTAAGTTGCTGTCGACCCAATAGAAGTGGCGCAGGGAAGACATGAGAAAAAGACTTTGACAAGTCTCCAGGAAGACTCCAAAAGCACTTTTAATGCGATAATTCATAATACAGACGAAATTTATACGTTGTTAATAAATAATTTTTAAATTTTATAAGAAATATAAAAAATTAGTTTTTTTCTTTTTCATTAAAAGTTTTCTAAAACAGTTTTAACAAATCCTTACTATATCGGTTAACTTTTATTTTTTTATTTTTATTTTTATTTTTATTAGAACAGAACAAGTCTCTAAACTTTAAGTGTAACTAACATTTTTATAATTGTTTTCATAATTATTGAGATCCTATATTATAATTGTTGTAGAATAAAATTGTATTAGCAGCAAACATAGAAAATGTCATATTACTTTAGTTTCTTTGTGGACATCTGAGTGGTGAACTCAATAGACTTAAAAAAATGTGTCATAAATTTAAAGGTTCTGAGTTCCATCCATTACATTATCGGTCCATGAGGATTTTATGATAACTCATGGGTAGGTAGTGGAATAATTTGGCAAAAAACTAAAATGTCACTTCTTTATGTTTAAAAAAAAAAAAATAGACAAAAATACAATTTTGGTTCCTATATTTTGGAGTCACAGTCAATTTGATTTTTGTTATTTTCAACTGGTAGTCAATTTAGTCACTACCGTTAACTCACTAATTAAAATGTTTACGTAGCTAGCAGATTGTACAATTGGCACACTTAACGCTTATATTAAAAATAAAATAAAATAAAATAAAACAAAATAATTTTTAATAGATATTTAAAAATGCCATATCAGCCCTTAAATGGAAAAATAAAATTATTTTCTCAATTTTAAATATAGGAAAAAAAAATGTAATAACATTCCCAGTTTTTTCTTAATTGAGTTTGTGGTTAGAGAGTCCTGGTTTTGTGATAGTTCTTAAGGGAAGAATTTTGAATTCACATCTCCAGTTTAGGATCCGACCATCTAATGCAGTCGAATTGTCAGAGGAGCCACAATTAAGTATAATCAGGGGTGTAGCCAGGAATTCGTACTTGGGGGGGGGGGGGGGGGGCAAATTGCAATATTGATAGAAAAATCATAATTCACAAATTATTTATAAATAAAAAATGATGAACTTTGATATATTGTCATATTCTTAAATATTAATGGAAGTACAAAAGGCAATCTATTTTACCATACACATATACAAAAATTTGCATACTTTTATTTTAAGCACCATCAACCCATCATTATCCATAACACTGAAAATCTTCTTATTTTTTAATGAATTGTTCAGCTCCTAATTTCAAATTAAAAAAAAAAAAAAAAAAAACATGATGATATGGAAAGAGATATAATATATTATCATATAGCAATACAACAAATTGAACAACTTAATAAACAAAGCATATTCATAAAACTAAATGACCATTATCATATATATAAAAAGCATAAATCTAAATGCCCATATGATGTTGAAGAAACAAACAAACCTGAAATACTGAGACATAAGAAGAAACTGAAACTGAAAGCAAATATGGATAGTTTTTTTTAGATGAAAGGAGTTTATTTGATTTCTACCCTTATTGAGAAGAGAGTTAATGTGTTTAGTCAACAATGAGAGTAAAGAAACATGAGGCACTGTAGGCTTGTATCAGGAGGAGAAAAAGTAGCAGTGATTAGTTCTATTTTCTTTGAGAATCCCGTAGGTGGCTTCTTGAGATTCAGAATGATAAAAAAAAAAAAAAGAGTAAATTTTTGTTTGAAAATGAGTGGTAAAAGATGATATTTTGAGGGTGTGGATTATTGTCTATTGGATATTTGGATTGACAGCAAATCATTTGGACAATTGGGAGAGCTAACTAGTATTTTATTTGAGGACTTTGGGTTATCTATTAGACTAAGGGTCTGTTCGGATACAGCTGAAAACTGAAAACTGAAAAATATTGTAGTAAAATAATTTTTAAATATGTGAATAGTACCGTGAGACTCATTTTTAATGAAAAAGTTGTTAAAAAGTGAACTTTGAGGGTCAGTGTACATTGTGCACTGTTCACGGGAAAAGTCAATTGTTTCGGCTGAAAATGATTTAAAAAAAAAAAAACTGAAGAAACGTAAACGTGCGTTTGGGAAGCGCATTGGGGGGGGGGGGGGGGGGGGCGGCGTTCATTATTTTCTAGGGGGCCATAGCCTTTTACTTATTTTTTGCTATCAGACTCATAGCCTAATAGTAGAAGAAATCAAAATTTTGGGGGGGCCAAGGGACAACGTAGCTCCGCCCTTGAGTATAATATTATCGACTGCCGACTGGTTTGTAATGAGATTGTGAGTCACTGGCTAATGTGTTGGACAAATGGTGCAGCAAGAAGGCGAGGTAAAGAGGCGTGAAAGTTAAACATTGTCGGACTATGGTGCAAGGATTAGTAGTTGCCCATTGTAGCAAAGACGGGGAGAACGAGTGTGAGTGATTTTCAAAGGAAAATAATAATAAAGGTAGTGATATTTCGTTCAAGTGGACAAGCTGCTTTATAATATGATGTCTAGACTATTCTTTCTTACTTACGTAAAGGTTGAGTTTATCCACGTTGAACGGTTTTAGACCTCTTAAAACAACCAGATTGGTTAGCCTAGTTAATTAGCCAAGTTGTTACTTAGTCAAATTAAGTAATTTTAGGTTAAAACAATCAAATAATCATATCAAGCATATAAAGTAGCTGAATAATAAATAATACAAGATATGATCACCTAGGAAACCACACGGTAAAAACCTGGGGAGGATTTGACCCACCGATCCTCAAGGCAAACCTAAATCCACTATGAAAGAATCGAAGTTCATACAAAAGGACTTACAAGCTCCCCGCTCGACTTCCTAATGCTACCCATCAATAGAACTTACTGACACGACCACGTGCAAGCTCTGAATCCACGGACTCCTTCTTTCTTGGATTCTCCAATCAGCTACAAGCACCTATGCTTGATATTCTTTAAGCTTCAATGGTAGCAACCGAGTTGATCATCAAGATGTTGAAGTAATCTCTATCTCGAAAACCCTAAGCTTTGTGTAAAGGAAAACTCCTCTAGATCTCACAAGAGATTTACACAAAACCGCAATGTATGAGCAACAATACAACTTGAGCAACTCTAAAAACGTGGCTAGGGTTTTTCTTTATATACCTAAGGCAAAAATAGAAAACCCAAAACGTTTAATGAGTTAGGGTTGAGCTAGAATATTCTGCAGAAAAACATTCTGCCCGAGATTCGATCGATCGAGCCTTTCCTTCGATTGATCGAGCCAGGCCGAAATGCACCAATGCATCTGCAGCCACTCGATTCCAACTTTACATGAAAGACCCAACTTTGAGCAAGTCTAAACAAGACTAAATAACCTGTTTTGATCATGGTTTGCCAACAATACAAATTAGAGTTCTAAATACATAAAATCCTAAATCTTTAGAACCTAACAAACTCCCCCTTTGGCAATCCGTGACAAAACACATACTAAAAGCTCAAAGTTTACAATTTAAAAAGCCCTTTACAAAAATAATGCTCATAACAACAAATCCAATCTTAACCACTATCCATCAGTTGCAAGTGTAGACAGCAGCTCAATTGAATCAACCTGTATATTCCTGAAATACTCAACAAACGCATAAACGCATGTGTGATAGAAAATAGTATATAAACAGGTATAACATTCTTGTATGATCCACACAACACATAATAAAGACATATATCAATGAATAACTCATAGAATATAAATCAATAAACAGTGGATCCAAAGAAACAAGAATCACACAAAAAATCATGTATATCAATAAATGTTACTCCCCCTAACATGAATATCCCAAAAAAAAATGATATACAAGATGAAGCGCCTAAATACAATCTACTCCACAAAACAAACAAAATCTCCAACAAAATCTCCCTAACTACAAAACTCCTCTACAAACTCTACTCCCCCTTTTTGTGACGGAATGCCAAAAGACAATCACAATCTATCATCAAAAGGAGGTGGTGAGGGTGAACGAAGACGCGCTAGATCAGTTCGTAAAGTTCGGATCTCGTCAAAAAGGTCCACCAAAAGCTGACCATGAGCCGCCTGAATGGTCATGATAGTTTCCAAAGTACGACGGATATCAAAGTCATCTGATGGAGGTGGAGGAACAGCAGCAGCAGCATCAGCATCAGGATCAGGAACAGCCTCACCAGCAGGACCTGTAGAAGAAGAGGGAGGAGGTGCGGACCCAGAAGGCTCAGACCTAGGATGTTTAGAGCCAGCTCGAAGGTGAGCAGTCCTCTGTCTAAGAAAAGACGCACCTATAGGAGCAATCACATGAACGGGCTCAGAGGAAGGAAAGCCACTAAGATCAAGATAAAGTAAAATCCTATGAATGAAAATAGGATGTACAAGAGCATGAGCAGAAGATGAACTCCTATAAACATCGTTCAAAGAACGAAGAAACAAATGGGGAAAACTGATAGGAGCATCAATGACAAGAGCGTACAAAAATACACACCGCTCGAAAGGAATGGTGTGAAGATGAGAAATGGGCCAGATGGAGTGACACGCTATCCTAAAGAAAAGATAGTGTAACTCAGAAAGCTCAGCAGTGGTGATCCTAGGATCAGAACCCCACTGGATAGATGACCCAGTGATGTAAGACATGACATCACTCAAAACAGGAGACTCATCATATGGATAGACAGAGTGATGTACCAAAGGTAACCCTAGAGCATCAGCCACTACCTTAGAAGTAATGGTATTCTCTACGCCTCATATCCAACTCTTTACCAAAGTGTTGGAATCATAGACGCGGATAGAGATGTTCGAGTAGAACTCTCTAATCAAGGTAGCAGGTGGAGGAGGATCAGAAATATCCACCAAGGGTAACCAGCCCCGACGCTCAAAATTTGCCCTAATGGCAGGATCAAGCTCATCTAGAATGACAGATTGCTCAGACCATATCTTCCTCTTAAGGTTCAGCTTATCATAAATCTCTTGGTTTTTCTCACTAGGAAATTTTTCTCAGTCAAAGGGAGGAGGGGAAGGAGTAGATGAGGTGACAGACCTACGAGCTCTAGTTTTCCTAGGCATGATGCTAAGGAAAGGACAGAGATACAAGAGAAAACCAACAACAAAAAATAAAAAACCAAGGGCAGACTGTAAGTTAGCACAAGAAAAATATAGAGCAAAAATCTATATGATGCATGAACATTTAAAATGGCATGATGCATGTACTAAGGCAATAAACAAATTTCAAAATTAAGTTCAATTGCGCAAAATTGGCTTGAGCATAGAGTTTCTAACAAAAACCCCAAAAATTTGAAAAACACTTGAAAAATTTTGAAGTACATGGATGAATTAAGCATTACAAAACATTATACATAGATTATAATGCCTAATTACATCCAATCAACAAGCCAATTTCACCAATTTCAAGCTAAGTGAACAAAATCCCCAATTCGGAACTAAACATAAACCCTAGAAATTCAATTTCTCACAAAACCCAAAATAGATCAAATTAAACTATCACAATCATGTTTATAACATGTCCCCATAAAAACCCATTGATCAATTGCACAAAATTGGGCTTGCAACAACAAAATTCCCAAAATTATAGAGGTCCAAAATTTTTAGAGATAATGCATGAAAAATGCAAATAAACTCAAAAATGAGGGGCAAAAGAGACTTACCGGCTTGAGGAAAGAGAAATCTTGCAAAAAATTTGGAGGAAAACGACAAAAATTTGCTGTAGATCCGTGCCAAGTCGGAGAGAGAAAAGAAAGTTT
The DNA here is from genome assembly GCA_032727855.1 of Quercus ilex subsp. ballota. NCBI lineage: Eukaryota > Viridiplantae > Streptophyta > Magnoliopsida > Fagales > Fagaceae > Quercus > Quercus ilex. The sequence goes on along the minus strand of CM064909.1, from coordinate 65,296,108 downwards.
GAAAAAAACTTTTGAAAAGGTGAAGGAATCAGTCAAAGATCCTGTTTTAAAAAAGCTGATTCACGACTTTCGATCGATCGAATCACTCCGAAATTTTTAAAAGGAATTTTAAAATTTTCGATCGATCAAAAAACAGACTGGATCGATCGAAACAGGCAGCGGATCACAGTATTTTGGGAAAAATTACAGTTTTGAAAACCTCAAACCAATTTTTGAAAAATAACTCCTCAAAGCATTAAAATCAATGAAACACAATGCATGAGTATGAGATGAAATGAAATGATTTTTCAAAAACCCAAATTTGTAATCCCAGTTTCTCCAAAGAAAGTTTCAGCCAGTTCATCCTTTAATTTCTCAAGCAAAATAATGTTTTGCATAATTCTCAAGATATTTTCAAACTTGGTTGGTCAGACCAAAAACACACACAATAACATGTACAGTGTTTAGCAAAGAGTAACTTGTGTAGTGTGTGCAAACTAGCAAAAGCTTGAGATACATGTAAGGTGATATGTGAATAGAAATCAATCACAAAGTCTATAAAATTCATCGCACAGAATTTAAAAGAGACTATCACCTAAAGAGTTACATCATATAACTCTCACATCTCCTAGAACATAAACTTGCAATCATGTAAGTTTCTTGTATTTAGCCTCTTAATTATGTGAATTGGCATCAAGCCTAATAGTACACACCAATTTTAATTAAAGTGAATTGGCATCAAGCCTAATAGTACACACCAATTTTAAGCATTAAGCAATTAAGCCGAGGCTACACCTTATGTTCTTTTTGTGCATGTGCTACACTTTTTCGAGCACAAAATATTATGATATGCACTAAGGTGTTCATGATTGGTTAGTGAACAGTGGTGAGATGGTTATTTATGCCTTTCTCAAAAGGATCAAGTCCGACAGTCAAATAACATGCGACTTCAAGATTAAGACAAAGTGATAAACACCATAAAAATCTTTCCCACACAACATGCACTACAATGCTTCAACTAGTCAAGTGCAATAAATAAGCTCATCAGAGCTAAACAAGGTACATAAAGACATGTTATGTGTAAAGAAATTGACCAACCTTGTCTTCAAAGACCAAGAAAAATAATGTCAAACACAATTTGCTTTTCTCCTTTTTTTTTTTTTTTTATTGAAAAAGAGAAAAAAAATAAATCCTAGAATGGAATGCATGAATGTAATGCAATGCAAGTCCTAGAAAAAAAACACAAAAACACAAATACCAAAGAACAATGGTCACAAAGGAATGAGCAGTGAAGCACAAGGACCATGTCAGAAAGACTCAATTAGGATGAGTCTTTTGCATCCAAAACCTTTTAGATGCACCACGAGCATTGAAGTTCTTATTCACATTCGAGTGATTTCTAACTCCAGGATTGGAATAAAGGTTCAACGCCTTTACCAATTCACCAATAAGTGCCATAGGATCTTGTGCTTGAGGCACAGGCACCTTTGGTTTGTTTGCTCTCTTAACAGCTTAAAACTTGTAACATTTTGGACGAATGTGTCCAGACTTTCCATAATAATGACAAACCCAAGCAGGTTTACCATGCATCTTGTCCTTAGAAAGGGTAGAATCCTTAGGTTTAGACTCTCTTAGTTCAACCCTAATCTTCCTAGGAGGTGAAACTTCTACAGGTTTGACAACCTCACTCACAGGGGGTTTGACAGTTTCACTCACAACCTCACTTACGGAAGGTTTAGAAGAAGAAGAAGGAACAAAGTTCGTGGAATGTGGTGCAGAATCAATGATGCTCACAGGGGGTTTGACAATTTCACTCACAACCTCACTTACGGAAGGTTCAAAAGAAGAAGAAGGAACAAAGTTCGTGGAATGTGGTGCAGAATCAATGATGCTTTCGACATATCCTAACCTGCATTTATCAGAAGGATACTTTTGAACATTCAGCATGTGATCAAGTTTAAAACTAGCAGATCTAGCAACAGATAAATCATGTTCCAAAGTTTTAACTTTATCAAGCAAAAGCATGTTCTCAGATATAACATTGTTCAAAAGATCATTAGCATCAAACAGTTTAACAAGCAAAATTTTCTTTTCAAGCTCAAGAGATTCAATTTTCTTCAGGCCAAGTTCAACATTCATAGCATCCTTTGCAGCAATTTTGCAAAGTTTATTGTAGGCCTCTTGAAGATCTGCATCCTCAGAGAGTTCCCCATTAGAAGGGTTCTCTTCAACAAATACGCTTTTATTGACTACAGCTGTAGCAGTGAAAGTAATGAAGTTTCCATCTTCATCACATTCAGACTCATCATCAGAAACCTCATTATTACTAAGGGTTACAGCCATAACTTTACCCTTAGTCCTCAAGAATGTAGGACATTCAGATTTCACATGACCATACCCTTGACAGCCAAAACACTGAGGACCCAAAGAATTATTTGAAGATTGACCAACTTTTTCTTTAGGTTTTTCAAAGTTATTCACTTTAGTGGGATCATTCTTCCTAAAATTTCTAGGTTCAGCAGTGTTTGTACCTCTTGCCTTTCTGTTTGTGTTCCTAAGAAAGTTTCTAAAGTTCTTAGCAAGGTACGCAATCTCTGTAACAGAGAGCTCATCATCAAATCCACCACCGTCAACATCATCAATTGACTTAAGAGCCATTGATTTGGATTTGTTCACTTTGGGTAGGTCAGATTCATAGGACTGAAGAGATCCTACAAGCTCATCAACAGGGATGGAGTCCACATCCTTGCTTTCAGTAATGGCAATCACTTTGGGTCTAAAGTCTTCAGTTAAAGATCTAAGAATCTTCCTAACAATTTTAGGTTGATCATAGATTTCACCCAAATTAAAAGCAGAATTAACAATATCATTCAATTTAGCATAGAATTCATCAAAAGATTCATCATTAGACATTCTAATGCTTTCAAATCTAGAAGTCAGTTGTTGCAGTTTATTGATCTTAACTGCCTTTGTGCCTTCATGCACAGTTTGGAGGATTTTCCAAGCAGTATGAGTAATCTCAACATTTGAGATCCTCTTAAATTCCTCCATAGAAACAGCATTGAAGATGGCATTCATAGCTTTGCTATTGAAGCCTGCTGCTTCTTTTTGAGAAGTTTGCCACTCACTCACAGAAGTAGTGGGCTTCTCCCATCCGTATTCAACGGAATTCCAAACCCTCTCATCAATAGATTTCAGGAATGCTTTCATCCTTACTTTCCAATAGGCATAGTTATTCCCATAAAAGTGAGGAGGAACAACAAGAGAGTGTCCATGCTCCATGACAACAGGGGTCAAGGATCAGCTCAGAGATAAAAAAATCTCTAACAAGAGAGCTACCTGCTCTGATACCACTTGAACGGTTTTAGACCCCTTAAAACAACCAGATTGGTTAGCCTAGTTAATTAGCCAAGTTGTTACTTAGTCAAATTAAGCAATTCTAGGTTAAAACAATCAAATAATCATATCAAGCATATAAAGTAGCGGAATAATAAATAACACAAGATATGATCACCCAAGAAACCACACAGTAAAAACCTGGGGAGGATTTGACCCACCGATCCTCAAGGCAAACCTAAATCCACTATGAAAGAATTGAAGTTCATACAAAAGGACTTACAAGATCCCCGCTCGACTTCCTAATGCTACCCATCAATAGAACTTACTGACACGACCACGTGCAAGCTCTGAATCCACGGACTCCTTCTTTCTTGGATTCTCCAATCAGCTACAAGCACCTACGCTTGATATTCTTTAAGCTTCAATGGTAGCAACCGAGTTGATCATCAAGATGTTGAAGTAATCTCTATCTCGAAAACCCTAAGCTTTGTGTAAAGGAAAACTCCTCTAGATCTCACAAGAGATTTACACAAAACCGCAATGTATGAGCAACAATACAACTGGAGTAACTCTAAAAACGTGGCTAGGGTTTTTCTTTATATACCTAAGGCAAAAATAGAAAACCCAAAACGTTTAATGAGTTAGGGCTGAGCTGGAATATTCTGTAGAAAAACATTCTGCCTGAGATTCGATCGATCGAGCCAGGCCGAAATGCACCAATGCATCTACAGCCACTCGATTCCAACTTTACATGAAAGACCCAACTTTGAGCAAGTCTAAACAAGACTAAATAACCTGTTTTTATCATGGTTTGCCAACAATACAAATTAGAGTTCTAAATACATAAAATCCTAAATCTTTAGAACCTAACACGCGTGAGTAATGATAGCCTGCAGGTGGGAAATTAGTGTAGTCTTAGTAGTGCTCCAGGCTCTCCCAGTCGAGATGGGCCATGGTAGATAAGGTTTTTTTTATTCGCACACATTTTTTTTTTTTTCAAGTACTAAAATTATAAGTTTATATGATGAGAAATGCTATATTCACAATATTTTTGCAATATTTTCATAACAAATTTTGAGTGATAAATTGTTACTAGTTGTTATTATTGGGGTAAAAAAGTAATCACAATGATAGATTCAAATTTGAACCAATAACAAATAACCACCTATAATTTGTTATAAAAATACGGTAGATGTAACTTTTTTCTTATATGATTATTAACATGTAAAATGACTAGGACTAAATTTGGGTCAGTATGGGTTAGGTTTCTAGTCACCTGCAACCCGTCCCGAATTTTCCAAGGAGGAACCTGACCCAACCCAAAGATGTTGGTCTGTGGTCAGGTTAGGTTTCGGGTTGGTCTAGAGTCAGGGTTTTTTTTTTTTTTTTTTTTTTTTTTTTAAAATTTCCCTTCACTGTTATTGAAAAAAAATTCAACAAGCAATAAACTATTAGATGAAAATTTTAAAGAATACTTTCGATAATTGATTTTTAAGAATAGTCAAAATAAGTTAGACATTTATGGTAATAGTTAAATTTTCATTAAATAAAATGAATTAAATAGTATAAACAATTATATATTGTAGGGACCAGGTTTGAATTCCAAGCCCACTGTGTGAATGGACTTAGACCCAAAAAGGCCCAAAACAATAAATTTATAGAGAATGAGTTGGAAAACTGGGTTTTAGTTGATCAGACAAATGTTGGAATAGATTCAGATGAGAAGAGAATGAACAGAAATAAGGTTGTATTGAAGAAAAACAGTCCTTGGCAAGGTCTGGAGTGTCCTGTTATTATATATTATTCTCAAATTGGGTTACAAGTTTGGTTCTTCAATGCTACAGTCTTTTCTTTCTTTTCTTTCTGATCCCTTCTTCATGAAGGGTCTCTCCCATTATATAGTTCCGTCTGAAGCATCTTGGTCCTACATTTGTCAATCAATTAGGGCTACCACTTGAGTACCTGTCTTATCAGACAGTCTTACTGACCTTATTTGCATTGGGGCAGCCAATGTTACACTATTCAGGTGTTTTCTCCACATTAATGTAGCCAGGAAATTAGCTGCCCAACATTTAATGCGGTGGTGGCAGCCTTCCCTTTAGATATTTTAGAACACCTCCCTACTCGCTATCTTGATAAGAACTATCAACCTTCGCAAGACTTCTTGGAGCTCTACCTTAATCATCGGCCAACCTATACAGGCTTCAGTATTTGTCAGCCGAGGATGTATTTATCCTTGGCACACCTCTTTGAGCCGTCGTGGTTAAAGTTGACCTCTATGCGCCATACAATCCTTTCTAATAAAGATTCCCCCTCCTCGGACAATCCCGTGTCCTCAGATCGGGCCATAGGCCTAATCATACAAACCTATGATGGACTTCTAAGCTCAATATCCCTACAATAGCCCCTCGAGATTCTTCTTTTTGACTCATCTGGAGGAAAGGAGGATTTCGACGTCATTAAGTTTATCTGGTATCCCTCTCGCCCTATTTCTACTCATGGATGCACTATTATAACTGCTTAAGTCATGTTCCTATCGCTTCAGCTTACGAGAGACGCTCTTTATTTAATTCTGGCGGCCTCATGTTCCCCACGTTCTACGATGCTATGCAAATCCAACGGTTGATGTCTTCATTGGGTACCGAGTGGGAGTTTTCCCGCTTTTGGTTTCTTCCTCGATATAAATACCTTTCAAATCAACTTCTCTCCTCACTTTAGCATTCCATCTATTCTAGCACATATACTTTGAATCTGCATACTCTTTCTGCGTACTTGTGTCCTTATAAATACTCATAGCTTGTCCGAGGACCCTCTCATTCTTCCTGTAAGTCCTCTCAAACTCCTCTTTCTTTTTCTATATCCTCGGCCCCACTCTCCTTCCTTGATCTTTTTAGTTCTTCGTTCCCTTTATAGAAATGGATAGATTTAAAAGCTTTGTAGATTCTGAGGAGGATATGGTGAGTTTTAGGGTTCAATATAGGATCCCTCCCAATGTTAACCTCAGATATTGTGAGGAAGGGGAGTGGTTCGAGCGAAGGTAAGAAGGTGAGTTAGTGATCCCCATGATCGCATTTACAAAAGGCGGTATGAGAATCCCAATGTGGACTGTTATGAGGGATTACCTTAGGTTCTTTCGTTTAGCCCCTACCCAATGTGCTCCCAACGTATTTAGGATATTAGGGTGCGTGGATGTCATAAATGAGAAAATGGGATTAGGGTTAACCCACCACGATGTCAATTGGGTATACAATCTCCACTACTTGAAGGGGAAAGGGCACTACATGAAGATAAGGAAGCCCAAAATTACGCTTATACAATGCCTCCCCGAGTCCAGTAAAGGGCTAAATAAGGATTTCCTAATCATGTCTGGGGAATAGCACGATGGCCTTCCCTACCCAACGCAAGAAAGGCAGCTAGGTGTGGTTCTAGGAGTAAGACAAATAACTTGCTCTTTACATTGTTTTGGGTTTGTGCTATTTCACTTTTAATGATCTGTACCTCATGATTTTTGTAGATAGACATGCCACTGAGCCAAATTTCAGTTTGGTCAATAGGGAGGGCTTAGACAAAATTCTCAAAGCCGAGGTGTTTGTAAATGAGGACAACGGTCAACTTCAAGCAGCTCACTTGATTCTCGGAATCACACCCATTTCACACACCTTCCAAGTGCCTAAGTGCGAGATAAAGGCCCATGATCCACGCCTGTGTCGCATCAGTGTTGTTATGGAAGGATTTCTTCTTCCTGAGGGCACCGTAATTCTAGAGGGTACCTTCATCACCCAACCTATTCCTCTTCCTTCTTCAACACCAGAAAGTGTCCAAGGTATAACTGATATACCTGAAGGTATACCAAAAGTAGAGGCCTCATCCTCACAACAAGGTACTGGTGTTGCCACCTCATTTCGTACCACCCGATCATAAGAGGAAGAGGTGGTAGAAGTGAACGATTCCGAGGACAAATTTGAAGTCTTCAACCAAGTTTTGTCCCCGGAACCTTCCTTTCCTGACCTCGGCCCACACTTCTTACCCCTAATAGACTAGATGGGCATTCAGCGTAAGCCTAAATCCAGCTTACTGGATTTAATAGAGTCCCAGCCTGGGAAGGAAGCGCCTGGGATGTCTTCCCATTCCAAGCCTCCCACCCCTCCACATGCTCTACCCTTTCCCCAGCCGGCTGATCTGAAGAGGAAAAGAGATCAAAAGGGGAAGAAGGTGGTGGTGGCTGGACAGACCCATTCTTCTCGTGTGGATGAGGTTCAAAAGGTTTCTAAGCTAGCCAAGACGGGGCAAAGAAGTAATGAAAGGAGGACTGACCTTTTGCCTGAGCCCGCAGCTTGGTTCTCGACCCCAATGTTAGATGGGGAACCCTTGTTAGACGATGCATCTATAAGGGACTTTCAAGGTGGGAAGGCCGGCTACGTGGCCGACGCAGTGGAGCAAGCCCTATTGCTCCTTAGAGACATGGCCAAGCTACGGTCCATGAGGAAGCATGAGGTCTTCCTTTGCTAGAAAAGATACTTCGCTATGGTATGACTCTACTTAACCCCTTTTTGACTTATCATTTATATTATGCATATATATGTATTTATTTATTATTATTATTATTTTTTAACAGGCTGTTCAAGCCACCTTTCGAGCGGAGGAAATAGTTAACTCTTGCCACCGGTAGATGAAAGAGGATGAGGGAAGACGAAATGATGCTGTGGAGGCATTTCAAGTGGCCGAGAAGAGCCTCCAAGATGTGAAGAAGAAACTTTAAGTGGAAGAAAGGGAAAGAAAATTCTCAGAAGTTGCCCAGAAAAATGCCGAGACACAGGCCGAGACCTAAAGGCTGCAATTGCACAATGTTAAGGACCAGTTAGCCTTTTCCAAGAATCAAATTGCCGTGTTGAAGAAGAGGCTGGAGAAGGTCGAGAAAGCCAGAGTTCTAGCCGAGAAAGCCAAAGAAGAGGTGGAGAAGGCTAAGGATGAGGCTGAGCAGCATGGGTATGAAGTTGGGGTGGCCGAGACTGAGGACACCTTTAGGGCCGAGGTCCCAGCTGTATGTAGGACTTACTACGCCCTGACATGGGTTAAAGCCCTCAACCAGGCTAGGGTTGAGGCTTCCTCTATGCTCAGGAAAGTAGAAAACATTTACTACCCTCCAGCAATACGCCCTTCAATATCTTCAGACTCTAAGGCCGACTCTGTGTCTTTGGAAGCTGATGGGGTTCAAGGCAATCCATCCGAAGTCCCCCCTACAACTGATGCCATTGCCACGGGGATAGAACAGACTGAGGGTACTTCAAAGACAGGAGAGGCCAATAGAGAAGCTGTCCAAAGTTCTGAACATTCTCCTCTTGCTCCAAAGGATACCTTCAAGGAACAATAGGCCTTCAAAGTATGGAGTTGGTATTGGCCACCCTAAGCATACCCTTATCAGAGGATCCTAAGGACAAGGCCGAAGTGCCCACCACGGTAGCAAGCACACAACCCTCCAAGGATCCTAAAGACAAACTAATAGTAAAAATGAAGAAATAGATTATCCTCTTTTCTTTTTAGTTTGTTTCAGTTTTCCAGTTCTATATTTGTATTAATCTTATGCAATCCATCTACATTTGTCAGAGGTTCACTTGTTAATGAGACATGTAAATTTTCATCTTTATAATCTTAATGTCAATGTTATTTCCAAGTTAGCTTTTGCTTGTTTTAACATTTTGAGAAAAACTATGATGCTTGACCTTATCTTGGTCTCCTGATCTGTCTAAATGATAGCACAAATTTTACACATAACATGATTAACAACAAAACAAACGAATACCATTAAGTCTGTCACTCTAGTAAAGAATAACCTTGATTTTAAGAATGCACACAATGCTACCATATGCATATAAGTTCACATTACCTTGTGTCTTACTTATTACCAAGCTTATAAGGTCAAAGAGGATAATTCAATTTCACACAAATACAAGTAGGCCAATAAATGCTTTAAGTGATGCTCATGAGCATCCACTTGGGGTTCTTGTTATGATAGAGATCATTGTTATTTGGGATAATCATACTGGGTACCAGCGTAGTTAATAAAAAATACAAATTTACTTTGAATATGTATCTCGCAAAGTTTGTAATAATAAAAAATTTGCCCCGACACTTTGCAATTCGAGGGAAAATGTTAATATGCCTTAAATATATGGTCCGAAGAGCCAAGCAAAACTTAGGGTTTGCTTTAACGCTTTAGATAAATAATTGGAATATATTAATTTTCCCAAGTTGCGTGGTCCGAGGAGCTACGCATGACCAAGGTTTTGTTTGATACTTAGATAAGTGCCATATAGTATTAATTTTCCCAAAGTAGATGGTCCGAAGAACCAGGCATAGCTAATGTTCTATTTAACACTTAGATAAATAATTGAAAGATATCAATTTTCCCAAGGTATGTGGTCCACGAAGCCAATCATGACCAAGGTTCTGTTTGATACTTAGATAAGTGTCATGTAGTGTTAATTTTCCCAAAGCAGATGGTTCGAGGAACCAGGCATAGCTAAGGCTCTGTTTAACACTAAGATAAATAACTGAAAGATATCAATTTTCCCAAGGTATGTGTTCCGAGGAGCCAGGCATGACCAAAGTTCTGTTTGATACTTAGATAAGTATCATACAGTGTTAATTTTCCCAAAGCAAATGGTCCGAGGAACCAGGCATAGCTAAAGTTCTGTTTAACACTTAGATAAATAACTGAAAGATATCAATTTTCCCAAGGTATGTGGTCCGAGGAGCCAAGTATGACCAATGTTTTGTTTGATACTTAGATAAGTGTCATGCAGTGTTAATTTGCCAAAGCAGATGGTCTGAGGAACCAAGCATAGCTAAGGTTCTGTTTAACACTTAGAATGATGGTAAAGCAGACAGAGAAGTGCTATAACAGGCATAATGAAGATGAAGAAAAACTTGTATTAATAATAATATTTTCTAAGATTATTTATATTCTAGAGACGAGGTACAGCCTTTTCCTCAAGATCTTCAAGATAATACGCGCCTATCCCAGTTATTGATGTTATACGATATGGCCCCTCCTAGTTAGGTCCTAACTTAACCCATGCTGGGTTCTTGGCAGCTCCCATAACCTTTTTTAAGACCAAGTCTCCCACTGTCAATGGCCTTAGCTTTACATTAGCATCGTACCCTTACTTGTGCTTGTGTTGATAATATGCTAATTGGACCATGACATTTTCTCTTCGTTCTTCAATTAAATCTAAACTTTTCTCCAATAGCCTATCGTTGCTACTTGGAGTGAAAGAACTTGTTCTCAGGGTAGGGAATCCAGTTTCCAGGGGAATAACAGCCTCGGCCCCATAAGTCATGGAAAATGGGGTTTCTCTTGTGGACCTTCGAGGTGTGGTTCGATAGGTCCATAAGACATGTGATAGCTCTTCTACCCATCTCCGCTTTGCATCATCCAGCCTCTTCTTAAGTCCGTTCACGATGACCTTATCAACGGCTTCAGCTTGACCATTCCCCTGTGGATATGTCAGAGTGGAATACTTGTTCTTTATTTCCAGGTCGCTGTAGTATCTCCTGAAAACTTTACTATCAAATTGGAGTCCATTGTCTAAGATGTGGGTATTAGGGACTTCGAACCTAGTGACAATGTTTTTCCAAATGAACCGTTTGGCATCCACGTCTCTGATATTTGCTAATGGCTCGACTTCAACCCATTTGGTGAAATAATCTGTGCCGGCCAATAAATACCTCTCGTTCCCTGCCGCCTTAGGGAAAGGGCCAATAATATCCAAGCCCTACTGAGCGAAAGACCACGGACTGGAGAGGGGATTAAGGACTCCCCCAGGTTGGTGAATGTTTGGGGTAAACCTCTGACACTGGTCACATTTCTTTACATAGTCCTCTGCTTCTTTTTGCATCCTTGACCACCAGTAGCCTTGGGCAAGGGCCCTATGTGATATTGACCTGCCCCCCATATAACTTCCACAAATTCCTTCGTGCAATTCTTCCAGAATTAGCTCAACTCCTTCCGAATGTACGCACAGTAGATATGGGCTAGAAAAAGACCTCTTATACAACTTCTGGTCCTCAGATAGCTAGAATCAAGGAGCTTTTCTTCGCACTTTGTCAGCTTCGAATTTCTCTTATGGTAAAACATCCTCCTTGAGGAACAATACAATAGGGTCCATCCACCTAGGAGTCGCCCTTATTTGGTGAACATGAGCTACGGTTCTTCCTGCCTGGGTAGGTCTACATAAGTCTTCTACGAGGATTACTCAAGGTAGACTTTGTGTCGAGGAGGTTGCCAATGTAGCCAGAGAGTCCGCATGTGTGTTTTTACTTCTAGGGACTTGTGTCAAATTGAAAGATTCAAACGTAGACTACAAATGTCTAACCTGGTTTAAGTACTCTTGCATTCTGGGGTCTCTGGCTTCCAATTCCCCTTGGACTTGGCCGACGACCAATCTTGAATCAGAGATTAATTCTACTGCCTTTCCACCTATTTTTTGTACCATGATCATCCCTTCCAGCAGAGCTTCATATTCAGTTTCATTATTTGTAGCCAAGAAGCCCAATCTCAAGGATTTTTCGATCGTAATGCTTTCTGGAGATATCAAGACTAGCCTTACACCAGATCCTCTGTGGTTCGTTGCACCATCAACATAGACTTTCCAAGATGCAGGTTCTTGCATGGAGATCATTCCAACTGATTTTCCTTCCATGTTTTGTTTTTCTATATTTTCTTCTTCTGAGGATTCAACAAACTCGGCAACCATGTCGGCAAGAACCTGGCCCTTGATGGAGGTGCATGGCATGTACTTGATGTCAAAAGCCCCTAAAATCGTACCCCACTTTGTAACTCTTCCTGTATAATCAGCACTCCTTAATAGAGATTTAAGCGGTAGCTGGGTTAGGACGACGACCGTGTGTGATTGAAAATAGTGGGCAAGTTTACGTGTAGCATGCACCACTGCCAAAATGGCCCTTTCTAGTGGCAAATAACGAATCTCGGCCTCATGTAATGATTTGCTAACGTAGTAAACTGGTCTCTGAACACCATCATCAACACGTATTAGTACCAAACTCACCGCATGGGAAGCTACCGCGATGTAGGCAAGCAAAACTTCGTCCACTTCAAGTCTGGACATTATGGGTGGTCGAGACAAATAATCTTTCAACTGTTGGAAAGCTATGGCGCATTCTTCAATCCATTCAAATCCCTTCCATTTTTTCAACAACTGAAAGAAAGGTCTACATTTACCAGCTGACCGAGAGATGAATCGGTTTAGAGCAGCAATCATCCCTATAAGCCTCTGAACTTCCTTGAGATTCTGAGGAGGTTGTAGGTTGTTAATTGATTTAATTTGATTAGGGTTGACTTCAATTTCACGGTGAGTAACCATGTAGCCCAAGAATTTCCTTGATCCGATGCCAAATGAACACTTGGAAGCATTAAGCCGTAACATGTGCTTCCTCAAGGTATCAAAAGTATTTCCGAGATCATTAATGTGGTCGGACTTTATTTTGCTCTTAACCACCATATCATCAATGTAGATTTCCATGTTTTTTCCTAGTTGTGGCTTAAACATCCTGGTCACCATCCTTTGATATGTGGCTCCTGCATTTTTTAGACCAAAATGCATCACCTTATAATGGTAATTTCCAGTAGGAGTGACGAAAGCTATCTTTTCTTGTTCGTCCAAAGCTAAAGGTATCTGATGATACCCTTGGAAAACATCAAGAAAGCTTATCCGAAGATGGCCTATAGTTGCATCCATCAGTTGGTCAATCCGAGGCATAGGGAAGGGGTCCTTTGGGCAGTCTTTATTCAAGTCCGTGAAATCTACACATACACGCCATTTTTCATTCTTCTTTTTTACCACCATGGTGTTAGCCAGCCATTCAGGATAAAAGACCTCTTTAATAGCCCCAGTTTGTTTAAGTCTTATCACCTCATTTTTGACAGCATCAGAATGTTCTTTGGATGAATGCGAGGCGGTTGCTTCTTTGGGGTAACAACTAGATTGGCATTCAAATGGTGGCAGATAAAGTTTGGATCTACCCCTGGAGTTTCGTAAGCATCCCAAGCGAACACATCAACTTTCTTCTTAAGAAATTCCACCAGCTCTTTTTTTTTTTTCTGAGGGGGTAGCTGAATTCCAATTTGAAAAAATTTCTCTGGATCATCACCTATGATAAATTTCTCTAAATTTTCACATTTGGCCTCGTCAGCCAGCCCCTCACCAGGTAGGTCCATAAACTTTGATTGCTATAACCCTTCATTTACTAAGTCCAAGGACTCAAATGCTGACTGATGCGAGATGGTAGACACAAGGCATTATCGATCCATGGACTAGTCCCCTACCAATTCTTCAATCCTATCTCCTGCCGAGTACTTCACCTTCTGATGCAGGGTTGAAGAAATAGCCCTTAGCGTGTGCAGCTAAGGCCTGGCCACAATGGCTGTGTAGGGGGAGTATGCATCCACCATTATGAAGTTCACTTCTACCATCTGTGAGCCTACTTGCACAGGTAACCTGATTTGACCATTTGGGATAACCACCTTCTCATCAAAACTCACCAAAGGGGAATCATAGGCAATCAGATTCTCAGGTTTTAGGTGCAGCCCTTTATATAAATCAGGGTACATGATTTCACATAACTATCCTGGTCTACCATCACTCTTCTTACATCATACCCACCTATTCTAAGGGTTACCACCAAAGCATCATCATGTGGCTGGACAGTCCCTGCCTTGTCTTCATCCGAGAAACTCAACGCCTGTCGAATTTCTACTCTGGCCTTTTTCGACCCAAAACTTGCATCCTCAGTTGGTATCCGAGCTACAAACATCACCTTTGAGGGCTGCGAACTAGTTCTCTCAGGTGCAGTAAAGATAATATTAATTGTGCCTATTGGGGGTCTTGAAGAAGCATTCCCCTATGTCCCAAACCTCGGCTGGTCACCCTGTCCATTAGGGCGATACAGGAGATGTTGTAATTTCCCCTCCTTAACTAATTGCTCCAGATGACTCCACAATGTCCGGCATTCCTCGGTGGTATATCCTCGCTCCTGGTGGTACTAACAATGAAGGCTCTGATTGCGTCTCGAGGGATCTCCACTTATCTTATTCAGCCATTTGAAGTATGGCTTGTTTTCTATTTTCTCTAAAACTTGATGTACAAGCTCTCTAAACACAGTGTTTACAGCTTGAGGAGTTGCAGGTAAAGACTGCCCAGTAAAATCTCTCCGGGATCTATTATTGTTATCGTGGTCCAACCTGAAATCCCTCATTTCCTGGGGGATAACCTTGCCCTTGCCCCTATCTTGCTGTTGGTCCTCCTTAACCCTCATGTATTTGTCAATCCAATCCATGAGTTGACATATATTGGTAACGGGTTTCCTAGTTAGAGGCTTTCTTAAGTCATGCTCGGCAGGTAGGCCGAGCTTAAAAGTACTAATGGCTATGTCATCAAAATCACCATCTATCTTGTTGAACATTTCCCAATACCGGTCTGAATATGTCTTCAAGGTCTCTCCTTCTCTCATGGACAAGGACAACAAGGAAGCTAAAGGCCGAGGAGCCTTTCTACACGTGACAAATCAGGATCCAAATGCTTGAGTGAGTTCCTTGAAAGAATCAATGGAATCTGCCCTTAAACTATCAAACCACCTCATTGCCACAGGCCCCAAACTGGACGAGAATACTTTGCACATTAGTGGCTCATTCTTGGAGTGTACAACCATCCTTTGATTGAAATGGCTAATGTGCTCCACGGGGTCTGTCCTTCCGTTGTACATGGTGAACGTGGGTTGAGAGAAACGTTGAGGAAGTTTCCCCCTCTCAATCCAACGTGTGAAAGGTGACTTTGAGATTTGGTTAAGTGCTCTAGTTATAGCGTCGTTTCCCAGACCGACCGAGGATAAATTCCAATCCCCACATTCATGATGCTAGTCTTCCTCATACGAGAAAGTTTCATTAGGGGGAGTTCTTGATCTGCGCCTGTAGCTAATATCCTCTTCACCATCAGAAAGGAAGTCAGGACTGGGTGAAACTCGCCTTCTCCGCTCATGATGTAAGCTCCTTCTCAGGTGATCAATCTCCTTCTGCATGTTTCTAGCATTCTCCTTCTGAGAGACATGGCTTTTACCCCTAGCTTGTCTTCTACTAGTGTGGGTAGTGTGTACGCTTCCTTCACAGTCTCTTTTCTGTTCAAGTTCATGGAAGTGGTCTTAATGCTGAGACTCCATAGACTCTGCTTGATATGGACCTGAACCTACCATCGTCGAAAGTTGAATTCACTGAAACACCAGTATTTCCCACAGATGGTGCCAATTGTAGGGACTAGGTTTGAATTCCAAGCCCATTGTGTGAATGGACTTAGGCCCTGTGAGAGTGCTTTTTTTCTTAGCACACAGGCCCAAGTAGAGACAAGGATCCCGGGCCCAAATACTTGTTGTTTTGGTGGACTGGGCTTGATTCACCGCAGCTAAATGGGGCTGATTACGAACCAAGTTATGCGCAAGTCATATAAAACTCCTCAAGATGAAAAATGCAATTCCTCTTAGTACCTTGGGACGTACTGTCGTGGGATCCCGGGCATACTGTCATGGGATCTCGGGGCGTACTAGGCCTGTAAGAACCCAGAAGTTCTGGTTTTCTGAACTATATGGACTTTTTCCATGTTTTATTATGCGATAGAGCTTTGTCCTCTCCCTTTACCTCTATGGGTGCTTCATAAAAAAAAAACACACTATACAATACACATATCTCTAAATAATTGTTAGTTTCTTAGATTAGGATATACATTTTAATACATATACATATATGTAAATGAGTTTCATGAGGATGATTTTGCCACGAGGATCCTGGCCCCAATTCTCACAGACTTGGTGTTTTTGCACAAGACTTGTGGGATTTGGAACTCAAGTCCGAGTGGCTTTGCTTGGCCTTTGCCTTCCAAGATAGTTAGGTGAGAAGGATTTTAGCAAGAAACAGTAAAGGAAGACAATGTAATAAAGAAATACACGAAATGATTGTTAGAGATCCTCAAATCAATATGAGGTATTTCATTATTTTCTTGATTGTGGATTACAATATGCTCACTAAGACGTGATACAAGGTTCAACTAAGTTCAAAAATTACAGACTTTGATAGCTATTCAAGCTTCCAAGACTTGCAAAGTTTGAATTTGTTGAATTCGAGTATGTGCTATAGTGGCTGTCTCTAGGATACCGGGAGCGGTTCCTCTGTTTTCTTTTGATTTTACAGAGCTTTTCCTATAGTTCTATATTCACATGATACAAGGTTCAGCTAAGTTCAAAAGTTACAGACTTTGATAGCTATTCAAGCTTCCAAGACTTGCAAAGTTTGAATTTGTTGAATCCGAGTATGTGCTATAGTGGCTGTTTCTGGGATATCAGGAGCAGTTCCTCTGTTTTTCTTGAGTTTTACAGAGTTTTCTTAACGATCCCCTTCCCCCCTTCTATTCTGCATCATGCCTTCTTTTATAGCACAGATCGAGCTCTGGGGTACTGGTGATTTCTCCCTTTTGCCCCTTAGAGTTTGTCCCGTGCCTGGTTGCTTCAGGATCATGTCGTTTCCTTTTCTTCATAGTTTCTTTCTTTTTGTTGCGACCAGATGAAAGTCTCCCAGCTAGCTTCCTATTTCCAGATTTTCCCGTTGGCTGACCTGAGGCTTTTTGGTTTTTGCTCCAGCTTTTCCAGTCGTACTTTTCCTTGTCTCTTTCTTCAAATGGTTGGAACCAAAGCTCCTGCGTTTTGCTTTGTACTTCCACTGCGTGTCTGGGTCATAAGGTCCGCGTGCCTTTTGTCTCTTTTCTCTCTTCAAATCTGCTTTAATTCACTTTAGCTGTGCTGCACATCCTGAGGATCCCGAGCCTCTGGCAACCTCTGGGGATCCCGTCCCAGCTCGTTCACTGGAATTTGCTGGACTTTTTAATAGCCTTTTTTGCTGGAAATCCGAACATACATAGGGCCTTGACGTCGATTCTTCTTGCTAAACGAATTGGGCCTTCTTTATTATTATTATTTTTTTTATGGAATGGGCTTTGTTGTGAAATTTTGGACCTCAACAGGCCCAAAAAGGCCAAAAAAAATAAATTTATAGAGAATGGGTTAGAAAACTGGGCTTTAGTTTATCAGACAAATGTTGGAATAGATTCAGGTGAGAAGAGAATGAACAGAAATAGGGTTGTATTGAAGAAAAACAGTCCTCGGTAAGGTCTGGAATGTCCTGTTCTTATATATTATTCTCAAATTGGGTTACAAGTTTGGTTCTTCAATGCTACAATCTTTTCTTTCTTTTCTTTCCGATCCCCTCATGAAGGGTCTCTCCCATTATATAGTTTTGTCTGAAGCATCTTGGCCCTACACTTGTCAATCAATTGGCGCTACCACTTAAGTACCTGTCTTATTAGACACCCTTACTGACCTTATTTGCATTGGGGCAGCCAATGTTACAGTATTTAAGTGTTTTCTCCACATTAATGCAGCTAGGAAATTAGCTGCCCAACATTTAATGTGGTTGTGGCAGCTTTCCCTTCAAATATTTTAGGACACCTCCCTACCCGCTATCTTGATAAGAACTATCAAACTTCGCAAGACTTCTTGGAGCTTTACCTTGACCGTCGACCAACCTTTACAGTCTTCAGCATTTGTCAGCCGAGGATGTATTTATCCTCGGCACACCTCTTTGAGTCGTCGTGGTTAAAGTTGACCTTTATGCTCCATATAGTCCTTTCTAATAAAGATTCCCCCTCCTCGAACAATCCTGTGTCCTTAGATCGGGCCACAGGCCCAATCATACAAACCTATGATGGACTTCCAGGCTTAATATCCCTACACACACACACACACACACACACACACACACACACACACACACACACACACACATATATATATATGTATATGAGAAATATTACGTCTACAACATTTTTACAATATTTTTATAACAAATTAAAGATGGTTAGTTGTTATTGGTTTAAATTTGAACCTAACACTAAGATTACTTTTTTGTCCCAATAATAACAACCAGTAATAATCTACCACTTAAGATTTGTTGTAAAAATGTTATGAAAATGTTGTGGACATATCATTTATATATATATATATATATATATAAAACCAAATCCCACTATCATCTCCAACATATATGCATGTATCACACAAGTAATTGGGATTGCCCTGCAATTGAGCACTTGTTATTTTGGGCTCTATAGATTATTTCCATAATTCAAAATAAAACTTAATTAGATGAGAATTTGACTAAATTAGATACGTCACACATGAAGACATGACTCAAAAGGGAACTTAAAAAATATAAAATGTGTATCTTAATAGACGTTATAAAAATGATTATGTAGGACCTGTAGGTTAAGTGTAAAATGTGTATCTTAATTTTGTGGAATTTGAATTATTTTTTCTTATTTATAGTTCTATACTATTCATTAAAAGGATTTCTCATTTTGGTGTAGACTTTTTAGTTAATCAAAAAAATGAGTACGAGTTAAAGAGGTTTTAAATCTGTGCTGTATATCCAAGAGTTAGGCCTATTTGGGTACACACCACTGTTAGTTTCTTTAAGACCTTCTCTTATCTCCCCGTGTGTGTGTTAAAATACTTAGTATTAAAAAAAAAAAAAAAAACCATCACATTTCTCTTGAAATCTTAAAAAACATCAATTAATGGGGTTCTATGTTATTCATTAAATGGATTCCTCACTTTGGTATAAACTTTTCAGTTCTTTCAAAAACATTACTCTTGAAATCTTAAAAAACATTAATTAATGGAGGTCAAATGAGTAAAATTAGTAATTTTCAAAATCTTAAATTTTTGGCTTTCTTTTTTAAATTTAAAACATTTAGATGCACACATGAATTCAAACATTGGTTCCCACGACGGGAGTATAGGGCATGAGAAATTTTTTAATAGAACTACCCTAATCACTAAGATTTTGTAAGGCCAGGTATTATCGTAAATGCTCTGTTTAAGCATGCAACGTTGGATCATTCTCCATCTTATACTTGGCACAGTGTTCTGGCAGGAAGGACGTTAATTGTTAAAGCAGAGTCTGTGCTGAAGAATTGGAAATGGAGAATCTGTTCGAGATTATCGAGATCCTTGGCCTGTTAAGTGATTAATTGTCAAAAGATTATTTTGCCCTTAATCCAGATATGAAGGTGGCTGCAACCTAATTGATAGGGATATGCATTGGTGGAATTTGGAGCTTTTATATCATGCTTTTATGCCTGATTCTGTTGCTAAAATATTGCAGATACCACTGTCACAGTTCGATGTTCCAAATATGTATATAATTTTTTGCACAACAATAGAATTTTATTAATGAAAGGAAACGTACAGACACAGGAAAACAGAGTAACAAGACCCAGAGGACAACACTGGACTAAACAGCAACTATTACAACAACACAAAAACAGAACAAGTCTTTCACTACACCCAAAACATAAACAGCAACTAAACATTACAAAAGACCGGAAAAAACTTATTTGCAGATCACCTCACGGGATTATACAAAACCCATGGAATCCTAGTAGAGGCATTGCCACAAAAAGGTGGGCATGTGGACGGGCAGACCTAAGATTTTAAGTTAGGGGATTGAAGTATAAGAAGTAAAAAAAATCTAAATAAATATCTATATAATACTAACAAACTATCAACCAACATCAACACACAAAATCATTATTTTTTAATACATTAAAATACAATCATTTACCAATAAAGACAATAAAATACAAAATAATATTGTTTCTTAAGAGCATCAACTATTGCAATATATATATATATATATTTTTTCACAAACCAAAACTTGCTTTTGCTACTTTAATATAGCATTTGGTGTTCTAAATACTAAATATTTACTATTTAGAATACCTAATGCTAGTACTCTAATACTGGACTAACTGAGATTTTTTATTTTTTATTTCAAAATTTTGTTTTTGTTAAGTTTTTGAAATAGGTAGTTGCTAGTTGGACTAAACTAATTAAAAGAGAGGGAGTCTAAATTTTTGAAAGAGCGAGACACAACTCTAGAAAAAAAAATAATAATAATCATTAAAAAAATCTTTTTTTTCTTTGGACTAAGGGGCCCAAATTTTTTTTTTTTTTCCCCTTTTTTCTCTTCGGGCTAGAGGGGCCTGGGCTTCCTTGGCCCCCCCTGTGGGTCCATCCCTGGGCATGTGTCATATTTGGATTGCTACAAAAAAACCATCCAGTTGCTATTTTAGCAACTCACAAGCTCAGACACACTTACATCCTGGGGTGTATTTCTAAAAAATTATACCAACTCTAAACAGTTAGTTCTTATTTATAAAACCTACTGTGCACGGGATGCAAAACTTATTTTTTTATCATTTTATTCATTTGTCTCTACTTTCTGTCGCTTTCTTTCTTTCTCTCACCATTCGGCCATTCCCGCCCGGACCCCTCTCTCCCATCTCCTTTCTCGTCCCTCTCTTTCTCTCCATTTGAAACCCAAAACCCATTGAGCAAAGAAACACTGATCTATGAGAAGTGATATTTGTGATCGATAAGTAACCAAGACGAACCTGAAGGAAGGAATCAGAGTTGTTCTTGAGAACCGGACCGTCAAAGAGACCGGCGGAGGTTGGGTTTCCGAGTGAGTTGCTTTGCATGGGTTGTTAAGTTTGTGTTTTGGGGTTTAAGTTTCGGTGGTGCATGGCTGTGTTTCGCTCACGGTGGTGGTAGCGGCGGCGGATGGTTTGGGTTTGGAATTTTGTTTGGGTATATTGAGTTTCAGTTTGGGTATTTGGAGTTTTAGTATGGGTATTGGGTTTTGTTTCAGTTTAGGTTTAAATCTCGGTGGGTGGTGCTAGCTTGATCAGTGGTGGGTGACGCTAGGTTGATTGGCAGTGGGTGGCGATGGTCGGTGGTTTGGGTTTTGGGTTTGTGATTCAATGGGTGGCTTTGGTGGTGGGTGGTTCGATTAGGTTGCTTGACGGTGGTGGTGGGTGGTGCGTTGGGTTGCTCGGTTGTGGATAGCTGAGAGAGATGGGAAGAGACCGATTTTTTTTAGGAAAGGGAAGAGACCGAAATGAGAGAGAGAGAGAGAGAGAGAGAGAGGAGAGAACCAGACTGTTTTTAATATTATTTTAATGGGTTAGATGTAAAAATAAAAATGGGGATACAATATATATTGTAAAGTGTGTTAATAAATGAGTATAATAATTTTAGATAGGAAAATAGAAACCGGTTTACAAACCAGGATGCTAGTGCACTAAGGGCCAATAGCAAATTAGGAAATGTTCCATAGATTTAAAGTTTCATAATTTAAGGAAGAAATTAAGTAAGGACTTTGGCAGTTACGATCACATGTAATAAATATTCAACTAGAAACCTTTTCTTTTACTCTGTTTATCAACCGTTAGGATCCATAATATCAGAGAACACTGCCTTGAGGCCTGAGGGACATCAATCCATCTGAATCCTTACTAGCAAAACTTCCTCGGCTTACTACGGTCACTTGACTATTGCAATTAGTACTTGATAGTTTTCCACTGCTACTAAAAATCATGTCATCACTTTCATTGACATCGGACTTAGGGATTTGAGCATGCTCATCATCATCATTCATGTCAGTTTCTTCTGTCAAATCAAGCTTGACATCTTTTTCTGCATTCTCTTGCAACTCCAATGCTAACTCAAGCCCTCCAACCACATCATTCATTGATGGTCGTTTGGTTCCATTGTCAAGCAAACAACTCACTACAATCTTGCCAAATTTCTTCAAACATTTTGGTTCAATTTCCCCCTTCAAAGATGGATCAACAATTTGATCAAGCTTTCCATTGTGATAGAACTGCAGGACCAATGCTGCGAGACCCATTGGTTGCTCCTCAGTCGTACGTATGATCGGAGGCCTTCCACACAACACTTCAAACAACACCACACCAAAAGAGTACACATCAGACTTCTCAGTTAGTTGTTGAAAGCGATAATATTCCAGGTCCAAATATCCAAATGTACCCTTAACCATTGTGCTAACATGGGACTTAGACATAATGGGACCAAATTTTGACAACCCTAAATCAGACACCTTGGCCAACCATTGATCATCTAATAAGATATTTGTACTCTTCATATCACGATGAATGATTGTATGTGTCGTGCCTGTATGAAGGTAGCTAGTTCAAACCATGTGCTGCACCAATACAGATTTGGAGTCGTTGCTTCCAAGTAAGTGGCTAATACTTGGTCACGAAGGGTCCCATGAGCCATGTAATAATACACAAGTATCATCTCGTTTCCATCCTCACAATATCCAACCAGAGAAACAAGATGGAGGTGGCGGAGTCGAGACAATATCGCAATTTCTGTTTTGAATTCCTGAGCTCCTTGTTGAGAACCTGATTTTAATCGTTTGATTGCAACTGGGGTAACCTCACCATTAATGTATCCTTTGTACACATCACCGAACCCTCCAGTACCAATAATAAATTCACTGTCAAAATTGTTGGTAGCCAATTTAATCTCAAGGAGTGAGAAGTAGCAAGACAAACTACACGGTAGAGTTGACCCGCTTACCTTTGTTGAGTTGTCGGAATCACTGACTCTTTTGGCTAGTCGGAAAATCAAGACTATGAGAATCAAGAGTATAGTAAAGCCGGAAACTCCACCACCAACGACGGCGATTATTGTTGCTCTGTAATTTTTGGCCTCTACTAAATTTTTTGGTGACACAGCCGTTGGAGGAGTTAATGGAAGTGGGCCGGGGTTGGGTTTTGCAAGATTGCCACTGGGGTTGCTTATTTTGAAGATTTCGGTACCATTCAAGATTGCATCATTGAAAGTAGTCTTCCAATCTTCTGGGTTTCCTTGTAGGATGATAGAGAGGTTCGTTTTCTTCTCGCGATCACCTTCTTTACCAATCATCAACACAGTGTAGTCCTTGTATATGGGAACACCTTTTCTCCGACCACTCCAAACCATAACGTCGACTGCTTTTTCAGCGGTTTGATTTGCTATGAAAATAAGAAACACTCGGTCGTGCCAATCAACCAACTCTGGTTGAAACTCGCAAAAGTGTAGCCTAACAGCATAATCAAACTCAGAATCTAAAGGAAATTCCCAAGTGAGATTGTGGTTCTTATTGAAAGCTTTTTCCGACCCCATAGTCCGCGTAGTTCGATAGACAGTTTGTGGCGCAGTGTACAGAGGTATTTTGGCGAAGATTAATTCAATAGTCATGTTAACTGGTAAAGCAGATTTTCGGGGTATCAAGTACTCCACGTCCAGTTCCCATCTCCGGAACATTCCAGTGTCTTCAGTGGGTGAGATGTAGCTCCCTCCAACATTTATTCTTTATACCATCTCGAGAGCAGCTCTGTTACCGATGAGGTACTGGTTCAGCTGGCCAATAAATTGGAGCCCTTCAACGTCAGACGGAGTGTAATAGAGATTAGCGGGTATGGACAAGATTTCAATTCCGTTGACAAAAGCGAATGAACTGGAATCTCTTAGAGTGAAGGTTAAGTCCAGCTTCTCATCTTCCTTGATGTTGACATAGAACTCTCTATATATGGTATCACCAGGATCGCCATCGACATCAGCAGTAAGTGAAGCGCTAAAGTTGCTAAGAAGAGTAAAAGGTCCAACTTTCACAGAGAAGAGGGCTTTAGACCGATCAGAATTTCCATACCAAGCCGGGTAGAAGTATAGTCGAATGAATTTTTGGCCGGTAGTGATTGGGAATATGTAGGTGAATGGGGAGACAGACAAGCAAGCAGTGGTATAGGGTACTTGGGAAGCAGATAAGGATTGCTTAAGTGAGTTTATGGCTAGAGAGGCCTGGTTTTGTGAAAGTTATTAAGGGAAGAATTTTGAATTGACATCTCCAGTCCAGGTCCGACCATCTAATGCAGTCGAATTGTCAGAGGAGCCACAGTTAAGGATAATATTATCGATTGGTTTTTAAGGAGACGGAGAGTTAATGGCTAATGTGTTGGGCAAGTGGAGCAGCAAGAAGGCGAGGTAAAGAGTTGTGAAAGTTAAACATGGTAGGTGTAAGGTTGACTTTAATAAACCATCTTGTTGGCTTTATTCCATGTTAATTTGCTTGTAATTTAGCATTTAGTAACCTTGTATTTAGGTGAGATTCATGTAAGGATAGTGTGTGAGAGAGGGTGAAGAAATGCTCAAGATTGTACAAAGAAGCAGGGATTCGCGGCTGGAACTCGTGGGTGACTCGCGACTTGCAAGCCACCAAAATGCAGCACACTAGTGAAGCATGCGAGAAGATGACCAGTCATGCCAGCTGGTGCACTACAGGACAAAAATCCAGCTTGGCCGTTCTGTTATCTCGCGGCTTGAACTCATGACTCAGTCAAGTCACGAGGCCAAGTCGCCAACCAGCCCTGTTTGGGAAAAACTGACTCTTTGCATTCCAAACACACACTACTATATATAGACCCTTATACCCACGAAATGTAGAGAGGTTCTAGAGAGAATTTTGAGAGAGAAACCCTAGAGAAAAGTAAGATTGATTCATCCACAATCTTCACCCAAGAGACTCTTCAAATTCCTCTACTCTCTTCTTCTCTATTGATACATCCTTGAGAGGTTATTGACCAAATCTTTTTCTCACCATACCTACATCTGTGAGAAGGTCTTTTGGTGCTTAGGGAAGCAATTTGGAAGGGACCAATGGATATTGGTTGATGCTATGGGTTATAACGGAATCCGGTAAGCTAAAGAAAAAATAGGTTCGGCACAACCTCGTTGGAGCAAGAAGCTTGGAGAGCTTAAGTACACTAGGTAGATTAGGTTTGGAGGGTCTTCTACTGTTCATGTATCTCAACTACATTCTTTAGTGGATTATTTACTGCTTGGAGGGCGGTGGAGAGGTTTTATGCTGAGAGCTTTGGTTTCCTCTTCGATAATACATCGCCGTGTTGTCTTTATGTTTGCATCTCTCTTTCTTTAATATTTGCCTTTTAATTTCTGTTGTGGATGTGATTTTAATTGGCTTAGATTATTTATCAATTCTAATATTAGCTTATGTTCATGTTCCGCACATTAATTGTTTAATTATAAGCTTGAATTGGTAATTTGTAATTTGGGGGTCAAAACGTTCATTCTGTTTTACACACAATTTGAACATTCAGTAGGACTGTGGTGCAAAGATTTGTGTTGCCTATTGTCGCAGAGACAGGGAGAACGAGGGTGAGTTATTTTCAAAAGAAAATAATTAAAAAGTTATTACAAAAGAATGTGATAATTGATATAATTCGTTCAAGTGGACAAGTTGATTTATTTTTAATATGATGTGGAGACTATTCTTTCCACGTGAGTAATATGTGATAACTGATAACTGATAGCCTGGTAGGCGGAAAATTATTGTGGAGTCCTCACTCCTGTTCCTTTCTTATTATTTACCAAAGTAGTTAATTATGTTTTGATTAGAAAAGAATATTACAAAATTACCTATAGGAATTACCACAATTTTTATTTTTTTTATAAATATTTATAATACAATATATTCAAATATGTGACAATTTTATCAATTTTATATTATATAAATTAAAAATTAAATAATAAATTATTTCATACAATACCAAATACAACAAAAAAGAATGAGAGAAGAGAAATGAAGAAAACAATAGAAAAAGGGGGACCACTCATTTCCTTGAAAATAAAAAATAAAACTCATATTTTATGATGAAAATTTTAAGTCTCGCTTCGTTTGTACACACAATCTAAGTTACAAACACCCAAAAAAAAAAAAAAAAAAAAAACCCTTACAAAAATTGAGTAGGCAAGATTTTATTAGTTCTTATCTAGACTTATTACTAAAATTACATTTTTTATCTGCCATTGATAATCTACCAATTTTTTTCCTATAAATTTCTCTTTGTCACATATAGAGAATGAACAAGACCATATTAGCCATTACATGTGAAATCTCAGTACAAGTTGAAATTGACCAAAATACACCAAAATAAACTAGAATTAAGAGGATTCGTGGTTAATAGATGCCCTTAGACCATTTATAAATAAACTATTTTAGAAAATTTGTTATATCACTTTCTTGGAAAATATAAAATATTATTAAAAAGAATTAGTTATTTTTTTTGCTTATAAAAATTTTAAAAAAATATTTTTTAAACATTGACCTTTAGGATATTTATTAACTTTTTCCTATATATATAAAAATAATAATAATAAAAGAAAGAAAGGGGCAACCGTGGCAGAGAAAACAAAGATTAATAAAAAGAACAAGAAAAATAAGAGGAGTGTAAGAGATTTTCAAAAGAAAATAATAAAAAGTTATTACAAAAGAATGTGATAATTGACATAATTCGTTCAAGTGGACAAGTTGATTTATAATATGATATCGAGACTATTCTTTCCGCGCGAATAATGACGGTGATAACTGATAACTGATAGTCTGGTAGGTGGAAAATTATTGTGGGGCAGGGAAGACTTGCGAAGTATTGAGGAAGAAACTTCAAAATGATTGGAAAAGTGATAATGGACTCCAAATGTTTATGTTTTTGGTTTCTTTTATGGTCAATACAAAAAAGCTACAAAGACAAGATCATAAACGAACAAAAGAATACACGGACACAAAGAAGAAATGTGGTCTTCGGCAGAAAAGGCTCACTGCTTAACATGTGTTCCACGCCCTCAAGGAAATTGCACTAAATAATGAAGTCCTTTAGAGTCAAGTAAATTGTTGTGGAAGATTTGTGATATGATGGATATTTTATGCAATAATAATTCTATCTAGTCACAACAATTTTTTATAAATTTTTCATAATTATGACATGGTATATTAAGATTTTATTATTATTATTATTGACGATTGAAGATATATTATGCTTGATGTATAATGAAAAAGAAAATCACATACCAACCTGGCTGGCATATTTGACATTCCACATGGGAATGGCAACAGAATAGGTATAGATTGATTTTTTTTTCCTTTTTCTTTTTATTTCTCGGCCCCACCATTTTTCCCCACACCTGTCCCCTGCCCTCTCAAATTTTTTTTTTTTTTTTAACTCATAAACATAAAAAATAAAAATAAAACAATTGAGTTCTAATATTATAAAAATTTCTAAAACATAGCAATACAATAATTCAAGTATTAAAAGTCATAAATAATTAAAAAATAACAATGCAACAATTAAAAATTATAAAAAAATGTAAATCTTTATCGTAAAAATATTAATTTAATAATATAACACCAAAAGA
The DNA here is from genome assembly GCA_032727855.1 of Quercus ilex subsp. ballota. Lineage (NCBI taxonomy): Eukaryota > Viridiplantae > Streptophyta > Magnoliopsida > Fagales > Fagaceae > Quercus > Quercus ilex. The sequence goes on along the minus strand of CM064909.1, from coordinate 65,268,553 downwards.
CATCAATATTTAAAGGTTGAAAGTTAAAAAGTATATTTTCAGTATTAAAAAAAAAACCTATAAAATTATTTTAAAATAATTTTTTATTTTTTATTTATAGACAGGAGTAAGGTCTTCCAATACCCACTCCTACCCCCGAACCCATTTCAAGGGACGGATCTTACCCTCATCCTTGGCCCTTTTTGCCATGCAAAATGGGTAACACCAAAAGACATCATAAATTTAAAGTTTGTAAGTAAAAGAGTAATGTACATTCCCAACATTTTTGAAAAAATCCCTACATAGCAAGCTGTAACTAATGAGTAAAAAAGTAATGTTAGTGATGGCGTCAAATTATAACCAGTAGCAACTTGCCTCATAGGATTTGTTGTAAAATTATTATAAAGATATTGTGGACGCAACAAAGATATTGTGGACGCAACATTACTTAGGGGATATTTGATTCGCTGTAATGTGACACACATTTCAGTCATATTACTGTAATGTTTCCATGCGGTGTTTGGTTTGTTTATTTTTACCTAACATTATGGTAATCTAAGATTACCAAAAAATTCACATTATCATAATTTATGGAAAAAATAGATTTTTAATTACAAAATTGTCCTTGGATATTGTACGGCACTCTATACCCGAACCCATTTGGGTCTGGAACCTTGATATGAAGATGCGGCCCACGAGCCTAACCTTTTTCTGCCTAGAAGCCCAGCCCAAATCCATATCAACTATGAGCCCAAGTTTTGCTGTCCGATCCTTGCTTGGCAAACATTTCCTGAGCAACGAAGAAAGAACGGCGTTTAAGCACAATACCTTACTCGGTAGTGCCGTAGCGAATGTCTCTGCCGAGCATATTTGCGGGAGTGGGAACCAAGTTCCAAGGCCACTCTCACCACGCTCCACTCACACCTAACCATCCACTAATGATTAACAACATTGGGCCTCCCATTGCACTGGCAACGGAAGTAATCATAGCCCCTCCACTAATATAGAGCTATAAATATGAGAAGTGGGGGAGGAAAAGGGTTGGTTGAGAGGTTCTCAAAAAAACAGAAAGTAGGAAAGAAAGAGTGATTCAAAGAGCAAGAAAGCAAAGGAGTGAGAGAGTGAAAGAGAAAGAGAGAGAGGGGGAGAGAGCTTCATTGAGTCTTTGGGCTGAGAACGACCCAAAGTAGGAAATTCAAAGCCCACGTTACAAGTAAGTTGTGAGCCCAGGTGAAGCCAGGCCCAACAGCCTCATTTAGGCGTGCACAATTGGTGTCGTCTATGGGAATCTCCTACAAGGTAGTGATTCAACTGAGACTCACGCACAGGAAAATGTCTAGGAGACATTCTGGGAGTGACGCCGAAAGCGGTTCGGCGGGATCTTCTCGGGGATCCTCCTGGCGAGAACGGAGGCAAAAAAGGCGTGAAGATAAGGATCATGAACGAGAGGAAGAATGGTCCGGCCTTGGAGAGAGGTCGTACTAAACACAACAAATGGTATCTAGTGCATCAGGGCACAGGCAATTTGACGAAAGAGATGAAGAGCTTGAACGGTTGCGTAGGCTAGTGAGAGATCTGGAGTTGGAAGTAGAGACCAGGCACCGAAGAAGGGACCGAGACAACCGAGAAAGAAGGTCTCAAACTGGAGGGGATCGTCAGGAGGTGAGGTCCAATCAATCCCAATCCTACCATCACTGAGAACGTTCACATTCACGGGAGCCTTGTCTACGCCGGGATCGTTCACATTCGCAGGAGTCTCGTCAACACCGAGACCGTTCACGCTCGCGGGAATATGCAGATAGAGGTTCGGATTCTCCGGAAGAACAACGGCCCCATAATGCTTCCATGGATGCAATGAGCCGTGCACTATGCAATGCTGCTCGGTCTCCGTTTTCAACTGACATTGAGTAGGCCCCGATGCTGGATAGATTTACACGTCCTCCGTTCAATTCCTATGACAGGAAAACGGACCTGGTAGAGCACGTCAGCCACTACATCCAAATGATATCTTTGCACACTTGTAATGACATGCTGATGTGCAAGGTTTTTCCCTCAAGCCTTGGCCCTACTGCTTTGAGATGGTTTGATGGGTTACGGAAGGGCTCTATCCACAACTTTGCCGAGCTAATACAGGAGTTCGGAATCTGGTTTGTAACTTTTAGTCGGGTACCACAACCGGTAGACGTATTGCTATCCATGAAAATGAGGGTTGGGGAAACCCTCCGCAGTTATGCTAGTCGGTACTAGGAACTTTACAACGAGATCGGTGGAGGGAACGAGAAGATTGCTGCAAGAACTTTTAGAATGGAACTACCCGAGGATTCCGGACTAAGGGAATCATTGACTAAGAAGCCTCCCGAGGACATGAGGCAGCTGATGAGGCATATTGAAGAATACAAACAGCTGGAAGATGACCGGTTGCAAGGCAAAGGCAAAGCACCAATGATAAATCGTCCTCGGCAGAGCGGCTTTCCACCTAGGGCTCGGGGGAATTTGAGGATTCAGGAGCCAGAAGCACAGGTAGGGGAGGTAAATGTAACGTTCAATGAGCCAGTGCATAGGATTGTAGACAAGATTAAGCACGAGCCACACTTCAGGTGGCCGAAAAAGATAAGGGGTGACCGGTCTCGGAGGAATCAAAACTTGTACTGTACTTACCACAAGGATAAGGGACACACTACCGAGCAATGCCGAATGTTGAGGGATCATCTCGGGTAGCTGGCCAAGGTTAGGTATTTAAAGGAGTTTGTGATAGACGTAGGGGATTAAGGAACGGGGCAGGGTGCCTTGTAAAGGGGGAACCCCCTTCCACCCCCTCTTGGGATAATTGAGGTTATCCATGCTGCCCCGAGGAGCTTCGCTACAACAGGAAAGAAGGGGGTGTTAATTGTAGCACTAGTGGAAGGTAGCTCGGATATGCAGCCATCCGGGAAGAAGATGAAGATCACCCAGGAACCTATTGCTTTCGGCAACGATGATTTGGACAGAACGAATCAACCGCACGACGACGCGTTAATAGTCACAGCTCGAATAGGTGGCTTTTTAGTGAAAAGGGTGATGATAGACTAGGGAAGCGGGGCCGATGTGATGTATCCGGACCTATTTAGGGGGCTCAGATTGAGGAACAAGGACCTTTCGAAGAATGTTACACCTTTGGTCGGATTCGACGGAAAAGTGGTAGTTCCCGAGGGGCAAATTTCTCTGCCCGTGAACATGGCAGACAAAGAAGTGGTGATAGTGTTTATAGTGGTTGTTTCGTATTCCCCATACACGACTATACTAGGAAGGCCATTAATCCATACAATGGGGGCTATTCTGTCCACCTTGCATGTAAAAGTCAAATTCCCAACCTAGCAGGGTATTGCTCTAGTACAGGGAAGCCAGCAAACGGCCAGACAATGCTTAGTTGCCATAGTCAATTAGGAGAAAGGACAAATAGACCAGAAGGAGCAGGCTGAGCAAAAGGACCCGCCAAAGAGGGCCCTTTTATAGCAATTATAGGATTTATAAGAAGAAAAGGGGGCTGGATGCGTTAAGGAAATGGTGAAAGTAAGAATATTGCCGGATGGAGGAAGGTACTTCCAAGTAGGAGAAGGCTTGAAGGGTCAGGATAAGGTAGAGTTGTTGTTATTCCTCATACAGAATATGGATGTGTTTGCATGGAGTCCATACGAGGTGATTGAAGTGGATCCCGATTTTATCGTTCATAGACTTAACGTAGACTCCTTGTTCCCTCCTAAGAAGTAGAAGCTGAGGAGATTAGCCAAAGAGCATGTTAAGGTAATAAAGGCGGAAGTTCAAAGGTTGAAGGAGTTGGGGCAATAAGGGAAATCTACTTCCCGGAATGATTAGTGAACACCGTGGTAGTGAAGAAGAAAAGCAGCAAGTGCAGAGTTTGCATAGATTTTACGGATCTGAACTGAGCATGTCCTAAAAACCCGTTTCCCATGCCGAAGATTGACCAGTTGGTAAACGCTACATATAGACACCCGAGGATGAGCTTCTTGGACGCCTTTCCCGAGGACCGAGAGAAGACAGCATTCATCTCCCCAGATGCCAACTATCATTATGTTGTAATGCCATTTGGGTTGATGAATGCCGAGGCGACCTACTAGGCAATGATGACGAGGATGTTCCGGGATAAAATAGGACGGACGGTCGAAGTGTACATCGACGACATGGTAGTGAAAAGTAAGCAGGAGGTGCAGCATATAGAGGACCTTCGGGGGGTGGTTGAGGTTCTTTGGCAACATAAGTTACGCCTTAATGCCGAGAAATGTGCTTTTGGTGTGGGGGTTGGCAAAGTCTTAGGATACCTGATCACTAACCGGGGAATAGAGGTAAACCCAGATCAAATAGAAGCCATCAAACGACTGAAGCCTCCAAGCAACCTGAAAGAGGTGCAAGTGTTAACAGTGATGCCAGCTGCCCTAAATCGTTTCATCTCCAAATTCGCTAATCGCTGCCGACCATTCTATCAGCTTCTGAAGAAGTGGAAACAATTTTAGTGGAATAAGGAATGCAATAGAGCTTTTCGGGATTTGAAGGAGTATTTGATGCAAGCGCCCATGTTGATGGCCCCGGAGTTTCGGGAAGATCTGTTCATGTACTTGTCGATGTCCGACCACGCAGTGAGTGCCGTGTTGCTCAGGGACCGAGGAGTGTAGCAACCCATGTATTACATCAGTAAGACTTTGGTGATGCCGAGACAAGGTATTTACCACTGGAAAAGTTGGTGCTAGCCCTAATACATGCCACGAGAAAATTGCTACATTATTTCCAGGCCCATACGGCGTATGTCCTGACTGAGTATCCCTTACAGTCATTGTTGAAGAGATCAGACTTCACGAGCCGAATAGCTAAGTAGGGGACTCGGTTAGGTTCTTTCGACATACGGTACAGGCCACGTAGTTTAGTGAAGGGGCAAGTCCTCCCCGATTTTGTCGCAGAGTTTTCCCCTAAGAACGGGGAGATGGTTTGTCATGTGGGGAGTCGCCCGTGGAAGGTATTTGTGGATAGAGCGTCAAGTGCCTTGGGGTCCAGCACCGAGATCGTTATTATCACCCCTGAAGGAATACGGTTGGAGCATTCTTTTAGGCTTGGGTTTAGAGCCTCTAATAACGAGGCCAAGTATGAGGCCTTACTCGCCAGGTTGAGAGTTGTTTTGGGAATGGGAGCCCAGGAGGTGGAGGTATATTCAGATTCACGGCTGGTTATTAACTAGGTCCAGGGAACCTTTGAAGCCTAAGACCCCCAGATGAAGGCGTACTTGCAATCGGCAAAGCAGATTATGAACAAGTTTAGCAAGATGAAGGTGTCCCAAATAGGCCGGGTGCAAAACAGACACACTGATTCCTTAGCCACGCTAGCGTTGTCGACGATGGAGGAGGTTCCTCGGCTGATCAAAGTAGAGCTAACAGAAGAACCGAGCATTAGTGTGACGAATGGTGTTGGTATTGACGGGGTGGATGTTGCCGCTTTTGTGACAACCGAGCCAAGTTGGATGGACCCAATCATCAAATTCCTGGCAGAGGATTGTGTTTCGGATGACCAAAAGGAAGCCAATAGGATCTGTCGAGTAGCTCCCCATTACTGGTTGTCAACAGACCACCAACTCTACCGGAGATCTTTCGGAGGGCCGTACCTTCTGTTCCTGCACCCAAAGAAGGTGAGTGAACTTCTGGCTGAGCTTTATGATGGAGTATGTGGCAGTCATGTAAGGGGCATTCGTTGGCACATCGAGCGATGACTCAGGGATTTTGGTGGCCACAGATGTAGAAGGACACCGCCAAATACGTAGGAAAGTGTGAACAGTGTCAAAATCATACCCCATTGATCCATTAGCTGGCAGGTCATCTCAATCTGGTTAGCAATCCCTGGCCCTTTGCACAATGGGGGCTGGATATTCTCGACCCATTTCCCCGGGCAACGGGCAACTTAAGGTTTGTATTGGTGGCCGTAGATTACTTCACCAAATGGGCCGAGACAAAAGTTTTAGCTAACATTCGGGATGTGGATGTCAAAAAGTTTATATGGAGGAACATAGTTACGAGGTTTGGGGTGCCAAACTCACTAATATCTGATAATGGGCTGCAGTTTGATAGCAAAGCTTTTCGTACGTTTTGTAGTGATCTCGACATCAAAAACAAGTATTCCTCACCAGGCTATTCACAAAGCAACGGTCAAGACGAAGCCACTAACAAAGCGATCCTGAACGGGCTAAATAAAAGATTGGACGGTACAAAAGGCAGGTGGGCTAAGGAGCTACCTAACATTTTGTGGGCGTACCGAACAACTCTCAGGAGGTCCACTAGTGAGACTCCGTTTTCCTTGACATACGAAGCTACAGCAGTGATACCAGTAAAGGTCAACCTTTGCAGCACACGGGTAGTAGGATTCGAGCCCGCCTGAAATGGTAAGCTAATAATGGAGCGCTTGGATTGGTTGGAAGAGTGTCGAGAAGTGGCTACTATTCGACTGGCCGAATATCAACAAAAACTTGCTTGGTGTTATAACTGAAGTGTAAAGACAAGGAAATTTGGTGCTGGAGATTTGGTGCTGAGGAAAGCAGTGGGGAATATGCGAGATACAAACGTCGGGAAATTAGCCCAGACTTGGGAAGGGCCCTACTGAGTTACTGCCATCACTGGCGCTGGAGCATATTACTTAGAGGACCTGAACGAGAGACCATTACCCCAGCCGTGGAATGTCAATAACCTCAAGAAGTTTTATCACTGATCGGCTGAACACTAAGTTGTAAGTTAAGTGCAACATCGTGTATGCGTTTTACTAAAAAGGATTGTGGTGATTACCTATGCAAACATACTTAATTCTATTATTGAAAATCTTAAAATTTATCCTAAGGACAGAGACCTGATCCTCGGTTCGATCCATTTCACCGAGCAGGTTTAAAACTTAAAAGTTATCCTAAGGACAGAGACCTGATCCTTGGTTCGACCCATATCACCAAGCAGGTTGAAACCTTAAAAGTTTTCCTAAGGACAGAGACCTGATCCTCGGTTCGATCCATATCACCGAGCAGGTTTAAAACTTAAAAGTTATCCTAAGGACAGAGACCTGATCCTCGGTTCGATCCATATTATCGAGCAAGTTGAAACCTTAAAAGTTATCCTTAGGACAGACACCTGATCCTCGGTTCGATCCATATCACTAAGCAGATTGAAACCTTAAAAGTTATCCTAAGGATAGAGACCTGATCCTCGGTTCGATCCATATCACCGAGCAGGTTGAAACCCTAATAGTTATCCTAAGGACACTTAATAGTTATCCTAAGGATAGAGACTTGATCCTCAATTCGATCCATATCACCGAGCAGGTTGAAACCTTAAAAGTTATCCTAAGGACAGAGGCCTGATCCTCAGTTCGATCCATATCACCGAGCAGGTTGAAACCTTTAAAGTTATCCTAAGGACAGAGACCTGATCCTCGGTTCGATCCATATCACTGAGCAGGTGGAGACCTCAAAAATTATTCTAAGGACAAAAACCTGATCCTCGATTCGATCCATATCACTGAACAGGTGGAAACCTCAAAAATTATTCTAAGGACAGAAACCCGATCCTTGGTTCGATCCATATCGCCAAGCGGGTGAAAATCTTAACAAAGCTTTCTAAGGACAGATACCTGATCCTCGGTTCGATCCATATCACCGAGCAGATGGGAACCTTAAAGGTCACTCTAAGAACAGAATCCCGATCCTTGGTTCAAGACAATACCTAAGGACAAAAACTCGTCGTACAATTCCAAAAAAATCGCCTAGCTAAAATTACCCAAAACAGATAATCTGCACCTCGGCCCCCTATATCACATATCTAATATAAGGAAGCTAACATATGTTGAAGAGTTTTCCAGCCGTTGAGGATCCGATTCATTCTACTCCTCCCAACCTAATGGTTAGAGGGGTACGTATACACAAGAAATAAAAAATGTATAGTCAACCGCATAGTATTAAGCATCCACAAAATCAGTAATGATGAGTGTCCGGCAAAATAAACCTTGATCAAATTAACCAATGTCTTGTCACCAAAACTTGATGACCATATAAATACTTAAACCAGAAAATAAATAATTGTTCTGCCACCATAACTCGGTGGCATAGGCAAATTTACTTAATAAAAGAAACTATTTAAATAAAGAGAGGAGCGAAAGTAAACAGCAAAAGTCCGGTTCGGCAATCACACTGTGTGGTCAGCAGGCTGTGCATGGGCGCTGGTCTCGGTCGGCTGCGGGTTTGCTGGATGTTGTACGAGGTCTTGGCCGAGTTGGTCTCTATCAAGGGGGTTACTAGTGGCTTCCATTTCATCTATCTCCACATGAGAGTCAATCTGCTCCACCAGCTCCCTCATATTGGTATTCTCTTCTTCGTTGGCAGGCCAGGAGCATTTTACATAGCAGGAGCAGGGTTCGGGAATGGGATCTGGCCGGGATCCCTTAAAAGGGAATCCTCAGGGACTCCCAAGGCTTACAATGCTGCTAACCAGCCTTCCTCAAAGTCCAGCTTCCGGGCGGCCCTGATAACGGGCTCGGTAGAAATCTCTGCGTCGGTAAATCCCTCGTTATACCATTTGTTTTCACATGTGTCCAGCGCTGCCCTTAGGTCGACCAATTTCTCAGTCCATGCAGTATTCATGCTCTCGGCCTCCGCCAATTTCACTTCAATCTCCCCCAGCTTGGCCTGCATCTTCGAATACTTCTTTTCTGCAGTTGCTCTGGCTTTCTCGACCATAGTAGCTTTTTTCTCCACAGTCGTAGCAGTCACAGCCTTTTCCTTCACCGTCACCTCGGCCACATCTTTAAGGGCTTTCTCTCGACCGGCATCCTCGGCAAGATCTTTTAGTCGTCCGTCGAGTATATACGCCAGTTGAGCGGCCTGATTAAGTGACAATGATAAGTATGAAAACAAGAAAAGTGAGCCAGCGTTTAAAAAAAAAAAAAAAAAACAACAACAACTACAACAAAAGTTTACCGCGATGGTATGCCACTGCAACCTTCTCCCCATAGATTCCTCGGTACCCTATTCAAAAGCGTGCATGTCCTTGGGCAAAAGAAGTCCGCGTGCTAGAGATTGAGCCACGCAACCCCCCTCCCCTTTTTCCCACACCCGTACACACGCATTGGAAGGGAGAGGCTTGTCATCTAACAGAAAAGAAGACTGCCACTCCTGTGCGGCTTGAGAGGAGGATGCCATGTGTGTTCCGGTCTGAACCGTAGGCTCATGGATGACAATGCCACTAGATGGCTGGGAAGGAGTCCTAGTAAGCTCATCACCCAGGCCGGGAGTCTGTCCAGTTGTACAAGGCCTCTTCCGCTGCCGAGTGGGCGCAGGAGGCAGAGGAGGAGGGGTCTGGCCACGACCTTGGGGCAGTTGTTGCTATGTGGGAGGTCTGAAGCTGAGAATGAAACGACTGATTGACATCGTCCTGCGTGTCACCATGTCTTCACCTGGATCGGTTTCGGTTTCAAAATGGTTGGTAGGCTCGGTGATTACTTCCTCGGCTTCTTGAATGGGAGCCTCAAGGCCTACTTGGGCTTCGGGTTGGGGAGGGGCTTCAAGTTGAATTTGCTCGCGTGCCCGTTCTCGGTGCTCACGAGACACACGTTTGGCAGACTCGTCCTGCATTGGTTCACGCTCGTCAGAGCAGATGTACCGGTGATGCTGTGAATTTTAGGGGAAGGAAGTTTGCGTGCCACACGTCAATGTATGATAAAAGAGGACTGTCAACTAGTAAAGTTTGGCTGAAAGCTTGCCAAGTAAAGTATACGGGATCGGCTCCAAGAATCAAATGGAACACTCGGAGCTGTCCGTCCGAATGAACAAAAATTTCAGACTTGAGCACGAAGTTCAAATCCTGTACATGCACTACCCTGATGTCTGGGATGAACACTCTGCCGTCTGTAACAAAAGAAAGAATAATAATAACGCGAGCGAGTATCGGAACAAGCAAGTCCATTACAGCTAAATGTATAACTACATAAAATAATGAATGGAAAATAAAGGCAAGTTAATGATCGGAACGAACCCACTTCGCACCTCATGAAGGGACAGGGGATTTCACCGGCAAACCAATTGCCGCTCACCCGAACGAATTCCCTGGCAGAGTTCTTATTTGAGTCAGGTAGGCAGGAGATCAGCCGTACCCTCATGTCTCTAACCTTTAAGTAATAATTTGTTTTCTTGTTCCCACATAAACTGTACATGTGGTTTATGTCATGATGGTCTAACTATAAACCGAACATCTGATTCAACCTACTCACACAACTAACTACCCGATAAAAGTTGGGGGGAAGTTGATCGGGGCATAGCCCATAGTATCTAAGAGTATTGAGCAAGAGAGGGTCTACAAGAAATCTAACCCCACCCCCTAGAATTGCCATTAAAGGGAAAAAAGCAGTGTAGCCCATTATGTGGAGAACGATTTTGCTCTCATGGCAATACGCCACCTCCACATCATCTGGGATGTTAAAGCCTTGCCTAAACGTGGCCAAAGTCGCCTCTGTATCTAGAAGAAAGGCGTGCCCCATCCCAAACCTTAAAAAGAAAGAAAATGAAGGAAAAGTTTGGAAAAAGAAGAAGAGGGGAAGAAAACTTACTTTGAGTTCTAAGAAAGGGAGGAATTCTGGGTTGAAGAATAAATGCACGGATAAATGCATGGCAGAGAGGGAACTCAAAGAGTGGAAAGTGAAAAAGTAAAAGAATGATTTGGATTGGACTATTTATAGGGGCCAAAGGGAAATAAGCAACGGTTAAACAGCAATAATAAGGATTAATTAGCAATAATGAAGCAAACCTTACGGATACCAATGCCAACTGACGCCCGCGCTGCCTTGGTTCATGAACCATTAGTTAATGATGATGACTGAATCGAATGGCCAAATCCAACACGCCTTTTGAGAACGCATTAATGAGCCTCTGGAGCTTCTGGAGTACCCTAGGTGTCCCCCCATCATCAGACTTCTCGGGCAACAAATGCCTTTTCGATTCCTTGATTCTTGCCGAGGTCTAGGCACGAATCAAAAAGGGGCTAATGTACGGCACTCTATACCCGAACCCATTTGGGCCTAGAACCTTGATATGAAGATGCGGCCCATGAGCCTGACCTTTTTCTACCTAGAAGCCTAGCCCAAATCCATACCAATTGCGAGCTCAGGTTTTGCTATCCGATCCTTGCTTGGCAAACCTTTCCCGAGCAACGGAGAAAGAACGGTGTTTAAGCACAATACCCTTTCCATACTCTGCAGTGCCGTAGCGATTATCTCTGCCAAGCATATCTGCGGGAGTGGCAACCAAGTTCCAAGGCCACTCTCACCACACTCCACTCCCACCTAACCATCCACTAATGATTAACAACATTGGACCTCCCATTGCACTAGCAACGGAAGTAATCATAGCCCTTCCACTAATATAGAGTTATAAATATGAGAAGTGGGGGAAGGAAAATGGTTGGTTGAGAGGTTCTTTAAAAAACAGAGAGTAGGAAAGAAAGACTGATTTAGAGAGCAAGAGAGCAAGGGAGCAAGGGAGTGAGAGAGTGAAAGAGGAAGAGAGAGAGGGGGAGAGAGCTTCATTAAGTCTCTGGGCCGAGAACGACCCAAAGTAGGAAATCCAAAGCCCACGTTACAAGTAAGTTGTGAGCCTAGGTGAGGCCAGGGCTAACAACCTCATTTAGGCACGCACTGATATAATTTCAATTTTCAAGAAAAATAATTTGAAATCCCATATCCTAACCTACTCTCTCTCTCTCTCTCTCTCTCTCTCTCTCTCTCTCTCTCTCTCTCTCTGTGAAGAAATTTTGTGTCTATGACTGTGTGTGTGAGTTATGTATTCTAAGGTTTTGAGCTTGATGTGATTCTTTTAAGGAAGCAATTTAGTGAGTTTTTATCATTTATTTGGTTCTTGAGTTAATTTTTTAAGGACCATCAAGTGTGATTGTCAACACAACACGAAGATAACTTGTTTTGATTTGTTGCAATTTTGCTCTAGAGGAAAATTCGGTACCATCAACCAAGAGAATGAAAGCAAAGTAAGCTAATAAAGCTCCAATCTTTGACAATGGAATAATTAAGGAATACTCATTACTTCTTTAATAAGAAATATTTTTCCTTTTATGTCAAGGAGAATCCTTGTTTTCCATGTCAAGTAAATTCATTTTCTTCTATACTAAGGAAACCCAAAACAAAACTAATTAAGAATTTGAGGCAATATTCAACAAATCCCCACATTGACTCAAATTACATCAAGCAATCTTCATTTTTTATTGAAAGAACTCTGCCGTAATCCAAGCAAGCTTTCCTTGAACAATTTGATCATTGATTCCACATCTAAGCCAAAACCTGTGCGCACATCTACCTTGAATGAACTTCAAAGATGCACTAGACATAATTTTCTCTTTAACTTCATCAAGATCCAACCTTGAGTCTTGATACCAATTGTTATGCAACAGTAGAAGCTATAACATCAATTATTGTTATTTGAGTCTCGCACAAGTGCATTCACATAAACAAGAAAATAAAACATCCACAAGAGACAACAATATTTTGTGTGATTCATCCAACTCCATGCCCATATCCATGGGCAAGGCTAACCAAAATATCCACTATCAACTATATGGATTACAATGACATTAATTAACACTCACAAACCCAAAGCCCCAATTCATCCAATAACTCTCTTACACTCACAAAACAAACAAACTCTCTGCACACAACAAAACAAACAAACTCTTTGCACACAACCATGAGTAATCTTGATTTCAACCCCCCAAAAATCTACCAAATTACTCTTTGGGAAACCCACTTATATTCTTCTAGCAGTTTTTTTCCTCTCCCTATATGGGAGGAATATTGGCATAAGCCACCAAACCCTTTGCAATAGTGCCTATTTATAAGGTTTCAAACTCATTCCTTGATGGATAAGAAATACTCATTACTTCTTCAATAATGAATATTTTTCTTTCTAATGTCAAGGAGAATCATTGTCTTCCACACCAAATAAATTCCTTGTTTTATACACTAAGGAAAAACATTCCCTTCTACGTCAATGAAATCCAAACCAAACTAATTAGGAATTTGAGAAAATATTGAACAATTATTAATATTTTTTTGATAAATAATTAAATTGGTTATTACTTGTTAGTTGCAATGCATGAATTTATGAAGCAAGTTTGATTTATTGTAATGTCTTTTACATGGTAATTGTAACTTTATTGATTGTGCCCCTCTTGATTCCAGGTTTAAAGGGAAATCAAATAAGAGGCTCATTGCTTATTTCTATGAATGAAGTTAACAACATCCAAAATAAGGTTCCATGTGGACTGTAATGCAGAGCAATGCAGATATGATATTTGGTGGCATTACAGCTATTTGTGGACTATTGAGAATGATAGTTGGAGGCTTTGTTCTTGATTTTATGACTAACACCATTCCAAATGCTTTTTTTAAGGTAGGTGCTTTCAAGTTTAGAGAAGGACCTAGAATTACCTTCCTTGATACTTTTCTTAACCATTCATGTTTTATTTTCTTCTTCTTAGGTTGTATGGCATACAAGAGTCAAGAGTGAGATAATCAAATATTTGTTATAAGGCAAGTTTACTTACATTGTACAGAATCTTTGAACAGTTGAGCATGCTGTGAATTTCATTGGCTTGTTTTGAAATAACTTTAATTTTTTTTTTTTGGGGGGGGCGGGGTGGGGTGGGTTTAAATTTTCAAGTTTGATCCAGTGAAGTCTGACCAGATATAATACCGTGTCACTTACTATACAGATGAAGCTTTAGGGAATTAAGAAAACCTCTAGGAAGGCCTTATACAATTCAATTATTCATTATGTACAATCATCATACCAAAATATTTTCACCTTAACTTCACCACTAAAGTTTATGATCTTATGTGATGCTTCATATTCGTGCTGTTAATTGGAAATGTAGATAATTGAACTTTTTATGTGAAATTGTTCAATGTTGTGACACATTTTCTTGCAAAAAGATATTGTAATGATGCGTCTATCATGGTTCTTTTGTACATGTTAATTAATTTGATTTAATCATCTTCGATGCTCAACATTGCTAACGAATGTTTTCTAAATTGCTGCTTAGGTGGTTTGCCCTTTTTAAATATGCTCTGTGAGTGATATTGAAAATCCACATAGTGCTATAACGTTTTTCAAAGGGTTATGTGTACAGTGTATCTCTATGCATAAGATTTCACCTCGGAGATTTGGGCATAATCTTAATATGCTCATCCTTTTTATAAGTCCTGCAGTGAAATTGATATGGCATGTTGACAGTTGTTGGGGATGTTTTGCGACAAGGGCCAAAAATGCAAGAACAGCCTAAATCTTCCCTTGGGTTCTTTAGAAGTGATTATTTGTGAGGAGTATCATGACAAAAAATTCCAATATTTAGTGAGTAGAGACTAATGGTGCTTTAACAAGAGAGAAATCAAAATGAGTTGAAATACAAGAAAATGTAGAAAAAGTAAGGGAGTCAATCTCGTATCAGAGGCTGTACCGGTTTCGCCGGTAGAACGATATATTTCGGTACCGGTCAATACCGATATATCATTTCGAGTTCACTGCTATTTTCTATAATAATAATAATAATAAAATTTTACCATAAAACATTACCTCAATTGAAAATAAATTATTCATGATTTTAGTCTTTAGCATCAACTAAAAGAAAAAAAAAAAAAAAGAAAAAAAAAAAAGAAAAAAAGGAAAAAAAAAAAAAAAAAAAAGCTTAATTGTTCATTGCATACTAAGAAAACAAATAATACAAGTAAGTTATCATTCTGCCCTTACAAAATTTGAAAATTACAAAACTAAAAAAAAAAAAAAAGGCTTTTTCTTAGTATCGACTGGTATGCCCCAAATCGGACAGTACGGTCGGTATTTAAACCGACACATAATAGCTGCATTTCGGTATTGGTGCACATATCGAAACTGTAAATACCAGCCGTACCGGCCGGTACGGTACGGTATCAACCACCTTGAGAAAAAGTACACAAATCTAAAATTTTGACCCACAGTCAGCCAGAAGAGGAAATTGAGAGAGGTCGTGAAGAAAAGAGGGAAGGTTCCCCTATTCCCATATTTCCATCCCCAAGTTTCGGAAATGTGAGAATGCATCCTCGTTGAATGGGTTTTTGCTTTAAAATTAATAACAAAAGTGCAGAAAAATACATAAAAACAATTGGTTTGAAACTTTGATCCACATTTAGCGAGAAGAGTAAATTGAGAGCAGTCGTGAGGAAGAAAAGGAAGGTTCTCTTGTACCCATGTTTCCACCCCAAGCTTCAGAATTGTGAGAATGTTAGTTGGCTGAATAGGCTTTTACTCTAAAGTTTCAGCTCCAAGGGTAAAACGTGGTTGGTCTATTTTGAATCTAATTGGGACCTTTTATATTGAGTTTCAAGTGCTCTTAGTGACTGGTTTTGGGCAAGGAGAGAGGTTTTGGACCTCCTAAGTGCTAAATTGATATTTGGTTTAGATTTGCTTTAATTGGGTTTAAGAATTAGCTTGCTTTATGCATAATTAAGGAAATATTTGACTAAGCCCCATTAATTGGCTCCTCATTTTCAGTTGTTTTAGACTCTTGAGAGGCTCACCTAAGCAAGGGCTAACAACTGGAGGAGTCAACTATGTTTTAAAGGCAAAAAAGAGTTAGGGTAGAAACTTTAGGCCACAGTCATCCAAAGTATAAAAGCTCTTTTGGGGTGGAAATGTAGGGTACAAAACCTAATCCATGAGCTTGAGGTGCTACCAACGTCCCTTGCCCACATAGTAGCACGCTTGAGTTGGGCTTATGCAAAAAGTCCGAAGGAAATCGACTCATACCTTCCAAATCACACTTCCTCAGTTTCCCCAATAAGTTGCATGGGCTTGAGCCATGCTTAAAGGAATAAAATAAAAATATAATACATGAATTAAGCTTGTAGAAAAAATGTGTCACTAAAATGGGTATCAACAATAGTTTTACACTCTGCTTTGCTTAGCCTTTTGCTTGAATGTTTTTCATCCCTAGTGGCCATGATTTGGTCAAGTATACATACCACGCGTTGCATTTGAAAACATGGATTAATATATGATAATTGAAAATAATATGACAAAATTCACCTCCAAATATCCATTCTGCTTAACCCTTTTCCATTGAACTCCAAGTTTATTTGTCCAAATATAGTATCAATAAGCAATTTCTGATTTAATAAGGAATTTTTCTTGTTTACCTTGATTAACTGCAATAACTTTCTTTTTAAATATCAAATTGTCAATTGTTCAAATATCGCATCCGCTTTCAGGGCTTTTACCTGGATTTTCTTGGCTAGGTTTGCACTTCTTAGTGCAAGCTTGGCTTTTGCTTTTTATGAACTACTGAAAATTTTGTGTTTATTAAATAAGTACATGCTAAAATTGATTAGAGAATGAGAGAGAGACCTAATGCTTCAGCACTATGGCTGAAACTGTTTGTCAAAACGCATTGTAGTATAGTACTAAAAACTAGCTACAAATCAAATTGTCCATATATGTATATTTATACATAATATATGCAAGTTGTACAGAGAACTCATAGTTCGTGTTTATACTTTAGCCGTTGAGATTGGCTGCTTGTGATTTCGATATGAATTTTACGTTTGAATACACAAGTTGGGAGAGTATGACAAATTACTCGTAAGTATTTTTAGATGCACTTCAAAGGTTGGAAAATAATTTCCCATAACCTCCATGTGGTAATATCGTTGCCCAGTATATTTAAAATTTTCATGTTTAATACTTTCTCTCTGTGGCACGTCCGCGTGCTAGGTGGCATTTATTTGGTTGACTCTTTTTTTTTTTGAGAAGTAGAGTTTCAATTTATGGTGTCTGCTCTTAATAATTGCCATTTATCATCATACTAAGACACTAGTTGGTTTTTGGTGTAGGCGGAGATAGACCTCTAAATCTCATGTTAACCATGTACTATGGGGTTTTTTTAAACCTCCATTCTGTATTGAGAGATTCCATATACAAGGGTTTTGAGGTGGGAGTTGTCCAATGGGTTCTAAAGAACTTTTCAATTACATACATTCATCTCTTTGCAATGTAATTAAAAATTTTCAATTACATATGATGATGCAGAAATCGTCAGTCAAGATGATCGTTCAATAGGAGAGCGGACCAAGATTGTCCAGATCCCTGTAAGAACGAATGAATAAAGAAAAAGGAAGGAAAACTGGTGTGCTGCTTGCCATAGAGCCTTCGATGGTGAAATCAGATAAGTTCTTCTTTGGAAAAGAACTTGGACTGAAAGTCTCCAGTCCAGTCGCACCCATACATATCCTTCGACTTGCCTGAAGTGGCACTGCCACAGTTGAGGGTAATATCATCAGCAAGGGCATAACGAGGAGGTGTGGAAGAAGCTACTAGTGTGATTTGATAAAGAAGGTAGAATAAGCAGACGATGGAAACAATAGGTGTTAGCATCGGGAGATTCCTCATGGGAGCAAGAGACAAATTGAGGAAAACAAAAATAACTGAGAGGGGAAAGGCTGCTTTTATTGCTACTTTATAAAGGTAAATAACACCATTATTGAGTTATATGATCAAGCTATATATCTATCCCTTTTTTCTTTTCTTTTTCTTTCCAGGCTTTACCATTACGGCTTTTCATTAGTTCATCCTAATTGCTAGAGGTATCTTTTTAGCTTTTAGCATCTCAAAAACTCACTTTTATCTATTTTAACATACCATTTTATAACACCTTTATTAGTTCTATTTTTTTACCAATTAAAATAATATAAATAACTTAAAGAAATGCTAACAAATGCCTTTAAGACATTGATTAATAATATATTTACAGAAATTTTTTATAAGAAAAGAAAAAAAAGTAATTAATTTTTTGACAAATTTTTTCTTTTTCCATAAGAGTGGTGTTAAAACTTTCATAAAATAGATTGTTAACCAATGTCCTGGCACTCGTTAGCTTAACCCAATAACTTATTAGAATAATAATAAAAACATCCTCCCCCCCCCCCCCCCCCCCCAAAAAAAAACTTATTGTGGCAACCATAGCCCACGGTGGTAGGAAAAAAAAAAGCTACTGTCATGAAAACCACCACCAAAACAATAGCCACAACTACAACCACCACCACCACCATGGAAACCACTGCCAAAACCCACACCACACAATTAACACAACCCCACCGTACACAAACCCACACCCATCTTTCTCTATATTTGAAGATCCATCTTCTTATTCTTGTACTCTTTCAGCTACAAGGCAACATTCTCCAGTGATCCAAGACTTCCCACAGTGACTTCACCACTAATATCAGTCTCAGTACATGAAGAGCTAAAAGAAACTGTGCTTTTGGCTAGAATAGCAAGTATTCCATTACACAGTGCACACACAAACCCACACCCAATCGGTGGAGTTGGTTGGGAACAAGGTTTGGGCATGGTGGGGGATTGCGTTGTGGGCAAGATGGCTTGGCAAGAGCATGATTGGGAGAGAGATGGGTTGGCGATGGGGCTTGGGTCGGCGAGAAGGAACAAAGATGGCTGATCGAAGAGAGAGTTTGGGTGAGCGGTGAGTTAAGGAAGAAGGATGAATCGGAGCTAGGCAGGGGAGATGGAAGATTGGGCTTGGGTCGGTGAGAGTGGAGAAAGAGAGAGCTTGGGTCAGACTATGAAGACAGTGAGTGGAATGGAGGAAAAAAAAAAGGAAAGAAAAAAAATGAAATAAATATTATTTTAATGGGAGGTAGAATAAAATATATTATTTGCATTTAGCATTTTGAGCTACAGCTACAATGTACAACTATTTAGAGCTGTACACTGTAGCTGAGTAGTTAAATTATCACCATCAATGCAACCATTTTTTTATATTGTAGTGTTAAAAATAGTAATTTAACTTTTTAACACCACTACTACTAATGTTTCATGGAAGAAGCTACTTTGATGTGGTCTTTTTTTTTTTTTTTTTTTTTTTTTTTTGAGGGGGACTTTGATATGGTCAAGAAGGAAGAAAAAGCAGAAGATGGAAAATGATAGGACCGACAGGCCCTTTTTCCTAGACGAGGTAATCAAATATCTCCGTCAATATATCCACGTCACTGACGAAGGTAGGGAAGCCATTCAATGCAATCAATAATGCCTCAGACAGTTACAAGACCAGCTGTACAGACCATTGGAGGCCCGTCAAAGACTATATTACTGAGCATAAAGCGTTAAGAAGACAGGCATTAAAACCACAATAACAACCATAACGACTAGGAGGTGTGGAAACATATATAAACCCTTCACAGCACCGATACAAGGTACAAAAACTCACCTAGAAGTATTCATAGACACTCTGATATCCATTATTCTATTATTATTCTCTAAAGAAGGAGGTGTGGAAACATATATAAACCCTTCACAGCACTAACACAAGGTACAAAAACTCACCTAAAAGTATTCATAGACACTCTGATATCCATTATTCTATTATTATTCTCTAAAGACTTCCATATACTGACTTTGGCATCGAAGACGTGGTGGTAGGCACCACACCAGTGACCACCTTAAGGGAGCAATCATTCTACATTTGCAGAGACTCTGACGAGGACCCAGCTCCATCTGGACAAACTTACAAAGACTGACGATTTGTACTTCATCAGTTTGGCACCGTCTGTGGGGATGACATTTTCGCACTCAAGTTCGAAAGCGTGGTTCCAATTAATTCCTAAATTCAGATGGAGTCCAACCAAGATCTTGCAACCCTAGCCCTGCAAATTCAAGCCCTTACAGATAGCATGGAAGAACTCACTAGACAGAATCAGGAGATGAGGCAACAGCTTCAGCAGGAAGAGAATCGGTCGAGGGCCAATCAAGAAGATGAAAGAGATAGCCATAGAAAGAGCGACCGTTGAGGACCAGCTACTCCAGATGAATCAAACTCAGACCTTCTTTGGGAAATGAGAAAGGAGATGGATGAGCTGAGAAATGCTATTAAAGGAAAGACAGATCGAAGCCTAGATAGAATGGTCAGGATAACATATTCGCCTTTTACTACGGCAATCCTAGAATGCCTAGTGCCGTCGAAATTTCGCCTGGCCCAGCTTGAACCATTCGACGGACTTAAGGACCCTCTAGACCACCTCAACACCTTCAAGACGACCTAGGCCTCCAACAGCCTCCTAACGAAATACTGTGTCATTCCTTTCCAACCACTCTCAAAGGAGCTGCAAGGGAGTGGTTCACAAAGTTACCAACATCATCCATCGACAGCTTTGAACAGTTGGGCAATACCTTTTTACGCCACTTCTTCGGAGGACAACGCCCAAAGTGGCCAACAAACCACTTACTCACCATTAGACAAGGGGAGAAAGAGACCCTGAGGTCGTACGTGAAGCGCTTTACTCAGGAAACTCTAGAGGTAGATGAAGCTGATTCCAAGGTGCAGTTAATGACCTTTAAAGCAGGGTTGAAATTGAAGGAGTTCGTGATTTCGCTTGTAAAGAATCCTTCTAAGACAATGGCAGAGAAGCTCCTGAAGGCATAAAAGTACATGAACGCTGAAGATGCCTTAGCCGCGATAAAGGACAAAGGAAAGACCATTGAAAAGGGAAGGAAGGAGGACGATCGTAGAGTGCGAAAAAGGGAGTGCCCAGATCGTCAGACCAATAACAGGGGTAAAAGGAAAGATGAAAAAACTCCTCGGACGGTAAAATTTACTCCCTTAGAAAATTTTGGCACAGATTAAAGATGAGCACTATCTCAAATAGCCTAGGTCATTGCATTCGTCACCGAACGTGTGTGATAAGAAGAAGTATTGCCATTTCCATAAGGATCACGACCATTACACAGAAGATTGAAAAGACCTGAAGGAGCAAATAGAGGAGCTCATACGAAAAGGGAAATTGCAGAGATTTGTTAAAAAGGGGGAGTATAGTAGATCCAGGGACGATGACAAGGGTAAACGTGAAGCCTCACCAAGGGACGAGGATCGTACGCCCCAATGGCCGCCCAACGTGATTGGGGAGATAAAATGATCACAAGCGGGCCATCCACAGTAGGGTCATTCAAGTCCCTCAGGAAGTCATACCAGAGGCAGGTGAACAACGTCCACAGGATGCTCTCAGTGAAACAAAGACGAATGGATAGGGACATATTTTTCTCTAAAGAAGATACCAGAGGGGTGAAGCAGCCTCATGATAACCCCTTGGTTATAATGCTCACAATAGAAGGATTCAATACCAGGAGAATCCTCGTGGACAATGGCATCTCTGCAAACATCATCTACCTCTCCGCTTTTCAGTAGCTAAAATTAGATCCAAGAAGGCTGCGCCCATTTGATTCCCCCCTCGTCAGTTTCAGTGGAGACAGAGTGTATCCCAAAGGCATAGTGACACTGACAGTCATAATAGGGACTCACCTGAAGTAGCTGACTCGTAAGTTGGATTTCTTGGTGGTAGACTATCTTTCATCTTTCAATGTGATCATCGAGAGGCCCACACTTAACTATTGTAAAGCAGCCACGTCCACCTATTGCTTGAAGGTAAAGTTCCCAATAGAAAACGGTGTGGGCGAGGTAAAAGGAGATCAATTACTGGCCAAGGAATGCTATCAGGCTGTGTTAGCTACAAAAGAAAACCATACATGGATGATCGAGGAGAAAGAAGAAGATAAAGTGGAAACCCTGGAGACAGTGGAATTGGTCGAAGGAGAAACAGCAAGGACGACCAAAATAGGGACGACATTGAGCCCGGAGATGATGATGAGACTCGTCTAGTTCCTTAAAGAGAACCTGGACTTCTTCGCATGGAGTCACGAGGACATGCCAGGTATATCCCCAAAAGTCATCTAACACAGGCTAAATGTGGATCCCGAGAAGAAGCCCGTCAAGCAGAGACGATGGGTCTTCGCTCCAAAATGAAATCAAGCAATTACAGACGAGGTTAACAAGCTGTTGTCAGCAGGCTTTATCCGAGAAGTCTACTACCCAGATTGGCCCGCCAATGTCGTCCTACTGAAGAAAGCAAATGGAAAAATGGAGAATGTGCATGGATTTCACGGACCTGAACAAAACTTGCCTAAAAGACAGTTTCCCTCTTCCTAGGATAAACCAGCTAGTAGATTCCACAACATGGCATAAACTACTGACGTTCATGGACGCATTCTCGAGATACAATCAGATAAAAATGGCTGAAGAAGACCAAGAGAATGCTGCTTTCATTACGAGCCAAGGGCTCTATTGCTATAAGGTAATGCCCTTCGAACTGAAAAATGCAAGAGCTACCTACCAGAGGTTAGTGAATAAAATGTTCAGCAAGCAGATTGGGAAAAATATGGAGGTATATGTGGATGAGATACTCGTCAAGAGTAAAGAAGAGCTTGCTCATCTAGAAGACCTTAAAGAAACATTCGCCACACTCAAACAATACCAGATGAAGTTGAACCCTAGTAAGTGTGCATTTGGAGTAGCCTCGAGGAATTTCTTGGGGTTCATGGTGTCCTAAAGGGGGATAGAAGCAAACCCAAAGAAGGTGCGAGCCATACTCGATATGACATCACCAAAGATTGTTAAGAAAGTCCAGAAGCTCACAGGAAGAATAGTGGCACTCAACAGGTTCGTATCTAGAGCGATGGACAAATGCTTACCCTTCTTCAAGACATTGAAGCGAGCTTTTTCTTGGACTGACGAATGTGAGATAGCTTTCCAAGAACTCAAGCGCTACCTAAGCAATCCACCCTTCTTGAGTCCGTCTAAGGTGGCAGTATTAGCCATAGTCGTAAGTGTAGCCTTAGTTCGAGAAGAGGATAGGAAACAGCTCTCAGTCTACTATGTTAGCCAGGCTTTCCAGGGGGCAGAAGCCAAGTACCCGAGTATTGAGAAGATTGCATTTGCATTAATAGTAGCTTCTCATAAGCTACGACCCCATTTTCAAGCGAACCCCATCTTGCTAATGACGGATCAACCAATAAAAAAGTCCATGAAGAACCCCGAGGCAGCAGGGAGAATGGTCCAATGGGCCATCGAGCTTAGCCAGTTCAACATCAAGTACCACCTTAGGACGGCTATTAAAGCACAGGCATTGGCGGATTTCATCACCGAGTTCACCATCCCAGACGAGGACAACCCCCCCGATTAAGTAGAACGATGGACGATACAAACTAATGGTTTGTCAGCCCAAAAGAGGGGAGGAGTAGGGGTCGTCATCATCACCCCTGATAGAGAAACGCTTGAATATGGAGTCCAGCTAAAATTCCTGGCCACCAATAATGAAGCTGAGTACGAAGGAATATTAACGAGGCTGAGGGTTGGAAAAGCACTAGGAGCTAAAAATTTGCTCATCTAGAGTGATTCTAAGCTAGTAATATGGCAGATAAAGGAGGAATATGGAGCAAAGGAGGAGAGGATGTAAAAATACCTTAAGCTGACGAAGCATTTAACACAGGAGTTTGATAGGGTGAAATTCGAGCAGATCCCCAGAAGCTTAAACATGATAGCAGACAAGATTGTGAAGCTAGCATCGTCAGAAGAAAGATCAACTAGCATGGGCTTAGAGCTGGAAGTCTAAAAATATCCCAACATTGAAGAAGTCCCTACATTTGCAATCCAAAGCACAAGTAGCTTGATGACCCTGATCATATCCTTCCTTCAAGATGGATACCTCCCCCAGGACGTCGAGGAGGCCAAGAAGGTTAGGAAGAGAGCAACTAGATTCACGATCCTAAATGACACCTTGTACAAAAGAGGCTTTTCTATGCCCTACTTGAAATGCGTTGACGAAGAGGAAGCCAAGTATATCCTAGAAGAAATCCATGAAAGGGTTTGTGGAGACCATGCAGGCCCCAGATCCTTGGTAAGCAAAGTTATTAGAACAAGCTACTTCTGGCCTACTATGAAAGTAGACGCAAGGGAGCTTGTCAAGAAGTGCAACAAGTGTCAGAGGTTTGGGAATATCCAATGCCTTCCAGCCGAGAGACTGACGATGATAGCCTCCCCTTGGCCATCTGCACAATGGGGAATTGACATCGTTGGCCCACTACCCTGAGGTAAGGGACATGTGAAGTTTCTACTAGTTGCTATTGATTACTTCACAAAATGGGTTGAAGTGGAAGCATTGTCAACCATCACCAAAGCAAAAATCCAGAGCTTCGTATGGAAGAACATAATTTGCAAGTTCGGGATTCCATGGACGATCATATCAAATAATGGGTGGCAATTCGACAGTCAAGGCTTTAAAGATTTTTGTTCAAGTCTAGGGATTAAGAACCAATTTTCATCCCTAGGACACCCACAAGCAAACGAATAGACAGAGGTCACTAATCGGACACTACTCAAGATCATCAAATTCAGGTTGGATGACGCTAAGGGAGCTTGGCCCGAGGAATTGCCCAATGTCTTGTGGGCTTACAAGACTACAACAAGAACCCTAACAGGAGAAACCCCCTTCAAACTCACTTATGGCACCGAGACAGTAAACCAGGTTGAGGTGGGAATAACCAGCATCAGATGAGAGATGTTCCACGAGGAAAGCAACGACAATAGACTGAAAGTCAACCTAGACTGCTTAGACAAGGTCAGGGATGGAGCTTCTAACAAGATGATAAAGTACCAACAGAAGATGGCCGAGTACTACAACAAGAGAGTAAAACTCAGAAGACTTGACATAAGGGACCTTGTCCTACGCAAAGTCACCCTGACAACCAAAGACCCGGCCCAAGGAAAACTCGACCCAACCTAGGAAGGTCCCTACCATGTCGTCCATTACTCTAGACAAGGCAGCTATCATTTGGAGACCTTAAACGGGCAGAGACTTCCACGACCATGGAACATTGAGCAGTTGAAGAAGTACCACCAATAGATGTAACAGAAAAAATTATTCATTTTTGAAAGTAATAAAAGATCTATTCAACCAATGACTTAATGCAAGCAAACCCAGCAGCTTAGAAGCCAAAAATGACAAGATCCCTTAAAAGAGTGTAAGTCACAAAAATTAGCTAAGTAACAAGATTCTGCCTAGACGGATATAAGTTACTGACGGAGCCATAAAAATGACAAGATCCCTTAAAAGGGTGTAAGTCACAAAAATTGGCTAAGTAACGAGATTCCGCCTAGAGGGATGTAAGTTACTGACGAAGCCATAAAAATGACAAAATCCCTTAAAAGGGTGTAAGTCATAAAAGTTGGCTATGTTACAAAATTCCGCCTAGACGGATGTAAGTTACTGACAGAGCCATAAAAATGACAAAATCCCTTAAACGGGTGAAGTCACGAAAAAGAAATTTCGGCCAACAAAGACTTCGCCTAGATAGGTATAAGTTACTGACGAGTTAATACCCTTCAAAAGTGCAAGTCACAATAGAAAATTTAACTAAGTACAAGGTACCAACGCAGATGAAGCGACTAAGTGGACAAAGCTGGTAGAGATAATGCAAGGACGAGAATACAAACAAGTAAGTATGTAATCACGAATATGATTAAAGGCCCAAAAACAATGGGCAACCATCATTGTTTCAACATTAAAATTAAAAACCTATAAACAAAGGGCCAAAAACATTGTTCTTAAATTAGAATAAAAATATTGTTTTGGAATTAGAATTAGAAAGGCCCAAAATACACCGGGCACCCAAAAAAAAAAAAAATATATATATATATATATATACAAGTAGTAGGTTCAGGCATCAGCAGTCACATCGTCACTAGATGGGGGTGCAAGAGCACTTTCGGGGGCATCACCTTTAGGAGCCGCGGACTGGGAGGCCTTGACAGCAGCCATCTCTTTGTCTATGTCCTCAAGATCAAGGTTCTCTAGATTTGCTCCGATATGGTGCTTAACAAGGTATCGCCTCAGGAGCTCAAATCCCTTGAAGTACCAATTGAAGAGTACAGTATTGTACTTGTCAATCTGCTGAAAAGCCTCAACGGCCTTAGCTGCAATGGTCTTGATCTTTTCATTGGCTGCTTGGATCTGCTCGTCCTTTTCCACCGTCAGCTATCGCTGAGCCCTGAGGTCGTGCCCAAGACCTTGATCTTCTCCTTCAGAGTGTTGGCCTCGTCCATGGCTATGATCAAGTCTTTTTTCAACTTTGAATTCTCCACCTCCAACGCCTCCACCCTGGATACTGCAGATGCGACCTTGGCCTCTTGAGTAAGGTACTCCGAGGTGATGTGAAGGCTCTCCCTCAGCACTTGAAAGAAGGAACCAGATCTCAAATAATAATAAATAAAAAATAAATTAAAAAAAGGGGAGAAAAATTTGGGGGAAGACAAATTTACACAAGTGCATTACCTGGACGAGCTTGTGGAGATGATGACCCGCAACCTCGTTGGGAGACGAGCCCAAGAACACCTTCATCTCCTCGGCAGTAAAGGCCTCCTGTGCCCATGCCTGCGTGACTCCAGCATCGACCTAGACACTAGACAATCGAGAATCAGCTTTATCCTTCAACTTATCCCCGGTACACTGCCTCTTATTCCGGATAGGAATAATTTCTTCAACCGAGGTAGCCGGGGAGGCTGTCCTTGTCGTCTCAGTGCTTGGAGTAGCTGGCGTAGTTGGAGTGATAGAGGCCCCCTTATCCATCACCCGAACATTTCTGGCCCCAAGATTTGAAAGGGGCTCATTCTTCTTGGCCCTCATTCAGGCATACATTCCTTGATTAAATTTCGTTGTCATCCCTGCAAGAGGAAAACACTTGTTTAAAAAAAAAAAAAAAAAAAAAAAAAAACGAAGACAAAAGGAACGGCATGGATGGACTTAACACTTACTCTTTTTTTCCTCAATCTCAATGTTTCGTAGGACAAAAGCAAAAGGATCTGGACCCAGGCAATGGAAAGCTAGAGTCCGCGGATCAACTAGGGCGTCGAAATCTTCGATCGTCCTCTTGTACTCGATGGCCTTCTTAACACGTTCCTTATACCTGCTCTTGAGCTTGGGCCGTCTCTTAACTGCATAGACAATGGACAGAAGAGTTAGTGACAACAAAATGAACACAATGAACGAAGGTTAAATGACTAGAAGAAATAACAACGCACCTAAGTTCGGGGTTCCCCACCGACGGAGCAACCTAGGGAGATCACCCTAAACCTCGTTAGAGGGAGTTTCCCAGCCATCCTCGGACACAAAAAAAAAAAAAAAAAAAAAAAAAAAAAAAAAAAAAACCGAGACTTCTAGTATCTAAATGACGAAGGTAGATCCCGAACGATCCTAGTCCTCCTCTCCCAAGGCAACAATTCGTAATACCTATGCTCTTTAGACTCTTTTAAATAGTACAGATAAACGAGCTCGTCCACCTTAATCATGTCTCCATCCGTAGCAGCCAGCCATATTTCCATACAGCTAACCACTATCCTCCACGAATTGGGCATAAGTTGCCCATGAACAATACCAAAACGGCCTAGAAGCTCCATAATAAATGGGTGGACGGGGAACCTAAGCCCACTTAGGAAAGTGGCTTCATAAAAGCATACCTCTCCAGGTCAGAAATGGCAAGCTCGTTCCTCTTCACAAGGACGACGAACCCTAACCCTATCAAGAAATTGGAATCTATCCCGAAACCAGAAAGTGGCTCGCTGTCCAAAATGCACACCTCCTCAAGGGCATGGAAAGCCCTAATCTCTCGAGGGAAAGAGATGGCAGTATCCCCCTCCACGGGTTTGTCACTAGACGACAACCCGTTCTCTAACTCACTTGACCTCACCTCAGACATTACTCCCTGCTCCCTTACTAAACCCTTAATCCAATCAATTGATTAACGGAGCAAGGGTAGCAAATCACCCAATGCAATGCTCAAACTACTACCCTCAAAGACAAAATTCTCAAGGTACGAGAAAACACCTAAAGATCCCCCTAAATGTGCGAAAAGGAAAGAGACAGAGGGACAAAGGGCCCTGCCCTCAGAGCTACTAAGCATAGGACTCAAAAAAAAGAAGAAGGGCAAAAACCTAGAAAGACCAAAAACACAGAAAAGGAAAGAAAATAAGAAATTTCTACAAAGTTATCTACTTAGAAAAGAAAAAGAAAAGTAGCGGGAGGAAGAGGTCGTACCTCAAAAGCACAAGAAAGAGCAAAACGCAGAGATTCACAGCTACAACGGTAGCTTGGAAGCACAGAACAGCAATGGTAGCAAAAGGGAAAGTGAAAAGTGAGGAAGAAAGAGGAGAAAGGAAGTTTTAAAATCTAGGCACAGAAAACTGAAAAACAGCGGGAAAACCGAGAGTCACATGGAGTAGAGCACTAAGTTCACCCCTTAGGTCACACCACGTGGCCATAACATACCCAGCGCTGCCACTACACATTGAATGCGGAGGGAAATCCCAAGAGACATGTCAAAAAAAAAAAAAAAATCCTTTCGCCTCTTGGTGGTCATCACTACAGGGATGACCACAGAGCCTAGGGGGCAGCTGATAGGACCGACGAGCCCTTTTTCCTAAACGAGCTAATCAAATATCTCTGTCAATATATCCATGTCACTGACGAAGGTAAGGAAGCCATTCAATGCAATCAGTAATGCCTCGAACAGTTACAAGACCAGCTGTACAGACCGTTAGAGGCCCATCAAAGCCTATATTACTGAGCATAAAGCATTACCAAGATAGGCATTAAAACCACAATAACAGCCACAATGCCTAGAAGGTGTGGCAACATGTACAAACCCCTCACAGCACCAACACAAGGTACAAAAACTCACTTAAAAGTATTCATAGACACTCTGATATCCATTATTCTATTATTATTCTCTAAAGACTTCCATATACTGACTTTGACATCAAAGACGTGGTGGCAGGCACCACACCGGTGACCATCTTAAGGGAGCAATCATTCTACATTTGCAGAGACTTTGACGAGGACCCAAATCCATCTGGACGAACTTACAAAGACTGACAATTTACACTTCATCAGAAACCATAGGTGTGAGCATCGAGAGGTTGCCCATTGGAGCAAGAGATCATTCAGTCTGCAACCACCAATTGAGGAAAAATAAATAAATAAAACAGAGGAGAGGAGGAAGCTCTTTTTGTTCCAAAATTATTGAATGCATGCCTTGTGCTCCTAGTGGAAGATCTGGTGCTTGCTTTTTAGAGTCAGTCATAAACATAAAGAGATTTGTTAATTTGTTTATTTATTTTCAATCCTTTCCTCTATTCTAATCAGACGTGGTGTTCCCACAGTGACGGGTTATTTAGATCCCTTAAACAACCAGATTGCGTAGCCTAGATTAATTAGCCAAGTTTGTTACTTAGTCAAATTAAGCAATTCTGGGTTAAAACAATCCAAACAATCATATCAAGAATAATAATGCAGCGGAAAATAAATAACACAAGATATGATCACCCAGGAAACCACACGGTAAAAACCTGGGGAGGATTTGACCCACCGATCCTCAAGGCTAACCTGAATTCACTATGAAAGAATTGAAGTTCATACAAAAGGACTACAAGCTCCCCGCTCGACTTCCTAATGCTACCCACCAGTAGAACTTCCTGACACGACCACGCGCAGGCTCCGAATCCACGAACTACTTCTTTCTTGAATTCCTCAATCAGCTACAAGCTCCCCGCTTGCTTTTCTTTTAAGTTCCAACGGTTGCAACAGTAATGATCTTCAAGATGTTGAAATTATCTCTACCATGAAAACCCTAAGTTTTGAGTAAAGGAAAGCTCCTCAAAGATCTCACAAGAGATTCACACAAAACAGCAATGTATGAGCAACAATACAATATGGACAACCTTCAAAAACGTGACTAGGGTTTTGTTTATATACCTAGGGTAAAAACATAAAACCCTAAACGTTTAATGAAGTAGGGCTGAGTTGGAAATTCTGCAGAAAATTCAACCTGTGCGATTTTCGATCGATCGAGTCTATTCTTCGATCGATCGAGCCAGGCCGAAAGTCCCAAGTACTTCTGCAGCCACTCGATTCCAACTTTACAAGAATAAACCAACTTTGAGCAAGTCTAAATAAGACTAAATACAATGTTTTGATCATGGTTTGCCAACATTACAAATTAGAGTTCTAAATACATAAAATCCTAAGACCTTAGAACCTAACACACAGAATTGGGATCTTGTATATACGTTGAATGCAGCCACTATTTTAGATACTTTACGAAGAATATACAATATTTTAAAAGAGAGACCCACTAATTATTAAGCTAAAAGTAATTTATAACTTTGAAATTTTAAGTTTTCTAGGGTAACCATACATATATAATAATCTAACATCGATCGAGATGGTAATTTGTTATTAATTTTCACACAAGCTTATCATTGAGAATTTGCCACTTAGCAATTATGCAAAATATTATGAAAGAATTTGTAAGTATACATATTGCTTTTTCTAACAATCATGCTATAGAACCACCTAGATTCGTACTTCCAATTTAATTGTGATTGGCTCAATTAGCATTCTATACTGAGTTAATTTATAAGTTTATGGATTGTAAAAATCTCTTAGGGTAAATTACAAGTTTATCTATTGGATCTTTCACAAAGTCTCCCCTCAAATTATAAAATCGATCAATGTTTCACTCTTAACTATTGCAAATATGCAAATATTTTCCTGTCGTTCACATTTTTGTTAGGACCCAATGGATTATTTTGATCTATTTTTAAATTCCATATAGAAATGACTAAAATACCCTTGAGGGAGGATTGCAAAAAACTTAATAGTTGGTGGAGGAAAACTACAAACGACCCAATAGACATCATATCATAACATATAATATACTATATTATATAATAAAAGTTTGACTTAAAAGTCGTGGTTACGCCAAGTGGCTGCACCAAATTATATCAATTTTTAAAATTAGGTTTAGTCATAGTTGTGCCAAGTGGCTACATCAAATTACTGCAATTTTTAGATAAAAACTACAACTTATTTGTTTTTATCAACTTTTTTTTAATAAAGTAACACTAAGTGTTTGAACAAAACATACAACCCACATTTTCATCATATCAACTTCTCCTTCTTCTTTTTCGGGTTTAACAAAGCATGTAGCCATCAACCTATTTGTATTTTTTTTTTTTATATATATAAAATTTTTGGTTCTTATCAATTTGCCACACGTACTACTTTAATTCTTCTTATATTTTTTAATAAAAGTTTTTCTTATCAACAAGCCATGAATGCTTCTTATCAATTAATTCACTTCTTCTTATCAATTAATTTATTTTTAAATATATATACTAATGCTAACAGTACAAAAAATATTAGTTATAACAGTGGTCATTTTTGTAGCGCTTATAAAAAATGCTACTAGAGAGGATTTATTGTATAGCGGATTTTCAAATGCTACTATAAATCTTTTTGTAGCAGCAGTTTTTTTTTTTTTGTAACCGCTACAATATACCTTTTTTTTTTTTTTTGGTAGCGGTTTCCCAACTGCTACAATTAATATATATTTTTTTTGTTGCTTTTATAGGTGTTTTCTAAATACAAAACCACAAAATTTACTCCGTTTTGTTTTTTTATCCTCCAATGTAGAAAACTAACACCCTAATGACTAGCATACCCCTAAAATATTCAAAATGACACAAATGCCCTCAGAACTAAAATTGACCAAAATATCCCCAGAATTTCCATAACTTGAGAAATATTTTTAAAAATGAACAATATACCCCTAGAGCTCCAAAATTATAAAATACATTAGGAATGATTAAAATGAACAATAAATATATCCCTACAATCACTAAATGATAAAAATACCCTCTAAACCCTAGTATTACTACTATTATCTATTGGTTTAAACTGTGAAGATGTTTATTCTTAGCAATCTTAGTGTGGTGTCAAAGACCGGTTAAAAAGGGTTGCACTTTCACATTTGTCATTGTATAATAAACATGCTTACATATAGAATATGTTCCATATCTTCTAAGGTTTTAACGATTTAGTAATAACTGTGGCTGTGGAATTCTTCAATGTTAAAAAATATATAAATAGTAAACTTCTTCAATGTAATCTATAAAGTTAGTTTCAATCTAACCCAAATCTTGGGGTGTTACAATGCATTACAACCTCTGAAAACATGGAGACCCTTTTGGATATACACCATTGTTAGTTTCTTTAAAACATTTTCCCCTCTCCCTGTGTGTGTGTTAAAGTACTTAGTATTCTAATAAATAAATAAATAAAAACCTTTGAAAATACGGGATTACAATTATGAGCTAAAAACTGGCCTGTTATTAATGTTATGTGTAGTGAATCATATGGACTTTTGTAGTTGTCAAGTCCTGTAAAAACAGGTCAAAAAGATAGAAGAAACTATTCTATGTGTGATTGTGTTGCTCCAAATGACAAATAGTGGTTTTTTTTTGGGTTACCCCAGGTTTTCTTACGCATCTAGCAACCCAATGTTGTGAACTTCCTACATAAACTAGTAGAAACACTTATAATTTTAATTAATTAACATTGGTTATTATTATTTTTTGTTAAATAATTAAATTGGTAATTACTTGTTAGTAGTAATGCACGAACTCATAAAGCAAGTTTGATTTATTGTAATATCTTTTACATAGTAATTGTAACATTATAGAGGAATTTTTTAAGAGAACACTCCTAACCACTAAGATATTTAAAGTGATGGTGTTAAATTTAGTTTAATATATATATATATATATATATATTAGTAGTCTAGCAACTTTGAACTAACCATTGGATTTTTTTTATTAAAAAATAAAAAATTTAAAAAACCATATAAAGCCTTAATAAATAAAATAAAATAGGTTTCCATCATAAAACAAAAAATTAAATAGATTTAACCATAAAAATTTTTAAATAAGTTTCAAATTCTTTGATTTTTTTTTCCTTGAAAAAAATAAATTGATTCTTCCCTTATAAAAAATTGATTCTTTACTTATAAAAAAATAATAAAATAAGATGCTAACACAAGCCTATGAGTAGCCCATTAGACAAAACCCGGTACTGTTGCCTGCTTAAGACAAAATAAGTATTGCCCACGAGCGGGATCATGGTCTAGGGTTTTCTCTTTCGGCTCAGCTTGATTCGACCCTTTAACTAGCTAGTTAACAACCTGCTATGCCTAACCCATTGTGCCCATGGGCCAAGTAAAAATGGGGGGCTGGCCCATTAATAGCCTTTATACTCATCTACTTTTTCTACTATCCAATTCAGAATTTAAAATAATACAACCTCTTTCAAATAAATTTAAAAAAATTATCACTATAAAAAAAAAAAAAAAAAAAAAAAATTCATCAATACAAATTATGAAATAAACTTATCTTTTGGTTACATTTGTTTTCTATATATACATAAATAAGGCGTAAATACACTTTTGGTCCCTACATTTTAGACCTATTCTCAATTTGGTCCCTAAATTGATTTAGCTCCTAAGTCAGTCCCTGATTTTTAAAAATCGTTTTTGAAATAGTTCCTGCCGTCAACCCAGTGACAGAAAATGCTGAGGTGGCAAACGGAATACACTGTTTGCTGGCATGGCTAATAAAATAATAATAAAAAAATATATTTAACATTTTTTTAATGCCATGTCACCATTTAAATTAATAAAAAAATCCAGAGAAAATTTAAAAAAAATGTAAATTAAATTAAAAAAAAAAAACCTTAAATCTAATTTAAACTAAAATCATTTCTTAAAAAATTCAAAAATTCAAAAACGTTTTAATTCTTTTTGTTTTTGTTTTTGGTTAACCTCATCAACTTAAAAAAAATCTTCTACACTCTCTACTACTAATTTCAAACTCCCTCTCTCTCTCTTCACCCTACACTCAGTCTCCCTAAATCAGAAATCACCGATTCAGCCTTCTTCTCCCTCTCTATTTCTCTATTTTTTTTCCTCATCTCGATCTCCCTCTTTCCGAATCGGTGATTTCTGGTTGAGTGGTGGCGTTTTGGTGGTCGTGGCTCGCTGTGGGTGGGTTCAGATTGGCATAGGTGGGATTCAGATCGCCGTGGGCTGGCATGGGGCCGTTGGGTGGCCGTGGTTTTGCTCGCCATGGGCCGCCACGAGTCTTGGGTTTGGTGGTTGTGGTAGAAAATAGATCTGATTTGGTGTTTATTTATTTATTTATTTATTTATTATTATTTGGGTTTGTGGGTATGGATTTGGTAGTGGTGGATGTTGATGGTGGTAGTGGCGGCGGCAGTGGCGGCGGATGGTTTGGGTTTTGGATTTGGAATTTGGATTTTGTTTGGGTGTTTTGAGTTTTAGTATGGGTCTTGGGTTTTGTTTGAGTTTGGGTTTGACTCTCGGCAGTGGGTGGTGCTAGGTTGATCGGCGGTGAGTTTTTGGTGGTGATTTGTGGTTGTTGTGGTTGGTGGTGTGGGTGATTGTGGTGGTTGTTTTGGTTGTTGGTGGTGGTTTCAGTTTGTGGGTATGGATTTTTTGTGCTGAGATTGATTTTGAGTGGGTTAGTCAATAGGGTTTGTCTTGATTTGGAGAAAAACGTGAAGAATGAAGTTCATGTTCTAGGTTGGAGGTTTCTGGGTTAGAGGTTTCTGGGTTTGACATTTTTCTGGGTTGGAGGTTTGATGATTTTTCTGGGTTGGTTTTCTTATGTGGGTTTGGGTTTGATGATTTTTTCGTGTTCTGGAGGTTTCGGTGGAGGATAGGGATTTTGTATAAAATTTTGCATTGTTCTGGGTTTAATTGTGCTCTTGTTCTGGGTTTGATTGTTCTTGGATTCAAAGCACATGAAGAACAAGTTCTTGTATTCTTATCTCCTAAAAAATAATGAAAACAATAATAATAATAAAATTAGATTTAAAAGTTTTTTTTTTTTTTAATTTAGTTTGAATTAAATTGAAATTGAAAAATATAAATTATTTTTATTTTTTTAATTAAACTGACGTGGCTTTTTTTTAATTCAGAAAATGCTGACATGGCATTAAAAAAATGTTAAATATATATATTTTTAATTATTTTATTAGCTACGTCAGCAAACAGTGTATCCCGTTTGCCACCTCATCATTTTCTGTCACTGGGTTGACGGCAGGGATTATTTTAAAAACAATTTTTAAAAATCAGGGACTGACTTAGGAGCTAAATCAATTTAGGGACCAAATTGAGAATAGGTCTAAAATGTAGGGACCAAAAGTGTATTTACGCCCATAAATAAATAAAAAGAATAAAAAGAAGAGAGAGTAAGGTTTTTGTTATTTTTACTTAACAACTTTTTTAAGAGGATATTTCAATTAAAAACTTAAAAGAGCAATTTAGCATTATTACTTACCAATTTCTTTTTACGAACTAGTCAAAAAATTTGTTACACTAATTAAATTAGAATCTTTCACTATGTGATCCAAGCAATCCCATCCTATGTGATGGGCTATTTAAAATTGCCACAAAATTTATGTCACGAGATTGCAAAGATGGTGAATTCATAGTACTAATGGGGACAAAGTGGAATAAGCTGTGTATCTTGAAAAATAATGGTGGATCGAGTTTACAAGAACTTGAATCTTTTAACTTGACTATGTTGGCTAAGTAAGGTTGGAGAGTGTTAGTGTTAGTGTGTTACCTTCCAAAAGAAAAAAGCCCCCCTTTTCTTTTTTAATTTTTAATTTTTTTAAAAGTGTTGGAGAGTGTTAAATGTTCTAGACTTGATTTTGGAAAGAATTTTGAAGGCCAAGTATTATCATAAATGCTCTGTTTATGCATGCTACGTTGGGTCCTTCTCCATCTTATACTTGGCACAATGTTCTCCAGTCCAGGTGCTGAAAAATTGGAAATGGAGAATCTGTTCGAGATTATCAAGAATCCAAGATCCTTGGCTCCATCGTGCTTCTTATCAGTTGTCACGAGATTATTTTGCCTGTTAATTGATTAATCCAGATATGAAGGTGGCTGCGATCTAATTGATAGGGATACCCATTGGTGGAATTTGGAGCTTTTATATCATGCTTTTATGCTTCATTTTGTTGCTAAAATATTGCAAATACCACTGTCACAGTTTGATGTTCCAGACACATATATATATATATATATATATATATATTCACATAACAGGGGAATTTTATTAATGAAACGTGCAGACACAGAAAAATAGAGTTCAAACAAACTAAACTAGAGTAGCAAGACCTTGAAGACAACACCGGACTAAACAGAAACTATTACAACAACAGAAAAACAGAACAAGTCTTCCACTACACCCAAAACATAAACAGCAACTAAACATTACAAAAGACCGGGAAAAACTTATTTGCAGATCACTTCACGGGATGATGCAAAACCCATGGAATCCCTGTAGAGGCATTGCCACAAAAAGGTGGGGCATGAGTCATATTTGGATTGCTACAAAAAATCAGGTGAGTATTTTGTTCAGAGTGCTTATCATTTGAACTTAAAAGACAAAGGCTCAATAGCAAATTAAGGCATGTTCCACAGATTCAAAGTTTCATAATTCAAGGAGGAAATTAAGTATGCACTTTGGCAGTTACGATCAGCCATATTAAAAATTCAACTAGCAACTTCTTTTTTTCCTTTGTTTATCGACCTTTAGGATCCATAATCTCAGACAACACTGCCCTGGGGTTGGGGGATATCAATCCATCTGAATCCTTACTAGCAAAACTTCCTTGGCTTACTACGGTCACTTGACTATTGCTATTAGTAATTGATAGTTTTTCATTGCTACTAAAAATCATGTCATCACTTTCATTGACATCTGACATAGGGATCAAAGCATGCTCATCATCATCATTCATGTCAATTCCTTCTGCCAAATCAAGCTTGACATCTTTTTCTGCACTCTTTTGCAACTCCAATGCTAACTCAAGCCCCTCAACCACATCATTCATTGATGGTCGTTTGGTTCCATTGTCAAGCAAACAATTCTCTACAATCTCTCCAAATTTCTTCAAACATCTTGGTTCAATTTCCCCCTTAAAAGATGGATCAACAATTTGATCTAGCTTTCCATTGCGATAGCACTGCAAGACCCATGCTGCTAGACTCATTGGCTACTCCTCAGTCGTATGTATGATCGGTGGCCTTCCACACAACACTTCACACAACACCACACCAAAATAGTACACATCAGACTTCTCAGTTAGTCGTTGAAAGCGATAATATTCCGGATCCAAATATCCCAATGTACCCTTAACCACTGTACTAACATGGGACTTAGACATAAAGAGGCCAAATTTTGACAACCCGAAATCAGATACCTTGGCCAACCATTGATCATCTAATAAGATATTTGAACTCTTCATATCACGATGAATGATTGTATATGTCACACCTGTATGAAGGTAGTTCAACCCATGTGCTGCACCAATACAGATTTGGAGTCGTTGCTTCCAATAAAGTGGCTGATACTTGGTGTTATAGAGATGGTCACGAAGGGTCCCATGAGCCATGTAATCATAAACGAGTATCTTGTCATTGCCATCCTCACAATATCCAATTAGAGAAACAAGATGAAGGTGGCGGAGTCGAGACAACATCAAGATTTCTGTTTTGAACTCCAGAGCTCCTTGTTGAGATCCGGATTTTAATCGTTTGATCGCAATTGGGGTAGCATCACTACCATTAATGTATCCTTTGTACACATCACCGAACCCTCCAGAACCAATAATGAATACTCTGTCAAAATTGTTGGTAGCTGCTTTAATCTCAGCGAGTGAGAAGTAGCGAGACAAACTACATGGTAGAGTTGACCCGCTTGCCTTTGTTGAGTTCTCGGAATACTTGACTCTTTTGGCTAGTCAGAAAATCAAGACTACAAGAATCAAGAGTATAGTAAAGCCGGAAACTCCACCACCAACGATGGCGATTATTGGTGTTCTATTATTCTTCAACTCTGTTGAATTTCTCCGTGGCACAGCCATTGGAGGGGTCAACAGAAGTGGGTGGGGGTTAGGTCCGGCAAGGTTGCCACGAGAGCTGTTTACTTTGAAGATTTGGAAACCGTTCAAGATTGCATTTGTAAGGTTAAAATTTATCAACCATCTTATTGGTTTTATTCCGTGCTAATTTACTTGAAATTTAGCATTTAGTAACCCTGTAATTAGGTGGGATTATTGTAAGGGCAGTGTGTGAGAAGATGTGAAGAAAAGCTCAAGTATGTGCAAAGAAGCAGAGCTTCGCGGCTAGGACTCGCGGGTGGCTCGTGACTGGCAAGTCGCCAAATGCAGGCACGTGAGATGCACACAGGGAAGCTGAAGGGTCGCGCCAGCTGTCGCACTACAGGACAAAAGTCCCAGGCTGGCCAAGCCATTACGTCGCGACTTGAACTCGCGACTTGGACAAGCCGCGAGACCAAGCCGCCAATTTACCCCGTTTGGCAAAAACTGTCTCTTCGTATTCTTTTCTCACCCCACTATATGTAGACCCTTATACCCATAATATTGAGAGAGCTTCCAGAGAGAATTTTGTGAGAGAAAACCCTAGAGAAAATCAAGATTGCCTTATCCCCAATCTTCATCTAAGAGACTCTACAAATTTCTCTACCCTCTTCCTCTCCATTGTCATACCCTTGAGAGGCTCTTTACCAAATCCTTATTTCACCATACCCACGTCTGTGAGAAGGTTCATTTGGTCCTAAGGGAAGCAGTTTGGAAGGAACCAATCTACATTGGTTGATGCTATGGTCTAGTAGCAAAATCCGGGAAGCTAAAGAAGAAATAGGTTCGGCGTAACCTCGTTGGAGCAAGAAGCTTGGAGGGCTTAGGTACCTGGGTAGATTAGGCTTGGAGGGTCTATTACTGTTCATGTATCCCAACTATATTCTTTAGTGGATTATATCACCGCTTGGAGGGCGGCGGAGAGGTTTTATGCCGAGGATTTCAGTTTCCTCTTCGATAACACATCGTGTGTTGTCCGTGTGTTTGCATCTTCTTTTCCTTTATCTTTGCCTTATATTTACTGCTGTGGATGTGTTTATATTTGGCTTAGATAGTTATCAATTCTATGATTAGCTTATGTTCATGTTCCGCACATTAAGTGTTTGATTATAAGCTTGAATTGATATTTTATAATTTGGGGTCTAAACGTTCAAGGGTGTTTTATACCCATATTGAACTTTTAATTGGTATCAGGGCGGGTACACTCGCTGTGGTTTAAATACCTGAGTGTGATCCTTGACCCTTTTTGAGATGGACCAGTCTCAATCGCTCAATGTTCCACCATTTTTTTATGGTAATAATTATGCATTTTGGAAAGTCCGAATGAGGGTGTTTTTGTGTTCTATGGATGAGCCTGTGTGGGATGCAGTTGAAGTATGATGGACAAGGCTGGAGGATGCCAAATCCACTTGGGACAAGGCAGCTCTTGCGGCGGCTAATGCTAACAGTAAAGCATTGAATGCTATTTTTTGTGGTGTCTCTCCAGAAGAATTTCACAGGATTTCACATATTACTGTTGCTAAGGAAGCATGTGAGATTCTGGAGACGACTTATGAAGGAACCAAGAAGGTGAAAGACACCAAACTTCAGATGTTGACCACTCACTTTGAGCAGCTAAAGATGGGTGAGGATGAGTCCTTTGACTCTTTTTACAGTAAGCTAAATGAGGTGGTCGTCGGCAAATTTAATTTGGGGGAAAAGACGGAGGAGTCTAAAGTTGTAAGGAAGATCCTTCGGTCACTACTAGAAAGTTTTCGTGCCAAAGTTACAGCCATTGAAGAGAGCAAAGATCTTGACGACATCAAGGTTCAAGAGCTGGTTGGTTCTCTGCAGACATATGAGTTGTCCCTGCCTTCTCAGAAGAAGAGCAAATCACTTGCTCTTAAAACAATTGATGAGAGAGTGATATCCCATGACTCCTTGGAAGAAGAAGCTGTAGATAAAGATGTGGCTTACCTTGTGAAGAACTTCCGGAAATTCCTAAAGCTCAAGAATAGTGGGAAATTTGGTGACAAAGGAAAATTTCAGAGTTTCGGGAAGGAGAAGAAAGAATTCAGAAGGAAAGATGATAGAGACTCCCAATCCTCACAAGGAATCACTTGCTTTGAGTGTAATGGACACGGACACTTCAAAAAGGAATGTCCCAACTATTTGAAGTCCAAAGGAAAGGTCTATGCCACTACTCTGAGTGACTCAGATTCATCAAACTCTGACTCAGAAGAGAGCTGTGATGAAGAAGGAAATTTCTCTGCATTCATGACCATTGCTCATGTGGAATCCTCAGATGATTTGGATAC
Organism: Quercus ilex subsp. ballota; assembly: GCA_032727855.1. Taxonomy (NCBI): domain Eukaryota; kingdom Viridiplantae; phylum Streptophyta; class Magnoliopsida; order Fagales; family Fagaceae; genus Quercus; species Quercus ilex. Next base: position 65,228,474 of record CM064909.1, on the reverse strand, counting down.
ACTTGTGAAGGAGCTTGGTGAGCATTTTGATTTGGAGTCTATTGGGATTGTTGAGGAATCAGATGCTGAAGAGGAGATAAATCCAGCTAACCTTCAAGAAAATTATGCCTTACTTCTTGAGAAATCAGGAGAGTATATAAGGGTAGCGAAGGCAGCTGTGAAAAAGATGAAAAGGGCTGAGGAGGATTACAAAAGTCTCTTGATCAGATATAAAGAGGCTAAGTGTGAGATTGAGACACTAAATGGTGAGTTATCTAAAGCTTACACGAAAGTAAGGTTTCTTGAGCAAGAAGTAGTGCAAGCGCATGCCAAGGTAGATAGGGTCTCCTCAAGGAAGCTAGATGATGTTATTTCATCTAAAAAACGTGCCGCAGACAAGTCCGGGTTGGGATATACCGGAGGAAGTAGCTTATCAGCCAATGTCACCAAAGAAGTAAAGTTTGTGAAAACCAAAGAGACGGTTGTTGATAAGCCTACTCCTGAGATAGTTGAGGCTGAAGAGAAGAAGAATGTGGCTAATCAACGGGCGTTTAACAAGTCCCGAAATCAATCTGAAGCCAGATTTGGAGCTAGAGGAAGATCTCTCCCAAGGCAGCAGTAGGGTCCTAGAACAAACTATCTTTGTCACTATTGCGGATTGTAATGACATACTAGACCTAACTGTCAAAAACTGAGAGCAGACAACAATACAAGTGCACCTCGGTCACGAGGAAGAATAAATGACATGAAGTCTTGGGGTGGTGAGCAACCAAGAAGTCAAAACGGTGATCCAGGAATGATGGACGTGATGAAAATGATCGGTGCCTTCACCAATTGCTTGGAAAGCTTCACACGAAGGTTTGACAATCCTAACTCTCGTACCCGATCCGTCAAGGATATTACCCCAAACGCACGTGACGTGTGGGTGACAAAGGGTATTCATACATAAGCATTACAACATGTCCATGCATCAATACTTCCCATGTTTGTGAATATATTTGGTTGTGTGCTTCTTGCTAGTATTTAGGTTGTTTTCTGTTTGTTTTTGGTTCAAATGTTTTTACATTGTCTTATCTGTTTTTGATCTTTCTTTTACTGTTTTTGTGTCAAAAATCCAAAAACACATAAAAAGTAGAAAATCCAAAAAGTTTGATCACTCTGTTGAGTTTTGTCTCAAAGCATGTTTTGCCTTGTACCTTTGTACTTATGGCTTTGTGCATTTAACGAGCTTAGCTTGTCTCTTATGCACTCATATCATTGTGGAAGAAATTCTGAAATCTATGTGACTGTTGTAAATAGATCTTCAACCTTGTCATGAATAATTAGTGAATGGTTTTGTTGATCTTGAGACATGCATAGACTCATGCCTATATATCTTCCCACTTTTTATTTTTATATTTAAAAGAGCTCTCTAAATGTAAATCTCCAAATGAAAAGAGATATAGAGCTGCAAAAGCCTGTCGCACATACTAGTATTCGACTAGGAAAAAGGGAAAGCGACCAAAATAAAATGTATAATGCCCAAAAAGCCAAAGGCTAACTCATCAATTGAAATATCAAAAATTTCAGGCATCTATCTCTCAATGAGATTTTCTTTGCTCAAAAATTGCAAATGATATGTTGAATATGGAGCCAAATGAAAAGCTTCAAAGTATTGTTATCAAATTCTTGTGGGAGGTCATATATGCAGGCTTCTATAATTGAGATAGGTCACATTATCTAGTGCTAGTTGTGTATGCCTTGATTGAATTGATCATTGAAGCTTCACATTGGACTAAGGACTATCTCATTTTTTATATCCACACACAACACACAAGTCTATGTTCAATGAATGTCATATTAATTTGTGTGATTGTACTTGATTAAATGTGTTTTCACAAGCTCAATCTTTGTTGATCAAACACAAAAAGATTTTTGACTGTTTTGTTTTGTTTTTGGAAAGTACTTTGTTTTTGCAAAAATGTCAAAAATTTCAAAAACAATGCCGCCCAGTTTTGGAGACTAAGTCGCGGGTTGGCCCAGTCGCATGCCCCAGTCGCGAGCTCACTCAGAGATTTTTCGTGGCTCACTGGCGATTCAATGCTCTAATCACGAAAAAGACTTAGAAAATTTTTCCAAAATTTGTGTTTTATGCTTTTCGCGGCTCAGTAGGGCGACTTGTTCGCAAGTGGAAGGTTCAGTCGCGAGGGGTACTCAGGGATTTTCACGGCTCATATCGCGACTACCTCGCGGGTAAACTTTCCAGTCGCGAAAAACACTTAGAGAAAATTTTCAAGTTTCTTACCTTCACAGTGTTTCGCGGCTTAACCTGGCGACTTATTGGCGACTTGATCCAGTCGCGAAAAACGCGTGTTTTGCGTTTTAAAGACAATTTAAAAAAAAAAAAAAATTGTTTTCCAGTTTTTCCTTCGAATTTCAGTGTTTGTTCATCTTCTTCCCAAAATCTCTCTCTCAACACTCCATGTCTGTTTGCAAAAGCTTTCAAATTCTACATCATGTCATCATCAAACACCAAGAAAAAGGTATGGGTTCTCTTGTCTTCACTTCATTTATCATGATTTCATTGTTGTTCTCTTGAATCTGAGTGTTGTGTTGTTGGTTTGTGTTTTTGAGGGGCTCGAACATGGGTTTGCCTTTATTGTTAAGAATGAGTGTGTGATGTTATTTGCTCTTGTTGCAATGCCGTGTTTACTGTTATTAGCTTACATTAGGTTACTTATCCTTAGTCTGAGCATTAATATTTGTCAGTTTGCTTTTAGGCATATGGATGTGGGATTTTCTGGAATTTTATTGTATTTCTTAGTTTATCTGTTTGGTTGTGCTTTTGGTGATTATGGCTAGCATTATTTTGATTCTTAAATCACCATATCTTGTAGGTGTTGCTGCATGTGTTTTTCCTTTTTGCATTGTTCATACCCAATGGGTCATGACTCATTGTCATTTGCTCAAATCTATCTGAATTTGTCTACATACTTACAGTTTAAACTTGGTTAACTTGTTTTATCCAATGTTTGGTTATCAACTGTGCTTATCTGTGTTTTGTCTGGTCACTCTGTTTCTCACTGTGTAACTAAATTGTTACTAATGTGTGTGCCTTTCCCTATGCTGTGCTATATCTTGTTGTGGCCTTTTCTGCTTGTTTACAGATGGCTGCATCTCCTACAAAGAAGAAGACAACTACTAAGAAATCTGACAAAAGAATGAAAATGGACCCTAACCTGTTTAGGTCTATTCAACACTTTGAGAGATATAGGGATGCTTTTTCAAAAGGAACCATCATTCAGGAAAGATTTGTTGATTTCAGGGAATTGAAGGACACCTTCATACCAGAGTGTTTTGAGGGTAGAGGTTGGGAAAAACTGCTGAGTGACCTTCCACTTGTGTGTGACCCTCTAATCAGAGAATTCTATGCAAATGCTGTGATAAGGGAGGATGAGTTGAGTTGTTGGGTGAGAAGAAAGCAATTTACCTTAGATGCTCATGACATTGATAAGGTTCTAAGGCTTGAGGGTTTGAAGGATTATGAATTTACTAACTACAAGGACAAAATGCTATCTCTAGAAACTGTCTAGAAAAGAATTGGTGGGGTTATAGAAAAGAGATGTCTCAACACTTCTGATTTTCCTAAAGACATGAGGTGTCTAACCACCATAATGATGTACAACTTGTATCCCATAAGGAAGATGACTACACTGACAAATGCCAGAGCTATCTTTCTCATGGAACTTAAGGAGAAAACCTTCATTGACATCAGTTCTCACATTTTTGATACTATAATGGATGAGACTAAATCCACCTCAAGACCCAAGCTGATATTTCCCAGTCTTTTCATGAGGATTTTCAGAGAAAAGGGTGTTGCAATCCCTCAGGATATCAGTCCTTTGCCTCCTCTATCAGCCATAAACAAATTTACTCTCACAAGGATACAAAGTCGTCTTCCAGGTGAAGAAGTGGAGGATGTTCAAGAAGAAGGGGATCAAATGGAGACTGAAACAGAAGCTGCAGACCAATCAGTCACACCCAAGAGCAGAAGAAAGAGGAGTAGAGCCTCAACTTCATTAGCTGTACCTCCGGATGCATTTCAAATCATTTTGGAGAGGCTTGATACACTCAGAGAGATTCAAACTCAGCATACTGAAAGGATGATAGTAATGCAGGATCAGATTGATTTACTTTCAGCTAAGATTGACAGCATCTCCACAAACCAGGAACAGTGACCCTTTGGCCATTCCAGTCAAAAAGGGGGAGAATTTTTGGGCCAGCACTTGAGAGGGAGTGCTTATTTGAGGGGGAGTTTCATAATCTTTACTGTTTTTGTCTATGGTTTGGATAACTGTTGGTTTTATTGGTTTGATACATTGTGGTTTTTGGATAATGTTTGGCTTATATTCATAACTCTTGAATGGTTTTAATTTCTTGCTAATATTTATATTGATGATGTTTAATCAGTTATACTTATTGTGTATGGTCAGTTTTTTATTTTGTATTCATGTTGCTTCTGTAAGCTTTAAGGGTTTGTTTCTATGCACGTTTGTAGGCCTTTGTGGTTTGTGCCATGCTTTTTGCAGCCTTTATGCTTTGTTAAATCAGTACTTCCAACTAAAATGTCTCGCATTTTCTTCTAAGTACTGTCTCTCTTGTGCCCTTATAGGATTTTTCCTAGATGCAAATACTTCTTGTATTGTGCATTGGTTGAGTGTTGGTCATTCAAGTGATTTGCCTTGTGTTTGTCATCTTGAATGTCCAGATGTTCATTCCAAGTGTGAATGAGCATTGTGATCACTTGGTTATAATGATTACCTGTTTTGGTCTTGCCATGGTTTATTGCTTTACTCCATTGTGCTTGATCGTTTTATGCTTGCTCCATTTGCATTACAAGTTTTCCGCATACAATGAACTTATTGTGTTGTTGTGTTTCAGGAGTTACTTGTTCTTATGGTTCTAAAGCTTCACAGATTCTAGAGTTAGGTGTGAGTGAGTTTTCCAACTATTCCCAACTCACGCGTTAATTCTAGAGTTTGTTTTAGGGTTTTGTCACGGAATAGCCAAAGGGGGAGATTGTAAGGTTGAAATTTATCAACCATCTTGTTGGCTTTATTTCGTGCCAATTTGCTTGTAATTTAGCATTTAGTAACCCTGTAATTAGGTGGGATTATTGTAAGGGTAGTGTGTGAGAAGATGTGAAGAAAAGCTCAAGTATGTACAAAGAAGCAGAGCTTCGCGGCTAGGACTCGCGGGTGGCTCATGACTGGCAAGCCGCCAAATGCAGGCACGTGAGATGCACACAGGGAAGCTGAAGGGTCGTGCTAGCTGTCGCACTACAGGACAAAAGTCTCAGGCTGGCCGGCCGTTACGTTGCGACTTGAACTCGCAACTTGGACAAGCCGCGAGACCAAGCTGCCAATTTACCCTGTTTGGCAAAAACTGTCTCTTCGTATTCTTTTCTCACCCCACTATATATAGACCCTTATACCCACGATATTGAGAGAGCTTCCAGAGAGAATTTTGTGAGAGAAAACCCTAGAGAAAAACAAGATTGCCTCATCCCCAATCTTCATCTAAGAGACTCTACAAATTCCTCTACTCTCTTCCTCTCCATTGTCATACCCTTGAGAGGTTCTTTTCCAAATCCTTATCTCACCATACCCACGTCTGTGAGAAGGTTCATTTGGTCCTAAGGGAAGCAATTTGGAAGGAACCAATATACATTGGTTGATGCTATGGTCTAGTAGCAGAATCCGGGAAGTTAAAGAAGAAATAGGTTCGGCGTAACCTCGTTGGAGCAAGAAACTTGGAGGGCTTAGGTACCTGGGTAGATTAGGCTTGGAGGGTCTATTGCTGTTCATGTATCCCAACTATATTCTTTAGTGGATTTTATCATCGCTTGGAGGGCGGCGGAGAGGTTTTACGCCGAGGACTTTGGTTTCCTCTTCGATAACACATCGTGTGTTGTCCGTGTGTTTGCATCTTCCTTCCTTTATCTTTGCCTTATATTTACTGCTGTGGATGTGTTTATATTTAGCTTAGATTAGTTATCAATTCTGTGATTAGCTTATGTTCATGTTCCGTACATTAAGTGTTTGATTATAAGCTTGAATTGATATTTTATAATTTGGGGTCTAAACGTTTAAGGGTGTTTTATACCCATATTGAACTTTCAGCATTGTTGAAATGAGTTGAATGGTCATCCGGATTAGCTTGTAGGGCGATAAAAAGGTTGATTTTCTTCTGGTTTTCTTCGCCAAACATTGACACAGCGTAATCCTTGTATATGGGAACACCATTGCTACCTGCCCATTTCATCACATTGGCTGCTATCTCAGCTGATTGATTTGCTATGAAAATAAGAAACACTCGGTCGTGCATAGCAATAATCTCTGGTTGAAACTCACAGAAATGTAGCCTAACAAGATAAACAAACCCAGAATCTACGGGAAATTCCCAAGTGAGATTGTAGATAGTTTTGTTTGTCCCCATAGTACGGGTAGTCCGGTATAAATCTTCCGGTGCAGTGTAGGCTGGTTGTTTGGTAAATTGCAGTTCAATAGTTGTGTTAATAGGTAGACATGAAAATCTATCTTCTATCAAGTAAATGTTGTCCGAACTCTAGCTTCGAAACATTCCTGTATCTTTAGTGAGTGAGATGGAGCTCCCTCCAACATTTATTCTGTATACCATCTCGAGAGCAGTTCTGTTTCCCATGAGGTACCGATTCTGCTGGCCAATAAATTAGAGCCCTTCAATGTCAGACGGAGTGAAATAGAGATTAGAGAGTATGGACAAGATTTCAATTCCGTTGACAACAGTGTTGAAGACGAAGCTCAAGCTTAGAGAAATGGAGGTTCAGGATCAACCTAGGCTCAACAGCAAGTGCCTCGTGTGAAATTATAAATGGTTGTTGATACGCACCGTTTCATTAAAAGACATCAGTGATGCACACCGTTTTGATCATGTAACTGGTGCTTATCCATCATGTAGTCAAACAGTGTTGTTTTTGAGCTACTCAAATGTCAGTTACTGTGACACGAAAAATAGTTACAATTGAGCTGGTGGTTCCGTAGATTTAGGCACATAATTTGGAATGTATCTATTCTGTTATAGCTGGGTATGTAACTATATATATGATGGGGTATCTCAGATAGAGGGTAGTTTTTGTATTCACACTTTTCATTTTAATCCAGAAGATATTTTTCTCTCTTTCTCTCTCTGTTCTCTACCTTCTTCTCTGTTCTTCTTCTTCATTTAGTGTTTTCCTTGTAATTCTCTTGTTTACTGTGTGTGATAAAACTCTTCATGGTATCAGAGCCATCTGTTACTGAAACAATGGCAGCTACAAGTTCAACAACGGCAGGAGCTACGAGCTCAACAATGGTTACATCTTCGTCTTCAGTGTTTTCTTCAAATTCTTCAGTCAATATACTCAATCAATCACTTCTTCTGCTTTCTAATATGGCCAACATGATGACCATAAAGCTGGATAATACAAACTATATAGTTTGGAGACATCATATGACAATGGTGCTAGAAACGTATTCACTGATTGAATTGATTGAAGAACCACAGTTGATTCCGGATCAATATCTCAAAGATCTCTCAGGTTCATATACAGCGATTGTGAATCTTGAATTCTTGATTTGGAAGTCAAAAGAGAAGGCTTTGCTTACCTTCTTGAGTTCTACCCTGACTCCCTCAATTCTAGCACTCACTGTGGGGTGTTCTTCAGCATTAGAAGTCTGGAAAGTCCTTGAAAATAGGTTTTTCCTCAATTTCAAGATCACATGTTATGAACCTTAAGGGTGAGCTTCACAATATCAGGAAGGGAGCTGATTCTGTAGATTCATATCTGCAGAAGATAAAAGTTGTCAGAGACAAACTTTTGGATGTTGGAGTAATTATGGATGATGAAGAATTGCTTCACATCACTCTCAAAGGACTTCCTAGAGAGTACAATGCCTTTAGGTCAGCTATAAGGACCAGGAGTACTCATGTGAGTTTTGATGATCTTTCAACTATGCTTAATGCAGAAGAGGAGTCTCTCAATGATGGATCTAAGATCAAAGATACCATCTTTGCTATGGCAGCAACATCCACTCCTAAACCTAATAACAATGGTTTTAATCAGTCCTTCAATAGAGGAAGAGGTAGAGGTCATTTCAATAATCGAGGTGGTAGAGGATCAAATGGACCATCTCAATTCTCTCTCTTCAATCAGTTTCAGCAAACACAATATAATTCCAATGGAATTAAGTCAGAGAGACCAACCTGTCAGATTTGTGGAAAGGTTGGTCACTTGGCCCTTGATTGTTACCATAGAATGGATTATGCTTACCAAGGTAAGCATCCACCCACCAAGCTTGCAGCTATGGCCACTGCATCCAATGCTTATTTCACTCAAGATCAGCCTTGGCTTGCTGATAGTACTGCAACAAATCATGTCACTTCCAGCCTTAGTCATGTCAGCTTCCCCAAGCCTTATCAAGGTCAAGATCAGATCACTGTTGGCAATGGCCAAAATCTTCCTATTACTCATCTAGGTAATGCTTCTATTCCTCTTTCTCAATCTGCCCTTCAACTCAAAAATGTTCTTAGAGTCCCTTCTATTGCTTCAAATCTTGCCTTTGTGCATAAAGTCTGTCATGATAACCAATGCTGGTGTTATTTTGATGAGAATGTCATTTCAATTCAGGCCTTAGCCACAGGGAGAGTTCTGTACCTAGGCAAGAGTGAAGATGGTGTATACCCCATCTATCCTCAAAAGGCTTCTCAACTTACCTTGTCTCCTAACACCTGTAATAGTGCCTTTAATGTTTCTGTTTTCAATAAAACTCTTTGGCATTTGAGGCTTGGGCATCCATCTAACTAGGTTCTCACTCATTTGTTTCCTAATGCCAAATTTAGTTTACATAAGTGTACTCTTATGAATACTAATTGTACACACTGCTTATATGGCAAAATGCACAAGTTACCTTTTCCTAAGTCTTTCTTTACTGCATCATCTCCATTTGAGCTTATTCACTCTGACTTGTGGGGTCCTGCCCCTATTCCCTCTATAAATGGCTTTAAATACTATGTTTTGTTCATTGATCATTTTACTAGATTTACATGGATCTATTTACTCCATTCTAATTCTGAAGTTTTTCCTAAGTTTGTTCAATTTAAAGCCATGGTTGAGACTCAATTTTCTACTAAAATTAAAACCTTTAGGTCTGATGGTGGTGGTGAGTACACCTCAAATGCTTTCAAAACTTACCTCTCACAGCAAGATATTGTTCACCAAATTTCTTGTCCATACACTCGTCAACAGAATGGTTTAGTTGAAAGGAAGCACAGACACCTTATTGAAACCACCATCACTCTCTTGTCTCAAGCTTCACTACCTTCTTCCTATTGGTCTTATGCAGTCCTTACTACTGTGCATTTGATTAATCTGCTTCCCACATCTGTCCTTGCATTTCATTCTCCTTGGAATAAGCTTTATTCTGTTTCTCTTGATCTTTCTCAACTCAAAGTGTTTGGCTGTGCTTGTTACCTCCATCTCAGACCTTATACTCTTCACAAACTTGAACCCAGATCCACTGAATGCATTTTTCTTGGCTACCCTATAGGCACAAAGGGCTACTTATACTTAGACCTGAAAACCAAACACTTATATACCTCCAGGCATGTTATTTTCAATGAATCCAAGTTTCCTTTTTCCTCTCTCCTTTCTTCTTCTCCTTCTACTTCCTCACCTACTCTATCTACTGATCTTTCTTGGTTTTCCAATCTGCTGTATCTACATTCTTCAAATCAACCCTTAGTTCTAGGTCCATATGCTGTCACTACTCCCACTGTGTCCACTGTCAATACATCTAATGTCACTACTCCCACTGTGTCCACTATCAGTACATCTAATGTCACTACTCCCACTGTGTCCACTGTCAATACATCTAATCTTCCTTCTCAGTCTCCCTCAGAAGCTAATACTTCCTCCTCTCCATCTGCTACTTTACCTCCCCTGCCTTCTCAGCCTCCCTCAAATACATTGCCTACCTCAATTCCATCTCTGTCCATTCCTCCATCAACTTCTTTATCTGATATGACTTCTATTCAAGGCTGTGTTACAAATCACCATCCTATGCAGACCAGATCCAAGTCTGGTATCTTTAAACCTCATCCCAAAGTGTGTTACAAGGCTGTGTTGGACTATACTCTTACTGAACCTCCTACTTATAAGGTTGCCTCTCAATATCCTAAGTGGTGTGAGGCCATGGATGCTAAATTTCAAGCCTTGCAGAGGCAGCAGACATGGTCTATTGTTCCTGCCCCTCCCAATGTTAATCTAGTTGGATGTAAATGGGTCTACAAGTTGAAGTTGAACAGTGATGGTTCCATCTCAAGGTACAAGGCTAGATTGGTAGCCAAGGGTTTTCATCAATAGGCAGGAATTGATTTTCATGAAACCTTTAGTCCTGTCATCAAACCTGCTACTGTAAGACTTGTCATTGCTATTGGTGTTAATTGCAATTGGAGTTTAAGGCAACTTGATGTCTCAAATGCTTTTTTACATGGATATCTTAAGGAGGATGTTTATATGCAGTAGCCACCTGGTTATGTGAATTCTCTTCATCCTTCTTATGTGTGCAAACTTCATAAGTCCTTGTATGGTCTCAAACAGGCTCCTAGAGCCTAGTTTGAGAGGTTCACTTTCCACCTTCTCCATTTGGGATTCTCTGCCTCTTTAGCTGACAGCTCTCTCTTCATTTTTCAATCCTCAAGCACCATTATCTACCTATTATTGTACGTGGATGACATTATTGTTACAGGCAATAATGCTTCTCAGGTTGCTCATCTCATTACTGCCCTCAGTCAGGTGTTTGAACTCAAGGACTTGGGTCCTTTAAGCTACTTCTTGGGAATACAGATTTCTCCTACTCAGCATGGCATCTCTCTAACTCAATCTAAGTATGCCTCTAATGTCTTACATAGATTCAACATGGCCAATTCCAAGCCCGTGAAGACTCCTTGCTGTTCATCTTCTCATTTGGTGCATCATTCTAGTGTTCTCTTAACTGATCCTACTGTGTATAGAAGTATGGTAGGTGCTCTTCAGTACCTAACATTTACAAGACCAGATTTGGCTTTCAGTGTCCATCAACTTTGTCAGTTCATGAGCAAGCCCACTTTAGTCCACTTGGAAGCTACTAAATGTGTCCTTAGATATCTCAAGGGCACTTTAAATCATGGCATTTCTTTCTCCCCTGGCCCCTTGTCTCTCACTGCCTCCTCTGATGTAGATTGGGCAGGGGATCCTACAGACAGACGATCCACCACAGGTTTATTGGTTTTTCTTGGTCCTAATCCAATTTCTTGGTCTGCCAAGAAACAACCAACTGTCTCACGCTCCTCCACAGAGCTGCTGAACTTTCCTGGTTACGAATTTTGTTCAAAGAACTTCGTATTTTTCTTCCCTATGTTCCAGTCATATGGTGTGATAATGTGTCTCTATTGCTCTATCTGCCAATCCTATCTTCCATTCACGAACCAAGCATTTGGAGGTTGATTATCACTATGTTAGGGAGAAAGTTCTTCACAGGGATTTCAAAATTGGGTTTGTTTCTGGTAAGCATAACTTGGCCAATATTTTTACCAAGCCTTTACCTGCTCCTCCTTTTCTGTCTTTTCGTTCCAAACTCCTAGTGGGTTTCTCCCCCTCTCGTTTGAGGGGGGATGTTGAAGATGAACCTCAAGCTCAGAGAAATGGAGGTTCAGGATCAACCCAGGCTCAACAGCACGTGCCTCGTGTGAAATTATAAACGGTTGTTGATACGCACTGTTTCATTAAAAGACATTAGTGATGCACACTGTTTTGATCATGTAACTGGTGCTTATCCATCATGTAGTCAGACGGTGTCGTTTTTGAGCTACTCAAATGTCAGTTATTGTGGCGCGAAAAACAGTTACGATCGAGCTGGTGGTTCTGTAGATTTAGGCGCATAATTTGGAATGTATCTATTCTGTTATAGCTGGGTATGTAACAATATATATGATGGGGTATCTCAGATAGAGGGTAGTTTTTGTATTCACACTTTTCATTTTAATCCAAAAGATATTTTTCTCTCAATTCCATTCTCTCTCTCTCTCTGTTCTCTACCTTCTTCTCTGTTCTTCTTCTTCATTGAGTGTTTTCCTTGTAATTCTCTTGTTTACTGTGTGTGATAAAACTCTTCAAAAAGCAAATGAACTGGAATCGCTTGGAGTGAAGGTTAAGTTCAGCTTCTCATCTTCCACGATGTTGACACAGAACTCTCTATATATGGTATCACCAGGATCGCCATCAGCATCAGCAGTAAGTGAAGTGCTAAAGTTGCTAAGAAGAGTAAAAGGTCCAACTTTCACGGAGAAGAGGGCTTTAGACGGGTCAAAATTTCTACGAAGCCGGGTAGAAGTACAGTCGAACGAATTTTTGGCCGGTAGTGATTGGGAATATGTAGGTGAATGGGGAGACAGACAAGCGGGCAGTGGTATAGGGTACTTGGGAAGCAGATAAGGATTGGTTAAGTGAGTTTGTGGCTAGAGAGGCCTGGTTTTGTGATAGTTCTTGAGGGAAGAATTTTGAATTGACATCTCCAGTCCAGGTCCGACCATCTAATGCAGTCGAATTGTCAGAGGAGCCACAGTTAAGGATAATATTATCAACTGCTTTGTAAGGAGACAGAGAGTTAATGGCTAATGTGTTGGACAAGTGGAGCAGCAAGAAGGCGAGGTAAAGAGTTGTGAAAGTTAAACATGGTAGGACTGTGGTGCAAAGATTCGTGTTGCCCATTGTAGCAGAGACAGGGAGAACGAGTGTGAGTGATTTTCAAAAGAAAACAATTAAAAAGTTTTTTTTGATGTATAAAATAATTAAAAAGTTATTACAAAAGAATGTGATAATTGATATAATTCGTTCAAGTGGACAAGTTGATTTATTAATAATATGATGTCGAGACTATTCTTTCCGCGTGAGTAATGATGTGATAACTGATAACTGATAACTGATAGTTTGGTAAGTGGAAAATTATTTCATACAATATCAAATACAACAAAAAAGAATGAGAGAAGAGAAATTAAGAAAACGATAGAAAAAAAGGGGGGACCACTCATTTCCTTAAAATTAAAAAATAAAACTCATCTTTTATGATGAAAATTTTAAGTCTCGCTTCGTTTGTACACACGAGCTAAGTTACAAATGCACAAAAAAAAAAAAAAAAAAATTTGACTAGGCAAGGTTTTAGTTCTTATTTAGTCTTATTACTAACATTACTTTTTTTTATATGCCATTGATAATCTACCAATTTTTTTCCTATAAATTCCTCTTTGTCACATATAGAGAATGAACAAGATTATATCAATCGTTACATGTGAAATCCCAATACAAGTTGAAATCAACCAAAACACACCAAAATAAACTAGAGTTAAGAGGATTCATGGTTAATAGATGCTCTTAGGCCATTTGTGAATAAACTATTTTAGAAAAAAATTTATACCACTTTCATGAAAAATATAAAAAATTATTAAAAAGAATTAGTTTTTTTTTTTTCTTATAAAAATTTTAAAAAAATATTTTTTAAACATTGACCTTTAGGATATTTATTAACTTTTTCCTATATATATATATATATATATATTTAAAGAATAAAAGAAAGAAAGGGCAACAGTGGCAGAGAAAACAAAGACTAATAAAAAGAACAAGAAAAATAAGAGGAGTGGGGCAGGGAAGAGTGAAGACTTGCGAAGTCTTGAGGAAGAAACCAAAATGATTGGAAAAGTGATAATGCACTCCAAATATTTCTGTTTTTGGTTTCTTTTATGGTCAATACAAAAAAAGCTACAAAGATAAGATCATAGACGAAGAAAAGAATACACGGACACAAAGAAAAAATTTGGTCTTCGCATAAAATGTGCTCCACGCCCTCAAGGAAATTGCACTGGATAATGAAGTCCTTAGAGTCAAGCAAATTGTCTTGTGGAAGATTTTTGATATGATGGATATTTTATGCAATAATAATTCTATCTAGTCACAACAATTTTTTATAAATTTTTTCACAATTATGATAATGTATATTAAGATTTTTTATTATTATTGAAGAATGAAGATATACTATGCTTGATGTATAATGAAAAAAAAAATCACATACCAATAGAGACGGACCCAGTATTTTAAGCTAGCAAGGGCTAGAGTATAAAGAAAATAGAAAACTCCAAATAGACATTCATATAGTATTAAAAATTTATAAATACACAAAATCGTTATTTTTCAATACATTAAGATACAATCATCTACAAAAAAAAAAAAAAAAAAACAAAACAAAACAAAATAAATTTTTTTTAATATTAAGCTGGTTAGGATTTTTATTTTTTGAAGTTAGAGCATCACAGTAATGGTGCTAAAAATTTTAGCTTCTAGTACCTCAAATAACTAATTTATTTATTTTACCATTTCACTTTACAATACACCTAATATCAAATGTTTTTTTTTTTTTACTTCATTTAAAATAATATAAACAACTCATTAAAATAATAAGGAAGATGGAGAATTTGAGTGTTTTAATTAAAGGAAGATATATAATTTTAATAAAATATTTTATTTTATTTTTAATAACCTGCTACAGCCAACTGGTATTTATACCAGATTACTATAGTTGCAAAAAATTTAACTTTAACTTCACCAATAACACATGATTTTTTTGTTCTTTGGTGGTAAAATGGTTCCCCTCCCCCCCCCCCCCCCTCTAAAATACAATCACCATTGTGAATATTTTTATTATTTTTGTTAAGTTTTTGGGTTTGATAATCGCTATTTGAGTTAGGATAGCTAGACTGATTGGGGAGAAGGGACGCCCAACTATAAAAATGAAATATAGAATAAATAAATAAAATTGGACCCGGGGGGGCTGGGTCCCCTTGGGCCCCCAGGTATAGACTGATTTTTTTTTATTTCTCGTCCCCACCCCTTTTTCCCACACGCCTGTCCCCTGGCTCTTAAACTTCTACTTCTATCTACTAACTATATAAAAAGAGCCAATAGCTCTTGCTATAGTACTTTTGGTTTATTCAACTTTTGTTTTTTGTAATAAGCCAAAAATGTGAGTTTGATGAGAAAGAAAAAATTTTAACATTAAAAAAATATTATACCCATATCATTTTCACAATAAATAAGTAACAAGTTATTATTGACTCATTCTCAAAAAAAAAAAAAAAAAGGTTATTATTAACTATTATTGGTGGGGAAAAATACTTTTAGTGGTTGGCTTAAATTAGAATCATTAATAACTTACAATCGAAGATTTGTTGTAAAAGTATTGTAGAAATATTGTAAACGTAACACTTATCATTTAATATTATTACTACAACTAAAAATAAAGGTATTGTAAAAAAAAAAAGTACTGCATCCACAACATTTTCATAACAAATCTTTGGTGATAAATTGTTGTTCTAATTTAAGCTTACCAATGAAATTACTTTTTTGACCACCAATAACAACCTGCAACAACCTACTATTTATGATTTGTAACGAAATGTTGTAGACATACCATTTCTCTTGTGAAAAATGTTAAGGCATCTTGTTGTCGTCACAATATTTTCACAACTGCTCAGGTGTCAATTCTTTACAAGTCAAAATAAAATATAACAAAGTTGTAGAGGCATTATGAAAATGTTGTTTCATTCTTTGTGTTTCTAGAAATTATTTTTTATTAGTCAAGTTTTGTTGAGCCGAAATTCACTATTTCCCGTATAGTTTCTTAGGTTGAATTTTTTTTTTTTTTTTCTTTATGCACCATTTTACGTAAAAGCACATAGTTTCACACACACCCACACAAACGAACACACACAAAAAAAAAAACAAAAACAAAAAACAAAAAAAACAAAAACTTAGAATTAAAACACTTTTCATCCTTTATGTTTTGGATAATTCACAATTCCTCCTTAAACTTTAAAATCAAGCAATTTCCCCCTTGATATTTTGGAAAAGAGCAATATGTCATATTGTTGTTCTCTCAATTAAAACCTAATGAAAGCTTATGATTCTTAAAATATTTTATTGTGTAATGTCTAAAATACTCCCACTAAATTTTAACATGCCAAAAATTTTATTCATGTATTTTGAGTTTTAGATGGTAATAATGCTTAGAAAGTTGGAATGGTAATATAAGGTATTTTATTTCCTTGCCTTTTGTTATCTTTATTTTTTTTTTTTTTCTTTTCTTGCCTAAAATGGGTGTTCATTAAAAACTAATTAAGCTAAAGATTGCACCTAGACTCATTTAGAATGATAAAGAAGAAAGTATGAATGACAAAATTTTCATTGTGTATGGTTGAAGTTATTTGATGAAGAGTTTCAATTGTAGAATATGATATCTTTCATTGCAAAAATTTAAATGTTGTGATATGGTTTTAGCAAAACTCAATTGCTTATTGTTGGGAGATGATAATATTCGTTATCATTCTTAGAAGTTTTTAATGAGTAAATATTGCCTTTAGCAAATAGATATTAAAATTCTTATACGAATGAGATTAACTTTGTATGACATACATTTTTTATTTATATAGTTTCATACTTCTTTAAATAAAAATTCTATCTTAATTTTTTCACTCAAGGGGTAGCACGTGCCTTGCACATGCCACCCACGTGTTTTTAAACTCATAAACATAAAATAAAAAATAAAAAATGAAAAAAATTGAGTCCTAATATTATAAAAATTTCTAAAACATAGCAATACAATAATTCAAGTATTAAAAATCATAAATAATTAAAAAATAACAATATAACAATAAAAAATTTAAATCTTTATCATAAAATATTAATTTAATAATATAATACCAAAAGACTTCAATATTTAAAGTTTGAAAGTTAAAAAGTATATTTGTAGTATAAATAAAAACCTATAAAATTATTTTAAAAATAATTTATTAATTTTTATATATAAACAAAGCAAGGTCTTCCAATACCCACTCCTACCCCTAAACCCATTTCGAGAGAAGGATTTAACCCCATTCTTGGTCCTATTTTCCATGCAAAATGGGTAACACCAAAATACATCAATATTTAAAGTTTGAAAGTTAAAAAGTATATTTGTAGTATAAATAAGAACCTATAAAATAATTTTTTAATTTTTTATATAAATAGAGCAAGGTCTTCCAATACCCACTCCTACCCCCCGAATCCATTTTGAGGGAAGGATTTAACCCCCATCCTTGGCCCTATTTGCCATGGAAAATGGGTTACACCTAAAGACATCAATATACAAAGTTTGAAAGTTAAAAAGTATATTTATAATATAAATAAAAACCTATAAAATTATTTTAAAAATAATTTTTTAATTTTTATATATAAACAAAGTAAGGTCTTCCAATACCCACTCCTACCCCTGGACCCATTTTGAGGGAAGGATTTAACCCTCATCCTTGGCTCTATTTGCCATGCAAAATGGGTAACACCAAAAGACATCAATATTTAATGTTTGAAAGTTAAAAAGTATATTTACAGTATAAATAGAAACCTATAAAATTATTTTAAAAATAGTTTTTATTTTTATTTTTATATATAAATAGAGCAAGTTCTTCCAATACCCACTCCTACCCCCGATCCTATTTCGAGGGAAGGATTTAACCCCCATCCCTGGCCCTATTTGCCATGCAAATGGGTAACACCAAAAGACATCATAAATTTGAAGTTTGTAAGTAAATGAGTAATGTACATTCCCAACATTTTCGAAAAAAAATCCCTACGCAGCAAGCTATAACTAGTGAGTAAAAAAATGATGTTAGTGGTGGGTTCAAATTATAACTAGTAGCAACTTGCCTATTAGGATTTGTTGTGAAATTGTTATAAAGATATTGTGGACGCAAGATTATTTAGGAGATATTTGATTCGTCGTAATGTGATACACATTTCAGTCATATTACTGTAATATTTCCATATGATGTTTGGTTTGTTTATTTTTACCTAACATTACCATAATCTAAGATTACCAAAAAATTCACATGACCAAAACTTATAGAAAAAATTATACCTACCCATAGATTTTTAATTACAAAATTGTCCTTGGATATAATTTCAATTTTCAAGAACAAAATTGAAATCTCGTATCCTAACCTATTGTTCTCTCTCTCTTTCTCTCTCTCTCTCTCTATCTGTGAAGAAATTTTGTGTCTATGACTTTGTGTGTGAGTTATGTATTCTAGGGTTTGGAGCTTGATGTGATTCTTTTAAGGAGGCAAATTCAGTGGGTTTTCATCATTTATTTGGTTCTTGAGTTAATTTTTTAGGACCATCAAGTGTGATTGTCAACACAACACGAAGATAACTTTGCTTTGATTTGTTGCGATTTTGCTCTAGAGGCAAATTCGGTACCATTGTCCGAGAGAATGAAAGCAAAGTAGTAAGCTACTAGAGCTCCAATCTCCGACAATGGAATAATTAAGGAATACTCATTACTTCTTTAATAAAGAATATTTTTCCTTTTATGTCAAGGAGAATCCTTGTTTTCCACATCATGTAAATTCATTTTCTTCTACAGTAAGGAAAAACCTTCCCTTTTACACCAATGAAAAACCTTCCCTTCTACATCAAGGAAACCCAAACCAGAACTAATTAGGAATTTGAGGCAAATTCAACAAATCTCCACATTGACTCAAATTACATCAAGCAATCTTCATTCTTTATCAAAGAACTTTGCCTTCATCCAAGCAAGCTTTCCTTGAACAATTTGTTCATTGATTCCACATCTAAGCCAAAACTTGTGTGCACATCTACCTTGAACCAACATCAAAGATGCGCTAGACACAATTTTCTCTTTAAATTCACCAATATCCAACCTTGAGTTTTGATACCAATTGTTATGCAACAGCGGAAGCCATTTCATCAATTATTGTGATTTGAGTCTTGCACAAGCGCATTCACATAAAACATCTACAAAAGACAACAATATTTAATGTGATTCATCCAATTCCTTGCCCATATCCATAGGCAAGGCTAACCAAAATGTCCACTATCAATGATATGGATTACAACAACATTAATCAACACTCACAAACCCAAAGCCCCAATACACCCAATAACTCTCTTACACTCACAAAACAAACAAATTCTCTACACACAACCATGAGTAATCTTAAATTCAACCCCCCAAAAATCTACCAAATTACTCTGAGAAACCCGCTTATATTCTTCTAGCAGTTTTTTTTTCTCTCCCTATATGGGAGGAACATTGTCATAAGCCACCAAACCCTTTGCAATAGTACCTATTTATAAGGTTTCAAAAAACTTTATATACTACTTTTATATTTGTATGTTCTAATAAGTATTATTGTTTCCTTAAAAAAAAAAAAAAAAAGATGTTTATCCCACATGAGTTGTGTGTGTTTAGAGTTTCAGTTCTTATAACCCCAAGCTACTACTACAAAGGTTAGGCCATTTTGTAGTGATACTCTGGTTATGTAATATATTATAAGCCTGTTTAAAAAACTCTATATACTACTTTCATGTTTGTGTGTTCTAATAAGTAATACTGTTTCCTAAAAATAAAATAAAATAAAAACTCATTCCTTGATGGATAAGAAATACTCATTACTTCTTCAATAATGAATATTTTTCTTTCTAATGTCAAGGAGAATCAATGTCTTCCACACCAAATAAACTACTTGTTTTCTACACTAAGGAAAAACCTTCCCTTCTACTTCAATGAAATCCAAACCAAACTAATTAGGAATTTGAGGTAATATTGAACCATTATTAATTTTTTTTTTATAAATAATTAAATTGGTTATTACTTGTTAGTTGCAATGCATGAATTTATGAAGCAAGTTTGATTTATTGTAATGTCTTTTACATCGTAATTGCAACTTTACTGACTATGCCCCTCTTGATTCCAGGTTTAAAGGGAAATCAAATAAGATGTTCATTTCTCATTTCAATGAATGAAGTTAACAACATCCGAAATAAGGTTCCATGTGGACTGTAATGCAAGGTAATGCAGATATGATATTTGGTGGCATTACAGTTATTTGTGGACTATTGAGAACAATAGTTGGAGGCTTTGTTCTTGATTTTGTGACTAACACCATTCCAAATGCTTTTTTTAAGGTAGGTGCTTTCGAGTTTAGATAAGGATCTAGAATTACTTTCCTTGATACTTTTCTTAACCATTCATGTATTATTTTCTTCTTCTTGGGCTGTATGGCATAGAAGAGTCAAGATTGAGATAATCAAATATTTGTTATAAGGCAAGTTTACTTACATTGTACAGAAGCTTTGAAATGTTGACCATGTTGCTAGGCTTTGTGGAGCCTAGTTATGTTTGATCTGGATTTAACCCAAAATAATATTGCTATAGTTTTTAATGAGAGATTTTTTTAGGCTTAGTCCATGGAGCGAAAGCCTGGGCCGATAGGCCTAAGTAGTAGAATAGAAAAAATGTTGTTTTGGAAATTAGGGTTTTATGTTGTTTTTGAGAGAGAAAACCGAATTGTCGCATCTTATATTTTTTCCTGAAAATAATGAAATCCCTGCAACTCCATGGACGTAGACAAATTGCCGAACAACGTAAATATTGTCTTGTGTGATTATTGTCTTTGGCTCGTATTTTTTTCTTTATTTTTGCATCTCACAGATCTAAAAATTTCGTGAATATTCCCCTTCACATGTTGTGAATTTCATTGGCTTATGTTGAAATAACTTCAATGTTACTTCTTCTTCTTCTTCCTTTTTTTGGTTATATTTTAAAGTTTGATCTAGTGAAGTTTGACCAGATATAATACTGTGTCACTTACTATACAAATAAAGCTTTAGGAAATTAAGAAATCCTCTAAGAAGGCCTTATACAATTCAAATATTCATTATCAGTACAATCATCATGCCAAAAAATTTTCACCTTACCTTCACCACTAAAGTTTGTGATCTTATGTGATGCTTCATATGTGTGCTGTTAATTGGAAATGTAGATAATTGAACTTTTTTTATGTGAAATTAACCAATGTTGTTACACATTATCTTGCAAAAAGATATTGTAATGATGGGTGTTTCATGGTTCTTTTGTACATGTTAATTTGATTTAATCATCTTCGATGCTCAACATTGCCAACAACTGTTTTCTAAATTGCTGCTTAGGTGGTTTGCCCTTTTTAAAATACGCTTTTAGAGTGATATTGAACATCCACTTGGTGCTATAACATTTTTCAAAGGGTCATGTGTATAGTAGATCTTTATGCATAAGATTTCATCTCGGAGGTTTGGGCATGATCTTAATACGTTCATTCTTTTTATAAGTCCTGTAGTGAAATTGATATGTCATGTTGACAGTTGTCGGGGACATTTTGCTACAAGGGCCAAAAATGTAAGAACAGCCCAAATCTCCCCTTATAAGTGATTGTTTATGGAGATTATCCATACAAAAATTCCAATATTTAGTGAGTAGAGGCTAATGGTGCTTTAACAAGTGAGAAATCAAAATGAGTTGAAATACAAGAAAATGTAAAAAAAAAAAAATGCAGAGATCTGAAAACTTTGACTCACAATCAGCCAAAAGAGGAAATTGAGAGAGGTCATGGAGAAGAGAGGGAAGGTTCCCCTATACCCATATTTCCACCCCCCAAGTTTCAGAATTGTGAGCATGCATCTTGGTTGAATGGGTTTTTGCTTTATAGTTTAATGACAAAAGTGCAGAAAAATACTTGAAAACAATAGGTTTGAAACTTCGATCCACATTCAGCGAGAAGAGTAAGTTGAGAGAGGTCATGAGGAAGAAAGGGAAAGTTTTCCAGTGCCCATATTTTGCCCCCTAAGCTTCAGAATTGTGAGAATGTTAGCTGGCTGAATGAGCTTTTGCTTTAAAGTTTCAGCTCCAGGGGTAGACCTGTTTTGAATCTAATTGGGGCCTTTCATATTGAGTTTTAGGTGCTTTTGGTGACTGTTTTTGGGCAAGGAGAGAGGTTTTGGACCTCCTAAGTGATAAATTGATATTTGGTTCAGATTTGCTTTAATTGGGTTTAAGAATTAGCTTACTTTATGCATAATTAAAAAAAAGATTTGACTAAGCCCCCATTGGCTCCTCATTTTCAGTTGTTTTAGACTCTTGGGAGGCTCACCTAAGCAAGGGCTAGCAGCTAGAGTTGGCCAATGAGAGCCAGCTATGTTTTAAAGGCAAAAATGGATTAGGACGGAAACTTTGGGCCACAGTCAACCATAGTATAAAAACACTTTTAGGGATGGAAATTTAGGGTACAAGATTTCCTCCATGAGCTTAAGGTGCTACTAACATCCCTTGCCCACTAGGTATCACGCTTGAGTTGGGCTCATGCAAAAAGTCCGAAGGAAATTGACCCATACCTTCCAAATCACACTTCTTCAATTTCTCCAATAAGTTGCATGGATTTGAGGCTTTGAGCCATTCTTAAAAGAATAAAATAAAAATATGATACTTGAATTGAGCTTGTAGAAAAAATGTATCGTTAAATTGGGTATCAACAATGGTCTTACAGTATACTTTGCTTAGCCTTCTGCTTGAATTTTTTTCATCCCCAATGACCATGATTTGGTCAAGTATACATACCACACGTAGCATATGAAAACATGGATTAATATATGATGATTGAAAATAATATGACAAAAATTCACCTCCAAATATCCATCCAGCTTAACCCTTTTCCATTGAACTCCAAGTTTATCTATCCAAATATAGTATCAATAAGCAATTTCAGATTTGATAATAAATTTTTCTTGTTTACCTTGATTAACTGCAATAACTTTCTTTTAAATATCAAATTGTCCATTGCTCAAATATCGCATTCACTTTCAGGGCTTTTACCTGGATTTTCTTGGCTAGGTTTGCACTTCTTAGTGCTAACTTGGCTTTTGCTTTTTTTGAACTACCGAAAATTTTGTGTTTATTGAATAAATACAGGCTAAAATTGATCAAAGAATGAGAGAGAGACCTAATGGTTCAGCACTGTGGCTGAAACTGTTTGTCAAAACGCATTGTAGTATAGTACTTAAAACTAGCTTCAAATCAAATTGTCCATATATCTATATTTATACATAATACTAGGTGAATCAAATTGTCCATATATCTATATTTATACATAATACTAGGTGGCTATTATTTGGTTGACTCACGTTAACCATGCACTATGGGTTTTTTTTTTTACCTCCATTCTGTATTGAGAGATTCGATATACAAGACTTTTGAGGTGGGAGTTGTCCAATGGGTTCTAAAGAACTTTTCAATTACATACATTCATCTCTTTGCAATGTAATTAAAAGATGTTTTGGCATTTAAAATGCACAATTTTCAATTTTATAAAATGATGGCTTATTATAGATCACTAGTCGCAGATCCGCGCATTGCGCGTGATATTTTTTTAGAGTTATCTCATGAATATATATATATATATATATATGTTGTTGTTGTTGTTGTTGTTGTTTTACTATTGTCTATGTAACTTTTGTAAAATTCTTATATGATAAAATTATCTAAATCATGCTATGTAATAAAATAATATTATATTCTTTATAATGCAATAGGATAACATTTAACAATCAGAGAGAACAAAAAAGAAAAAAGAAAAAAATTTAAAACACAAAACTCAGTTGCATCAACTCAAAGTAGAGTTATTAAAAATACAAAAAATTAACAACCTAAAGCAGAGATGCAAGAAAAATAAAAAATCCACCAAAAAATTGAGAGAGAGAAATAATATTTTTTGTGAGGGAAAATTATGCATAGAAATATAGAATAGAAAAGATAATGAAAATTTTATAATGGAGGATAACAATAAGAAGAAACAAAATAAATGAAAATAAAGGGAAAGATAAAAAGTGTTATTAAGATAGAGGGTAGTGGGGAGATGCAAATGTGAAAGGAATGAAAAATGTTGGAGAAAGCATAAATGTTAAAAAAAAAAGTATGATTTTATAAGGAATTTTTTATTTATTTGTATTTAATTAAAACATTATATGTTTAATTTTTAAAAATTAAAAAAAAATGACAAAAAATATTAATAATTTAATGATATGGAGGATATGACTAAATTTAAATGGTCAATTGTTGTAGTGCTATTGATTTTAGCTTGAATATATATATATATATATATATATATATATCATGAAAAATGATAAACCCTATCCATATAAATAAATTAAAGTTGTTTTATGATGTTGAGATAATAAAACGAATTGGTGGTTACCAGAAAGCTAATCAATTTTTTTTTTTTTTTTTTGGGAAAGAATAAACCTGAAAGCTGAACATGAATTGTCTTGTTTTATTGCTTGTCATATGGGTGACATTGAAGCCTCGTATAAATTAATGGAGCCTCATTAGACCTATCAGCCATTATAGCTCTAAAGAATACCAGAAACAAAAACTTAGCATAAATCAATACTTACCCTTTGCAAGTCCAGAGGCTACACAAACAATCTAACGTACATCATTACCCAACAATGTTTCAACTCATCACACAACAAAGTAATCATGTAAATGAACTTTGAAATATCCATTTGGTGTTACGATCGATGGTATGTAGCTTTTAGGGAAAAATACATAATAGTGGTAAATTAAACAACATTATTCAAATACTCAGATTTATCACGATACGAGGAGAACATGAATGCATTATGGACCCCTTTGTTTCTTATGGCCCATACAAAATTTAAATTATTGGAATTAAGAAGAAATAGATTTTCAAATATATAAATAGAATAATTTTTATTAGAAGTCAATCACGGCACATAAGGAGATTAAAAAAAATAAAAATAAAAAATAAAATGAAAAGATAACTTATCAAGTCTAAAAGGAATTTCATAGAAAAAATGTCATGTTGTACAAAAATAACATCTATAGAACAACCAAATAGGTGAATTCAAAGCAACCCAAACTAAGAATTTAAAGAAAAACACATATAATAAAATTAACAATTAAAGAGAGAAAAAATAAATAAATAACAAAACTAAATCACATCAGCTTAATATAAAGTTCTAAAGAACACAACAATTTATCAACCTAAAGCAAAGATGAAAGAAAAAAAAAATCCACCAAAAATTTGAGAGAGACAGAGAGACAGAGAGAAAGAGAGAACCTTTTTTTTTGTGAGGGAAAAGTAGGTACATAATGGAAGAGAGAATAACAAATTTATAGTAAGATGTTGTGAATAAGAAATGACAAAAAAAAAAAAAAAAAGGAAGATAAAGGGAAAGATGAAGAATGATATTAAGGTAGAGGGTAGTGGGTAGCGGGGAGATGAAAATGTAAGGTAAAGGGTAGTGGGGAGATGAAAAGTGATGTTATGGTAGTGGGTAGTGGGTAGTGGGTAGTGGAGAGATGAAAAGGTAAGGGATAGAGAAATGTTGGAAAAAGTGTAAATATTAAAAAAAAAAAGAAAAAAAGAAAAGAAAAGAAAGAGTAAACGTTAAAAAAAAATTATAAGAAAATTGAAAAAAAAAAATAATGACGTGGACGCTGATGTGGCTCAATTGAAATGTAGCAACAATAAATGCTACACTTCAGCTTTTAGATATATATAGATATAGATGTCACCAAGGGAATGTAACGAGAACTTGTTGCACACTTCATAACTTCATTCAAATGGTAATTAACAAGAAACAATCACTAGCTTGTTTACTAAATTCAATGCAAAATAGGGGCTCTATTTTATTTAATACAATTTTATTATTCATCAAAAAAGATGTCGAGGGCCCTATTATTGACATGGAATGTAGGAATAACATAAGTGAGTCATAACACACTATTACCATCTTCCCTCAGCTCCCCCTTTGCCCCTGGTTTGACGAGAGACATTGCTCTAGTTTTGCCCTTATAGCCAAGCTCCATGAGATAAGTTTCATACATTACTAATTGGTTGAGAATGTGTGCTTAAGATAGGAGTCTGGTAAAAAATAAAAAAAATAAAACGTGGGTTTATAATTAAGTGCGCGTTTGGATAGAAATTATCTGCGTCTGGCGTTTTGAGTTTTGCGTTTTCCTCTTTTTTTTTTTTTTTGGCATGCGTTTCAGGAGACAAATTTCACTGTTACGGCTACTATTCATGAACAGTAGCCGTAATATTTGACTTTTCAGCATACTAGTGAGTCCTGTGTACTGTTTATGGGACCCACAAACCTTACTTTTCAGCTACTTTTTCATTAAAAATGGGTCTCACAGTACTATTTACACATTTAAAAATTATTTTGTTACAGTGTTTTCAGTTTTTAGCAAAATAAGTTGTATCCAAACGGATCCTAAGTGTTTAATTATCTTGGAAATTATGAGAGTATTTTTAATATTTATTTGAGGCTGTGGGTTCTAGTTAACTCAACTGATATAATTTCTAATAGTTGAATAAGAAATTAGGTGTCCAATCCCTGCCTATACCAAAAACTAATTGATGTCTTAGTCTAATAATAAAAAACTACCATAGGAGGAGACGACATAAATTGAAACTCTCTAAAAAAAAAATATTTATACGAGGCTAACACGTAAAATTTAAATTGTTACTATGCCAACAACAACCCAACTCTTTGTTTTGTTATTTGCATTATTGCTTTAAGGTTTGAAGATCAACTCCAGCATCTTTGTGGCAATAATAAAGAACTTCTTTCCTTATCAAAAAATAATAATAAAGAACTTCCTTCACGTGCTGGTTAGTTTTCCACACTCTTTGCAACTTTATTTTTAGTGTGCTTTTGACTAATAATTAAAAATATTATACATGGTGTGCTTTTTGACGAATACTTTTACTAATCAACTGAGGAGTCCCACCTTTTGGCTCTCGTAGAGGACCAAGAGTCACCAATCTCCCATTTCCAAAGAATAATTGTAGCCATCTCTATATCCGAAAAGAAACCACACGGTTCTGTTGACCATCCACGCGGGCTTCCCCGCGCACTGCTATGTACACTTCCACTAGGATGTACATCTTTTATATCGCTCGCAGACGCAGCTTCGCATACACTTCTAAGTTTTGTCACAGTATACCATGCAAAACTCTTGTAGATTTTACGTTTACCTATTCTCAGTGTCCTTCTTCAATTACCTAACAATTACAGTCATTGCTAAGCCCTCCCCTACATACTCCTCCATCAATGATATCAAGCTTAACTGTGGCTCCTCCGGCATCTCAACTGACTCAGATGGCCGAGAGTGGACTGGAGATGTAGGTATTCACTCAAAATTTGTTTCCTTAGAACAATCTAATAACACCTGTATACTCTCCAATCCCCATGGCTCATCCATTGATCGTGACCCTTACAAAACCGCTCGAATCTCTCATTCTCAATTCACCTACAGATTTCGTGTTAGTCCTGGCCAAAAATTCATAAGATTTTACTTTAACCCTTCTACATACCATGATAATTTCGATATGTCTAAGGCCTTTTTCACTGTTACTACTGGTCCCTTCACTCTGCTTAGCAACTTCAGTATAGGGTCAAAATCCCTTGTCAAAGAATTTTGCGTGAATGTGATACAGGATCAGACACTGAACATAACCTTCACTCCATCTATAAATGCTTCATATGCATTTATAAATGGGATTGAAATTGTCTCGATGCCCACCAGCCTTTATTACAGTAAATTTGGGGATAAAGGTGTACCTCTTGTCGGCCATTACTCTCAATTCCATATCCAAAACAACAGTGCTCTTGAGATGATTTACCGACTAAACGTAGGTGGGCACTCCATTTCACCAATAAGTGACTCTGGCAAGCTTTTTCGGACATGGCTTAATGACACCGACTTCTTTCTTGCTTCAAATGTAAACTCTATTAGTAATGGGGCAATTCAGATCAAATACAGAAGCATACCTCCTTACACAGCACCAAAGGAAGTCTATCAGACCGCCCGAACTACAAGAACATCCGAAGACAACAAACGGTACAATCTTACTTGGAGATTGCCAGTGGACTCGGGGTTCAAATACCTCGTGAGACTCCACTTCTGCAAAATCCAACCGGAGGTAAAGCAGAGAAGTAACAAAGGGTTCCGAATTTCCATAAGAAATAAGACAGTGGAGATTTCTGCTGATGTTATCACTTGGAGCGGTGGGCAAGGCATTCCGGTATATAGGGACTACGTTGTGAAGATACCAAATAAAAAGAGTAATGGTAAGACCCCTCTCTTTATAGAGCTTTGTCTTAATACTAATTCAAGTTCTGGTTATTCTGATGCTATCCTCAATGGTCTCGAGTTGTTCAAATTGAATAACTCTGATGCCAATCTCGCGGCTCCCAATCCTGAAGTTCCACACCCTCCTTCGCCTTCCCCGCTCAAATCACCTGCCCCACAACCACTACCTTTCAAGTATTCCAAGGGCGGCACAAAATCAGTAATCTACATTGAAGCCACTGTAGGTGTTATATCTGTCATATTTCTCTTGGGCTTAACAATTATCTGGAGAAGGATGAGAACGAAGTCCATCAAAAGCGAACCACCACCGATTCTACAAGCACTTGGCCGTCGCTTTACTCTCCAAGAAATCAAGACTGCCACAAACAACTTTGACCAGAACCTTATCATTGGAAAAGGTGGCTTTGGTCATGTATGGAGAGGTCATATCGATCATGAACACACTCCAGTTGCGATCAAGGTTCTTGGGCGAACTTCAAGACAAGGGTTTCATGAGTTTCAGACAGAGGTCGAAATGCTTTCAAAGCTTCGCCACCCCCATCTGGTATCTTTGATAGGTTACTGCAACGATGAACGGGTCATGATCATTGTATATGAGTTAATGGCTCACGGAGCACTTCATGATCATCTTTACAACACAGATAATCCTCCGTTGTCGTGGAAGCGGAGGTTGGAGATTTGCATTGGTGCTGCTCGGGGAATATTGTACCTTCATGAAGGTGGAGAGCACGCAATCATACACCGCGATGTCAAGACTAGCAACATTCTTTTGGACCAAAATTGGGTACCCAAAGTTTCGGACTTTGGGATTTCAAGATTGGGCCCTACAAGACTGTCAATGAGCCACGTCACTACTGACGTGAAGGGAACGTTTGGGTATATGGACCCCGAGTATTTTTGGACCAGCCATTTAAGTGTAAAGTCTGATGTTTATGGATTTGGGGTGGTGTTGTTTGAGGTGTTGTGTGCTAGACCAGCAGTGGATGTGGGCTTAGATTATGAGCAACAAGGTTTGGCCTCTTGGGCCAGTTTGTGTTTTGAAGAAGGTAAACTTGATCAGATCATTGATCCTCATCTGATTCATCAAATGTCACCGGAGTCTTTGAAGATGTATGCAAATATCGCATATAAATGTGTGTGTGAAGATAGAGATCAAAGACCCAAAATGGTTGAAGTGTTGAGGGCTCTTGAGTTTGCAAAGGAGTTGCAAGAAATTGCTGGTGATGGAGGCCACGGGGTCATGATTAGTGAGGAAGTTCCACTATGTGTGGGAGAAAATCAGGTGGTGTCAAGACCAAGGAAGAAAGGTGAGATGGGGCAATCGTGTCCAACATTTTGGAACAAAAGTACATCACATAAAGAGCTTCTTAGATTTTTAAGTGATAAGGTGGGGCTGAAGTGGGTCAAACCACCAAAGCTAGGTTGTTTTTTTTGCAGCCTCTGAGTACAATGCCTTGCCACGTATTGAAGTGCAATTGCCGGATTTAAATAGGTGCGGACCATATACCACACCTGAGAAGTTTGTAATTGAAATCTCGAAACTTGAAGAACCATAATGCTACAAGTGCTTTCACTTTCACTTTCACTTTCACTTTCTTTTCTTTTTATTTCTTGCAAAATAGTGGTTCAATTAAAAAAGAAAAGTAACTATAGGATCAATAATGCAAGCACTCTTTCCATCAAATAATAATAATAATAATAATGCAAACACTCTCGTTGCTTTTTGGTTGTCAAGGACAGTTTGAAGAAGTGGACATATTCTTGTACCTTATGCTCAAAGAAAGAAATATATTGAATGAAACATAGACCAGAAATAATATTTTGAGGCCGATGTATAGTACCCCCCCACCACCCCCCCCCCCCCCCCCCCCCCCAAAAAAAAAAAAAAAAAAAAACCCTAAGGCAAAAAATTTACCCCATTAAAATTATATGTTGGGGGTACCAGAGGCGTAGCCAAGAATAATTATTTGGGGGGGTGGGGGGGCTGGGTTGTAATAGAGATATACTAAATATATTTCATAAGTCTATTGAATACAAAATTATCAACTTTCATATATAATCATATTCTTGTACGTTAATAAACATGAAAAATTGTCTAATTCAATGTACACATACAAAAAAGAACATTCACATCAAATCATGCTTGGCAACAATTTTTCATGGAATAAAATTCATTCATTATCATCTCTACGGTGAAATTCCCTGCAATTTCATTCTCTATATAAATTATCATATTATCTGCCAAAAGCTCATCTTCCATTTTATTGCGAAGTCTTGTTTTTAACAAATTCAGAGCTGAAAAAGCTCGTTCAATAGTTGCTGTAGAAACTGGAAGGGTCAACATTAGACGAATAAGTCTATCAATCAAAAAATAGATTTTAGACTTTCCTGAAATTTTTAATCCCTTACATAGCTCATAAATTGTACTCATATTCTGAAAATTTGGATGTTTTGTCACATTAAGCTCATAATGTTGCAATTGAGACTCCAAAAGTTCTTGTTCTTGTTCAGTGAAATCTTGAGGATAATATTTCTTAACCAAATTGCATATATCAAGGGGGGATTGTTTCTAAGGAGAAGCGTGACACTATGGAGGTGTGGATTGAGAACATAAGAGAAAAAAACAAGGTAGCGTGACAATCATATTGTTTTCTCCTTTTTCTAACGGTGAGGATTGAATTTCAAGATGCCTTTGTTGTTTTGTTTGATTAGGCATTTTAGATTTGGGGTTGGGCTAGGCTGAAAGTGTGTATAGTTTAAAGGAGAAAATTTTTGCTTTATTAGGGATTTGGGGCTGGGTGGTGGGCTGGATATGGGCCAAGGTTTTTCTTTTATTTTAAGTTCTATTGGACTAGAACTCTAGAAGAATGGTTGAAATATTTTGGGGGGGGGGGGGGGGGGGGGATATTTATTTTTGTGGGGGCCCATGTCAATTTTTTTACATACTCTAATGGAAATTTGAAATATTTTGGAGGGGCCATGGCCCCCCCCCAAGGAGCCTAGTGGCTCTGCCCCTGTGGGGTACACGCATGTGTAAGTCTTCTTTTCTTTTTTTTTACATAAAAAGCGCGAATGGTATAGCTCTACGGTGCTTGTGCTATAGTAATTTGTTTTGTTCAATCCCACTGTTACTTGCCTTTCTCTTCTTATTTATTTATTTATTTTTTTTGAACTTGCTTATATAGTAATAATAATAAAATATTAACACAACAAATTGCCACAGTATTTTCACAATTCTTGAGGTGTTAATTTTTTATGTGAAAATAAAATAATAAAATATCATATTGAAAGCAACATTTTCAAAATAAATCATAAGTGGCAAATTGTTATCGGTTTTAATTTGAATTCACAACTTAAATGATTTTTTTGCCCAACCATAACAACCAATAACAACCTACCACTTAGAATTTGTTGTGAAAGTGTTGTGAAAATGTTGTGGACATATCATTTCTTAAAAATAAAGGTATTGTCAAAGAAAAAAAATACTACATCCACAACATTTTTCACAACATTTTTATAACAAATTTTACGTGGTAAATTGTTATTTTAATTTAAACTTACCAGTGATGAAATTACTTTTATTGCCCACCAACCCATAACAACATACTTCTACTTATGATTTGTAATGAAAATGTCTTGAAATTCCCATTGTTACATGCAACTTCTTCTTCTTCTTCCTTTTTTTTTTTTTTTTTTTTTTTTTTTTGCTTTTTTTTTTTCGTTGGTAATATCTTCGTTTAACTTGCTTATATAATAATAATACAATATTAACACAATAAATTGCCATAATATTTTCACAATTGTTGAGGTGTTAATTCCTTATATGTCAAAATAAAATAATAAAATATCATACTGAAACCAACCACAACTAAAAATAAATGTATTGTAAAAAAAAAAAAAAAGTGCTACATCCACAACATTTTTTACAACATTTTCATAAAAAATCTTAGATGGTAAATTCTTATTCTAATATAAACTTACCAATGAAATTACTATTTTGGCCACCAATAACAACCCGTAAAAACCTATTATTTATGATTTGCAATGAAAATGTTGTGGACATAAAATTTCTCTTGTGAAAATGTTAAGACATCTTATTGTTGTCATAATATAGTAAATCAAAGTAACATATAATAAATTTATAAAGGTATTGTGAAAATATTGTGCCATTCTTTATGTTTCTCGAATATTTTTTTTTTATTAGTCAATTTTCGATTATCCAAAATTCACTGTTTTGAGCACATTTTTCTTAGGTTGAATTTTTGTATTTTTTTTTTCTTTATGCATAATTTTAAGTAAAAACACATAGTTTTGCACACACACACACAAAAACAAAAAACAAAAAACAAAAAACAAAACAAAACAAAAAAACAAAACAAAACAAAAAGAAAAAACTTAGGATTAAAACACTTTTCATCTTTAATATTTGGGGTAGTTCACAATTCCTCCTTAAATTTTAAAATCAAACGATTTCCCGCAAATATGTCATATTTCTATTCTTTCAATTAAACCCTAATGAAAACTTATGATTTTTAAAATAGTCCATTGTGTAGTGGCTAAATTTTAACATCCCAAAAAATTTATTCACGTAGTAATACTTAAAAAGTTGGAATGGTAATATAAGGTGTTTTATTTGTTACCAAAAAATTGATTATCCAGGTTTAAATCTTTGAAACTTATAATTTATCTAATGGAAAATTCAATGACGCATGCCTTTTGTTATCTTTTTTTTTTTTCTTGCCTAAAATGAGTATTCATTAAAAACTAATTAAGTTAAATATTGCACCTAGACTCATGTAAAATGATAAAGAAGAAACTATTAATGACAAAATTTTCATTGTGTATGGTGGAAGGTATTTAATGCAGAGTTTCAATTGTGGCATATGACATCATTCATTGTAGAAATTTAAATATTGTGACAAGGTTTTAGTAAAACTCAGTTGCTTAAGATAATGATATCTGTTTTCATTCTTAGAAGTTTTTAATGAGTAGATATTGCCTTTAGCAAATAGGTTTCAAAATTCTTATATGAATGAGATTAACTTTGTATGATACACATTTTTTATGTATATAGTTTCATCCTTCTTCAAATAAAAATTTTATTTTAATTTTCTCACTCAAAAGGTAGCACATGCCTTGCATGTGCCACCCACACTAGTTTTTTTTAAAAATGTGTAAGACCATTAACTAGGGTGATCACACTAAAAGGTCTTATGAGCCAAAGCAGATAAATTTAAGGTATTTCTTGGTTTTGTGGTCCAAGAATCAACTATTAACCCCTTAGGCAAAGTCTTAACCAAGATTTTAGGCTTTGAGTTATAGTATGACAGTGGAAAATTGTGTAACATTTAACTAGACTCAATTTGAAAATTAGTTTTCATTATTGTCATTATCTATTAAAAACCTAATAAAAATGATTTTCCACTTAGAGTAGACTTAGGAAAATAACATATTTCTTCTTAAAAAAAAAGAAAAGGAAAATAACATATTCAATAAGATATATATAAGGGACCTACTTTCTGAGCTCATATCTCACTCCATAACCCTCCATATTAGGAAAAATGGATATTCTACTTCTAGTGTATAAAATAGCCCTTTCACAACATGTGGGCCCTAACACATGATTGATGGCAGGGCCATGAGTTCAAGAATATTTGTAGACCAAAAAAAATTATAACTATTCCATTTTTTTCATTGTAAATTGTTTTTTGATGAAAAATATTTTCAGTTAAAAATGTTTTCGGGAGAAAATGTGACCTCTGATCCCCATATCCTTTTTAAATTTTTTTTTTTTTTTCGTTTTTAAATTGGATGAGATTTTTTGTTTGTTTGGAGCTCATTGGATATGAAGGTGAAGAAGTTGGAGGTAGAGAGAGAATGGAGCTTAATTAGCGAAGGAAAACCAAATTTGGAGGGAGATAGGTTTGGTGATGGAAAACCGAAGAGGAGTTTGACCATTGACAGAACTAAATTGGGGGTTGAATGACTAAGAGCAGTTTTGATAGACTGGATTGTTTTTCCTAAACGTGAATGGCAGCCCTGTTACGGTGGTGATCAAAGACTACATAATTGTGTCTGTGGAGATAAAGATTATGTATTGTTCAAATAAACGTCCAAGGGTATTTATAGGCAAAACGTGAATTTCTTGGGAAGAGACATATTTGTATGAACCAATAGAATATAATTGTAATATATTAATCACATGCTACTTTTAACTAAGCATGTAATTTTTTTTTTTTTTTTTTTTTTTTTTTTTTGAGAAGAGAAGAGAAGAAGTACTTGACTTTTACTTACTTTTAACTGCCAAATACTACTCTTTTACAAAATATTTTGTAATATACCATTGTTTGTGAAATATTTAGCAATCTATTATCATTTTGAAATTCGGGTTTGTGAAACTTGAGTTTCACAAACTTGATTTCTTTGAAAAAATAGCCTTCAAAATTTCCAAAATTTTGTTGATAGAACTCTAGTTCGTGAAACTCGAGTACCATAAAAAATTTTCAAAATTTTTCCGCGATACTTGAGTTCCATGAACTCGAATACCATGGAAAACTTGGGTACCCAAAAAGTATTGAATCTCTACATATTTTCAAAACAGTGGTAGATTGATACATATTTCGGTAAACAATACTATTGTGCTATTTTGGCGTAATTTTAACATCTTCCAAAAATTTAGCATGTGCATGTGCTAGTATCTATTTTTCCCTCCAAAATTCTAACAACCTAGCACATGTGAATTTTGCTACAACAACATTATGGCATATGTGAAATGAACCCTTAGGCTTGGCTACTGGCCTTGTGCCCAAGGAAGTCAATACCGTATC
Source organism: Quercus ilex subsp. ballota (assembly GCA_032727855.1). Taxonomy (NCBI): domain Eukaryota; kingdom Viridiplantae; phylum Streptophyta; class Magnoliopsida; order Fagales; family Fagaceae; genus Quercus; species Quercus ilex. The sequence goes on along the minus strand of CM064909.1, from coordinate 65,193,532 downwards.
GGAGGCTGTACCGGTTTAGCCACCGGTACGATATATTTCTGATACCGGTCAATACCGGTGTACCATTTTGGATTTACCGCTATTTTATATATTTAATATATGTATGTACACACACACACACCCACACAAACACATCCACACAGACAAATCAACACAGAAATACACAAACACACTAGTGTTTTTGTAATTGAGCAAAATTTTGTCATATATTATTTAATAATACTAAAATTATTTATAAGAAAATTATTATTGCACACACAGTATTACACATAATCATACACTAACTATCACTATTCTATTTACAAATAAAGCCAAACAATTAAAGTGAGTTTGTAGTTATCTCAATGCTTCATTATAATAATTACTCATGTTACTATTATTAAATATAATTTAACATAAACAAACATATAAGTATGATAATAAACAAATACAAATAACAATACATTGTTATCAAAACTAAGAATAATATAAAATAGTAAAACATTAAAAGTGAAGTATAATAAAATATAAAATAAAATGTATTCTCCGTTTACCTTTTTCTCAAAAAAAATAAATAAAAAATAAAATGTATTCTCAAAATAATAAAATAATACTACATGTGAGCTGTAAACCACAAAATATTTACTCAGCTGTCAAAAGTATTAGTAGACTTAGGGTCCGTTTGGATAGAACTTATTTTGCTGAAACTGAAAACTGAAAATACTGTAGCAAAATAATTTTTTAAATGTGTGAATAGTGCCATAGGACCCATTTTTAATGAAAAAATTGCTAAAAAGTGAAGTTTGTGGGATCTGTGAACAGTGCACGGGTGCACTGTTCACGAAAGAAAAGTCAAAACATGCGGCTAAAAAAAAAAAAAAAAAAAAGGAAGGAAACGTGGACGTGGACGCAGAATAAGTGTATCCAAATGGATACTTAGTTATACGAACATAGTTCTCAGTAGACATTTTTACATTTCAAATATAAACACACACAGAGAGAGGCGTATGCCACTACACGAATCACACTAATGAACAAAGAAATCGAGATAGAGGGATGTCGAGAGGGGGAAGACAGAACAAGAACGAGAAGAGGTTTCCCGGCGGGCTAGCGTCAGCTCCGGCCAAGTACAGCAGCTTTGGGTAAGTTCTGAAAATTCTTGAGAATTTTTCTTTGGGATTTCTCTATCTTTACCTGGTATCCATTTACCGGTTGAAACAGCCAGATTTCGCCGGTATGGCCGGTACAAGGCCGGTACAGTTGGTATTTTTTCCGGTACGAAACAATGGGGTAATCTATACCGGTGCACTAGCCGGTATGGTATATACCGCCTGTACCGGCCGTTACGGTACAGAATTGACTTCCTTACTTGTGCCATGTCGCGTTGTCAACATAGTCATTATAATGCATTAGACTCCTATATTAATTAGTCGCCTATGTTTAATTCATTTTATTTTCTAACTAACTAAATGATTCTCAAGATTCCAATTCTTAAGAATTTGTACAATACTTAATCTTTATTTTTTTTTTTACCCTAAGTACATATCTTTCATTTCCAATTTTTACAAATATGTTACATTGTTTTGATAATTGACAATTCACTGTTAGGCCATGTCTTGTATCAGTTGTTTTTGTTTTTAGTTAAATAGATGTCCGACTATAAATGGAGCGTAACCTATAAAAAGTTGTAAAAGAGAGAGAGAGAGAAAAAAAAAAGAAAAAAGAAGAAGAAGCACAAAATGGATTTTTCTTTTCTTTTCTTTTCAAATTTGAGTTGAATCCTAGATATACAAAATGTAATAGAACAATTTGTTGGACTTTATTGAAAGAGAAAGTAATTTACAAATTATACTACTAAAAAAAGTGAGAGGTATATATATATTTGTTTTTGTTTTTTCCTTTTGTTTTGTTTTTTCAGTGGAAAAGGACATCAATGGGGGAAAGGCAGTTTTTGCAGGAGCGCAGGGAGCTATTGTTCCCACAGCTCGACTCTTCTGCTCTGCCCTTTTATTCAAGTTTAGATTTGATCCAATGGTAAATTTGCATTTTTCATCCAAGAAAGAGATCACATCATCAAGATGCAATATTACATTGTACACCCTCGTGTCAAGTGCTAATTCAATAAGAATTCATCTCTTCATGCTAAGATTTCTACAAATACAAAAAAATTCATTATAATTGAGTTTTCAAATTTTTATCGCTTCTTATTTAAGTCCATCACTAATATCACTTTTTAATCAATCAATAACAACATGTGATATCAGTAATTGTGAAATTTGTTGTAACCCTATTCTCTAGAGCTATTGACCATATTATGGACCAAACACGAGTGTTGGGTTGTGGAATCTAACTAATTGGGCTTACTAAACGAGGCCTCCTAAGTCTCGTAGTTGTCCTAGCTAAGCCCAATTTTTATACATTTATATGCAAGGTTTTCTTTTTTCTTTTTTTTTTTCCCAGTTAAAATACATAGAAAATATCATTTTCGTCCCTATAATTTGAGGTCACAGTTAATTTTAGTCTTTGTATTTTTAATTTGCAGTCAATTTGATCATTATTGTTAATTCACTAACGGAAAATGCTTATATGACAAACGGTGTACTCCACGTTTGAAGCTCACATGGTTATTAAAATAAAATATTTTTTTTAGAGAGGTTCAACCTATAATATCCGTTCCTGGTGATAATTCTTTATTATTAGACCAAGACATCAATCGGTTTTTGGTGTAAGCGGGAATTGAATCTCAAATATTTTATTCAACTATCAGAAACTTTACCAATTGAGTTAATTGGAATTTACAATAATTTTTTTTTTTGATATTTTAAAATGTCATGTCAACATCTAAATGAAAAAAAGAAAAATTTAAAAAAAAAAATTTAACAATTTTTATTCCAAATTAAAAAGAGTTAATACTAAAGAAGTGGGTGAGTACTGTTTGGTGAGGACTGAAATAATAACGCCAAATAAAAAGTATCACATTACACTAGAAAAGAAGACATCAATTATTAGAAAATTTGCAAGTGGAAAAGAATTTATATAGTATATGACTGATTTCTTTATAGCAAAAAATAAAAAGAAAAGAAATCGACTTTCGATATAATATATATCCTTATTAATTAATTTCATACTAATCAGCATTCTTTAATCTCTACTCTTTTGTTTTTTGTTTTTTATTTTTTGTTTTTTGTTTTTGTTTTTTGTTTTACTAAAGACAGAAGGTTCGTTGTACATAAAGCTTAGTTAATTCATACCAATCAGCATTCTCTAATCTCAACACTTTTGTATTTTGTTTTACTAAAGACAGAATGTTCATCGTAAGCGGTTACAGCTAGTTGGAGAGTGAAACCTATTATCTAACTCAAATATATAAACATCGAGTGAAAGGCAAATTACATTTTTAATTTGCCGGCAGTTTGCCGACAGTTTTCCATTGGTTTTTCATCCAAAAGGCATTAACCAGATATTATATTAATATTAACCTACGGCTATATATCAGGAGTGCATTTCTTTTATTTTAATGTCAAGGAAAAAAATTTCATCACTTTTCTAAAAATACTTTAAAATGTTATATTTAGAGAAACATTATTTTCACTGGAACTTAACTTTTATTAAACCTTGTTAGGACATATGTGTTTCACTTGTTAAGAACATATGTCATTATATTATGTAATTGGTTAATCCTTTGACAAAACGTACTTTACTTATAATTGGGTAGATCTAGGTGTTCTTAATACTTCAAGAAATTGAATTTCAAGATCAAATGTGGAAGTCATCAAGTCTGTCCAAGAAACAAGCTGAGAAGTGTAAGCTTACTAAAGCTCGACAGCTAGCATGTGTCGAAGTTTAAGAAGTTGTTTAGCCCGTGTGCTCGACAGCTGCTCGACAGCTCCCATTTGTCGATGTTTAAGAAAGAAAAAAAAATTCTGATTTGTTTTCTTGGGATCCGTGAATGTGTCTTTGGGCCTTCTTTTCTCCTAAGCCTAGACATATAAAATGATTGTTTTAAGGGCCGTCAAAGAGGACACAAGTTGCACAAGTTTTGAGAAAATTTTGCTTAAGCAAATTGTGTCCGGAGACAAATTTTTGCCCTAGTTCATCATTCTTGAAGAAGTTGCTGTGTATGTGCACCAAAGGGTTTTGTGACCAAGCATCTTCTTGATCTTCATGGTGTGGACGAACTGAAAAACTTTGTAACCAACAATCTTCTCTAGTTGGTGATTGAAGTCGCGTACTGGGATTTGCGCATTGGTTAGTCACGTACTTGGAAGTTATGCATCAAAAGGAGAAATTATCACTATAGAATAAGTCCAATTGGGTATTGGGATAAGGGTTCAACTGTAGGTTGGTATAAGGTACTGAGATTCCTTTACTTGTAACCGCTTGTTGTGATAATAGTGAAATTTCGGGAGTGGTGACCTGAAAATCACCCGGTGGGGTTTTTGCCATGTAGATTTTCTTCATTCGTAAACAAATTACCGTATCAAATTTATTTTCCGCTGCACTTAGATTAATTGGTGATTTATTTGTGCTACCACGCGCTTTGCATGTTAATTTGATTAATTAATAACTTGGCTAATTAATCAATTAATTTTATCACAAGGGGGTCAATACATTTTTGGCCTATCAAGTGGTATCAGAGCAGGCACACTCTGATTAGGTTTAATCTTTGTTGTGTTGATCCATTGACCCCTGTTGTCATGGCTGTAACTGGCTTGAGGAGATCTTTGTTTTCAAATACATCTTGTTTTTCTAATCTCTATTTTTTTAAGTGTTTCAGAAAATACAAGTCTAAAAGTTATTTGAATTCTCTTATAATGACTATTGGAAAAGATCTCAGGTTGACTAAGAAGAAACTAGACTGTCTCAAAATGAAAATATGCAAAGGAGTTCGTCTGAGAATAGTAAAAATTAAAGGCTTAGCTTGTAAAAGGCAGATGAGAGAAAGTACCGTTCCCACTAATCTATCATCTAAGCATGAAGTGTGTTTTATGATGAAGTCCGCATTTAAAGTTATGGACACATGTTTGTGGTACCTTGACAACGGTTACTCAAGACACATGACTGGAGACCAATTTCTCTTCAAGGTTTTTGAGTCTAAGAAAGGTGGCAATGTCACTTTTGGTTATGGGAGCAAGTCACAGATTAAAGGGAAATGAATCATCTCTCTACCAGGATTGTCGGACATTGCAAATGTTCTTTATGTAGAAGATCTAAGGGTGAACCTGTTGAGCATAAGTCAGATATGTGATCAAGACTTCATGGTACTATTCTCAAAGGGAAAGTGTCTTGTCATGGATGAGCCTGGAAAGAAACTCATTAGTGGTGTTCGCATTTTAGACAACTGTTATGGATTGATTCCTGATGCTGATATTGTGTGCAATAGCATTCGTTTGCCTAATGAAGATCTATGGCATCAACGAATGAGACATGCTAGTTATAAACATCTTTCTATCGTATCTAAGCATGAATCTATCTTGGGGATACCAAAGCTTAGTAGAATGAGCAATGTGGTGTGTGGACTATGTCAGCTTGGGAAACAGACGAAAGCTAAGCATCCAGGCACTCAGACATCAGTTACATCTAGGCCATTAGAGCTTCTACATTTGGATCTTATAGGTCCAACTAGAACCGAGTCTCTTGGTGATAAGAGATACATCATGGTTGTGGTAGACGACTTCACTAGGTACACTTAGGTCATTCTTCTATGATCCAAGTCTAATACTCCTGAGCACATTGAGGCTTTGTGCATAAGACTGCAGAATGAAAAGAACCTGAAGATTGATCGAATTCAAAGTGACCATGGTAAAAAATTCGAAAACTCATATATGGAGTCCTTTTTCATAAGATCATGTATATCACAAGAATTCTCTGCTCCTATTACTCCTCAGCAGAATGGTGTGGTAGAAAGAAAGAATAGGGTCATTCAGGAGATGGCTAGAGCCATGTTGCTTAAAAAAGATATGACTAGAAACTTGTGGGGAAAAGCCGTTAACACTGCATGTCATACGGTTAATAGGGTGTATTTCGGACCCAACCAAAAAGACTCCTTATGAGTTATGGAAAGGAAGGAGGCCGAATGTGAAGCATTTCAGAATCTTTGGTTGTACTTGTTTCATCCTCAAGGATAGAGAGAAATGTGGGAAAGTTTGACTTTCGGAGCGATGAAGGTATATTTCTGGGTTACTCTTCCATAAGCAAGGCTTATCGGGTATACAACAAAAGAACTATGAAAGTAATGGAGATAGTAAATGTTGTCATTGATGAGTCTTCAGATTCTAGTTCTAAGAAAGATTGGTATAAGGTACTGGGATTCCTTTACTTGTAACCGCTTGTTGTGATAATAGTGGAATTTTGGGAGTGGTGACCTGAAAATCACCCGGTGGGGTTTTTGTCGTGTTGGTTTTCCCCATTCGTAAACAAATCACCGTATCAAATTTATTTTCCGCTATACTTAGATTAATTGGTGATTTATTTGTGCTACCACGCGCTTTGCATGTTAATTTGATTAATTAATAACTTGGCTAATTAATCAATTAATTTTATCACAAGGGTTCAATATGTTTTTGGCCTATCAAACCCTAATTCTGGGACGGCTACATATGTACTTCTGACTTGAAAAAAAATTTATATATAAAATGATTTTTTTACTTATTTAATTTATCCTTAAAATAATTTTACACACCCTGATTTAAATTTTGCACCACCACCACCTGATCACATACTAACCACAAGTCAGCCTAACTCAAAATCAAAAAACAACACAAATCAACCTATCTCAAAGCCAAACAACAATACAAATCACATCTCTCTCTCTCTCTTCCCTATTTAACTATTTATGTATCTCTAACTCTAAGAGTAAAGTATGAGTTTTTGTAAGTTATGAGTGTCTCTCTCTTTATTATAAATTTATATTACATATAGTATATGAGTGTGTGTTCGATACTAATTGTGTGTTATTTATTTATTATTTTCGTTATAATGTTATGTGTGAATGTGTGCATATATAGTATAAATATAATATGACTTCATGAATTTGCGTGTTTTTTTTTTCTAGTGTCATTAACTCAATATATTTAAGTTCTTTTTTTATTAAATTCTGTTTAATTTAATATTCTTAATGGTCTTGCTAAAAAAATCCTGAAAAAAAAAAATTACTGCCCTAATTACAACATCCTATATCGAAAGTTATAAAAAATATTGGCTATGTTAAACAGAAAAAAATAAATCCCTCAATCGGATTTCATGTAAGCCAAGTAACAAAAGGATAGAACAAGAATTCCACGAAAGCATGACATAGTATCATCGAATTAAACTAATATTCTCTGGTGCATTATTCTTCTTCGTTTGGTCATCACTCATCGCTAGTTTCCTTTCATAATCACTATAAGTACTCCTCTCAAGGTGTACAAGTACAATGTGTGGGAAAGAGCTGTGAAGTAAGATCAAGTAGCTATACTTGTAGGGGTGAGATAAAGGAACCCTGAAATAATGGAAGTTCAGAAGGCCAAGGAGGGATATATCCTGTGGCATTCTTTGTGATGCTGATGCTCATTAACGCACATTGTTGTGGTGCTGCTGTCCTTGTTAAGAGCAATGCCTCTGTCCGGTGCAATGACCACCCCAGCGAATGCCTTATCGAGGACGAAGAGGAGTTGGAGTACCTGATGAGCCCCTACATAAGCCGAATGCATATTGATCCACCAAAAGAACATCCAGGCGAAGATGCCGTGTACAAGCCTGATAAAGCTTGTGAAGATAAGTGCTCCAATCATAGATGTCTTAAACGCCATAACACCTACAGATGCAACTCCCAGTGGGGGTCGCCACTGTGTTTCTATATCCTATGTCTGTTGTTTGTTTCCTTCCTATAAGGAGTGTGAATCGGTTTATCTGCGTGTGTTATGATTAATGTATCTTTTCTTCAAGAATAATTCTCCTTTGTACATTGACGACCTCCTCTCTCTCTCTCTCTCTCTCTCTCTCTCTCTCTCTCTCTCTCTCTATATATATATATATATATATATATATGAGATGAGTTTAAGTTATACCTGTGTAACTCTTATAAAGTTACCTTTGGGCAAGGCCACGGTGACTTTGGCTTGCTTTTCCTTTTCCCATGGGCATGTAGTCAGTAAGGTAGTCGAAAACATTGAGGCTCTTGATTTTACAGAAATTGCTAAGTATCATTGAAAATGTTCTTGTGATGGACATTGATAAATTCCTGCATTTGGGTTTGAGAGTTAACCGAGAGAGATAGAGATCAGAGAAGTTAGCTGATATTTATTTATTTATTATTATTATTATTATTATTTTTGAGAACTAGAAGTTAGCTGATTAATTTTATGGTTTCATAGTTTCTTTAGTTTTGGATGTAATCTAGTTTCATAGGTATTTGATTTTGCAATTTTTTATCTCCCTAAATGTTAAGATGCTTATAAATGATTATATGTAATAAATAAGAGAGGTACAAAAATGCTAGTATTAATTAGATGAGATGAGTTGGAAATAAATAAATACTAGCATTTTTTTCTACCATTAGATATGTGAGAAATTAGTGATTTATAATAGGTATAACTCTTTTGAAGTTACATTAGGTGTAACTTGAACCCATCTTTGTATCTCTCTTCTTTATTACATATAACCATTTGTAAGCATCTTAACATTTAGGGAGATAAAAAAATTGCGAAATCACGGTGTTGATGTCCACTTTGGCAAGAAGGCCCAATAACAAGAAGAAGCCCAACAATATGAAAGGGCTGAAGGAAGAAGAATTAGCAAAGTAAGAAAGAACCATTAAACCTGAATGGCAGAAATAATGGTCCATAGGCCTATGAAATAGTAAAAAGGGCCCTAAAGAAAGTAAATGGGCTTAAGTGAGCCCAGAGAAGGAAGTAGTAAGCCCATGGGAATCATAAGAAGTAGAAAGTAAGCAAAGAAGGGCCGGAGGAGCCCAAAGAGAGAAATTAGTAAATGGGATTGGTGCAAAGGCCAACAAATCCCAAAAGTAAAGGATATAGTAATTGGACCAGGGAAGTCCAAAAGATTTAGGAAAAATCCATGAGAATTTAAGAATGAGGTGGGCCAAGGATGCCCAAAGGAATAAAGCGGGTCGAGGATGTCCAAAGGAATAAAATGGGCCGAGGAAACCCAAGATGATATAAGAACTGACCCAACAAAAATACTGGGCGACGTAAACTAAGAGAACGAATAATACATGGCAGGCCCAAAAGAGGTCCAGCTAGCACAAGTTAAGCGATATCAAGGCAGAAGTAGTGCAGTGGCATGGCAAGAATACTAATTGACCCATAAACCAGAAGTAAAAGGAGACAGGTGCTGAATTAAAGAAGAAAAGGCCCATGCCTAAGCAATACCTAGCCTAAAGAAGAAACAAGATGCAAAGAATGAAGACCCAATGACTCATCCACGCCACAAAGAGTTAAAAACTAAGAAGCAAAACGCGCAGCAAGATCAGACAAACCTACAGGCAATGGCAAATGCATGAATAGCAGACAAGCCATGGACTTATATGGGAGTGGAGCACGCACAAGGTCCAAGCACCACTCACTTGTACCTAGCCAATACAGGGGTGGTGGGGTATGAGTCAGAGGTAAAAGATAGTATGGTCTAGCAGTGGGGAGAAGGGGGAAGTCTATTTTGGGATTTCTGCTCAAGCTCTTTTGGGGGAGATGTTCTGTTGGGATGACATACCACTCAAAAGAGGGAAAGATGAGCTGGAATTACTAGGTGCATGCCATAGGAGTTAGTAAGAGAGAATACCCAACCCTTATCTGGATGGGAATGCTACGAAAAACAAGAAAATAAAACAAAACTCCTTTTGTCTGGGAGTGGAATGTGGCGCAACCAGCACATGGCAATTGTGGTAGCTTAATAGCCAGCAGACTAGTGGGTGGCCAAGGAAGGACATCCACAATAGACCAAAAGTAGTTGAGGGGTAAAATGATAAATCTTATCACGGCAGGTAGTATAAAAAAGCCTTAGCTGTGCACAGTAAACAGGGAGAATAAGGAAGAACAGTAGGAAACATAGAAAGAAGAGAGAAATAGAAAGTAGAGAAAAAAACAGAGAGGATAAACAAAAAGAAAGAAAATAAGAGAGTAGGAAGTGAAGTGAGAAAAACAAAAGTGTGATAGGGCATGCACCAATAGGATACTCCCTTCTCTCCCTCTCAATAGCCTACTCTCTAGCAAGTTAAAGGATTCGAGATTAAGCCACTTAAGCCCATTCTTTCAAAGTACGCAATTTCTATGGCAGGATTTCCCTGTGAGATTGCCCACGTTGGAGATTGGTTTACTTCTTGGATTTAAATATGCTAAGGAGCCAAGTTTAGCAGACTAATCCCCTTCCCTCTTTTAGCATGATTGTTTAAGCATTAACATTATTCTTTTCATTATTGCTAACTTATTTCTGCCATACTTTTATTATCGCGTTTTTCTAGTTGCAAAGTTGTTTAGATATTATCTTTGGTTGGCAGTGAGCACTTTAGTTAGAATACCTCTTGTTATTATAATGTTATATTATGTCTCTCCTGCCATAACGTTTTTATGACAGCATCCCCTGCTGTGGACACGTGATCAAGATCTCTGTAAAAGGGTCTTGACTTGTGCACAAGCTGGCTTAAGGTGGGTTTCAGTTGAGCCAGTCCCGACTCTTATACCCTAGAACTATTGGACCACAATATGGTAGGAACAATTCAGCCCAGAATACAAAAAGGCCCAACACACACGGATACCTATGAAACTGGATTACAACCAAAATTAAAGAAACTATGAAACCATAAAACTAATCAGCTTACTTCTAGATCACAGGAAAAAAAAAAAAAAAATCTAACTTCTCCGATCTCTATGCCTCTCGGTTAACTCTCAAACCCAAATGCAGGAATTTATCAATGTCCATCACAAGAAAATTTTCAATGATACTCAGCAATTTCAATGAAATCGAGAGCCTCAATGTTTCAACTACCTCACTAACTACATGCCCATGGGAAAAGGAAAAGCAAGCCAAAGTCATTGTAGCCTTGCCCAAAGGTGGAGAGGAAGACCATGCATGATCAAGTCGCCTTGGCCCATAAGTAGGGAAAACTTAAAAGTAAAAGATATTGGGATTGATTTAGATTTTAGAAAAAAGATGGTTTTATTTTCTAGGAGAAAAATCAAAGAAGGTTTCTTTAGATCAGACATAGTTATCCAAACATAGATTAAACCAGGTTTGTTTAGATCAAACATAGAAAAAAGATGGTTTGTTTGGACGTAATTCAAGTTCATAGTTATCGGTGATTTTGCAATTCTTTTTTATCTCCCTAAATGTTAAGATGCCTATAAATTTAATAATACTTTTTTATCTCTCTAAATGTTAAGATGCTTATAAATGTAATAAATATGAGAGAGAAAGAAATGCTAGTATTAATTAGATAAAACTGAGTTGGAAAGCAATAAATACTAATATTTTTCTTACCATTAGATTTGTGAGAAATCAATGGTTTAATATAGGTATAACTTCACAAGAGTTACACCAGGTATAACTTGAATTCGTCTCATTCATATATATATATATATATATATATAACATCATATATTTGTTATACTTATATTACATTGCTTTTAAAATTTATTTACAGTAAAGTTTATTTTATAACGTGACCGGTTTTCTTAGGGAAAAAAAAAAGCATCAACTTATGATTGATATCAATCTATTAAAGATGATGAGCTTACTAGAAGGCTCACCGAATTAGAAAACTTGTTATTTTTAGCAAAAAATAAAAAATAAAAACTTTTTTTTATTCCCCACAACATACTAAACTAAGTGACAAATATTTGTTATGGATCGGTTTGGTAAGAAATTTCTAGTAACGTTGTTTGTATTTTTTGGAAAGAGTAATGCTATAGACACAAACTATTTTACAACATTTTTACAAACTGCTGATGTGACTTTAGTAATTTTCAAATAATCATTGATAAACATAAATGTGATGTTAGTGGTAGACCCATATTAGAATTAATAAAAATTTGTCACATCAATAGTTTATAAAAATGTTGAAAAATAGTTTGTGGCTATAGCATTACTCTTTTGGAAAGAGTAATGCTATAGACACAAACTATTTTACAATATTTTTACAAATTGCTGATGTGGCTTTAGTAATTTTCAAATAATCATTGATAAACATAAATGTGATGTTAGTAGTGGATCCATATTAGAACTAATAAGAATTTGCTACATCAATAGTTTGTAAAAATGTTATAAAATAGTTTGTGTCTGTAGCATTACGGGTAGATGAAAAAGTATGTGAAAATGCAAATAATGTTATTTAAACACTGAAAACTGTTGTTTAAACAACAGTAACAAACGGGCCCTATATTACACTACTTTTAAAATTTATTTAAAGTAAAGTTTATTTTATCACCTAATCGGCTTTCTTAGAAAAAAAAAAGAAAAAAAAAAGCAGCATCAATTTATGATTGATATCAATGTATTAAAGATGATGAACTTACAGAAGGCTCGCCGAATTAGAAAACTTGTTACTTTTAGCAAAAATAAAAAATAAAAACTTGTTTTTTTTCCCCCACATACGAAACAATGTGACAAATATTGAAAGAGGTTGGTCTGGTGAGAAAGAGAGGTGTGTGTGGGGGAAGGGCAGTGAGAATAAGAGAGTGGGAATAAAAGCTGGCGGCTTAAAAAGGAGAGAGGAACACTTTCTTTTTATTTAATACTATATAGATAGGTTGGTGGGCTAGGGTTTTATAAACAAAGTCCAATCTCTTAATTAATTTTTTTTTTTTCAGCCCAAAGTTGCCACTCTCAATGCAAACCATTTATAAAAATTTTAATCTCCTTTTTATGTTGTGTAAAAATACGTAATTAATAAAATAATAATCAATATGTTAAAATTTGCAGGGCATTACACAAGTGTTGGATGAATTCCATTTTACTGTTTTTGCAATATCTTGCTTGTTTCTAGTCTTATTTCGACTTATGAGCTATCATTTTTAAAGAGAATTCAATTATTCATAATGTGTGTCCAAATTTATCGAGATTAAACGGTCAAATCTTGGTCAAACATTGGTTAGACCCAGGTCAACAGTGGCCAAACTTGGGAAAAGCAATAGACAATGTCAATTTTAATGTAAAATGATGAATTTTAGTAGTTGAATAAAATTTTGAAGTTGTTTGACCCTCAGTTAATTCGATTAAAACTTGATCAACAAAGGATATTTTGGTCATTTTCCCCTTGGCATTTAAAATTGACAATTCCAACATTTGGTTGGGATAAGTGACATCAAATCTAACAGTCTCCTTATTCTGGGATGAAAATTGTATTTTTATTTTTTTGCTCAAATTGCGATTTTCCAGGCAAAACAAAGGTGAATAAAATACAGTGTCGATAACCACCTTCGAGCTACTCTTAACTTCTTTGGCTCTTGATTAAGATGCATGCTCCTTAGATCACTAGTACACCTGTTGACTGACAATTGTAGTGCCATTCAAATCACCCATAATGATGCCTTTCATTAACAAAAACATGAACAGTGCATTAAAGCAAATGAACAATGTTTTTAGCATGAACAATAACCCAAATTTTTTTTGTTTTGTTTTTAGTTTTCAGCAAAATAAGCGGCATATAAACACACCCTTAGTTTTCTCTAAAGACTAACTGTTGACTTGTTCACCAAGTCTCACCCATTTTTCTGTCTTCAGGATCTCATCTCAAAAGTCAAGATGAATTCCTCCTTAATTAATTAAGACCTTGAGTTTGAGAGGGTAGTTTAGTATATACAGTATTATATTTTAGATGTCTATTCAATATTTATCAGATCCATGATTGAGCTAAAGTTAAGGAGCATTAATATAATATTTATTTTAGTCTCACCCAAGGGATTTTGTGTTTGATATATATCAACTCTTTTTTTTTTTTGAGAGAGGATATATATCAACTCTATTGCGTATATAATCGACCCCCCACAAATTTTTTTTTTTTTTTCTGAGAATCAACCCCTCACAATTTATTTGAATGTACAAAAACCATACAAATTATTTACAATTTATAAAAGCATAGGCTTATTCAACCTCTGCTCAACATTACCGAGCTTGTCAAATTAATGTCGAAATTGATTTCACAAATCAGCTTAATTCTCATCAGAAGATCGGCCAGACGTCTTGAATCCGAGGCGATTTCGAGCATTCACGCCCTCCCCACTTGCCACCAGGTAGTGCACTTAATTTTACTTTTAAAAAAAAAACTCTCTCCATTCAAATGAAATTAATAAAATCCATTTCATAGTGTATATTTTATTTCTTGTCATTATTGGCGTACATACTACTATGTCATTCAAAATATGACGTTATATTGGAAATACATTTAAATTTATGATATAAATTTATTTTAGTTATTTGAATACAAAATTAGGTCAAATTCAGCTACCTATGAGGTAAAATCCAATTTCTCCTCAAAAATAGCAGATTTAAACATTTGAACCCAAAAATAAATTTTAAAATTCACAAACTGTACTATTAGAGTCAGGTTAAGTCCGAAAACTTACTAAACTAGATTAATTCCCATTCCTACATTGAAAACTTATAAATATAAATTCTGACATCCAGATGAGTGACACAAGCAGCTCTTTTAAGCAAACTCTTCACAAAAATGCAAATCCTACACTTAGTTATCGTTAATGAGTAGGTACACTTATGCAGTTACGCTGATCATCCATGCAATCAAAACTAAAATGTTTGTGATCTTGCTTAATAAAATTTAAAATCTCATCAGCAAAATTAAAAGAAACGAATAATAAAATTTCAGTTATAAAACAAAAAAATGAGAAATAATTACAGGTATGCTGTATTGTGATATTAGTAGGGATCGAGCTGCACAATTAATAGCATATTTTAATTATTTTAAAAAATTAATTAAAAAAAAAAAAAAGTTCTTGTCTAAGGCCCTGTACAGCATCAAATGCTAATGCAAAATATATACATTTCACAACCCCCATCCATGATACAGAATAAAGATAAGTAAAATACTCAAACATGAACTGGAAAGCAAAAAGTGATAGACTAACAAACTTGAGTCACATAAATCTTAGAACGCACCCATAACCTTTTTTCTTTCCTTAAGCTCCTGATCAGAGCTTGATCCTCGAACTAAATACGTATAAAATACCTTAAGTTGTATGGAGTTATTCGTGAAGATGTCCCAACTTGTGCCAGTCACACTATCAGAATCAAGACTTCGATTAGTTGACAATCCACTATTAAACGTAGATAGCCCATCACCAGTTTCCAATTCCAACATGGGTCCGACATTGTGAACGTTGATGTTTTGAGAAACACGAAATGATCTCACCTCCTGATAGGTAATATCACCACTAGGATTGATTTTTTCCTGCTCCGCATCTGCATTTTGTTGCAAATCTGATGCAAACTCTAGCCTTTCCATCACATCGTTCATCGTAGGCCGTTGGATCCCATGATCACGCACACAACTCTCTGCAACCTCCACGTAGACCTTGAAGCATTCTGGTGCAATCTTCCCCTTGTGGATCAATGATCTCATAAATGGTCCCATTTTCAATGCATTTCCGAGCCCACCTGGGTAGATGCAATTGCTCCTGCCCAAGTTTTGAATTCACTACCTTTCGGCCACATAACACTTCCAACAACACCACACCAAACGAGTACACATCGGTTTTCTCATTCACTTGCAGACGCCTTGCATAATCGGGATCCAAATATCCCAGTGTACCCTTAACATTGGTGGTAACAACAGCTTGATCCAAACCCATTTTTGGAGAATCCAAAATCTAAAACCTTAGCCCCCCATTTGTCATCCAATAGAATATTGGTGGCCTTCACATCGCGGTGGATAATAGGGTTTTTCATGCACGTGTGGAGGTAGTGCAAACCACATGCGGACCCAATGCATATCTAGAGTCTTTGTTTCCACGTGAGAGGATCGTTTTGGGTGTCAAATAGATGGTCACTGAGGGTACCATTTGCCATGTATTCATAGATGAGGATTATCTCACCCTCATCATTGCAGTATCCAATAAGAGAGACAAGGTGGCCATGGCCAAGGGCAGAGCCAGAAATTTTTGTTTGGGGGGGCCGATTTGTGTTGCTAATTTATTAGTCTATACAAACTTTTATACACATACACAAACACATGTATCTATACACATACACAAAAAAAAAATAATATCTTTCATAATAAATCCTTAAATGTTTCATAGAATTAAATTAATTTTTCACTATCTTTCATAGTGAAATCTTTACAATTTTCATTTCAATATAAATTACCAAATTGTCTACCGTTGTGAGTAAAAAATTTTCAATTAAATTAATGAAGTGTTCAAAGAGATAAATGATCCAAAACTTTAAAAAATATGAGAACACATTTTACTATAAAAAATGAATTTGAAAAACAATATGTTCTCTATAACTACTAAACAAATTGGACAATTTTTTTAAAAAACATTATTGGTCCAACTCAAATAGTTAAGAGGGGGCCAAGTCCCATTTTTGAGGGCTAATTATTAAAATATTAAATATTTCTATATGGTAAAAAAAAAAATTCAAAAATTTTGGCCCCCCCACCCTAACATGTAGCTCCGCCCCTGGCCATGGCGAAGTTGAGAAAGCATCTCGATCTCAGTCCTGAACTCTTGAGCACCTTGTCGAGACTTAGGGTTCAAGCGCTTGATTGCCACAATCATACTCTCGGTCAATGAAACCCTTATATATATACATACCCAAAACCACTTCGGCCGATAATCAGTTCTTGGTGGAAGTTATCAGTCGCTATTTTGATTTGGTTTATTGAGAACCGGTGGCATAGTTCTTTGGGTAATGATGAAGCCTTCTTCCTTGTTGACTTTCCTTTGTATGGATCATGCCAGCAACAGCACTTTGATAGTCGATAATAATAAACATAGTGCCCGGACTTCCTTAGTTTCAAGAGAACCATGCAACACACTAAAGTGAGTACCACTAAGATCCCCACACCACTTCCAATTGCAATGAATACGGTTTTCTTTGTTTTGGACTCCTTGGTTGTAGAGGCATCAGGTAGAGAGGGCAGCATTTGACTAGGTCCTGCGAGGTTACCATCTGAGTTGCTCAGTTTGAACACTTCCACACCGTTTAAAATTGCATCGTCAGAAGTAGCTCCTGTATCAGGGTGTAGATCAATGGAGAGAACATGGTTGTTGTCCTCAACTCCCTTCTTTTGGATTTTTACTACATAGTCCTTGTAAAAAGGCGTAAAACGTTCATCAGTCCACAATATTACATCAGCACCTAACTCGGCTAACAGATAGTCTATATATATGATGAACCGTCTTTGGCCAACGAAGTATATAAGTTTGTCTATTTCACAGAAATGGAGCCTCACCAGGTAATGAAATCCCGAATCAACTGGTAATTCCCACGTCAAATTAGATATCTTGTTCTTGTTGCTATCTAAGCCCATTGTCCTTGCAGACCAATATGCATCATCTGGTGCTGTGTAATTTGCTATTTTAGAGTAGTTGGGTATGAAAGATGCATTATGATTGGTTAAGCCTGAATTTTTGAAGTACTTTATATCCGGGGATCATTTTCTAAATAAGCCAGTGTCTTCCGCTGGTGAGATCAAGTTCCCACCCACGTTTAATCGATAAACCATCTCGAGTGCCATGTTGTTGCTTATGTAGAACGTAGGACTTTGGCCTACATAAAGTGGGTTTATGGGTGCACCTTTTGGACTGTAATACAGGTTTTCAGGCATGGACACAATCTCAATTCCATTAATGAAAGCATAGAAATTAATCAAATTAGTTGAAAAAGGGATGAAGGTTAGATTCAATTTTTGATTTGCTGCAACGTTGATGCAGAACTCTTTTACAATCTGGTTTTGCAAAGAATCAGCAAGAATAACGGCAGTAGTGAAGTTTCTAAGTAAGGTGAACGAACCTGCTTTGACAGTGAAAAAGGCCTTAGACCCCTCAAAACCATAGTAAGAAACCGGGTTAAAGTGCAACCGAACGAATTTCGGGCCAGCGGGGAGTGGAAATACGTAGGTGAATTGAGAATAAGATATACGTGCAGTCTTGTAGGGAGCTTTTGTTATGGTGCCTTCTTTTGGAGCGTGAGAGGTATTAGATTTGAGATTATGTTCGTCTTTGGGAAAGAACTTGGACTGAAAGTCTCCACTCCAGTCTCGCCCATCCATATCCTACGAAATGTTTGAAGTGGCACTGCCACAGTCGAGGGTAATATCATCAACGGGGACATAACGAGGAGCTGTGAAAGAAGCTAGTGTGATATGATAAAAAAGGAAGACTAAGCAGGAGATGGAAAGGATAGGTGTGAGTGTGAGCATCGAGAGGTTTCTCATGGGAGCAAGAAACAAATTGAGATGGAAAAAGAAATGAGAGGAGGAAAATCTCCTTTTATTCCTACAGGTAAATTAACTCATTATTGAGCTAGGGCAATGATCAAGCCATCTACCCCCATTTTCTTTTCTTTTTCTTTCAGTGAGTGGCACTTGAGAAGATGATCTTAGTGGGACTGTGGGAGACATCTTTCTTGTTTTTAGGGATTTCACCGAATAAGGATCTTTTATTAGTTTTTTTTTTTGGTTAACAGGTGTTATATTCAACAAAAGCAAAAGTTACAGATTGTCCACAGAGGCCAAAGTATTGGCTATTTGCCTATAATAGTACAGGCCATTTCTATCAAATACAAGTAATTTATCTAATTCATCCGAGGGGGCAACATCAAATAAAACAAAGTCCTCCCTCATACAATATCCATTTTTAGCCAAAAAATCAGCACACCTATTCGCCTCTCTAAAGATATGTGCTACCCGAACCTGTGTGAATCTTTCCATGAGCAACCTGCAGTTAAGGAGCAAAGGAGAAAATAATTTGTTAGAGTTGTCAGCCTTATTTAGCATCTCCACAATAGCCTTAGCATCAAGTTCAACTTCCAAATGACTAATTCCCAGCTGCTTGGCAAGAGTTAATCCATCCCTCAAAGCCCATAATTCAGCCATTACACTAGTAGTGTACCCGATTGACCTCGAATATCCTTTAATCCATCCCCCTTCCCTGTTCCTAATTAAGCCTCCACCACCCGCCTTGCCTAGGTTCCCAAATGAGGCCCCATTTGTGTCTAGTTTGTACCAACCCTGTAGAGGTTTAGACCATTTGACAGGTATTACAGCT
Source organism: Quercus ilex subsp. ballota (assembly GCA_032727855.1). Taxonomy (NCBI): domain Eukaryota; kingdom Viridiplantae; phylum Streptophyta; class Magnoliopsida; order Fagales; family Fagaceae; genus Quercus; species Quercus ilex. Next base: position 65,174,333 of record CM064909.1, on the reverse strand, counting down.
CTGGCAGTAACCTGTTTAGCCTTATTTACACAATAGTAGTTGAATGCTGGCATTATTATCAATACTTTAGAGAGAATATAAAAAATTTAAAAGAGAGGCCCACCAATTATTAAGATTGTTCTTCCTCGTTCAGTTGCTTTGGTTGAGCGTTGATTGCTGTCCGAGCATTTGTGTTTGCCCATGAAATTGGCCTTTGGGCCATCTTGTAGCTGATGCATGTCAACAAGGAAATTCTATAGCCCACAACTTAGTTAGGATAATATTTTATTAGTAACTAGGTTAATTAATATTTTATTGGTGTCATCCATACCTCAATGATATACTTTTAATCCACTATAGCCAGTTTTTCTTTATAATTTTAATAGCCTTTTTCTTTAAAAAAAAAAAAAAGAAAAAAGAAAAGGAAAAAAAAAAAGCTAAAAGTAGTTTAAAAGTTTCTTCTAAAAGAAAAGTAGTTTAAAACGTTAAAATTGTAAACTTTTTTATACAAAAACTATTAGAATTATATGGTTAAATAATTAAATATATTGTTTTTCAATATTTTAATTTTTTGGGGAGAATAGATTTTAACATAATATTAAAGCATGAAGTTTTACCATTTAAAATCTCATTTACTCAATCTCTCATGTAAAATCTCAAGTTTTAGTTTTTGGAATAATCGATAATTTAACAAAAACCTTTCATATATAACAATTTAACATCTATTTGAGGTCATGGGCGGCGCTACACTATTCTCAGGGGGTTCAAATGAACCCCCTGACTTCCAAAAATAAAAAAATTATATATAAAAAATACTCTTTTTTTTGTTAGTTTAATACTATAATTTTTTTCTTAAAAATATATTTGCACACCCTGACTTAAATTTTACACACCCTTATTACAAGTATTTCCAACTCTAAGAATAAAAAGTAAGTTTTTGTGAATTGTAAGTGTCACTATTTTTTATAAATTTATATTATGTGTGTGAATATGTCTAATATTGATTGTGTGCATTACTTTTTGTTACAATATTATTTATGTGAATTATGATGTGTGTGGATGTTTGTGTGTACATTATAATATAAATATATATAATTTAATAATTAGGAAATAGATATAGTTTGTTACATGTGTGTATATTGTTATCATATTATAATAACTTTTTGTTATAAAGTTAGTAAAATTCAAGAAGAAAAAAAAACGTAAATTTAGTGATTGTCCAAGCATATGATTGGTTAAGTAGATACTAGTGTATAATTTTATGTATGAATAAGTGTGGCTATGTGCGTCAATAATTAATACAAAAATTAAGCCAATGAGTTTAGTTTAGTCATTTAGTTTAAAATATTTTTATAAAAACAATAACAAATAGATGATGAAAACTGCATAAAAATAAAAATGTTAGATAAACTTAACAAAATAAAATGATTATAGGCTCATAGCTACCCACATTGGCAATAGATACTTATAATGAACTATCATATAACAATTCAAAATTTGAATACTTGTAGAAGGAAATTGTAAAATTTCATGTATTATTATTAATAATATTTTTTTTGTCAGTAACTCGATATATTCAAGTTCTTTTTTTATTAAAATTTTTTAATGACCCCCTAAAAAAAATTCCTGGAGCCGCCGCTATTTGAGGTGATAATTTATTATTAATTTTCCTTGAGCCCATTTTTGATAGCAATTTATTGTTTACCATATATTGAGAATTTGTCACCTTAGCATTAATGCAAAAAATTATGAGAGAGTTTGCCTATGTGGACTTATTGTTTTTTTAACCATCATGCTAAAGAACTACCTAGACTCAATACCTCCAATTTGTTATTGACTTAATCAACAACCTATAAAGACTGGTTTGGGAAATTTCTTATTTAAATATTATATATTATATAATAAAAGTTGGGTCTTAAAAATGGTGATTTCACGCTAAGTAAATATTCTAATTAATTGCCATGTTCTTCTACTATTATTATAGTCCTATAACTAAAAGACTTCTAAAAAGAAAAATATTACTCAATGAAAATCTTATTAGTGTTAAAGTACTATTTTTTAGTAAATAATTTTGTTAATAAAAAAAATCATATATCATTTAAAAAAAAAATTTTAATAAATTATCAATGATGGGGTTACTTATGTTATCAAATTTCATGCAATTTTGTCATTGTCAACCTACTGACTCCTACTTTCTAGATTTTTTGCTATTTGACTTGTAGCACTTACTATGATCTAGGAATTAGTTGTATGTTTTACCTCACATAAATATTAATAGATCAAAATGTAAGATTTTTTATCATGAGTTTCAATTGGCTCAATTGATAAAGTCTTTTGTCTTCTAACAAAATCTTGTTTATCTGACAAAAGTAAAACACAACAATATTGGCTAGGAAAACAAAGATTAATAAGAAGAACAAGAAAATGAAAGAAGAAGAAGAGGACTAGATAGGAGGAAGAGGGGGAGAGAGCTCACTAGGGTACGAAATTCATTACTTAATAGTTAATACCATCGTTTTAGTTGGATGATGACCACGAATCACGAATGGTCAATACCAGTAAAGTTGCTGTCTACTCATGAGAAGTGGGGCAGGGGAGACCTGAAAATTCTTGAGGAAGAAACTACAAAATGATTAGAAACTTGATAATGCACTCGAAAATCGAAATAAGTTTTTGGTTTCTTTGATGGAGAATACAAAAGCTATAAAGATAAGATAAGATAATATAAACCAACAAAAGAAGGCACGGACACAGGCGCAGTTGCCAGTAATGATATAAAGAAAAGTCTCACTGCTGACGTGCGCTCAAGGAATTTGCACTAGATAATGAAAGCCGTTGGAGTCAAGCAAATTGCCTGTAATGATTGATACGAAGTGGAAGATTTTTAGTGTGAGGGATATTTTATTAGAGAAATGCTAATGAGTACTCTTAGGGAACTGGTTAATAATCTATATAAGAAAGTTTTTATGGGAAATGAAAAAAAATAATTAATATTTTGACATCTTTTTTCATTTTTCATAAAAGTGGTATCAAAATTTTCTTGAAATGAATTATTAACAATTGCCCTAAGAGCACTCGTTAGCATGACCCATTTTATTATGCAACAATAATTCTAGTCGCAACAATTTTTTATATTTTTTTTTCGTAATTATGACATGGTATATTATTATTATTTTTTAATCAAAGAAATATTATGTTTGATGTATAATAATGAAAAAAGAAAAAGAAAAAGAAAAAGAAAAAGAAAAATAGATTGAGATAGTTGTGAATAATTAAGTCCTTCGTTTTCTCACTCGGCGTAAGATAAGCTTTCCTTGCTATCGTGCGCTCGAGCTTCCCTGCCGTTTCTCGTGACTTTGCTCAGGGAGGTGGCCATCCTTGCTCCTCCGTGGGTCTTGTTTGCTATCTCTGTACAGCTGGTTGTTTGCCTTTCATGGGTCCTGGTTGTTGGAGTAGCCCAAAGTCCACAGTCAATGAGTGGATTGTCATTCCGAATCGGTAAGTTTTATGCTTCCCCTTCTATTTTGCTTAGTTTATGCAGGGTCTTGGTCTTTTTGTTGTACTTTACTAGTTGAGTAGTCAAGCAGAGGTTTCCATCCTTCTTACCATGCATATTTTAGCTTGGAATTGTAGAGGTATAGGTAGAGATTCAAAAATTAGAGCTCTTAAGGAGCTGATACGAGTATCAAACCCGGATCTGGTGTTCTTATCTAAAACAAAAGTCAAATCTCCTAGAATTAATTAATAGAATCAAAACCCAATTAAACTTCTTTGACTATTTTGACGTGGAAACCAATGGATGAGCAGGGGGTTTAGCTTTGTTTTGGAGAATGGGCGTTGATACGGAGGTTGTCTATTCAAATAACAATGTAATTGCTTCATTAATTTACTCTGACCTAGAAAGATCTCCATGGGTGTTGTTCTGTGTATATGATCCTCCTAGGAGAGCCAAAAGGAAAAAACTTTGGGAAAAGGTGGAAGACTTGGCAAAGCCTTTTTCAAGGCCTTGGGCAATAATGGATGATTTTAATAGCATCAAGGGCTTAAAGGAAAAAAAAAAAAGGGGACGACATGTAGGGGAAAGCTCAGTTAACAGTCTCAGGGAATTTATAAATAATATGGGTGCCATTGATCTAGATTTCATTGGTCTATCCTTTACCTGGTCCAATAGACGTGAAGGTCTTGCAAATATTAGGCAAAGGTTAGACCAGTGCTTGTGTGATCAAGAATGGCAAACTCTCTTCCTTAAGGCAGGCATTCGGCATCTTGTCAATGCAAATTCTGATCACAACCAAATCCTCTTAGATACTCATATGGAGAACTCAAATCTTGACAAGCCTTTTCGTTTTGAGGCTATGTGGACTAGGGATGAAACAAGTAAAGAAATAGTGGAAAATGCTTGGCAAACAAGAGTAGACAGCCCACAAAGCCTCAAACTGGCCAAAAAGTTGGATGCAACTAAGAGGGACCTAAAAAGATGGAATAAGTGATGTTTTGGAAATTCAAGAGAGAGAATTAAAGAGTTGGAGCAGAAGATAGCACAAATTCAGAGTTTAGAGGCCACAAAAGAAAATTTGGAGCTTGAAGCTTCTTTGAATTTAGAGCTAGATGAATGGTTGGCAAGGGAGGATCTAAAGTGGAAACAAAAATCTAGAGAGCTTTGGATAAGAGAGGGTGATAGGAATACTCGCTTCTCTCATCTCTCTACTTTAATCAGAAGAAGAAGAAATTGTATTCAAGAGATCAAATTGGAGGATGGTTCTTGGATAAATGACGGGGCAGACATTCAGAAGTATTTTATTGAGAACTTTAAGGCTCTATATCAAACTAGCTCTCCAAATATTCTGAAAAATCTATAAAACTTAATAGAGCTATGTGTCTCAAATATCGAAAACGAAGAACTGTGTAGGGTGCTAATGAGAGACGAAATACGAAAAGTTATGTTTAAGATGAAATCTCTTAAAGCCCCTAGACCAGATGGTTTTCCAGCGCTTTTCTATAAACACTATTGGGAGACCGTAGGGTATCAAATTGTGTCAACCACCCAAAGTTTTTCCAGAGATGGATGGTTGCTTAAAGAGTTTAATCAAACCTTCATCTCTCTCATTCCAAAGAAAAAGGGAGCATGTAATTTTAGCCAATTTTGACCTATTAGTCTGCGCAATGTGTGCTATAAGGTGATTTCCAAATTCATCATAAACAGGCTAAGACCTCTCCTATCAAAAATGATGGATCCTGCTCAAGTAGCTTTTGTGCCAAATCGCTGGATAACAAAAAATATGGCCCTTGCTCAAGAAGTAGTGCACAGTTTTAAAAAAACACGAAAAAAGAAAGGTTTTTTGTGTGTCAAGCTGGATTTTCAAAAAACTTATGACCATTTAGAGTGGAGCTTCTTAATTTTTGTGCTCAAAGCATTTGGGTTTAGCGCTAAATTCACAACTATGAACAAACAATGCCTCTCTACTATCCAATTCTCAATTCTGCTCAATGGTGGCCAATGCCCAAGCTTTATCCCTTCCCGGAGGATCAGACAGGGGGATCCCATATCCCCATATCTTTTCATCTTAGGTAGTGAAGTGCTACTGAGGTTAATCAACAGAGAAATCTCCCTTGGTCGTCTGTTTGCTGTCAAAGTCTCAGGTAATGTCCCTCTTATTTCCAAACTTTGTTATGCTGATGATTTAATCTTATTTTGTAAAGCTAAAATGTCTGAGCTTAATGTTTTAAAATATTGTTTTGAGAAATATTGTTACTAGTCTGGATAGGTCATCAGCGTGGAAAAGTCTGGGGTTTTTCCTTCCAAAGGAGTCAGCCAACAATTTTTAAATCAAATTAAAAGCTATTGGGGTATAAATAAACTTCCTCCAAACTCAAAATACTTGGGAGTGCCTCTTTTCCTCTTGGCAAGTAGTTCCAGGGATCTAAACCCAATCAAAGAGAAGTTAGAAAATAAACTCTCTGGTTGGAAGAGCAAAAACTTATCCTGGCAAGGTAGAGCAACCCTCATCAAATCAGTTGCACAAGCCATTCCAGCCTATTCAATGACAGCCATTCAATTTCCTAGAGAGCTTTGCAATCGTTTGGATGCTATTGTTAGACGGTTCTGGTGGAACCCAAAATCTAATTCTAGGTTGTTCCTGAGACCCATAGCTTGGTAGTCTTTATGTTGGCCCCAAAAGGAAGGAGGTTTGGGATTTAGAAAATTTTGGGATTTCAATCAAGCTCTCCTCTCCAAATTGGCATGGTGGATCTTTTTAGGAAAAGACTGTCTGTGTGTAAAAGTGCTCAGAGCAAAATACAAAGTTAGGGGTAATTGGCTAAACCATAAGACTGTGGGGTCTCCCTCTAAGATATGGAGAAGCTTAGAAGGTACAAAATCTCTGCTTGCTCGCAGTGCTTGTATTTTGGTAGGAAATGGAAACATAGTCAGAATTTGGAAGGACCCTTAGATTCCAGATCTTCCTAATTTCATTATGAGTCCAAAGGAAGGGACCAACCCCGAAATGGCACATATTGTTTCACAATTAGTCAACCAAGAAGGCTGGGATCTTACCAAAATTAGAAATACTTTTGATGAGTCCACAACCCAGCTCATTCAAAAAATTCCCCTCTCACGGATTGCTCCAAAAGATTGCTGGATCTGGATCTCTAATAAGTTAGTGGAGTTTTCAGTCAAATCTGCTTATTGGTTAAGTAAGAATATTAGCCCTCCCACAAATCAAGATGCATTTTGTGGCCTTATTTGGAAGTCAAAAATCCATGAAATGCTTAAAATGCACCTGTGGCGTATAGCTGCAAATTGCCTACCTACTAAAGCTTGTTTAGCTAGATTCTGTGATTTAGATGATGTCCTTTGCCCTCTGTGCAAGGATGTTGAAGAATCAAGCCTCCATCTCTTTATCTCGTGCCCCTTTACAACAGTTGTTTAGTTTAACTCCCAATGGGGACTAGGGTTAGAAAATCTAAACTTAAACTCTCCTTCTCATCTTATTGGTGTTTTCCTTAATCCACCCTCTGAAGCTAATATTAAGGGGATCAAGAGGGGTGAATTCCTATTATTTGGGGCTGTTATTTGTGAAGCTATTTGGAGAGCTAGAAACCAAGCTATCTTTGAAAGCCAAGAAACTAATCCTCTTGAGCTCTTCCAGAAAGTTGATAAGACCATAGTTGAGCACATAATGTCCATGGCAAACCATTCAGGCTTCCAATTGCCGAAACCAATACAAAGGTGGAAGAAACCCCCATGAGATTCAATCAAGATAAATGTTGATGCTGCTTTCAAGGATGGTGGCTCCTCCATTGCAGTTGTTGCTAGATATTGGAGAGGGGAAGTGGTATTTGCTTGTGCTAAGAGAGCATACACCAACCTTCGTCTCCTGGCAGAGGCAGAAGCCATTAAATGGGCCTTAAGCTTAGCAAAAAGACTCGAAGCAGTTGCAATGATCGTGGAGAGTGACTCAAAAGACTGTGTCGGCACACTAGCACCTTCTTGCAAAAAGGTTCCCTGGAGAATTAGAGGTATTTGTAATGAAATTCTCAACTTGATTTTGCTTATACCTGGCTGTCAGGTTAGCTGGATCCGGGGGGGGGGGGGGGGGGGGGGCAAATAAAGCAGCCCACTCTCTAGCTAAGTGGTCCTTTTTGAACAATGTTTTTGGGTATTTTGATGTTGGATTTGGCCCTCCCTGCTTTGAGCTTATCATTAAGGGTGAGGCTCTTGTTTCCTTTTGTAAGTATGTCTTTGTTTTGTGAATAAAATTCTTGTTCATAAAAAAAAAACACATAATCACCGAGCAAGCATATTTGATCTTCCACGTAGGAATGACAACATGATAGGTACAAGGTTAGTTTTTTATTTTTCTCTTCCACCACTTTTCCCCCACACTCGTTCCTCCCCTTTCCCTCACCCTCGATCTGGGACGGTTTTTAATTTTATTTTTTTTCATCCACCATCCTAGGTGGCACTCAAGGGTACCCGTCCCACTCAATTGTTTTATTAATTTATTAATATTTGATTTAAAATGCTATCCACACTTGTAGATAGAATTAAAAGACTTTTTTATGGATACAATAGAATTTCAATATATGACATCCATTTTATGATGATTACACTTTATTTTAGGTTTAGACACCAGTCATTTTATGGTGTGTGAGGTTCAAATCTCCAGGTCTCTTATTTGATAACTATAGATATTACCAATTCAGCTAACTAGAACTTGCTAATAAACTATTAGGCTAACATGTGAAATTAATCACACTTGATTGCATGCATGTCACGCCCCAAACCCAAAAGGGTCCAAAGCATGAGAAATACATCCCAAAGATACCTGTAGTTTTTTCCTTTTTGACAATTCAGTCCAAACAATTCATATCAAGTACCAACATCAAGAATTTTCATAATAATTTCATTAAAGATACTCCCAAAGTAAGTCAGAACTCTATGCAATACTTGTAATAACCATTTGGCTACAAAAGAATGGAGGCCTGAATTAATATAATTACACATCAATAATTTGTCCCATTAGTGGAAATAAAAGTCATAACCACTATTAGATATAACAGAATGAATCAAGCCTATTCTATGATGTACATCATCTAAAGATCACCATTACAAAAATCCAGTCTCTATCAGTAGTTAGTCTAACTATTACTAGCCACAAAAACCTATCTCAAAATAATCTTTGTTTACTCTGAAAAAGTTTGTGAAAGAATGGGATGAGATGGAGTCCAATAAGTAGCATAATTGGGGGAATTAGATTTTACCATCCTAAACTATACCCTAGATTACACTTTGTACCCTAAACTTTTCGAATGCACATTTTGCAACCAAAACTACGACCCTTGTTACACTTTGCATCCCGATGTTAAGTTTACCATTAACTTAGATGGAAAAGTATGACATTATGTAAAAAGACCAAATTGCCTCTCTTCTCAATCCCTTAAAAATAAATAAGAAATTACACATTACCTTCCTAAACTATTCTCTTGATTACACTTTGCACCCTAAACTTTGGATTTCCATCCAAGTTAATGGCAAACTTAACATTGGGGTGCAAAGTGTAACAAGAGTCATAGTTTAGGGTGCAAAACTTGCATTTGAAAAGTTTAGGGTGCAAAGTGTAATTTAGGGTATAATTTAAGATGGTAAATTGTAATTTCTCCTAGCATAATTAATGGGGGTGAGGGAAATGCAAATTTCATGATGATAAATAGTTTACAAAACATGTTATAGTATGGGAATTTCTAACTGAATACTACAAGATCATTTCCAATAATAACATGATAAGAATGATTAAATAATGCCACCCAAAGCTTCAATAAAAAATGATCACCATGAAACCACATAATATACATACATACATACATATATATATATATATATATATAGCGTAAGCATAACAACATTATTCCAAAAACCTGAAAGGCCAACCCAAGCCATATGACAAGCCACCACAAAGATGGAAATGTCACAAAGACATTATACTGCCATAGAGACAAGTCAAAACCCATAAACCACTAGCATGATATGTACCTCTTTTGACATGTGGTCTATTGGCCTTATAGGTAGTAACCTCACCCACACCCTCAAGAATTCACCTTTCCCACCCATGGCCAGCAAGGGAGAATGCATCATATAGTACCTCTTTTGCATATGTTCTATTGGCCATGCCTAGCCTCATCCACATCCTCAAGGATTTACTTCTCCCTCCCATGGGCAACAGGGAAGAATGCGCCATACAGTACCCCTTTTGCATGTGGTCTTTTAGCCCTATGGGTAGGAGCCTCACCCACACATTCAAGGATTTACCTGCATCATGCAAAATGAGTGTCTCTATCCTAACTTTTCATCACAAAGACAGGGTAATTTGACGTCACACAAGCGTTGTCACAAAGACGAGGTAATCACCAATATTGTGGTACAATGTAAAATCACATCAGAAGCTAACAAATTAAATGTATTCAAAATACCTAGTTTACTTTCCAAGTAGTTTCATAAAATTTCCCAATAACCAAGATATCCATAAAATTCTCAAGGTCCTTAAAATCATTCCTTGCAATTAGATTTTCTATCAATTTCCCAAATAATACAAGTTAAGACAAAACATCTTTAGTATTTCCAAATAATACCACAAATTATGAAAGCTATTGTCAAAGGAGTTCAAAGATGCTTTTCTTTTCCACGCCACATATTCATGCATTTCCCCATATGCAATATTAAACATGATGCACTTTTCATATATAATCATATATAATAGGGCCACAAGACAACACTTTTTAGAAAAATATAGTTTCATAAATAATTTTCCAAAATGTGTTTAACCCAAAAACAACGTTTCATGCCATGTTATTATTTTCCAAAAATCTCACTAAAAAGCTACTTACCTTAACCTACAAAAGTCTAATTCTTCAAGCTCCAAAGGAGATTAGCTAGAACCAAAACAGTACCAAGCAAACTTGTTACAATAAGCATAAAGCTTGACATTGCATCTAGATATGAATTAGAGGTCACTAAATAAGAAATTAATTAGGCAAACCTAAGTATTTAACCTCACAAGTAATGTATTTCACTTCCAGAGTTTCTCAACAATTTTATTTACAAGGTATAGACTCCAATTTATAAAATTAACTAATTCAAGATCATCTCCCTAATACTAAAATCTTAACAATTTATTAGTAACTTCCATAAGATTTACACATCATCATCAAGAGAGACCCATGAAACAAAATCACAATATCTACCAAGACAAGAATTCTAAATCTTCAACTAGCTCCAAATAAACTCAATAGGAATGGAAAATTAGATTTACCAACTATCACATGATAGAATCCAAACCCCTAAATTTCCACCATAAGTAAACCCTAGACAGCCACCATTTGTAAAACCATAAACCCACTTATCAAATAAATCCACAAAATCAAAACCTATATACATAAACACAAGATTATCACTCCAAAAGCTTAGATAAAGAGAATCTCTGGCAAAAGTATAAAAATCCACCAAAAAAATTAGGAGTTTTTACCTTAAATAAAAGAGAAGAAAATGCCTTAGAGATTTCTAAGGATTTTTCTGGTAAATCTCACTGGAAAAGATGGTAAAGGTGGTGGTGAGGAGTGGGGACTGGTGGGAGAGTGTGAGGGAGAAACAGAGAAGTGTGTTGTGTTTGTATGAAATGGAAAAAAGAAAAGTATAGAAAACCATTAGTCTTCGTTTAGGAGGAGAGAATGGAATGAAATGGAAATAAATGAAAAGAATAATTTTAGAATATTCATCCATTCCTTTGTTTGAGAGTTTTAATGAAGGGAATGGAATCCATTCCCCTTTTTGAGAGTTTAAGCGGGAGGGAATGGAATGGATAGGAGGGAACACTCATTCCTCTCTGTTCCCTTAAAATCTCAAATTTTCATTCCTCCGAAATTGGGAGAAATGGGAGGGAACGAAATTAGATTTAATGAATTTTTTACTAAACTCTCAAAATACCCCTATATATTCAACCATTTATTTTAAAATATGGGTATAATAGTAGTATTGTCATAAAATGAATTCATTCCATTCTATTCCCTTTATGTTACTCCCAAACAAGATTACTTACATTCCATTAATTTTTCTTCTTTTCCATTCCTTTATTTTAAAACATCCAATTAAGGTTACTTAATTCCATTCCATTTTTTTTCCATTAATTTCCTTGCTTAAATACAATCCATTACTTATCATTCTCTTATGATCATTTCATTTCATTCCCTTATGAACTCCCAAATGAAGCCTTAGTTGACCGGCCAAAGAGGGAGATAAGGGAGTGTGATGTGTGGTGGTAGTGAATGGGGTAGGTGAGGCATGTAGGGGTCCAAAAAATTTGGTCCTTTTTTTATTTTTTTATTTTTTTTTATTTTAAGCTTGAGGCGTTACAATGCATTACAACCTCTGAAAACACGGGATTACAATTATGAGCTAAAAACTGGGCTATTATTAATGTTATGTGTACTAAATCATATGGGCTTTTGTTGTTGTCAAGTCTTGTAAAAATAGGTCAAAAAGATAGAAGAAACTGTTTATGTGTGATTGTGTTGCTCCAACTTACAAATAGTGGTTTTTTTGGGTTACCCCAGGTTTTCTTACGCACCTAGCTCCCCCATGTTGTGAACTTCCTACATAAACTAGCAGAAGCACTTATAATTTTAATTAACTAACATTGGTTATTCTTATTTTTTTGATAAATAATTAAATTGGTAATTACTTGTTAGTTGTAATGCACAAACTCATAAAGCAAGTTTGATTTATTGTAATATCTTTTACATGGTAATTGTAACATTATAGAGGAATTTTTTAAGAGAACACTCCTAACCACTAAGATACTTAAAGTGATTATGTTAAACTTAGTTTAATATATATATATATATATATATATTTTTTTTTAGTAGCCTAGCAACTTTTGATTTAACCATTGGACTTTTTTTATTGAAAAAAAAAATTAAAAACCATTTAAAGCCTTAATAAAATAAATAAATAAATAAATAAAGGCTTCCATCAACAAAACAAAAAATTAAATAGATTTGAATGTAAAAATTTTTAAATAAGTTTCAAATTTTTAGATTTTTTTTTCCTTGAAAAAAATAGATTGATTCCTCCCTTATAAAAATTTGATTCTTTACTTATAAAAATAATAAAATAAGATGCTAATACAAGCCCATGGTAGCCCATTAGACCCAACCCAGTACCCCTACCTACTAAAGACAAAATAAGCATTGCCCACGAGTAAGATCATGGGTTGGGATTTTCTCTTTCGGCCCAACTTGACCTGACCCATTAACTAGTTAACAACCTGCTATGCCTAACCCATCGTGCCCATGGGTCAAATAAAAATAGGGGGCCAGCCCATTAACAACCCATATTCTCACTCATCTACTTTTTCTACTATCAAATTCAAAATTTAAATTGATACAACTTCTTAATACAAATTATGAAATAAGCTTATCTTTTGGTTACATTTTTTTTTTCTATTAAAAAAAAGAAAAAAAGAGTAAGGTTTTTGTTTTTTTAGTTAACAAATTGGATGAATAGGAGGGATGGGGAAGATTGTGTAATGGAAAAGCTTGATAGGGCATTTGCTAGTGTGGATTAGGTGAATGCCTACCTTGGTTACTCTCTTAGAAATCTTCCTATTATTCGATCAGACCATGGTCCTATTTTGCTGGATTTTGAAATCAACCAATCCTTCAGGCGTAGACACTTCAGATTTGAGAGAATGTGGATGACACACCCTACATGCAAAGAAGTTGTCCAGAAAGCTTGGAATTTTAAGGTAGTTGGTTCTAAGGCATACCAGCTGAAGAATAAACTTTCAAATGTGAGGAAAGATCTCATCAGTTGGAACAAGCAAGTTTTTGGTAAAGTTGAGAATCACATTCGGCTCAAACAAGCTCAACTGCAATCCATCCAAAATTCTATTCACACAGTTGACGATGTCAGAAAGGAAAAACTGTTTAGAGAGGAACTTGAAACACTTATGCACAAAGAGGAAGTAATGTGGTCTCAGAAGGCTAGATGCAATTGGGTGGTTCTAGGAGATAGAAACACGAGCTATTTCCAAACTGTGGTGAAGCAAAGAAGAGCAAGGAGTAGGATCTTACAACTAAAAACTGATAATGGTGAAGTAATTGAAGATAAGGTGTTGACACCCCATTTTGCAACCCGTATTTAACCACGCATAGAGGGTAAAAGGGTAATTTTGCCTTGGAAATGTGCATCTTGATTCTAGCTATTAGATCCTTGGACTCATTTCACCAAAATTATCTTGATGTTGTAACGATCAAATCGACTGGTCATAAGCCCTAATCGGACCACTAGATTGAAAGTTATCATCAAATCAAGTTTTAATGGCTAAGATGTACTATCACAAATTGAGTCCAACTATATATGATTATGAACAATTGATTTCAATTGGTTATAGGAGTGATCAATTTGAGATCAATGATATGTCATAATCTGATTGGTTAGGACTACATTTTATGGTGAGGTTGCATATACCTAATTAATTAGATAGTTAAACATTAATTATTCAATGAGTAATTTGTGTAATTATCTTTTAATTAGAGTAAACTTGGAACCAATTAAGTCTGAAATGGGAGTGATTGGAGCCATTTAATGTTAATTGGGAGCTAATTTGGGACCTATTAATGTTAATTGTGCTGAAACCATTTTCTAACAAATAACCGCTGCTCACCATTTCATCAATATCTCTCAGAATATTTTGAATCTGTGAATGAGGTTAATTTTCACAGAAACTAGACATCCGGAGCTTCAGTTTGAGCACAAGAACGAGACAATTCCGTTCAGAATTGGGTCAGATATCATTTTTTGAAATTGGCTCTACAAGCTGTTACAACAGCTATGAGAAAATCGAATTTTGGCTTACTCCCCACTCCCACCAATCTCTCTATTTCATGCACCAGATTTTCTCCAAGGCTAAAATGAGGTCTAGGTTCATAATCCTTGTCAACTTTCATTAAATGGTCTTCTATTCATATTCTCTCCACTACTACTATATAAACCCTCCCTCTCCATCATTTCAAAACACACAAAAAATTCCCTCTCTTCTCCCCTCTTGAGTTCTAGTGAAGTAGAGTAGTCTTGTCATATCTTGGTCTTCCTGAGACTCAAGGTATTGAGTGAGACTCACTCTCCCTCTCCTAGTTCTTCTTTTCTTCACCCTTAGGACCTCCACCAAGAGTCTCCTCCTCCACCGTATGGATCTTGCATGAAGGTATAATCTCTTTCCCTAACTTGTTTATTGTGTTGCCATGATGAGAATTTAGGATTAAAGCATGATAGTGATTATTTAAGTTCTCTTGAATATGTTTGAATGTTCTTAAATGTTCTTATGTGTTCTTTACATGTTCTTGGTTGTTCATCACATGTTCATGCATAAACACTAGTTTTGATCTTAAATCCACATCAAAAAAATGAAAAACATGTTTGTTTCATAATTCTTTCAAGTCCTTGAATCTAGGTTATCACCATCCACACACATTCACTAGAATTTTATTTTTCAATCCAAATGAAGTACTTAATAAATTGAATTAGGGTTTATCACATGCACACACTTCAAATTCTACATGCAAATTGATTGATAACATATTGGATGATGTGACATGATTGCTGGCCACCATAGTCTAGAAGACCGGTTTCACCGGGTAAGGTGGGTGCCTAACACCTTCCCACCTTGTAACATAGCCTCCGAACTTAGATCAAGGGTTAGTAGATCAAATGCTTATCCTTGTAATTTTCAATTTCTAGATTGTAACTAGGAAATAAAGCCATGTACTTTATCTTAGATTGTATCTAGGACCAAAACCATGTAATTTCCTATGTTCAATGTAAATTGAATTTCAAATTAATAAAATGATGAATTTTTCAATTATGGTTTTCTTATTTATTCCAACAATTAAATAAGTGGCGACTCCATTGTAAAACCCTTAATCTAAAGGGAAAAATACAACTACTCGAACCTCCATTTTGAGAGGTAATAACAAGACTCCACTCATTCACGTGGGTTTGGCCCAACATTCCTCTATAAAAACGGGCCAGGGGCGCGGTCTCTCACAGTGGCGAGTCCACTGGGGATATTGAGGGCTAAGTTTCAATTAGATTATGGTGGCCAACCATGTCATTGTTTATTTGTTACTTTTTTGTATATAATATGTCTAATATGTATTATTTTGCATGTCATGCATCATTTGCTTGAAAGGAATTTATTTTATTTGTGTGCTAGCCCGGAAGCCCGGTAGTATTAGCCGTGGATTGTGGTCTTCCTGAGACTCACATACCTAGCGGTGAACCTACCACCCACCGCGACAAGGATCATCATGGTTATACCATGATGGTTCATAAGGACAAATTATACCGTTCGGACCAACGTGGCACTCCTGGCGTCACAAGTTGGGAGGTACGACGTCCTAACTTGTGGGGACCTTTAACCTACCTTCTACCCATGTTGTAATGACCCATAGAACCTACCTTTAGGTCGGTCCATGTAAATTGGCGGTCCATGTAAATTGCATTGCATTACGCATTTGTTTGGCCGTTGTTTGAACCATGATGAATCCAAGTCCAACGCTTGAGCCCATCATAATTGTTTGAACCTTGTATGCTATGAATGAACTCAAGCCCAAAAGCCTATGATTGAACTCTATTCGACATGGAGGCCCAATTTGTTTTTCTAGAGAAAATATAACATGTCTGCATGCAGTTTTCCAAGCGCAAGCCCAATCAAGTGAAGGTTTAGGCCTTTAAAGTTCAAGCTCAAGTCAACCAAGCTCATCGTCAAATTCATTTTCCAACTCAAACTCATTCCTTGTAGCCATGGTTGAAGAGAATACATCAAATGAGCCCATGACTAACTTCCATGAATTGTTCAATACTTTGGTGGCAAGCCAAGCCCAACTTCATGAAGAGTTCAACACTTTGAGTCAAAAGCTCAAAGGAAAAGATACTACCACTTTCCAAAATGATGAAGTTCAAGGCCCACAATTGACTGAAAGTGAGGAAAAGTTGAAGGAGCGCTTGGATCAAATGGAACAACTATTTCAAAAGTTTCGGTGGAAGGAAAATGCCATGAACTTCCATTCTCTTTCTCTCTTCACACAAGTAAGAGCTCCACCCAAATTCAAGATGCCAAGCTTGGACAAGTTTGATGGAATAGGCTGCCCCAAAGCCCATTTGAAGATGTACACAAGGGTCCTCCAACCCTTGGGAGCTACTGAAGAACTTTTGGCCCAAATGTTCCAAAACACACTTACTGGGGCTGCTCTTCGTTGGTTTTTGAATCTTGATGACTCTCGAATCCCTACTTAGGAGGACATTGCCAATGAGTTCTACAAGCAATACAAATACAATATAGACATAGACATTACTAGGCATGATTTGGAGACCACCAAGCAAAAGCCCGAGGAATCTTTCTCAACCTTTATCACAAGATGGAGGTCAAAGGCAGCCCAAATGACAAATAGGCCCAATGAAGAAGAGCAAATCCAAATGGTTGTGAAGAATTTGTTGCCCATATACCATAAGCATCTCTTTGCACGATACTTTCCCAACTTCAAAGCCCTGATCGTAGCTGGTACTCAAGTGGAAGATGTTGTTAATAATGGCATATTAAAGAATGAGGAAAGCTACTCTTCCAAGAAAGCAGTGACCCACACCACCAATAGGGAAGTGGTTAATGTTGTTAATTTCCAAGCATCATCGATTGCCAATCCTAGGCCTCGAAGGAAGTTCAGTGAACTCCACATACCCATGAGCCAATTGTTTGAAAGGCTCAAAATTGAGAGATATCTCAACCCATTTGACCCTCGCCCTCGTCCAAGCCCGCTACCAAAAGGGTACAAGCCACATGAGTTCTGCAAATATCATCAAGAACCTGGCCATCAAACAAACAAGTGCATCAACCTAAGACATGCCATTCAAAATCTAATTGATGAAAAAGTTATTGTAAGGTTGAATTTATCAACCATCTTGTTGGCTTTATTCCATGCCAATTTGCTTGTAATTTAAGCACTTAGTAACCCTGTATTTAGGTGGGATTATTGTAAGGGTAGTGTGTGTGAGAAGATGTGAAGAAAAGCTCAAGTATGTGCAAAGAAGCAGATCTTTGCGGCTAGGACTCACGGGTGGCTCGCGGCTGCAAGTTGCTAACTTCAGGCATGTGAGATGCACACAGGGAAGCTGAAGGGTCGCACCAGCTGTCGCACTATAGGACAAAAGTCCCAGGCTAGCCAGGCCGTTATGTCGCGACTTGATTTTGCGACTTGGACAAGCCGCGAGACCAAGCCACCAATTTACCCTGTTTGGCAAAAAACTGTCTCTTCGTATTCTCATCTCACCTCACTATATATAGACCCTTATACCCACTAAATTGGGAGAGCTTCCAGAGAGAATTTTGTGAGAGAAAACCCTAGAGAAAAACAAGATTGTCTCATCCCCAATCTTCATCTTAGAGACTCTACAAATTCCTCTACTCTCTTCCTCTCCATTGTCATACCCTTGAGAGGTCTTTTACCAAATCCTTATATCACCACACCCACGTCTGTGAGAAGGTTCATTTGGTCCTAAGGGAAGCAGTTTGGAAGGAACCAATATACATTGGTTGATGCTATGGTCAAGTAGCGGAATCCGGGAAGCTAAAGAAGAAATAGGTTCGGCGTAACCTCGTTGGAGTAAGAAGCTTGGAGGGCGTAGGTACCTGGGTAGATTAGGCTTGGAGGGTCTTCTGCTGTTCATGTATCCCAACTATATTCTTTAGTGGATTTTATCACCGCTTGAAGGGCGGCGGAGAGGTTTTACGCCGAGGACTTCGGTTTCCTCTTCGATAACACTTCGTGTGTTGTCCGTGTGTTTGCATCTTTCTTCCCTTTATCTTTGCCTTATATTTACTGCTGTGGATGTGTTTATATTTGGCTTAGATTGTTTATCAATTCTGTTATAAGCTTATTATCATGTTCCGCACATTAATTGTTTGATATAAAGCTTGAATTGGTATTTTTGTAATTTGGGGTCTAAATATTCAAGGGTGTTTCGTACCCATATTGAACTTTCAGTTATCACTCCACCTTCATCTGCCGGTCGATCAGACTTTGCCTAAGTTCAATTCCACAAGTTGTTAAGCAGAATTTTTTTTTTTTTTTGGTCAATAAATTTCGGGATTGGTGCATTTTCATGCTTGTTTTTGTTTCATTTTGTTCATTATAAAAAAGAAAAAAGAAAAAAAAAGAAGTCTCCTTTTCAAAATGGTACATGAGGATCCCTTGGACAAAACATTTTCTAAATCTTGATGTTTAAAGGCTTGAGCAATCAAATTGTACCAAGGAATGATTAATTTCATTTAATCCATGTAAAGACTTTTGCTACTTGACTTAGAATATAAGAAGAAATGGTCTTAAAAGGCAATCAAAAAGAATCCATCTATCAAAAAATCCCAAAAAACCATGCACTCAAACCAATTTTCAAAGATCTTTTGTTTCACATCATTAGAGCATTCATACTTTTTCTTTTAAGGTGAATTATTAAAAGAGCTTAAGTCATTGTGCCTACAAGCAAGCATTGCTAGGGATAGGAGGCCGTCTTTGGTAAAACAAGATTATACCTTAATACCTAGAATGATCATTATCCATTGCTAGCCCATTTGAGCCTTTAAACACTTAGCCTCTTTTTTGCATGAACCCACTAAAATCTAAACCTAGGGTGGGAAAATTCAAAGTATGTTTAAATCTCATGTTAAGGAGGAGTCGACCTTGAGCTTTGAAGCTAATTGATAAAGCTCTCCTAGAGGGCATGAAAGACAAGAAGAGAATTCATTAAGTTAAAGATAAGAGATCATCAAAGGAAAATGAGCTTTCACTCAATCAAGAAAAGAGAAATGAAATTCCATCAATGTGAGAGAAAAAAAAAGTGTTCATCAAGTTTGAAGAGCCTAAAATTCATCATGCCAAGAGGAATACAAGATTCATCCAAAAGAGATTTCATCAAAAAAGGAAAGATTTATCAAGCATAGAAATGTGCAAGTGCATTGAGGCAAGAAAGATGTATAGAGAGTGCATCAAAAATCATTAATCTGAGAAAAACAAGGAGGGTAAAATGTCCCCAAAAGTTCATTCAATCAAGAGATGAAAGACAAAAAAAAAAAAAAAAAAAAAAAGAGAAAAAGCCCGCTAGGCTGAAAACCTAAAAGGGCAGTCTAGGCCAAAGTTACGGCCAAAGAAATGAAGAAGAAGAAAAGAAAATTGGAAAATCCTAGCAAATTGAAAACTTGAAGATGTAACCTAAAAAGAAAAGGATTTTACAGGATGAAAGTTTAGAGGTATGATTCAAGGGAATGAGCATAAAAACAAATGTTGATACAGGTGATCAATGAAGACTAGTGAGAAGATGGCAAAGAAGAAATGGGAAAACTCCTCCAATACTTGATTTTTGAGTAATGCATACTTGGGGGAACATCATAGGGAATTTTGAGCCTTTTTATATCATTTATTTCATAACCTAAACCTGGCCTACATTACAACCCATGAATAAGACCTCCTTGAAGTCTTGCTAATTGTAGGCTCATCTTAAGCTCTAATATTATTTTCTCTTGAATTAAAAAGGAAAAATGCTTAAAATTGTCAAACCCCACAAGATGATATGTCCGAGGACAAAATTTCTCAAATCCTCAAATCCTTAAAATGACTCAAAAGAACTTCCAAACCTGGAGCACTCTCCTTGTTTGCACCCAACAATGTGATTCATAAATATTATCATATTTCATTTCTTGATTGCCTTGGAGACTCAATCTGACGATGTTCAAAAGGATGAAGCAAATTTGATTATATGAGTTTAATGATCTTGATCCTTCCTAATCAAAGAGATTTGTTTGGTTCTTAAACACTATGATTTTATAAAATGGTTGTTCAAAGAATCACATCTTGTTCCAAAAAAAAAAAAAAATGGAAATCTGTTTTTTTTCAAAAAAAAAAAATAATAATTCTTTTTCAAAATCCAGTTCTCTTAAACTATGTCTTGACCTGATCCTCTATGAGAGAGGTACGTAGGCAGCCTTTCGAAGGCCCGGTCCCAATCATCCAAACAGTCTTGTAGAGCAAAGTCAAAACAATGTGACAAAATTGTTTGGGTGCAAGTTAGGCTAAGCCCATTTGTTTTGCATCAAGCATGCTTAAATTTGGGGGCATTGGCCTATTTATATTGTATGCAGATATGTCCTTCTCACATGAAAGCATTTTTTCATTTGAGGCATCAATCCATTTTTTGCAAGCATGTCTACACTAGTGGCAATGGCCAAAAATGTTTTCAAGATAACTGGTTTCTAACAAGCTAGAGAAAGAAAGCCATTTTGCAGGAACCAATGATGACGGACCGTGATCTTCTTTCATGTTCCCCAAGGGTTGCAACATCAAATGAACTATCTAAGCATGGGATATGCCTCAAACTAGGGGCATTGGCTAAGTACTCCTAATTCATTTCAATGAATAAATCTATTGCTAAATAGAAATTATCTTTTTGCAGGAATTAAGCAAGGACTTAGCAATCCGCATCAACTTCCAGCCAAAGTTATTCTTATTCAAAGGATAGGTTTTTCAAAAAAAAAAAAAAAAATCATCGTGAATAAATCCTCATCATTTCTAGTCCATCTTCATCTTCTTCACTTTGTGATCATAAAAAAATCTCCATTTTCAAAAGGAAAATTCTCCACTTTTCAAGGAAAAATCTCCAAAACCATATTCCAAAGGAAAAATCTCCAATGAACAAATCTACAATAAAAATTTCCAAAACTTCAATGGAAAATTCTCTAAGAATAAATCTTCAAAGAAAAATCTCCACGAACAAATCTTCAAAAGGAAAAATCTCCATTTTTCAAAGGAAAAATCTCCAAAACCATATTCCAAAGGAAAAATCTCCATGAAGAAATCTTCTTAATTTCTTTTTCTCAAAAAATCAATGGAAAAATCTCCATAATAAATCTTCAAGGAAAAATCTCCACGAACAAATCTTCAAAAGGAAAAATCTCCATTTTTCAAAGGAAAAATCTCCAAAACCATATTCCAAAGGAAAAATCTCCATGAACAAATCTTCAAAAGGAAAAATCTCCAATGAATAAATCTTCATTAAAAATTTTCAAATCATCAAAGGAAAAATCTCCGAAACTATTTTTCAAGGAAAAATCTCCTATGAATAAACCTTCATTAAAGTTTTTCAAAATTTCAAAAGGAAAAATCTCTAGAATGAATCTTCAAGGAAAAATCTCCATATTTCAAAGGAAAAATCTCCATGAATAAATCTTTTTTTTTTTTTTTTTAATTTCAAATGTTTAAAGGATAAATCTTCAAGATAACTCTTCAAAAAAAAAAAAAAAAACTCAAATTTTCAAGGAAAAACCTTCAATGAACAAATATTCATTAAAAATTTTGAAAACTTCAACGGAAAAATCTCTAAAGTCAAAGCTTCAAAGGATAAATCTCTTGAGCATAGCTTCAAATGAAAGATCTCCAAAACAAATGGCTGATTGCGATCTCCTTCCATATTCTCTAGTGGTCACAACAGCAAGTTAGCTATCCGCACTCAGCATTCATCAAAACATGCAAGATGTCCTAAACTAGGGGCATTGGCTTGGTATGTTCAATTTCTTTCAATGAATAACTTTGTTACTAATTGAAGATATTTATTTTGCAGGAATTAGGGTAAAGGACCCATACCCATACACATTGGCACAAATATCACCTTCCACAAATCTATTGGACCTCTGGGAAGCACGTCCAAACTTCAAACCATTGGACCTCTGGGAAGCACATCCAAACTTCAATTCCATCGGACCTCTGGGAAGCACATCCAAACTTTAAATCCGTCAGACCTCTGGGAAGCACATCCAAATTTCAAATTCACGGACCTCTGGGAAGCATGTCCAAAACTTTAAATCCATTGGACCTCTGGGAAGCATGTCCAAAATTTAAGATCACGACTAAAATCCTCATTTTGTCGTGACCACTGGTAAGCATGTCTTGTACTCACTTCTTTTCCCAAAAAAAAAAAAAAAAAATTGCATGCATGAACTACGTTTGGACCTGATCCTCCCACCAAGAGGTACGTAGGCAATCTCCCTTGAGATTCGGTCCACATTTTGATCCATAACATGACCATCTACACTTTTATCTACATGCATCATACATTCACCACAGTTAAATACTGATTGCAAAGTTGGTTGTCTCTTTCATACATTGACATTCGCTTTTCAAGCTCTGCCAATGAGAGGCATTCTGTTGACACGCCATTTTGCAACTCGTATTTAACCACGCATGGAGGGTAAAAGGGTAATTTTGTCTTGGAAATGTGCATCTTGATTCTAACCACTAGATCCTTGGATTCATTTCACCAAAATGATCTTGATGTTGTAACGATCAAATCGACTGGTCATAAGCCCTAATCGAACCACTAGATTGAAAGTTATCATCAAATCAAGTTTTAATGGCTAAGATGTACTATCACAAATTGAGTCCGACTATATATGATTATGAGCAATTGATTTCAATTGGTTATAGGAGTGATCAATTTGAGATCAATGATATGTCATAATTTGATTGGTTATGACTACATTTTATGGTGAGGTTGCATACACCTAATTAATTAGATAGTTAAACATTAATGATTCAATAAGTAATTTGCGTAATTATCTTTTAATTAGAGTAAATTTGGAACCAATTAAGTCTAAAATGGGAGTGATTGGAGCCATTTAATGTTAATTGGGAGCTAATTTGAGACCTATTAATGTTAATTGTGCTGAAACCATTTTCTAACAAATGACCTCTGCTCATCATTTCAGCAATATCTCTCAGAATATTTTTTGAATCTGTGAATGAGGTTAATTTTCCCAGAAACTATACATCCGGGGCTTCAATTTGAGCACAAAAACGAGACAATTACGTTCAGAATTGGGTCAGATATGATTTTTTGAAGTTGGCTCTACAAGCTGTTACAACAGCTATGGGAAAACCGAATTTTGGCTTGCTCCCCACTCCCACCAATCTCTCCATTTAATGCACCAGATTTTCTCCAAGGCTAAAATGAGGTCTAGGTTCATAATCCTTGTCAACCCTCATTAAATGGTCTTCCATTCATATTCTCTCAACTACTACTATATAAACCCTCCCTCTCCTTCATTCCAAAACACACAAAAAACTTCTTCTCTTCTCCTCTCTTGAGTTCTAGTGAAGTAGAGTAGTCTTGTCATATCTTGGTCTTCCTGAAACTCAAGGTATTAAGTGAGACTCACTCTCCCTCTCCTAGTTCTTCTTTTCTTCACCCTTAGGACCTCCACCAAGAGTCTCCTCCTCCCCCGTATGGATCTTGCATGAAGGTATAATCTATTTCCCTAACTTGTTTATTGTGTTGCCATGATGAGAATTTAGGATTAAAGCATGATAGTGATTATTTAAGTTCTCTTGAATATGTTTGGATGTTCTTAAATGTTTTTATGTGTTCTTTACATGTTCTTGGTTGTTCATCACATGTTCATGCATAAACACTAGTTTTGATCTTAAATCCACATCAAAAAATTGAAAAACATGTTTGTTTCATAATTCTTTCAAGTCCTTGAATCTAGGTTATCACCATCCACACACATTCACTAGAATTTTATTTTTCAATCCAAATGAAGTGCTTAATAAATTGAATTAGGGTTTATCACATGCACACACTTCAAATTTTACATGCAAATTGATTGATAACATATTGGATGATGTGACATGATTGCTGGCCACCATAGTCTAGAAGACCGGTTTCATCGGGCAAGGTGGGTGCCTAACACCTTCCCACCTTGTAACATAGCCTCCGAACTTAGATCAAGGGTTAGTAGATCAAATGTTAGTAGATCAAATGTTTATCCTTGTAATTTTCAATTTCTAGATTGTAACTAGGAAATAAAGCCATGTACTTTATCTTAGATTGTATCTAGGACCAAAGCCATGTAATTTCCTATGTTCAATGTAAATTGAATTTCAAATTAATAAAATGATGAATTTTTCAATTATGGTTTTCTTATTTATTCTAACAATTAAATAAGTGGCGACTCCATTGTAAAACCCTTAATCTAAAGGGAAAAATATAACTAGTCGAACCTCCATTTTGAGAGGCAATAACACGACTCCACCCATTCACGTGGGTTTGGCCCAACATTCCTCTATAAAAAAGGGCCGAGGGCGCGGTCTCTCACATCAGGGAGGAATTGAACAACTTCTCTTACAACACTTCAAGCAATCTTATGGGAGGACCACTACAACTAATGTTGACCATATTCTTAAGGAGATCAAAACCTTGCCTATTCCACAGATATCCAACCAATAGAATTTGGCTCTTCCCACACCAATGACAAATGAAGAGATTGAATTCACCATCTTCCAACTTGGGTCCTTCAAAAAACTAGGACCAGATGGAATTCCAGCCTTTTTCTATCAGGAGTATTGGGACTTGGTGAAAAATGACATCTCCAACTATGTTCAAGTCTTATTCCATACTGGTTCTTTACTCAAAACACTCAACCAAACATTCATTACTCTTATTCCTAAAAACTCTTGTCCTGAGAATGTCAACCATTTTAGGCCTATTAGCTTATGCAATGTCCTATACAAAGTTATTTCCAAAACTATAGTTAATAGGCTTAAACCCTTCATGGACTACCTCATCACCCCCTTTCAAAATGCCTTCATTAAAGGGAGGAACATCTCTGATAACATTTTAATTGCACATGAAATGTTTGACTTGTTAGGCAAAATGAAGGGTAGGAAAGGTTGTTTTAGGGCTCTAAAGATTGACATGAGTAAAGCCTATGATAGGATGGATTGGAACCTTTTGAAGGTTGTTCTATTGGCCATGAACTTTAGTCCTAATTGGGTTAGGTGGATTATGGAGTGTGTTACAATAGTGCAATACACCTTGTTGGTCAATGGTTGTATTACACAGTCTTTTACACCTTCCAAAGGCTTAAGGCAAAGGGATCCCATATCCCCTTATCTCTCTCTTTTATGTGCAAATGTTCTTTCCCTCTCCTTTTTAGAAGCTGAACAAAGGAAAGAGATTTGGGATTAGAATAGGTAGGAATGGATGCACCTTTACACACCTTTTCTTTGCCAATGATGCCATTCTCTTCTTTAAAAAGGATAATAGATCTTTAGATTGTATCCAAAGGATCCTCAACTGGTATTGTGCTCTCTCAGGTCAAAGTATAAATCTAGCTAAATCTGATCTTTACTGCTCCCCCAATATGTCAAGTGATGATCAAATCTCTCTTGCAAGGTCTTTATAGGTTAATTTGGTTTATACCCCTAGCAAATACCTTGGCCTAGATTTTAAATTAAGGGGGAAGAGGGTAGCTGACTTCCATTTCTTGGTGGACAAATTAACTTTTAAGTTACAAGGATGGAAAGCAAAGCTTCTTTCCCTGGCTGGGAGAACTACTCTTATTTCCTCTTTCCTTCAATCAACCCCCTTGTACACTTTTTTGAGCTTCAAAGTCCCTAATACTATTTGCAAGAAATTGGATTCTATTATCAGAGACTTTTGGTGGGGTCATGATCAAGGGGTTAAAAAAATGCATATGTTGAATTGGGATACAGTTTGTATGAACAAATCAGAAGGGGGTATTGGTCTTAAAAAATTCAAATTAATCAACCAATCCATGCTTGCCTCCCAATTTTGGAGAATAAGTCAAAAACCCCAGTCCTTGCTAGCAAAGACCCTTAAATCTAAATATTTCCCTAGGTGCTCTATACATGAATGCTCTCCCAAACCCCACCATTCTTGGTTTTGGAGAAACATTATAAAATAGGAAAATTCAAATCTGAAGGAAGCTAGATGGTGGGTTGATGATGGATCTAACATCCCTTAAAGTACCCCAACTGGTTCAAATGCCCTACCCAAAATCTGTAAAATCCAAACCTGGTTACTGGTACTAATGCTGACCTTATTGACCATAATAATAGGATTTGGAAGGCTGATCTGGTTAATAAAATTTATCCACCGCCTCAATGTGCTAATATCCTTGGAATTCCCATCTCTAAGATAGGGACTGTCTCAGATAAACTTCTATGGAAACACTCAAGCTCAGGGGGGTACAAGGTTAAAAATGCTTATAAGCTTCTCCTTAAGGACTTTGTTCAAAACTCCTCCCTACACCCTAGGCCTTAGCTGATTCCAACAGAGGTGTGGAATCTTTTTTGGAAAGTGAAGGTACCTCATAAAACCAGTCTTTTTTTGTGGAAGTTAATGCATGATAGCCTCCCCATCTATCTTACACTTAGGAGCAGAGGTATTGCAACTACCAGTACTTACCCAATGTGCAAGGAAGAGGATGAATCCTTTTCCCACTTGTTCCTTTACTGTTCTTTTGCTAGAGCATGCTGGCATGGTTCCCCTTTGGCAATACACACATCTGAATTAGGAGCCACTCCTATCTAGCAATGGCTTAGCAATTTACTAATTAGATATAAAAATTTGAAGCAAGATATGATGGACTACTTGCAAGCTATCTTCACCTTTCTTTGGACCATCTAGAATCATAGGAATCTTGTTACTCATGAAGGCAAAAATCCTAACCCTTTGGAAGTTATACTCACTGCTCAAAGATTGTTTTGTAGGTTTAAGGAAGCTTTCAGCATGGAAAGGAATCTGGGCAAAAAATCCACAAGAACTAATTCAGTCAGCTAGAGCATAGGAGGGGATTGGGAGGTGATCATCAAAATCTCAGAAGCTAAAACAAGAAGAAGTGGCAAAACAGCCCTAGCTTATAAAGCCAACACCTTTCAAGGCTTGACCATTTTCAAGGGTGGTGCTAGTAGTGCAACAGCAATAGTAGTTGGAGCAACGCAAGAAGCTCTAGTGGAGGCTGTGTTGATAGCTAAAAGTCTTGGTTTTGGTAGAATTTTGTTTCTGTCTAGTAGCAAAGGAATAGTTTAGGCTTGTAACTTGAAATGTCCAAATAGTTGGAAGGATAGAACTATGGTTGCTAATATTGTGGCCCTTCAACAGCAGGATTTTGTGTGTAAAGCTACTTTTGTTCCAAGGGTCATCTTAAGCTTAGTGTATAGGTTAGCTAGCCTAGCAACCAAAAACCCCGGCCACCACAGCTGGGTTCACCCAACTCTTTTGTAATCTGCTGCTGTTCTTTTCTATTGGTAGTAAAAAAAAAAAAAAAAAAAAAAAAAAAAAAAAAAAAAAAAAAAAAAAAAAAAAAAAAAAAAAACAACAACAACAACAACAACAACAACAACATTTTCAAATGAAGATTTTAGTTAAAAACTTAAAAGAGCAATTTAGCATTATTACACTTACCGATTTCTTTTTACGAACTTATCAAAAAATTTGTTATACTAATTAAAAATTAGAATCTTTCACTATGTGATTCAAGCAATCCCATCCTATGTGATGGGCTATTTTAAATTGCCACAAAATATATGTCATGAGATTGCAAAGATGGTGAATTCATACTAATGGGGACAAAGTGGAATAAGCTGTGTATTTCGAAAAATAAGGGCGGATCGGGTTTACAAGAACTTAATCTTTTAACTTAGCTATGTTGGCTAAGAGCATTAGCATCTAGGATGCAAAAAAGTTCTTATTTTACACTTTCAAAATCTACTTTATCTATTATACCATCTCATTTTACAACTCACCAAACATCCCAGTTTCTATTTTTACATACAACTCATTAAAATAATATAAATTTTATTCTTTCTCTCTCTTCCTTTTTATCTTTTTTTTTTTTTTTTTTTTTTTTTCAATCTGCTACTGCCTACCAGTGTCTTCCTTTCCTCTCAGTGCTCCCAACAACCAACTCCATACCACAAGCCCAGCAACCAAATCCATCCCTTCCAAAATCCACTAAATCTATCTATACCAAAATTAACAAGAATCCAGACCCAAAACAAACATAGCAAAATCCCAACAAACCCATTCCAAAATCACACAAAACCAACAAAAAAAAAAAATCACAACAAACCCAAATCAAATCATCCAAAACCACAGAACCCGTCGCCACCACACCACCACAACAAACCTAGCGCTGTTAACAACCACCTACAATTGAAACTCAGCCACCACTGAAACACTAAAATCAACCAACAAAACCAATTGCCAATCCAAACCACCAAAACACAAAACCAACCAAAAACCCAACCACACCATTAGAACCCAAGCCAAAATACCCAATCTCCACACCGATTCATACCAAGCCACCACACCCACGCCTGCAGCAACCCACAACCATTGAAAAAGCCACTACTGATTTAAACCCACCGAAATCGCCACCAACCCACGCCACCCGATTTCAACCCACCGATTTCAACCCAAGCCACCACACCCACGCTGCCCGCCACCGATTCAAGTCCCACACCCGAAACCAAAGCCCAACGCCACTAATTCAAGCCCCAGCCCAATGCCACCGATTCAAGCCCCAGCCCCAAAACCAAAGCCCAACGCCGCCAAAACCACCGAGAGGAAACCCAAGGCTTAGCCACTGATTCAAAACCCGGCCACTGATTCAAACCTTAGCCACCAAAATCTATGCCCGGTACCACCAAATCCACCGAGAGCGAGAAAAAGAAGCAGAGAAGAGAGAGTGAGAAGAGACAAGAGAGAGAGGAATAAAATAACATTTTTCTTTTTCACATCTTGTGCTACAGTTGGTTCTGTATAGAAGAATCAACTATTCACAGGATGCAAAAATTTATAAAAACCCAGACCCGGATGGGGCATTATTTTTGAGGATTTGGTTGTAAAATTGCAACACCCCCCATTGCTAGTGCTCTAAGCAAGGTTAGAGAGTGTTACCTTCTAAAAGAGAAAGGCCCCCAACGGCCCCCCCCCCCTTTTTAAAGCGTTGGAGAGTGTTAAATGTTCCAGACTTAATTTTGGAAAGAATTTGGAAGGTCAAGTATTATCGTAAATGCTCTGTTTATGCATGCTACGTTGGTCATTCTCCATCTTATACATGGCACAGTGTTCTGGCAGGTTAGGAAGGAAGTTAATTGTTAAAGCAGAGTCTGTGCTGAAATAATGGAAATGGAGAATCTATTCGAGATTATAAAGAATTGAAGATCCTTGGCTCCATCATGCTTCTTATCAGTTGTCACAAGAATATTTTGCCTGTTAAGTGATTAATCCAGATATGAAGGTGGCTACGATCTAATTAATAGGGATACGCATTGGTGGAATTTGGAGCTTTTATATCATGCTTTTATGCCTGATTATGTTGCTAAAATATTGCAGATACCACTATCACAGTTTGATGTTCCAGATATATATATATATATATATATATATTTTTTTTTCACATAACAGGGGAATTTTATTAATGAAAGGAAACGTACAGACATAGAAAAATTGAGTTCAAACAAACTAAACTAGAGTAGCAAGACCCTGAAGACAACACTGGACTAAACAGAAACAATTACAACAACACAAAAACAGAACTAGTCTTCCACTACACTCAAAATATAAACAGCAACTAAACATTACAAAAGACCGGGAAAAACTTATTTGCAGATCACTTCACAGGATGATGCAAAACCCATGGAATCCCCGTAGAGGCATTGCTACAAAAAGGTGGGGCATGTGTCATATTTGGATTGCCACAAAAAATCAGGTGAGTATTTTGTTCAGAGTGCTTGTCATTTGAACTTAAAAGACTAAGGCTCAATAGCAAATTAGGGAATGTTCCACAGATTCAAAATTTCATAATTCAAGGAGGAAATTAAGTAAGAATTTTGGCAGTTACGATCGGACATATTAAAAATTAACTAGCAACTTTTTTTTTCCCTTTGTTTATCGACCTTTAGGATCCATAATCTCAGAAAACACTGCCCTAGGGGACATCAATCCATCTGAATCCTTACTAGCAAAACTTCCCCGGCTTACTACAGTCACTTGACTACTGCCATTAGTACTCGATACTTTTCCACTGCTACTAAAAATCATGTCATCACTTTCATTGACATCAGACATAGGGATCAAAGCTTGCTCATCAAAGTCCTTCATGTCAATTTCTTCTGACAAATCAAGCTTGACATCTTTTTCTGCACTCTCTTGCAACTCCAATGCTAACTCAAGACCCCCAACCACCTCATTCATTGGTAGTCTTTTGGTTCCATTGTCAAGCAAACAATTCACCACAATCTCGCCAAATTTCTTCAAGCATTCTGGTTCAATTTCATCCTTCAAAGAGGGATCAACAATTTGATCAAGCTTTCCATTGTGATAGCACTGCAGGACCCATGCTGCTAGACCCATTGGATGCTCCTCAGTCATACGTATGATTGGTGGCCTTCCACACAATACTTCACACAACACCACACCAAAAGAGTATACGTCAGACTTCTCAGTTAGTTGTTGAAAGCGATAATATTCCGGGTCCAAATATCCGAATGTACCCTTAACCACTGTACTAACATGGGACTTAGACGTAATGGGACCAAATTTTGACAAACCGAAATCAGACACCTTGGCCAACCACTGATCATCTAATAAGATATTTGTACTCTTCATATCACGATGAATGATTGTATGTGTTGCACCTGTATGAAGGTAGTTCAACCCATGTGCTGCACCAATGCAGATTTGGAGACGTTGCTTCCAACAAAGTGGCTGATAATTGGTGTTACAGAGATGGTCACGAAGGGTCCCATGAGCCATATAATCATACACGAGAATCATCTCGTTATCATCATTACAATATCCAATCAGAGAAACGAGATGGAGGTGGCGGAGCCGAGACAGCATCTCGATTTCTGTCTTGAACTCCTGGGCTCCTTGTTGAGAACCGGGTTTTAATCGTTTGATCGCAACTGGGGTGGCCCCATCATTAACATACCCTTTGTACACGTCACCGAACCCTCCAGCACCAATAATAAATACTTTGTCAAAATTGTTGGTAGCTGCTATAATTTCAGTGAGTGAGAAGTAACGACACAAACTACACGGTAGAGTCGAGCTGGAGGCCTGGGTTGAATTGCAGAAATCCTTGTCTCTTTTGGCTAGTCGGAAAATCAAGAATCCGAGAAT
The DNA here is from genome assembly GCA_032727855.1 of Quercus ilex subsp. ballota. NCBI lineage: Eukaryota > Viridiplantae > Streptophyta > Magnoliopsida > Fagales > Fagaceae > Quercus > Quercus ilex. The sequence continues at coordinate 65,142,769 of CM064909.1, read as the reverse complement.
CAAGAGTATGGTAACACCGCCAATAACGGCAATTATTGTTGTTCTGCTATTCGTCGACTCTGCTGGATGTAGCTGGGGCACAGCCGTTGGAGGGGTTGATGGAAGTGGGTCGGGGTTGGGTCCAGCGAGATTGCCACAGTACTCGCTTACTTTGAAGATTTCAATACCGTTCAATATTGCATCACTGTAACTAGTCAACGAGTCATCCGGATTTGCTTTTATGGCTATGGAAAGGTTCTTTTTCTTCTCGCTTTCTTCGCCAAACATCGCCACAGCGTAATCCTTATATACCGGAACACCATTACTCCCACTCCATACTATAACGTCGGCTTTTTTCTCAGCGGTTTGATTTGCTATGAAAATAAGAAATACTCGGTCATGCCATTCAATAATCTCTGGTTGAAACTCGCAGAAGTGCAGCCTAACAAGGTAATAAAACCCAGAATCTACGGGAAATTCCCAAGTTAGGCTGTACATCTTATTGACAGTTTTGTTCGTCCCCATTGTCCGGGCAGTCCGATAGACAGCTTCCGGTGCAGTGAACGGAGGTATTTCGGTGAACATAAGTTCAATAGTTGTGTTAACAGGCAGAACAGATGTTAAATCTTCTGTCAAGTACTTTTCGTCTGGACTCCAGCTCCGGAAGATTCCAGTGTCTTCAGTGGGTGAGATGTAGTTCCCTCCAACATTTATTCTGTATACCGTCTCCAGAGCAGTTCCGTTATCAATGCTGAACATGTACTCCTCACCGATTAAAGGGAACCTCTTATCATCAGACGGAGTGTAATAGAGATAAGAAGGCATGGACAAGATTTCAATTCCGTTGATAAAAGCAAATGAATTGGAATTGCTTGGAGTGAAGGTTATGTTCAGCCTCAAATCTTCCACGATGTCAATACAGAACTCTCTAAATATTGTATCATCCGGATCACCATCGGCATCTGCTGTAAGTGAAGCATTGAAGTCTCGAAGAAGGGTAAAAGCTCCAGCTTTGACAGAGAATAGAGCATTAGAGCGGTCGAAATTGCTGTAAGTAGCTGGGTAGAAGTATAGTCGAACGAATTTTTGGCCGGTAGTGAGTGGGAATATGTAGGTGAATGGGGAGACAGACAAACGGGCAGTGGTATAGGGTACTTGCCAAGCAGATGAGGATTGCTTAACTGAGTTTGTGGCTAGAGGGGCCTGGTTTTGTGATAGTTCTTGAGGGAAGAATTTTGAATTGACATCTCCAGTCCAGGTCCGACCATCTAATGCAGTCGAATTGTCAGAGGAGCCACAGTTAAGGATAATATTATCGACTGGTTTGTAAGGAGACGGAGAGTTAATGGCTAATGTGTTGGACAAGTGGAGCAGCAAGAAGGCAAGGTAAAGAGTTGTGAAAGTTAAACATGGTAGGACTGTGGTGCAAAGATTCGTGTCGCCCATTGTAGCAGAGACAGGGAGAACGAGTGTTAGTGATTTTCAAAAGAAAATAATTAAAAAGTTATTACAAAAGAATGTGATAATTGATATAATTCGTTCAAGTGGACAAGTTGATTTATTTATAATATGATGTCGAGACTATTCTTTCCGCGTGAGTAATGATGTGATAACTGATAACTGATAGTCTCGTAGGCAGAAAATTATTGTGTGGTCCTCACTCCTGTTCCTTTCTTGATATTTACCAAATAGTCAATTATGTTTTGATTCCAAAAAAATATTACAAAATTACCTATAGGCATTACCACAATTTTTATTTTTTTATAAATATTTATAATACAATATATTCGAATATGTGACAATTTTATCAATTTTATATAATATAAATTAAAATTTTAATAATAAATTATTTCATACAATATCAAATACAACAAAAAAGAATGAGAGAAGAGAAATTAAGAAAACAATAGAAAAAAGGGGGACCACTCATTTCCTTAAATATAAAATATAAAACTCATCTTTTATGATGAAAATTTTAAGTCTCGCTTCATCCATACACACGAGCTAAGTTACAAACGCCAAAAAAAAAAAAAAACCTTAGAAAAATTGAGTAGGTAAGGTTTTATTAGTTCTTAATTAGACTTATTACTTTTTTTTATCTACCATTGATAATCTACCAATTTTTTTCCTATAAATTCCTCTCTGTCACATATAGAGAATGTATAAGGTCATATCAGTCGTTACATGTGAAATCCCAATACAAGTTGAAATTGACCAAAATACACCAAAATAAATTGGAATTAAGAGGATTCATGGTTAATAGATGCTCTTAGGCCATTTGTGCATAAACTATTTTAGAAACTTTTTTATACCACTTTCATGGAAAATATAAAAAATTATTAAAAAGATTTAGTTTTTTTTTTTTTTTTTTGCTTATAAAATTTTTTTAAAAATATTTTTTAAACATTGACCTTTAGGATATTTATTAAATTTTCCTCTATATATATATATATATATAAAGAAAGGGGCAACCGTGGCAGAGAAAACAAAGATTAATAAAAAGAACAAGAAAAATAAGAGGGGTGGGGCAGGGAAGACTGGAAGAGTGAAGACTTGCAAAGTCTTGAGGAAGAAACCAAAATGATTGGAAAAGTGATAATGCACTCCAAATGTTTATGTTTTTGGTTTCTTTTATGGTCAATACAAAAAAAGCTACAAAGATAAGATCATAAACGAAGAAAAGAATACACGGACACAAAGAAGAAATTTGGTCTTCGGCAGCTCACTACTTAACATGTGTTCCACGCCCTCAAGGAAATTGCACTGGATAATGAAGTCCTTAGAGTCAAGCAAATTGTCTTGTGGAAGATATTTTATATGATGGATATTTTATGCAATAATAATTCTATCTAGTCACACCAATTTTTTATAATTTTTTTTCACAATTATGACATGGTATATTAAGATTTTTTTTTATTATTATTATTGAAGAATGAAGATATATTATGCTTGACATATAATGAAAAAAAAAAAAAATCACATACCAACAGGGACGGACTTAGGATTTTAAGCTAGTGGGGGCCAAAGTATAAAGAAAAAAGAAAACTCCAAATAGACATTCACATAGTATTAAAAATTTATAAATACACAAAATCGTTGTTTTTAAATACATTAAGATGCAATCATCGAAAAAAAATGTTTTTTTTAATATTAAGCTAGCTAGGATTTTTATTTTTTGAAGTTAAAGCATTCATAGTGATGGTGTTAAAAATTTTAACTTTTAATACCTCAAATAGCTATTTTATCTACTTTATCACCTCACTTTACAATACACCTAATATCAAATGTTTTTTTTTTTTCTTCATTTAAAATAATATAAACAACTCATTAAAATAATAAGGAAAAGAGAGAATTTGAGTTTTTTAATTAAAGAAAGAGATATAATCTTAATAAAATATTGTATTTTATTTTTAATAACTTGCTACAACCAACTGGTATTTATACTAGTTTGCTATAGTTGCAAAAAATTTAACTTTAGTTTCTCTAATAACACATGATTGTTTTTGTTCTTTGGTGATAAAATTGTTTTTTTGCTAAAATACAAGCACCATTGTGAATATTTTTATTGTTTTTGTTAAGTTTTTAAGTTGAATAGTTGTTATTTGCGTTAGGATAACTAGACTGATTGGGGAGAAGGGAGGCCTAACTACAAAAATGAAATATAGAATAACTAAAACAAAAATTTAGACCCAGGGGGGTCGGGCCCCCTTGGGCCCCCACCTGGGTCTATCCCTGCATACCAACCTAGTTGGCATATTTGACCTTCCACATAGGAATGGCAACAGAATAGGTATAGACTGATTTTTTATTTCTCACCCCCACCCTTTTTCCCCCACACTTGTCCCCTGCCCTCTCAAATTTCTACTTCTATCTACTAACTATATAAAAAGAGCCAATAGCTCTCGCTACAGTACTTTTAGTTTATTCAACTTTTGTTTGTTTTAATAAGCCAAAATGTGAGTTTGATGAGAAAGAAAAATTTTTAGGATTAAAATAATATTATACTCACAACATTTTCACAATAAACCTTAAATAACAAGTTATTATTGACTCATTCTCAAAAAATAACAAGTTATTATTAACTATTATTGACTTATTATTGAAAAAAAAGTACTGCATCCACAACATTTTCATAACAAATCTTTGATGATAAATTGTTATTCTAATTTAAAATTACCAATGAAATTACTTTTTTGATTGCCAATAACAACCCATAACCTACTACTTATGATTTGTAACGATAATATTGTGGACATAGTATTTCTTTAGTGAAAAATGTTAAGACATTTTGTTGTCGTCACAATATTTTCACAATTTTTCAGGTATCAATTCTTTATAAGTCAAAGTAAAATATAACAAAGTTATAAAGGCATTATGAAAATTTTGTGCCATTATTTGTGTTTCTAGAAATTGTTTTTTATCAGTCAATTTTTGTTTAACCAAAATTCACTATTTCACGTATAGTTTCTTAGGTTGATTTTTTGTATTTTGTTTCTTTATGCACCATTTTATGTAAAAGCAAACAGTTTCACACACACTCACACAAACACACAAAAAACAACAAAAACAAAAACTTAGGATTAAAACACTTTTCATCCTTTATGTTTTGGATAATTCACAATTCCTCCTTAAACTTTAAAATCAAGCAATTTCCCCCTTGATATTTTGGAAAAAAGCAATATGTCATGTTGCTGTTCTCTCAATTAAACCCTAATGAAAGCTTATGATCCTTAAAATATTTCATTATGTAATGTCTAATATACTCCCACTAAATTTTAACATGCCAAAAATTTTATTCATGTATTTTGACTTTTAGATAGTAGTAATGCGTAGAAAGTTGTAATGGTAATATAATGTATTTTATTTCCTTGCCTTTTGTGATCTTCTTCTTCTTCTTCTTCTTCTTCTTTTTTTCTTCTTGCCTAAAATGGGTGTTCATTAAAAACTAATTAAACTAAGGATTACACCTAGACTCATGTAGAATGATAAAGAAGAAAGTACGAATGAAAAAATTTTCATTGTGTATGGTTGAAGGTATTTGATGAAGAATTTCAATTGTAGCATATGATATCTTTCAATGCAAAAATTTAAATATTGTGACATGGTTTTAGCAAAACTCAATTGCTTATGGTTGGAAGATGATAATATTCGTTATCATTCTTAGAAGTTTTTAATGAGTAGATATTGTCTTTAGCAAATAGGTATTAAAATTCTTATACGAATGAGATTAACCTTGTATAATATACATTTTTTACTTATATAGTTTCATACTTCTTTAAATAAAAATTCTGTCTTAATTTTTTTCACTCAAGAGGTAGCACGTGCATTGCACGTGCCACCCACACTAGTGTTTTTTAAACTCATAAACATAAAAATAAAATAAAATAAAATAAATTGAGTCCTAATATTATAAAAATTTCTAAAACATAGCAATACAATAATTCAAGTATTAAAAATCATAAATAATTAAAAGATAACAATACAACAATAAAAAATTATAAAAAATTTAAATCTTTATCATAAAAATATTAATTTAATAATATAATACCAAAACGAATCAATATTTAAAGTTTGAAAGTTAAAAAGTATATTTGTAGTATAAATAAAAACCTATAAAATTATTTTTAAAATAATTTTTTAATTTTTATATATAAACAGAGCAAGGTCTTCCAATACCCACTCCTACCCCTAAACCCATTTCGAGAGAAGGATTTAACCCCATCCTTGGCCCTATTTGCCATGCAAAATGGGTAACATCAAAAGACATCAATTTTTTAAAGTTTGAAAGTTAAAAAGTATATTTGCGATATAAATAAAAACCTATAAAATTATTTAAAAATAAGTTTTTAATTTTTATGTATGAACAAAGCAAGGTCTTCCAACACCCACTCCAACCCCCGAACCCATTTTGAGGGAAGGATTTAACCCTCATCCTTGGCCCTATTTGCCATGCAAAATGGGTAATGCCAAAAGAAATCAATATTTAAAGTTTGAAAGTTAGAAAGTATATATGTAGTATAAATAAAAACCTATAAAATTATTTTGAAAATATTTTTTTAATTTTTTATATATAAATAGAGCAAGGTCTTCCAATACCCACTCCTACACCTAAACCCATTTCGAGGGAAGGATTTAACCCCCATCCTTGGCCCTATTTGCCATGCAAAATGGGTAACACGAAAAGACATAATAAATTTAAAGTTTGTAAGTAAAAGAGTAATGTATATTTCCAACATTTTCAAAAAAATCCCTACATAGCAAGCTGTAACTAGTGAGTAAAAAAATGAAGTTAATTAGTGATGGATTCAAATTATAACCAGTAGCAACTTGCCTCATAGGATTTATTGTGAAATTGTTATAAAGATATTATGGACGCAACATTACTAAGGGGACATTTGATTCGCCATAATGTGATACACATTTCAGTCATAATACTGTAATGTTTCCATATGGTGTTTGGTTTGCTTATTTTTACCTAACATTATAGTAATCTAAAATTACCAAAAAATTCACATTACGATAACTTATGGAAAAAAATTATCCCTACCCATAGATTTTTAATTACAAAATTGTCCTTGGATATAATTTCAATTTTCAAGAACAAAATTGAAATATCATATCCTAACCTACTATCTCTCTCTCTCTCTCTATGAAGAAATTCTGTTCTATGACTATGCGTGTGTGTTATGTATTCTAGAGTTTCGAGTTCAATGTTATTCTTTTAAGGAGGCAAATTAAGTGGGTTTTCATCATTTATTTGGTTCCTGAGTTAATTGTTTAGGACCATCAAGTGTGATTGTCAACACAACACAAAGATAACTTTGCTTTGACTTGTTGCGATTTTTCTCTAGAGGCAAATTCAATACCATCAACCAAGCGAATGAAAGCAAAGTAAGCTACTAGAGCTCCAATCTCTAACAATGGAATAATTAAGGAATACTCATTATTTCTTTAATAAGAAATATTTTTCCTTTTATGTCAAGGAGAATCCTTGTTTTCCACACCAAGTAAATTCATTTTCTTCTACACTAAGGAAAAACCTTCCTTTCTACACCAAGGAAAAACCTTCCCTTCTCCACCAAGGAAAAACCTTCCCTACTACATCAAGGAAACCCAAACCAAACTAATTAGGAATTTGAGGCAATATTCAACAAATCTCCACATTGACTCAAATTACATCAAGCAATCTTCGTTCTTTATTGAAAGAACTTTTCCTTAATCCAATCAAGCTTTCCTTGAACAATTTGATCATTGATTCCACATCTAAGCCAAAACTTGTGCACACGTCTACCTTGAACCAATGTCAAAGATGCTCTAGACATATTTTTCTCTTTAACTTTACCAAGATCCAAGAGTTTTGATACCAATTGTTATGCAACAACGGAAGCTGTAACATCAATTATTGTGATTTGAGTCTCGCACAAGCACATTCACATAAACAAGAAAATAAAACATCCGCAAGAGACAACAATATTTAATGTGATTCATTCAACTCAAAATATCCATTGCTAATGATATAGATTACAACGATAATAATCAACCCTCCCAAACGCAAAGCCCCAATACACCCAATAACTCTCTTACACTCACAAAACAAACAAACTCTCTACACACAACAATGAGTAATCTTAATTTCAACCCCCCAAAAATCTACCAAATTACTCTTTGAGAAACCCACATATTCTTCTAGCAATTTTTTTCCTCTCCCTATATGGGAGGAACATTGGCATAAGCCACCAAACCCTTTGCAATAGTGCCTATTTATAAGGTTTCAAACTCATTTTTTATGGATAAGAAATACTCATTACTTCTTCAATAATGAATATTTTTCTTTCTAATGCCAAGGAGAATCATTGTCTTCCACACCAAATAAATTCTTCGTTTTCTACACTAAGGAAAAACCTTCCCTTCTATGTCGATGAAATCCAAACCAAATTAATTAGGAATTTGAGGCAATATTGAACAATTATTAATATTTTTTGATAAATAATTAAATTGGTTATTATTTTTTAGTTGCAATGCATGAATTTATGAAGCATGTTTGATTTATTGTAATGTCTTTTTTTGTAACTTTACTAACTGTGCCCCTCTTGATTCCAGGTTTAAAGGGAAATCAAATAAGAGGCTCATTGCTCATTTCTATGAATGAAGTTAACAACATCTGAAATAAGGTTCCATGTGGACTGTAATGCCAAGCAATGCAAACATGATATTTGGTGACATTACAATTATTTGTGGACTATTGAGAATGATAGTTGGAGGCTTTGTTCTTGATTTTATGACCATGACCATTCCAAATGATTTTTTTAATGTCGGTGCTTTCGAGTTTAGAGAAGGATCCAAACTTACCTTCCTTGATACTTTTCTTAACCATTCATGTATTATTTTCTTCTTCTTGGGCTGTATGGCATAGAAGAGTCAAGAGAGAGATAATCAAATATTTGTTATAAGGCAAGTTTACTTACATTGTATAGAAGCTTTGAACAGTTGAGCATGCTGTGAATTTCATTGGCTTGTGTTGAAATAACTTTGATGTTACTTCTTCTTCTTTTTTTAGTTATATTTTCAAGTTTGATCTAGTGAAATTTGACTAGATATAATACTGTGTCACTTACTATACAGATAAAGCTTTAGCGAATTAAGAAAACCTCTAGAGAGGCCTTATACATTTCAAATATTCATTATGTACAATCAGCATGCCAAAAGCTTTTCACCTTAACTTCACCACTAAAGTTTGTGATCTTATGTGATGCTTCATATGCGTGTTGTTAATTGGTGTTGGGTTAAGAAAGCTTAACCCCAGTTAATTAATTCAATTACCCCAGTTGATTAATTAGGTTAAATTGCATGCAAATCGCGAAGGCACCAACAAATCTCCAATTAAACTAAATGCAACGGAAATTAAATTGACATAGTGATTTGTTGACAAATGGGGAAAACCTCTCGTAAGGCAAAAACCTCACTGGATGATTTTAAGGTCACAACTCCCAAGAATGCACCAATCAACAATCAAGCAGTTACAAGTATAAGGAATCTTAACACTACCCTGGCCTATCCCAAAATACCAACCTACAATTGAACCTTTACTTTAATACCCAATTGAACTTGATCTTGTAGTAACCTTCTTTCCCTTGATGCACAAATCTCCAATTTGTGACTAACCCTCTTACACGGATCCCAGTATGTGACTAACTCCAGCAACTTGAATGAATGTTGTTGGCTGCAAAGTTCTTCACTTCATCAACAATGAAGATCAGGAAGCACTTGGTTACAAAACCCTATGGCATACAAACACAGCAGCTTCTCAAAGAGAAAATAAAGCTCTTAGTCTCTGTATCCATGTGTGACTAATCTTAAAATAAGTCTTATATATGTCTAGGATTGTGAGACAAGAAACCATAAACAAATATATAAGCTTGAGCCAAATTTCAGATCTGAAAAATTAAAAATTGTAATTTTTGATAGATTGAGCTATCAAGCCATCTGTCAAGGTTCTCATCTAGTCTTGATAACAGTATCTGTTGAGCTATCTGTCAAGACTTAATGAAACAGATTTTCTTCACTTGTTTATTGGATCAATCTTTGTCTTTAATACGAACACCTGATATGCTTAAACAACATAGTTCTTGATGTATTAAACCCAACTTAGATCTACCCAATTACAAGTAAAGTGCATTTTGTCAAAAGATTAGCCAATTAAATAAAATTATGACCCTAAAAATCTCCCTCTTTGGCAATACGTGACAAAACCACAAACTTAATTATGAGAAAAGTATAAAACAACAATCTCTATAACTATTACACAAAAGTACTTAAGTCTAACTATTACTATGAAGTCTTGAAAAACTTTGCAAGAAAATAGATCATGGCATGAGAGACTTGCACTATGAAGTCTTGAAAACTTTGCAAGAAGGAGCAAAACCACCCAGGGCACGATTAGCGGCGAGAAATGTGACAAATAATGGTGTTCATTTGACATATCTCATCAGAAAGATGGTCAAGACTACTACCAAAGTCAGCATGTAGGAGTTGAAGCATATCCATGATGGCAAGGAGAGAGACCTCTGCTCCAAAAGAAAAAGAAGAAGGAGCAGATAAGGAAAAGGGTCGAGAAGCAGGGGCAGCGTCAAAGTAAACTCCACACGAGGCCACTTTGCAGCCAGTTATGCATCACTCCTCTGAATAGATTCCTTGCTAATGGCACCCATAGCATAGAAAGGAGTAGATAGAGGAAAGGTGACATGTATGTGTGAGAGGATGCGTGTGAGAGGATGCATGTGATAGCTGAAGGAAAGTTGAGCTTATAACGTATAACAGTGTCTCGATAAATATCTATCATAGATTCTATCATGTGTGAAGGAAAATCTATAGAAAGATCCTTCATGAGAGAAAGAAGAAAACAAGCACGAGGCTCAATGATAGTGTTATAGTGTGACTGTGGTGTAAGAACAAAGCTCATCACCATATTAAGGATCCTTGGACCCTTAGCAAACTGGGTTGTGGATAAATTTAGAGTTTCTCCCTATAGCATGGCTTTCTCACAAAATAGTAAGGACATCTCGTCTTGAGAGATAGAACGGAGACGAATGTGTCTAGGTAGTCCGGACAATCTACCCTGGGGATGCGTAGTACCTCGGAAATGAACTCTGGGGTGACTACAATACGTGTACCTTGGAATACCATAGTAAACCTAGGCACAGAGGTATCAATGGCATGCATGTTAGAGTAGAACTCTTAAATGAACACACCTGGACACCTCTTAGGTATCCTATAAAGAGAAGCCCAATTTCGAAAGCTAAACCCACCGGGAAAAGGAGTGTCTGGAAAATCAGATAGAATGACTTGGCGTTTCGAATGAATCACCTGGTCAGAGAAGTTCTCATAAAAGTCCTGTTTGGCCTTCTCATTACGAAACCTCACAGAATCAAGAATGGAGGGAGAAGAAGATGAAGAAGAACCATAATGTGAGATCTGGTTCTTTGAAGGAATATATTTCTTGGGTGCCATAGACAGGAAACTAGACAGATAAAGAAGAGAAAAGAAGAACACAGCAAAAGACAAGGCTCAAGAAAGAAGTATAATGCATGATAATGCATGAGCATGTTATGTGCAAAAATAATTGCATCATGGGCAAAAACCCAATCCAAACCACAACATTCACTTGTTTAATCAAGCACACAACCTAGAATGCATGAAAACATGATTATAATGCTAGAGAATGCAATGCATAAGCATGTGAGAACAAACCAACAACACCCACCCCAAAGATTTCACAAAAAAACTCAAAAACCCAAAAATTTTCCCAAAAGCTTGAAAACCTAGGCCTAATGCATGAAATGGATGAGGATTGAGAAAAAGAAGAGATTTAGACCAGTTAGCAAAGGATTGAAGCTTGATAAAGGCCAAAAATATGATGGGAAGAAGGATTTTGGCGAAAAAGGGTGGTTTGGATCGAGAAAGAAGAGAGAGATATCTAGATATTTGAGTTTGAAATGATTCGGGTCGAACCTCAAATATATATATATATATATATATTGTTAGGTTCTAAGTACTTAGGAACTAATGTATTAGAACTCTAATGTGTATTGTTGGCAAACCATGAACAAAACAGGTTGTTTAGTCTTGTTTAGACTTACTCAAAGTTGTGCCTTTTATGTAAAGTTGGAATCGAGCTGTTGCAGAATAAAGTGTGCATTTCGGCCTGGCTCGATCGATTGAAGAACAGACTCGATCGATTGAATCTCAGGCAGAATGTTTTTTCTGCAGATTTTTTCCAACTCATCCCTAAGCCCATATGACGTGTATGATTTTATGTTTTACCCTAAGTATAAAAGGGAAACCCTAGCCACATTTTAGAGGTTGCTCTGTTTGTTATGTGTGTGAATCTCTTATGAAATCTGAAAGGTGGTTGCCTTCACACATGCTTAGGATTATCAAAAAGGAGATTTCATTGATAGCTTGATGATCATTCAGTTGCTGCACAAAAGAGCTTAAAGATACACAAGCGGGAGTGCTTGTATGTACTGGAGAATCCAAGAAAGAAGGAGTCTATGGTCTTGGAGCTTACACATGGTTATGTTAGAAGTTTTCTACTGGTGGGTAGCAATAGGATGTTAGTGGTCTAAGTCGCTATTGTAAAACTTCGATTCTTTCATAGTGGATTTAGGTTTACCTTGAGGATAGCTAGGTTAAATCCTCCTTAGGTTTTTTACCGGTTTGGTTTTCCTGAGTGATCATATCTTTGTATTCTTTATATTCCGCACTTTACATTGATATGATTATATGATTGTGTTAACCTCGATCTAGAATTTGGACTAAGTAATAACTTGGCTAATTAATAGGTTAATCTAGTTGTGTTTTAAGGGATCTAAAAACAAACATATATATGTATATAGAAAAACGTAGCTCGATAGATCGAGAAGGTATCTAGCAGGTATCGAGAGCAAAAACTCGATAGATCGAGAGGTATCGACGGCAAAAGGTTCTCGATAGATCGAGGAGGTATCGAGCATCTATCGAGCAAACAGAGACTCCAAAGAATTGGCTCAATGGGTTGAGCTATCTATCGAGAGGTATCAAGAACAAACCCAAAAATCTCGATAGAAGAGACATGTATCGAGGTGCTATCGAGCTTCTATCGAGGAGGTATCGAGCATCTATTGAGAAGCCTGAAACAAGGTTTTTCAAGGGGAGAAAAATAGCACAAGATGAAAGCAATCAAGATAGACACCAAAACAAGCAACCAAGGAGCATGTTAAGCACTTAAACACATCATCAACTCTGGATGCAAAGCATTCCTAGATCAAAACACACTAAACAAGTCTAATCAATTTTATTTTCAAAAACAAGTTTAGATAGTTTAGAGAGCATATACTACCACATGTATTCCTTATGATGGCCAAATCACATTGTGCCTATACAATAGTATCAAGAGTAGCAAAGAGTACACGTGTTGTGTGTGAAACTTTTGCAAGAGAGTATAAGTATTCCATTATATGAAGAGCAATAATATAAAAGGATCAAATACATCCACACACAATCATAACTGTTTGATGGGAACCATCACCTTTGAGGTACATCCTATAACTCCCACATCTCCTAAAAACATGCTTGCAACCATATTTAAAGCATTTTGATTCTTTTTGCTTTTCATGTTCTTTGTATAATTTTTTTTTTTTCTTTTAAGCATATCATGCATGGGCATATAAGAGAGAGAAAAGAAATAGACAATTATGTAAGCCAAACATCTTGTTTTTGCTGTGCAAGTGCTACACCTTACCAAGCATGGCTTTTATGAATTGCCCACAGATGTTGTATGATTGACGAGTTTTAGTGGTAAGATGGTTATTTATGTCTTTCTCTTAGGATTTTTTAGTTCTTTCCGTCAAAAAGAGTGATTAAGATATGAATGATAAAAGATCAACCAAATCATACAAATCACATAAATGAGCCACAAAGCTCACATTACTTAGTTGTGCATGAAGATACTCATCTAAGCTACAAGTGATACAAAATTGAGAAACTTTGTTTCAAAGGCTATCCAAGGTACACAAGTACCAATATACACAAACACACACTGTTTTTGTATTTTTCAATTTTTTTTTATTTATTTAAAAGAAACATAAAACAAAGCATTAAAACAAACAAAAAAAAAATCAAAAACTAGACTGACTCAAACCACAACAACCAACCATGCATGAGATCAATAAAGTGAAAGAATCACTTGGAATCTTTTTCCTTCCAGATGGGAGACCTGGATGGAGAACCTTCCTTTTGCATAAACCTTTGTTCAGATGGATAAAAAGGAAAGTTGAATCCATTGAAGTTGGAGAGTAACATGGCAGCCTTAAGAAGTTCTCCAAGAGGAGCTAAAGAGAGTTGGAGTTGATTTTGGCTCCCAAAGGATGACACACTATTACTTGGTTGAGTGGCTAACCACTTATAGCAATTTGGACGAGTGTGCCTGGATGCTCCACAGTAATGGCAGAAATGTGGCTTCTTTGGTTGAGACTTCTTGTTAGTAGAGCGATGATTATTTTGCTTAATCTATTTCTTAACAACCTTAGGGGGTGCTCCCAGAATGGATTTTCCCTTATCATCTTTATCCTCACTCACATTTTCAGTTTTAGGTTCAATTATCTCACAGATATCATTATTAGCAAGAGGGTAAAAAATGACCCCATTTAAAGCATTAGAAGAAGTACTGCAAGAAGAGAGAGAATGATCATACCCAAGACCTGTTTCGTCAGATGCAGACTTCTAGAAGTTGAGATGGTTTGATTGGCTTCATTAACCTTGGTGGAGAGTTCCTCTCGTTCCAACTCCACTTCAATTAGCTTCCTAATAGCTAACCTGTAAAGCTTCTCATGCTTCTCAAAGACTTTGTATAACTTAGAGTAGGTAATGTGGATGTCATCTTGTTCATCCATCTTCTCAAACTTGGATTCCATAAGCTCTTCTTCCTCATCAACTAGTTCTACTGCTTCCACTGGAGACTCAACGGTAGCTATAAAAGCACTCACTATTCCCTCTTGCTCATTATCATTAAAATCTGCCTCTGGTTCTATATCACTTAAAGTGGCAGCTAGGGCTTTGCTCTTGCCAATGGATTTGAGATATATGGGACATTCTTGCTTCATGTGTCCATATCCTTGACATCCATCGCACTTTGGCCCAACAGGAACATTATTGCTTTGACCAGCATTTTTGAATTCTCTCTTGCCTTTGTCTTGGGACTTGAACTGAGAGACTCTAGATTGTTTGCGATCCTTGTCACTTGTCTTGACATTCGCATTCTTGATGAACTTCTTGAATTGTCTGATGATATATGATTTCAACTTAGTGTCCTCATCTTCAGACGATTCATCATTGTCATCATTCTTGACCTTCAAAGCTATGTTCTTGCTCTTGCTACCTTTGCCAACCCTTACTAAACTTAGTTCATACATTTGCAAAGTCCTAATCAGCTCTGTCAAAGGAATAGAGTCAAGATCCTTTGATTCTTATATGGTAGTCATCTTGGCATGAAATCTCTCTAGAAGAGATCTAAGAATCTTTCTGACAATCTTGGACTCTTGAATCTGTTCTCTAAGATTAAAAGATAAATTCACTATGTCCTTAAGCATGGCATAGAATTCATCAAATGACTCATCATCATCCATCCTTATTTCCTTAAAGTTGGTTGTGAGCCTTTGGAGTTTGGAGTTTTTAATAGCTTTTATGCCCTCGATGGTATTCTGAAGAATATTCCATGCTTCCTTTGCATTGTTAGTGGAGGAGATCTTCTTGAATTCCTCATTGGTCACAACACTGAACAAGGCATTTAATGCTCTACTGTTAAAATTAGCAGCCTTGATCTTAGTATCATCCCATGATGCTGGTGGATCATCAGGTTTAGTCCAACCTACTTCAACTGCAAGCTAGACTTTCTCATGTAAAGACTGCAAAAAGACTCTTATGCGTACTTTCTAGTATGCATAGTTAGTACCATCAAATAAAGGAGGAATAATCCGGGATTGTCCACGATCCATAACAACAGGGGTCAATGGATCAAACAATAAAGATAACCTAATCAGAGTGTGGCCGCTCTGATACCACTTATTGGGTTAAGAAATCTTGACCCCAGTTAATTAATTCAATTACCTAAGTTAATTAATTAGGTTAAATTGCATGCAAATCGTGAAGGCACTAACAAATCACCAATTCAACTAAATGAATTAAATTGGTACAGTGATTTGTTGACAAATGGGAAAAACTTCTTGCAAGACAAAAACCCCACCGGCTGATTTTAAGGTCACCACTCCCAAGATCCACTAATCAACAATCAAGTTGTTACAAATATAAGGAATCTTACCACTACCTTGGCCTATTCCAAAATACCAACCTACAGTTGAACTTTTGCTTCAATACCTAATTGAACTTGATCTTGTAGTAGTCTTCTTTCCCTTGATGCACAAATCTCCAATTTGTGACTAACCCTCTTGCACGGATCCCAGTATGTGACTAACTCTAGTAACTTGAATGAATGTTGTTGGCTGCAAAGTTCTTCACTTCATCAATAATGAAGATCCAGAAGCACTTGGTTACAAAATCCAATGGCGTACAAACACAATAGCTTCTCACATAGAAAATAAAGCTCTTGGTCTCTATATCCATGTGTGACGGCTCTTAAAATAAACCTTATATATGTCTAGGGTTGTGAGAAAAGAAACCCTAAACAAATACATAAGCTTGGGCTGAATTTCAAATCTGGAAAGAAAGTTCTCGAGCTATCTGTCGAGACTTAATGAAACAGCTTTTCTTCACTTGTTTCTTAGATCAATCTTCATGTCTTTAATACAAACACTTGATATGCTTGAACAACATATTTCTTGATGTATTAAACCCAACTTAGATCTACCAAATTACAAGTAAGGTGTATTTTGTTAAAGGATTAGTCAATTACATAAAATTATGACCCTAACAATTGGAAATGTAGATAATTGAACTTTTTATGTGAAATTGTTCAATGTTGTTACACATTAGCTTGCAAAAAGATATTGTAATGATGGGTGTATCATGGTTCTTTAGTACATGTTAATTTGATTTAATCATCTTCGATGCTTAACATTGCCAACAAATGTTTACTAAATTGCTGCTTAGGTAGTTTACCCTTTTTTAAATATGCTCTAAGAGTGATATTGAACATCCATATGGTGCTATAACATTTTTCAAAGGCTCATGTGTATAGTATATCTTTATGCATAAGATTTCATCTCGAAGGTTTGGGCATGATCTTAATATGCTCATCTTTTTTATAAGTCCTGTAGTGAAATTGATATGTCATGTTGATAGTTGTCAGGAATGTTTTGTGACAAGGGCCAAAAATGAAAGAACGACCTAAATCTCCCCTTCGGTTCTTTAGAAGTGATTATTTGTGGAGAGTATCAAGAAAAATATTCCAATATTTATTGAGTAGAGGTTAATGGTGCTTTAACAAGAGAGAAATCAAAATGAGATGAAATACAAGAAAATGTAGAAAAAGTACATATATCCGATATTTTGACCTACAGTCAGCAAGAAAAGAAAATTGAGAGAGGTCATGAGGAAGAGTGGGAAGGTTCCCCTATACCCATATTTCCACCCCCAAGTTTCGGAATTGTGAGAATGCATCCTGGTTAAATGAGTTTTTGCTTTAAAGTTTAATAATAAAAGTGCAAAAAAATATATAAAAACAATAGGTTTGAAACTTCGATCCACATTTAGCAAGAAGAGTAAATTGAGAGAGGTTGTAAGGAAGAGAGGGAAGGTTCTCCTGTACCCATACTTCCACCCCAAACTTCAGAATTGTGAGAATTTTAGCTGGCTAAATGAGCTTTTGGTCTAAAGTTTCAACTCCAAGGGTAAAATGTGGTTGGCATGTTTTGAATCTAACTGGGGCCTTTTATATTGAGTTTTAGGTGCTCTTAGTGACTAGTTTTGGGCAAGGAGAGAGGCTTTGGACCTCCTAAGTGCTAAATTGATATTTAGTTCAAATTTGCTTTAATTGAGTTTAAGAATTAGATTGCTTTATGCATAATTAAGGAAAAATTTGACTAAGCCCCCATTAACTCCTCATTTTCAGTTGTTTCAGAAACTGAAAATAGGTTAGGGCAGAAACTTTAGGCCACAGTCAGCCAGAGTATAAAAGCTCTTTTAGGGTGAAAATTTAGGGTATAAGACCTCCTCCATAAGCTTGATGTGCTACCAATGTCCTTGCCCACTTGGTATCACGCTTGAGTTGGGCTCATGCAAAAAGTCCAAAGGAAATCGACCCATATCCTCCAAACTACACTTCCTCAATTTCCCCAATAAGTTGCATGGGCTTGAGCCATGCTTAAATGAATAAAAAAATATATATATAATACATGAATTGAGCTTGTAGAAAAAATGTGATGCTAAAATGGGTAATAACAACAATCTTAAAGTATACTTTGCTTAGCCTTTTGCTTGAATTTTTTTCATCCCTAGTGTGAGAGACCGCCAAAATTGGGGTGCCTCTCAAAAAATAGAGATTTTTGGACTGCTTTTTAGGGCACCTCTCTTTTTGGGTAAGTGGTATGGAGTCGCCACTTATTTTTTTTAATAAAAAATAAGAAAAAAAATAAATACAAAATACATGACTGAATTGTTCTCTTCATTGATTGAATAAAAAAAAAATACATAATTGGAAAGTTGAAAATTACATAGCTTTGGGTCCTAATTACAATCTACCAAATAATTACATGGCTTTTTGTCCTAGTTACATTCTACTCAAAATAAAAAGTAAAGACAAGGTTAGATCTACTTAACCAATGACCTAAATCTGGAGGCTAGGTTACGGAATGGGAAGGTGTTAGGCACCCATTCCACCCAGATAAAGTTTGGTCTTCTAGACTCTTGTGACCAATGTACCTTTTTGTGCATGTCATGAATGATATGTTGAACATGTGACACCAAAATTAAATCCAAAAATTTATTTATGAATGAAGTCTCTTCTTTTAAAAAGAATCATATCTATTTTGATTGGTAAAAAAAATTGATTTTGATTTGTCAAAATACCATATCTGTTTTATGGTATGTGGAGAAAAGTGATTTTTCGAAAAAAAAAAAATTCAGATCTGTGTTTATCACATGAAATAAAGTATTTTTGATTTGAAAAATATCAGATCTGTTTTTAAGAACTAAAAAAAATATCAGATCTGGTTTGTAAAAGATCAAATCTTTTTTATGATAATAATAATTAAAAAAAAAGCTTTTGACAATAGAAAAATCAGATTTGTTTTTTATATGTTTTAAAAGAATGAAAAAAAGATTTTTTAAGAAGAGAGTTTCATTCATAATTTAAATTTATGCAACAAATACAAAAACAATCATGTTTTATCTTTTTCTTTATTTCAAAAATCTGCATGCATTAAAAAAATCAAATCTGTATCTAAGGAAGATACAAATTAGTTTTTTTGATAAAAAATATTCGAATTTATATCTAATGAAGACACAAACCAATTTTGATTAAGGAAAATCCAGATCTACATCTCAGGAAGATGCAGATCTGTTTTATTTTGAAGAAAAAAATCAGATGTACATCTAAGGAAGACGCAAATCTATTTTATTTTGAAGAAAAATTCAGATCTACATCTAAGGAAGATACAGATATTTTTTATTTTAAAGACAAAGAGTTAATTACATGCAGATCTTTAAAACTAAGAAACAGATTATAGCAACAATAAAGGAATCAAGAACATATTTTCATAAACTAAATTAACAGGTAGAATATGAATATTTAAGAGAAGCATAAAAACAAAAGGGTTAGAAAGCAACCTCTTGCATGAGCACTCTTCTACTTGAGAGGATGTTTTAGGGTTCAAAGAAATTTATGCAATTATCTTTGAAACCTAAAAACCCCAGCTTCAACAAAAAATTAGAGAGGGGAAAATATGAGCAATTTGAAAGCCTAAAATGTATGCCTCTCAGAGCGTACAAAAATGGGTGCTGAATTATGAGGTTCTATCTCAATTTATAGAGGCCAGAAGACTCTAAAAAATAGGCACGGATGATTAGGATGTGAATCCGGACGCATCGTTTTGTGAAAAGATCGAAAAGGGTGTGCCTTATCATCACCTGAAGGCCGTTGGTACAAAGCCCAAAAGGGCGAAATTCGGCCCTTTTAGACTGTCGTTTGGCACTCTAAAAGTGCTGAATTCGCTCTTGGACACCGAACATACTTCCGTGTTCGGGTGCATTTTGGATTCTCCTTCTAGGGTTTTTTGACCGATCCTTGCACCTAGACATGTTTTCATCCTCCGTCTATGATTTTTTTTATCTCTTTTCTAGATAATTCAGGCTTTTTCAGGAACAATTATCTTGTAAATAAATACCCTAAAATAAATCTTGATAAAGTTCAGATTATCCACAATTTTATTGTTATCCAATCATCCCTTTTATTCCTATGCATGCATCCTTATTTTAAACACTAATTATCAACCAATCACAAAATTATTTAATTAATTTTAATTTCTTAACCAATTAGAATTAATTTAAATTAATCATGTGTGGTCAACCCTACCTAGACACAATGCATGTTGACTGTGCAAACTTGATCATGCGATATCTTTCGATCCGATGGTTCGATTTGGAAACCAGAAACACTGTTGTGACCGTTTGAATCTCAAGATCATTTTTATGGTATGCAATGAATAAATTGATGCATGTAATGCAAAGACAAATTGATGCAAGTAATGCAAGAACAAATTGATGCATGTAAAGCAATCATGATTTTTAGGGTACGTGGATGGTCATTCAAGCTATTCTCCTTGATTAAATCATGGGTACAAAATTGTGTGTCTACACCTAGTGACCATGATTTGGTCAGGTATACATACCACACGTCGCATATGAAAACATGGATTAATATATGATAACTGAAAATAATATGACAAAAATTCACCTCCAAATATCCATCCTACTTAACCCTTTTCCATTTAACTCCAAGTTTATCTGTCCAAATATAGTATCAATAAGCAATTTCAGATTTAATAAGAAATTTTTCTTGTTTACCTTGATTAACTGCAATAACTTTCTTTTTAAATATCAAATTTTCCATTGCTCACATATCGCATCCACTTTCAGGGCTTTTACCTGGATTTTCTTTGCTAGGTTTGCACTTCTTAATGCTAGCTTGGCTTTTGCTTTTTTATGAACTACCGAAAATTTTGTGTTTATTGAATAAGTACATGCTAAAATTGATTAGAGAATGAGAGAGAGACCTAATGCTTCAGCACTATGGCTGAAGCTGTTTGTCAAAACGCATTGTAGTATAGTACTAAAAACTAGCTTCAAATCAAATTGTACATATATGTATATTTATACATAATATATGCAAGTTGTACACAGAACTCATAGTTCATGTTTATACTTTAGTAGTTGAGATTGTCCACGTGTGATTTTGATATGAAGTTTACATTTGAATACACAAGTTTACTCGCAAGTATTTTTAGATGCACTTCAAAGGTTTGAAAATAATTTCCCATAACCTCCATGTGGTAATATCGTTGCCCAGTATATTTAAAATTTGGTGAAAATACACTTTTGGTCCTTATATTTTGGACCGATTTTCATTTTGGTCCCTATTTTGATTTTGCTACTGTTATAGTCCCTAAAAATAGAAAATCAATTCTATTTTTGTCCCTGACGTTAACCTACTAACAGAAAATTCTTACGTGGAACGCCTTGCTTGCTGACGTGACACTGACATGGCCATTAAAAAATTATTTGTCATTTTTCAATGCCATGTCAAATTTAAATTAATAAAAATTAATTTTTAAAGAAGCCAAGTCAGAAATTAAAAAAAAAATTTAAATAAACATTAATCTAATTTTTATTATTATTATTATTATTTTCATTCTAATTAAATTAGTTTTCTTGATGCAGTAAGAGTTTCATTTATTAAATGTTTAAAACATTTTTTTCATTAGAGAATTTTCGAAATATCAAGTTCTTCCCCAAACATGTTCTTCTTCTTCCCCTCTCTTCACACAGACTCTCTCTCTTCCTTCCACTCAGAGCCCTCCATGAACAACCACTTTAAGCTCTAGGTATTTGCTGATTCTCACTCTCCCTTTCTTTCATCTTTCTCTCTCCCAACCGATAGAGTGCTCTGGAATGGGGCTTGGTCTAAATCAGGTTCTCAAGCATGACCATGGAGCTTTTATGGTTAAGTGAAGGTGGCGGGATCGGTTTGGATGGTGAGTCGGTTGGATTCGTGGGTTATGTATCAGTTGTTGGTGGGTGTTGTGTGTTGTTGTGAAACCCCAGATTGGTTGTTGTCACGGCATGGCTGGCAGCGGCCAGGTTCTGGGTTTCAAAGTGAGTTTGGTGATTGAAGAACTGCAAGTTGTTGTATGTGGGTTTGGTGATGTATAACTTGTTAAAGGACCCAACTTTGTGTTCATTATCTGGGTTTTTGCTATGTGTTCACTTTTTGGGTTTATGTTAATAGAGAGATGGAGAGTTTTAATAAAATTGTGATTTCGGTTGCAAAGTTTGTTGTCGATTTTTTTTTTCTGCTCAATCTAGGTTTTTCCTATCATCTCTGGCTCAGATTTTAATACCGGTGTGTGTGTGTTTGAGTTTGAGACTGCAGTTGTCTATGTGTGTTTGAATCTATGAATGTTTCAGTACTGGTGCTTTTGATTTTGTTTTCTCTTCTTACTTATGTGTTCTTTATTTAGATTAAGAAATATTTAATTAAGGTCAGAGGATTCCAAAGTCCACCTAGATGTGAATTTTTTTGGTTTTGAACTTTTCTGGGCTTGTGGATGCATGTTCTTACAGAAAAAAAAATGAAAAGTAAAAAAAAAAATTAATTAGATTAATGTTTATTTAAAAAAAAATTCTGACATAACTTTTTTAAAATTAATTTTTTATTAATTTAAATCTGACATGGAATTTTAAGAATGCCAAATATTTTTTTAATAATATTTTAATGGCCACGTCAATGCCATGTTAGCAAACAGGGCACTTCGTCTGCCACATAAGAGTTTTCCATTAGTGGGTTGATGACAATGACCAAAATCAAATTGATTTTCCTTTTTTAGGGACTAAATTAGTAGCAAAATCAATTTAGGGACCAAAATGAGAATTGACCTAAAATGTAAGGACCAAAAGTGTATTTTCGCCTTAAAATTTTCATGTTTAATACTCTCTCTCTCTTTCTCTCTGTGTAGCATGTGCGCGTGCTAGGTGGCTATTATTTGGTTGACTCGTGTTAACCATGCACTATGGGTTTTTTTTTTTAGATTAACTTCGGTCAAGAGTTGACGTAAAAGTGAGGTTATACGCCACCAATGAATAAACGCCACATCATCACTTTGCTAAAAAATCAATACACATTAGCACACATAGTCATAACTCAATTAAACCTTACAATCCTTGAAAAAATTGTAAACTAACACCAATTCCTAAACAATTTCGTTAGTTAACAACATTTCCAAACTATTTAGGAAACTAACATCTCGAGCGTAAGAAACTTGATTTTGCTCTTAGAACTCTAGCATAAGAGACTCGATTTCTTTGTTTTTCCACCTAGTTGCAATTTTTTCCTTTGCTTTGCTTTGCTTCTTCCTTCACTTTTTTTTTCTTTCTCCATCTTTCTGCTCCTGCCATCCACTGCTCTTCTCCTTTCTCAAACATCTAGCGTGTTCTTCTTCTTCCAATCTCCTTTCTCAAATTTCCAAAGCCCTAAGAACAAAACCCAAAACAAAAACTAATCCTTCCAAGCCCCAAGAACAAAACTCAATCAAAAACCCCAGACCTAATCGGATCAGATCTTTTCCTCCAGCTCTTCTTCTTCTCCAAAACTCCAGCGTGTTCTTCTCCTCCCCCAGAATAGCAGCAAGTATCACTGAAGTAGCGGTGAGCATCAACGCAACTTGGGTTTGTGAGTGGGTTTTCTGGGTTTTTGGTCCGAATCTGCTTTCTTAAGCTTGCTTGGGTTTGTCTTGGGTTTGACCTAAATTTTCATAGAAATCAAGTTTTTGATACTCAAGTTGCTAAAGGAACTCGAGTCTTACAAACTTGAGATATTAGTTTCCCAAATAGTTTGTAAATGATGCTAACTAACAAAATTGTTTGGAAATTGGTGTTATTTTGAAAAAAAAAATCCTACAATCCTCAAACACGAATACACGATAGACCTGAAGAGCTAAACACCTAAATCCCAAATCTCATTTCCTCCTTTCCGCACTGGAGCTCCACCCCGCCACATACGCTGCCGCACATGTCGTTTCTGGAGCTAGGGCTGCCACACTGAACCCCAAGGTGTGTTCTTTTATGATTTGTTATTTCCCCAAATTTTGAAATTCGAAATTTTAATGGGTTTGGGTTATTTTTTGGATATCAATCACTTGAGTTGGTATGGGTTTTGTTGATTTGGTGTGTATTTTGCTAGATTTTGGTATTTTCACAGGTTTTGATTGGATTCTTAAATGGTAGGTTCAAACCCTTAAAAAAATCTGATTGTTTTTTTTTTTTTTGGCTAGCCTGGGTTCTTATGAATTTTATTTATGCTGTGCTTCCTTTTTAAGTTATGAATTTTTTTTTTAGGTTTTCTATGTATTGTGGATCCCCTATATTGCTCTGCCCGTCGTTCTTTTTGAAATGATTCATTTAGTTAGTAGAATTGTTATTTAATGATGTACATTAGTTAGCCATATTGTCTGATTAAGTCAATCAGGGTGTGTGACCATTTAAAGATAAGAGTAAAAGGTATTGAGGTCAAAACTCAAAACCTGCAAAACATGGGTTTCTGCACAATATTTGTGGACTACTAGAACCTATAGTTTTTTCTCAATATTAGTCCACCAAATCACAACCCCAACAATTAGCAAAAGCCAAACCATCAACAAGACTGTACTGAAGAGTACACATTATTGTAACTGAGAGGGCTGTAAGTATTTTATTTAAGCAAAAAAATTAAAATATAGGAAAGATTTTGCCTATATTTTTAGTTCATTAGCCCCATCATATCAGGACAAGTAGTTGGGTTTATCACAGTTGGCCTCACATGTTGGCTTGCTGGGAGTCTTTCAATAAACTCAGTCCTGCTTCCAGAATTTGCTGCAATGGCATCTGCATTGGCAAATCTATGTTAGGGCCAGGGGGCAAAATTCTAATAAAATCTATTGTGTGTTTGTGTGTGTGTGTGTATTAAGTATGTATAATTTTTTTTTTTTTTTCGAAATTTTGATGGACAAATACTTTTAACAATTACGAAAAATTTATCATATCCAAATTGATGTATTTGCTCTGTTTAACTTTCTTTTCCATCAAATTTTCCAAAGTCTGCATACTGTATCCTTAGTATCCTATATTATCTTTGATTAACCATTGGTCGATTTCATATGTATGTCACTTTAATTAAGAAAAAATGGTTCTAGCTCAATCAATTTGAATTTGAGTTTTAATTCAATCTAAACTTGATGTTTGTAATTAGATGTAAGTCCATTTCTAGACCCACTTTTGTTTATTAACTTGAGTTATTTCTTTATGATGGTTTGTAATAGGGAAGACTGAAGTTAGAGCAGTTATTGGTGTTGCTGGAAAGGACTGTTGATAGGACACACTGAAAGTATTGTCATTGATTATGAACAATATACTTCTTCCCTTGTAATCAAATTTGTTGGGATGGACCATGATGAATTTAGTGTGATGTAGTTTGTATTTTTCTTTTGTTTTTTTGTCAAATGCATGCTAATTATGTAATCACATGAAAGAGTTGTATAATACTATAATCTATCCTAGAAAAATATTTCCTACCCTTTACCACATTGAAGTTATACATGGTTGTAATTAGAAGAATAGAGAGTATTGTAATGTAAAATTAAATTGAAAATTTAAAAATCTCACTTGATCAAGATTTAAATTTTCTCTAGCAAAATTTAGTTTTGCTCAAGCAATTTAAGTTTTGCTCCAGCAAAGGACAAGCAAACTTTCTATAAAGACCTTGCTTAAGTGAGGGATAAGTGAGACTTTTTTTCTATTAGTCATCCAATGATTCTTCGAGGGAATCAACCTCCAAGCTAGTCTCAATGAGAACATAGCAAATGCATTCTTATTCAATTCTTCTTGTTACAATCATCTTAGTCTTATACTAGTTACTATGGTACTGTTAGTAGTAACTAACTAACTAACCGCAAAGTACACATATTATAGCTCAACACTCCAACTAATAACGTACAATACTTTGATGCTTGTTCTAACTAACTTTGTACAAGTACCTACTGCACACAATTATCACAGCTGTGATGTCTTGTACTGAAGTTTTAATAGGTCATTCGCTCAAGAAACAATTGCAAAAAAAGAAAACGTGTTTACTAGAAAATTTTGTAGAAAAAGAAGAGAGCCTTGGCAACATTTTAGAGTGTTTGTTTCAGCATAAGTGACCTAAAAAATGTGTATTTTCTTTGGCAATGAAGGTATAAGTCACTTTTCAAATGTGTTTTTTACTATTATTATTATTACAACTCTTCATTGCTTATAAATAAACAACCATATTGGGGAGAGGGGGGGGGGGGGGGGGGGGTCAAATTTTGCTCTCCATATAATGAAATTCACAAAATACTCCAATTTTGTTATTTGTAGAATCTTGATTAGCTGTATTTGGGAGATGGTTTGCTTGCAAACCCATTAGCAAACTTATTTGATTGGGGACAATTATGAACATGCACATAATTTGAATATCATACAATAGACCCTTTACAATGTTTAAATTCTATTACACACATTCAGAGAGGTAAGGGAAAAAATAGAGCAAAAATTTTTAGAATATAAAGATCAAACCCTCAATTTACTTTTACCTTTGTAAATAGATGAGAAGGAAATCTAAAAACTTGCATTCTTTCAAAGATTCACACAATCCAAACATATCACAGCTGGACAGGATACAACCAGACCTTAACTTCTATCTAAACCTGATACAAAGTTCTATATTATTCAACCAGAAAGCTATGAACTTTCAATCAATCCCTTTTGTTTTTTTACAAATTCTTGATTTGTTAGGCATCATGTTGAATCCCCTACATGTATGGACAAAGAGATAGACTTAATATTAAAAAAGACATTGGCTAGGCTCTAAAATTTTTTCAGCTCAAGGGATTAAGAGAGGACCCCTCCAGTATTGTTAAAATAAAAAAATAGCTGTAGAGAAGGAAAATTTTTGACCTATCACAAGCTTACACATCATACTACCAAGTCTACAATGTACGATCAATTACAAAGCGTCATATACTGCTACTAGGTCCTGCTATCACTATTCAGAAACCAAAAGAGATTTACCTAGTGTCATTGAAATAAAAGCATAAAAAGCATGCAAAAAACCAATCACACATCAGCTGTAAGCAATGACATAAGTAGTTCAATTGGGTGTTGACATGTGTCACCTTGAAAATTAAGACATTTTAGCCAATCAAACAATGCCATGTGTCTTGCAAGAAATCTTAAAGCTCCTCCAATCAGGTTGTGACATGTGTCACCAATCAGATTCTATTACATGTTACTCACCCACCTCAAAACTTCTATAAATAAAAGCCTTCCTAAGGCATTTGGACAGACACTAAGACATCTAGAGCACAAGCAGCATCAAAGAAGATTCAGAAACACTCAGAAGTACTGAAACTCTATAGGAATCAAGCCTCAAAGCCTTCAAGAACTTCAACCTCAAAATCGAAGAACATTCGAAGTAGAACCATCCAAACTACTTGCCTAGATCTTAAAGTTTGCTAGAATCAAGCTCAAAAGCCTTTAAAAATTTCAACAAACCACAAATCAGAGAGGCTCTACAGATTTAAGCCCCAAAAGCTTCGAAGAACTTCCACCATAAACTTTTGAAGACGAAGAACACAAAGAACACACGAAGAACATAGAATTTCTAATAAGCTTATAGCTAGAGATTCGTTGTAATTCTATTTCAGGGGTCTTCAATCTATTCTTCAACCAAATTGAAAGATATTTGGTGTTCGAGTCAGGATCACATTACCACAATTCCAATCAACAAGTCTTTCAAGGAGATCGAATCAAATGATCACTCTTTCGTAATTTTAGAAAATTGTACCACATAGTCATTAATACAAATTCACATTTGTGAAATTATTTTACTTGTTTGATTTATTTCAAACTCGAAAGTTAGTCGTCCACAACAGCTGCTACTCTCACTGAAGTTTTAATGTTTAGATCGATATGACATTCATTTGAAGCTACAAAAATGCAAGCCCCATGATCATGATAGCACAACTGTTCTCTGAACTACAGAAAAAATCACTTGTAGACAATGAATGATATAGATTGTAATCATTATATGCAAATGTTTAACAAAAACCAAGTGTTGCACACCCCAAATCAAATCCATTTCATCCAGAGAACAAAATAATAAAATCAAAATGGCCTGTACTCAATCAGAACAATGATAAGACAAGTTCATGAATAGCATATGGTTGCTTCTATTCACAGTATCCCTTTTCCAATTTCTTTTAAAAACAATACATCTAACACAGCATCTTGTAAAGGTCTTTTGATCAGTGTAGTCATTTGCATTTCCCCCAGAGCAACCTGGATAGTAAGATCATATGTTTGCAGGTCAAGTAAATCAATCCTATTTGCTCTTGCTCCTTAGATACCAGCAATTCCTATGACCTATTAATGCAGAGGAGAAGATGTGAGCAAAAGAATTTCACAACACCCTTAAATTAATACACAAAATCAATGCTATTGCTATTAGTATTGGGCAAAAAATAGGACAATGAACCATTTATAAGTTTGAGAAAATCAAGGAATTACAAACACAACTCATACAAACCTAGGAGATTTGAACTCATGACTTCACCTTCTAAACCTTATATATGGGATGGGAGAAGGTGCTATCTGATCACAACACAATGAGCATATTGTGAGATGCCAATGACAATGATAATGTTCTGCAGTAAATTATACCTGCCAGAGACATGTAATATCTGAAACAATGAATAAATTATAGGTATCTGCCGAAAAACAGTTCTAATAAATTTAGCCAAGAACCTTGTAACTCAATTAGTGACTCCTAGTATTTCTAAAGGTGAAGTCCAAAGTTCAAATCTCCCTCCCCGAACTATTGAATTATCCAAAAAAAAAAGTAACTAGGAACAATTATAGTGATAAACTGACATCTTATGAATTCAAGAGGCGATTACAGTGGAAGACAACAATGTAGCTATTCAACATGTGAAAAGAAAAACCATTTGTACACTGATCAGTTCAGCAATTTCTCATCCATATTTTTTCTGTTTTTGATTCAGCACCCAAAGCCTATTATGAATTTACAAGGAAGCATGAGTTCAAATATCATTCATATGGGTGTAAAAGGTTTCATTTGAAAAGTTTAGATGGATAGATAAACTGTCAACAACAAAATTAATAATAGTGACAGATTAAAGATTGAACCACAAGTTAAAGTTGGCACCATTTACCAAAAGATTTAGAAAATGAAGTAATAGAACATATATTCACCATTTGATGTTGTCAACTTGTCATATTTTTCAACTCCACATAAAGAACAATTCAACTAACTAAATGAATTCTTTCAAAAGAACAATGGGTAGAGCAATACAGGGGATCCAAATACATAGAAAGCCTAAAAGAATTTTCATGAATCAAAAAAGAAGCACACAAGAATCAAGATTTTGAGCTGAAATAAAAATCATAAGAACCCAGGCTAGCTTAAAAAAAAAAAAAAAAAAAACACAATCGGATTTTTTTATTTTATTTTGTTTTTTTTAGGGTTTGAACCTACCACTCAAAGAATCCAATCAAAACCCATGAAAATACTAAAAAAATAGCGAAATCCATACCAGATTAACAAAACCCATACCAATATGAACAAATTGATACCCAAAAAATTATCTCAAACCCATCAAAATTTCGAAATACATAATTTGGGGAAATAGCAAATCATAAAAGAACAAACCTTGAGGTTCGATGCGGCGACGCCAACTCCAGAGTTGACGTGTGAGATGGCGGCAGCGGTAGGTGGAGCTCCGGTGCTAAAAGGAGAGGAGGAATCTGATTTGGGGTTTAGGCGTAAGTTCTCTAGGTCTGAGAGTATCATTTAGGCGTTAGTTCTCCGGGTTTGAGTTGTGATTGTGTGTGCTAGAGTGTATTGGGTTTTCATTAAAGAGCTGACGTGGTGCTTTATCATTGGTGGCGTAAAAGAGCTATTTTATGCCATCTCTGGACGGAAATTATGCTCTCTTTTTTTACCTCCATTATGTATTTGAGAGATTCCACATACAAGAGTTTTGAGGTGGGAGTTGTCCAATGGGTTCAATTACATACATTCATCTCTTTGTAATGTAATCAAAAAATGTTTTGGCATTTAAAATGCACGATTTTCAATTTTATAAAATGATGGCTTATTATAGATCATGTCAGTGAGGGAATGTTGTGGGGTCAGTTTTTGTAGCCCGAGCCCAAAAAGGATGGGTTAGAGGCCCAATGAACCCAGCACAATGAATTTGTAGAGAGTGGGTGAAAGAGCTGGGCTGGATCTGAATTAAACTATGGATGACTAAGTTACGTGAGGCAGAAATTGCATAAAATAATGACTGAGAATCTTTAGGTGAAAGTCCGAAGAGACATCTTATTGAATAAACAGTGATTACAACGTTCATAACTATCGTCAAGCCTCCTCCCCTTTTTTTCAGGGATCTACCTTCTTTATATAGCACCTTTCTCCCTCATCTCCATCGTCCACCTGTTCCCCATCTGGGTATGCACTTGAGCGCGGGTCATATCATGCGCCCACTTTAGTTCTTTGTGAGTGGTGGTAGCCGAGGTTTCACTGTTCAGGGGTCCTCTCCACATAAATGCGGCCAGAAAAGCTGTTGCAGTGCATTAAATACGGTGGTAGCAGCTTTTCCTTTAGATATTTCTTCATTCTTATCATCTTTAGGAGTGCCCAGAGCTTGTTTTTGTCACACATATTGCCAGGAAGAGCACTCGGGCTCCCTGTACATGTATTTAATCAGAACTTCCCGTATCCGAGGAGTAAAATCTCTTCGGACGATGAATGTCCTCCTCGGATTGTACTTTTCGGCCACTTTTGGGCCCGATGTCCGCAAAAGAAATGTCCCAGCCCGCTTACGTTCTTCGGATGTAAGATGCCACAGAACAGGGCCCCAGGCCCACTCACCAGATCTGGGCTTCTACCCCCCACAATAGCCCCTCAAAATTTCTATTTTTCCCTCTCATCCGAGGAGAAAAAAATGAGATTTTGACTTGCCGCGGGGTAATTAGCTTGAGAACAGACGAAGATTCGAATTGGCACGTGCGTAGATGTGGATGTGCGCGTTCCATCATTGCTGCAGTTGTTTTCCGTATTCCCAAAGCGCCACATTAATTACTTCAGGCGGCGTCTTGTCCTTTGCATCCAACGGCGGATTGCTGATCCAACGGACAGGGTTCTTTCTTGGGATTTGGGCGAAATAATTTCTGCCCCTTCCATCGTCCTCATATAAAGCCCCCGCGGTTACCATTTCTCTTTTACCTTGAAGCTTTCATCCTACCCAACAAGATCAGGCATCCCAGCGCTCCGAGTTTTCTAAATCGCCGCCTCCAATCCTTCTCAGAACCCTTACGAATCTCCCTACGAAGTCAAAGATCAGTCTCTAGCATCGTGTTTGTAAGTTCTCATTGCCCCAGGCCATCTGTTTTCTCTTCGGCAATCTTCTGTGTTGCGTTTTCATTTTTCCGTTTAAGAAAGATGGGCAAACTCGAGTACATGGTAGACGGTCCTGCCCAATTGGAGAAGTTTAGGGCCACCTACCACATACCCCCGAACGTGGGGGTGAGGTATTGTCCACCCGAGAAAATATTGACTGATCGGAAAACCGGGGAAGTGGTGATCCCTCTTATTGCTTTCCTAGAGGGAGGAATGACGATTCCTATGGGCCCCCTCACCACTAGTTACCTCCGGAACCATAGGATTACCCCTTGGCAATGTGCGCCTAATATGTTTAGGATCCTAGGAGCAATTGAAGACCTTAACCACCATCTAGGACTGGGACTCACTTGGCACGACGTGGTACACATGTACGAGTTCCACAGCCAACAAGGGGCGGGATATTATTTAAAATCCCGGTCCGACATTGTTCGGCTAATTTCCTGCCTCCCCAGGTCCAACAAAGGGCTAAATGACGACTATGTGATCGTCTCGGGCGCGTGGCATAACGGCCCTCACTGTCCGACCAAGCATGGAGAGCCAGGTGGGACACTAGTTCTAGGCACTCTAACCGTAGGTTTAGGATCCATTTTTGATTGTGTTGTTGCCTCCAATTTTCTAATCAAACTCTGGTGTGATTTGTAACAGATAAAGAACATATTACTCCTCGGCTCAGCCTTACCAACGTTGCTGCGCTGAACTTTTTATTGCGGTCGGAGATCTTCGTTAGTGAGGACGGGCAACTGCGATCGGCTCCCCTCATCTTAGGGTACAAAGCGAAGCCCAAAGACTTCCAACCGGTGGGTAACGCGATAACTCAGGGAGATCACCGTCTCAACCGCATCGACGTATCTTGGAGGGGTTTTTTGAAACCGTACGACCTTCCGCCCGTACCACATCCACGCCCTCAGAACATACCTCCTCTCGTCCAACCCCTTCAACAAGTTCCCCTCGGACAAGAGGTTGAGGGTGAAAGAGTTGGATCCTCTGGTTCATCTCTTGAAGAGCAAATAGACCAGTTCCACTTCGAGGGAGACGCTCCAGGAGAACAAGTGGTAGAGGTCTCGGACGCCGAGGAAGAGATCGACAGGCATTCAAGTGTTCAGCCTGTTGTGATTGTTGCCGGCCCTGAAGACTCATCGGACGAAGACATGGACCTAAAGAATTTGATGAAGAAGAGGGTCCAAAAGACCGAGCACAAGGATGTTGGGACGTCAAAAGTGGTGTCGTCCCTGCCCCCAGTGCCTACCCAGGTCTCCGATCCAGGTTCGAAGCCCATCCCAAACCCTCAGAAGAAGAGGCCATACGAGCCTGAGGAGAGGGAGGGAGTTGTGCCCACCAAAACTAATAAACAGCAAAAAGTGATATGAGACCACCGGAGCAAGAGGGCCTCCTCCACCGAGAGCCGAGAGGACTTGGGTGGGGCTGACATCCGCCGAGGAGGGGGAACTCGTATTTGGTCGCCGAGGTTAGAGCTGGACGGCGCTCCTTTTCCTTGGGACACTTCCCTCCGCAACTATGATGGGGGAAGGGCAGGATACGTAGCTGAGGCTCTGCAGCAGCCACTCCTCCTCCCCCACGACATGGACTCCTATAAGCGCTTCAACCAGAAGGAGCTTTTCCTGTCCCTTAAGAGGGACGTGGCCATGGTGAATATTCGTTTTTAACTCAGACTTTATTTGCATTTGGCTTTAATCCCCTTCTTCATTTGATGTTGAACATGCTGCCATGCAGATTACTCAGCAAATATACGTAGCCGAGGAATGGAACAAGAAGTCCTACCTCGAAGCTCAAGCAGCAGCGCAGTCTCAATCTGAGGTCGAAAAGTCTCTGGGTCAGCTGAAGGAGGACTATGCTAAACTGTCAGAGCAACTAAAAGACATGACCAGTCAAAGGAACAGCTTCAAGGCCGGCCTAAAGAACGCCGAGACCCAAGCCGAGGAGCAGCGCAAAAAGTTGCATATGACAGAGATCAACTTGGAGACCGAGAGGGAGATGGTGAAGGGCCTCAGAGATGAACTCAAAAAAGCCAAAGAGCGCGCCCTAGCCGCCGAACAGAAGGCTCAACTGGCCAAGGAGTCAATTGAAGCTGAAAAGAGAGCATCGTATCAGTTGGGGGTGGAGGAGACCGGGCAGCAGCTTACCGAACAGTTTGCCTTGGTTAGTCGTGATTACTGCGACATAACCTGGCAAAAGGCATTGGACGCAGCTGGGGTCCCCTCGGATTCCCCCCTGAGGCTACTAGGGAGCATATACTATGACCCCGAAATCCGAGAGCTCCCAGGTCCTGACCCTCCTGCCTCACAGCTTCCGGAGATCTCAGAGCAAAACTTGGCCAACCAAGCTCCTCCCTCCACCCTTGGTGCCACCAGAGAAACTGGTCAGCCAGGTGATAAGGATAAACCAGCTGACCAGGAGAAGGGCAAGGGCAAAGGGTTGGAGGGACAGAAGACTTCAGATGAGCCTAAGGGTCAAGACCCAGAAGCTGCTGCTCGGACGGGCCAGGCTGCTGATAACGTGATCCCCTCAGCAAAAGAATGAACACGGGATTCTTCTTTTATTATTATTTATTTTTTCTGTTTACTTTTATTTTTACTATAAGAGATTTGTAAGATACTCTTTTTTGATCAATGAAGTAATTTTTCTTTTACTTTGATTATCTAGTCTCATATTTTAACGCTGTGAGACCCCAATATCACTTTATTAGCGTGCATGATTATAGGTGTTACTAAAAATAAGCAGAATGTGTGGGAACCATCAATGCAAAGGCAACATGAGATAGGAATAATTTAGATATACTTAGCAGTTTCAATCATGGATCATCATGGAATGATATTTCAGCCATAGCAGTTGCACTAATTTTAGATTTAAACAGGCATGATTGGGGTGTCATCCAACCTAAATCATCTGGTCCGAGGACTACAGGCATGGGAGGTTTTAAGTTTAAACACTTGAAAGAAACTGTAGGGAGTTAACTAATCCAAATCATCTGGTCCGAGGACTACAGGCATGATAGGATTTAAGTTTAAACACTTAAAAGAAACTGTAAGGGGTGTTAACTAATCCAAATCATCTGGTCAGAAGACTACAGGTATGATAGGATTTAAGTTTAAACACTTGAAAGAACTGTAAGAGAGTGTTAACTAACCCAAATCATCTAATCCGAAAACTACAGGCATGATAGGATTTAAGTTCAAACACTTAAAAGAAACTGTAAGGGGTGTTAACTAATCCAAATCATCTGGTCAGAAGACTACAGGCATGATAGGATTTAAGTTTAAACACTTAAAAGAACTGTAAGGGAGTGTTAACTAACCCAAATCATCTGGTCCGAAGACTACAGGCATGATAGGATTTAAGTTTAAACACTTAAAAGAAACTGTAAGGGGTGTTAACTAATTCAAATCATCTGGTCCGAAGACTACAGGCATGATAGGATTTAAGTTTAAACACTTAAAGGAACTGTAAGGGAGTGTTAACTAACCCAAATCATCTGGTCCGAGGACTACAGGCATGATAGGATTCAAGTTTAAACACTTAAAAGAACTGTAAGGGAGTGTTAACTAACCCAAATCATCTGGTCCGAAGACTACAGGCATGATAGGATTTAAGTTTAAACACTTAAAGGAACTGTAAGGGAGTGTTAACTAACCCAAATCATCTGGTCCGAGGACTACAGACATGATAGGATTTAAGTTTAAACACTTAAAGGAACTGTAAGGGAGTGTTAACTAACCCAAATCATCTGGTCCGAGGACTACAGGCATGATAGGATTCAAGTTTAAACACTTAAAAGAACTGTAAGGGAGTGTTAACTAACCCAAATCATCTGGTCCGAAGACTACAGGCATGATAGGATTTAAGTTTAAACACTTAAAGGAACTGTAAGGGAGTGTTAACTAACCCAAATCATCTGGTCTGAAGACTACAGGCATGATAGGATTTAAGTTTAAACACTTAAACTGTAAGGGAGTGTTAACTAACCCAAATCATCTGGTCCGAAGACTACAGGCATGATAGGATTTAAGTTTAAACACTTAAAGGAACTGTAAGGGAGTGTTAACTAACCCAAATCATCTGGTCCGAAAACTACAGGCATGATAGGATTTAAGTTTAAACACTTAAACTGTAAGGGAGTGTTAACTAACCCAAATCATCTGGTCCGAAGACTACAGGCATGATAGGATTTAAGTTTAAACACTTAAAGGAACTGTAAGGGAGTGTTAACTAATCCAAATCATCTAGTCCGAAGACTACAGGTATGATAGGATTTAAGTTTAAACACTTAAAGGAACTGTAAGGGAGTGTTAACTAACCCAAATCATCTGGTCCGTAGACTACAGGCATGATAGGATTTAAGTTTAAACACTTAAAGGAACTGTCTGTACAACTTGTCGTTAGATAGATTAAAAGGAAAATTCGATTAATAATAATACCTTTTAAGGTTATTTACATTCCAAGGGCGCGGTATCACATGGCCGTCCAAATCCTCAAGGAAGTACGCTCCAATGCCAGCCCCTGAAGTAATGCGATATGGCCCTTCCCAATTAGGTCCTAGTTTTCCCCAAGCTGGGTTCTTCGCAGTGCCGACCACTTTTCTTAACACCAGATCACCGGGGTCCAAGGGTC
The DNA here is from genome assembly GCA_032727855.1 of Quercus ilex subsp. ballota. Classification (NCBI taxonomy): domain Eukaryota; kingdom Viridiplantae; phylum Streptophyta; class Magnoliopsida; order Fagales; family Fagaceae; genus Quercus; species Quercus ilex. The sequence goes on along the minus strand of CM064909.1, from coordinate 65,106,921 downwards.
TGAGCCTTACGTTGGCGTTATAACCCTGCCTGAGCTTTTGCTGATAATGCGCCAATCGGACCATTGCATTTTCTCTCCTTTCATCGATTAGGTCCAAACTCCTTTCTAGCTGATCATTGTTGCCCTTCAAGTTGAATGAGCTAGTTTTTAACGTTGGGAATCCAGTTTCTAGGGGTATGACAGCTTCAGCCCCGTAGGTCATCGAGAAAGGAGTCTCTCCAGTAGACCTGCGTGGAGTAGTTCTGTAAGCCCAAAGAACATGTGGCAACTCCTCGGCCCACTTGCCCTTCACATCGTCAAGTCTTTTTTTCAGGCCACTCACAATGGCCTTATTAACAGCTTCTGCCTGGCCGTTGCCCTGGGGGTACGCTGGGGTGGAATATCTGTTCGCAATTCCCAGCTCGCTACAATAATTCCTAAATGCTTTGCTATCAAACTGGAGGCCATTGTCCGAGATAAGACTGTGCGGAACTCCAAATCTCGTGACTATATTCTTCCACACGAACTTCTGCACATCTACGTCTCGGATGTTCGCCAGAGGTTCTGCTTCAACCCACTTCGTGAAGTAGTCAGTGCCGACTAGCAGATATCTCTTGTTCCCTGCGGCCTTAGGGAACGGGCCCCCGATATCCAAGCCCCATTGGGCAAAAGGCCACGGGCTGGTTAGCGGGTTAAGAGTTCCTCCGGGCTGATGAATACGTGGGGCAAACCGTTGGCATTGATCGCATTTTTTGACGTAATTCAGGGCTTCTTCTTGCATGTTGGGCCACCAATAACCCTGAGTAAGAGCACGGTGAGCCAAAGACCTACCCCCAGTGTGGCTTCCACAGATTCCTTCGTGTAGTTCTTCTAGTAGTAGCTCGGCCGCTTCAGGAGGCATGCACAGTAAATAAGGCCTCGAATAGGACCGTTTGTATAACTTCTGATCTTCGGATAGCCAGAACGTGGTCGCTTTCCTTCGAATTTTATCGGCCTCCCCATTTTCTTCAGGTAAGACCTCTTCCTTTAGAAACTTAATTAAAGGGTCCATCCAACTGAGTCCGGCCCCGACTTGATGTACTTGGATCACTTCTTTTCTGGCATCGGTAGATTGATACAAGTCCTCGACGAGGATAACTCTCGGCAAATCATGTGTCGACGAGGTGGCTAGTGTGGCTAAGGAGTCAGCGTGTGTATTGCCACTCCTGGGCACATGTTCCAGGCTAAAAGATTTGAACCTGGTTTGTAGACGTTTGACTCGACTCAAGTATCCCTGCATTCTTTCATCTTTCGCTTCAAACTCTCCCTGTACTTGACCCACGATCAATCTTGAATCCGAGAACAGCCTTACTTCCGTTCCTCCCATTTTCTGGACCATGCTCATCCCCATCAGTAGAGCTTCGTATTCCGCCTCATTATTTGTTGCCGAGAAGCCTAGCCTTAGTGCTTTCTCGATAATAATTCCTTCGGGAGATAGCAATACTAGCCCCACCCCAGAACCTTTTTGATTCGCGGCGCCGTCCACGTACGCCTCCCAAAGGGAAGGACCTTGTTGAGAGATCATGCCAACTGATTTTTCATCCATGTCTGGCGTCAGCTTTACTTCTTCTAGTCGGGGCTCCGTGAACTCAGCTACTAAATCAGCAATCACTTGACCCTTGATCGAAGTGCGTGGCATGTACTTGATATCAAAAGCCCCTAGGATCGTTCCCCATTTAGCGATTCTTCCAGTATAATCCGCACTTCGGAGTATTGCCCTGAGCGGAAGTTGGGTGAGAACAATGACCGTATGGGCTTGGAAATAATGTGGGAGCTTTCGCGTACCCAGGACTACGGCCAGAATAGCCTTTTCTAAGGGTAAATAACGATTTTCGGCTTCATGCAGCGATTTGCTTACACAGTAAACTGGTTTTTGGACACCGCCATCCGCTCGGACCAGCACCAAGCTTACCGCATGAGGGGCTACAGCGATATACGCAAATAAGACTTCGTCCGGCTCGGGGCTGGACATAATTGGTGGTCGAGCCAGATAATCCTTCAATTGCTGGAATGCCGTAGCACACTCTTCTGTCCATTCAAACCCTTTCCATTTGTTGATCAATGAAAAGAAAGGCCGACACCTGTCCGCTGATCGTGAGATAAATCGATTTAGGGCTGCGGTCATCCCTGTCAGTTTCTGAACCTCCTTCGGATTCCGAGGAGCCTGTAGCTCGTTAATGGCCTTTATCTGGTCGGGGTTGACCTCAATTCCCCTGTGAGTCACCATATATCCTAAGAACTTGCCTGATCCCACCCCAAATGAACACTTAGAAGCATTCAAGCGCAGCTTGTATTTTCTAAGAACTCTAAAAGTACTGTCAAGATCCTTTACATGCTTAGCCACCTCTTTGCTCTTTACCACCATGTCGTCTATATAGATCTCGATATTTTTGCCTAGCTGTGATTCAAACATCCTCGTCATCATCCTCTGGTATGTGGAACCCGCATTTTTTAAGCCGAATGGCATCACCTTGTAATGGTAATTTCCAACGGGGGTTACGAAAGCGGTCTTCTCTTGATCATCCAAGGCTAAAGGTATCTGATAATAGCCTTGAAAGGCATCCAAGAAGCTCATCCGGGGGTGTCCGACAGTGGCGTCCACGAGCTGATCGATTTTTGGCATAGGAAACGGATCTTTAGGGCACGCCTTGTTCAGATCAGTGAAATCCACGCATACTCGCCATTTCCCGTTCTTCTTCTTCACCACCACAGTATTTGCCAACCACTCTGGGTAAAAAATCTCTTTAATAGCTCCAGCCTGCTTGAGCTTTGCCACTTCTTCTCTGACTGCTTCGGCATGTTCTTTGGATGGACGCCGAGGAGGCTGCTTCTTGGGTGTGACCGTAGGATTTACTTTCAAATAGTGGCATATGAATTCCGGATCCACCCCAGGGGCTTCATAAGCGTTCCAGGTGAATACGTCAAGGTTTTCCTTAAGAATTTTCAGTAACCCCTCCTTTTCCTGTAAAGGTAGATGGGATCCGACCTGAAAGAATTTTTCAGGATCATCCCCAATGACCACTTTTGTTAAGTCCTCGCACCCTGCGTCCTTATCCAGATCTTTAATGGGCGATAACCCATGCTTTCGTTGCTATAAGTTCTCTTCGGTTTTTGCTGACTTTGCTTCTGGCTCATGTTGAATGGCAGCCACCAAGCATTGCCTAGCCGTGAGTTGGTCCCCGCGGATTTCGCAAACCTGGCCTTCTGATGGATATTTGATTTTCTGATGTAAGGTGGAAGAGACTGCCCCCAGAGCGTGAAGCCAAGGCCTGGCTACAATTGCTGTATATGGAGAAAATACGTCTACCACTATGAAGTCCACTTCCACTATCTCGGAGCCCGTCTGCACAGGTAAGCGTATTTGGCCCTTAGGAGTCACGGCCCTTCCTTCAAAACTGATCAATGGAGAACCATACTGCGTTAGATCACTGGGTTTAAGGTTCAGCCCCCTGTAAAGATCGGGGTACATAATTTCTGCAGCACTGCCTTGATCGACCATCACCCGCTTTACATCGTATCCCCCGATTCTGAGAGTTATGACCAGCGCATCATCGTGCGGCTGGATAGTCCCCGCCGTGTCAGCATCCGAGAACCCTAAAACTGGACGTCCTTCCACTTTGCTTCTCTTCGGACCCTGGTCAAAGTCCCCCGCAGGCAGCCGGTCCACTGACATGACCTTAGATGGCCAGGATCCTGTTCTTCCTGGTGCTGCAAAGATGACGTTGATGGTTCCCAGAGGAGGTTTTAAAGGATCGCCCCTCCTAGGCTCCGTGCTAACCTGGCCCCCTCGACCACTAGAGTGATGCAAGAGATGTCTCAATTTCCCTTCACCGACCAGCTGTTCCAAATGATCCCACAAACTCCTGCAGTCTTCGGTCGTGTGTCCATGATCCTGGTGGTACTGGCAATAGAGATTGCGATTGCGTCTATCTGGATTCACTACCATTTTATTCGGCCACTTGAAGAATGGCTCATTCCTGACCTTTTCCAAAACTTGGTGGACTGGATCCCTAAATACTGTGTTGACTGCCTGGGGATTGGCTGATCCTGACTGCGCAGGAAAATCCCTCCTCGGTTTGTTATTATGGTACCTATCTGACCTGAAGTCCCTTCTCTCTTTGGGGATAACCTTGTCCTTGCCTTTTCCTTGCTGCTGATCTTCTTCGACCCTCTTATACTTCTCAATGCGATCCATTAGCTGACGCATGCTAGTAACAGGTTTGCCAGACAAAGATGTTCTTAGACCATGGTCGGTAGGAAGACCGAGCTTGAATGTTTCCAGGGCCATTGCGTCAAAATTGCCCTCCATGTCGTTAAACATCTCCCAATATCTATCCGAATACACCTTCAGGGTTTCCCCTTCCTGCATGCTTAGAGACAGCAGCGACGACAAAGGTCGGGCCACCCTTCGGCAGGTAACAAAGCGCGAACCAAAGGCTTGGGTAAGCTCTTTGAAGGAGCTGATGGAATTTGGGATTAGTCCATCGAACCATCTCATCGCCACTGGTCCAAGACTGGAGGGAAAAACCTTGCACATCAGTGCCTCGTCCCTGGAGTAGACAGCCATCTTTTGGTTGAAATGACTTACGTGTTCCACGGGGTCCGTCCTACCATTATAGACAGTGAATGTCGGTTGGTTAAAGCGCCGAGGAAGTTTCGCTTCCTCTATCCTGCGCGTGAAGGGTGATCTAGAAATCTGATTTAAAGCCCTGCTCATGGCGTCATTTCCCATGTCTTCTTGTAATGGAATTCTATGTTGCCCCTTACGATGGGCTTCTTGTTCATAGGAGTAGGATTCGCTGTCTGGTGTCCTGGACTTATGTTGGTAAGCAACATCTGGCTCGTCATCGGGGTCCTCATCGGAGTACGAGGAAGCCCTTTTCCTCTTTGCATGGCGTAACTCCCTCTTTAGTTTTTCAACTTCCCGCTGCAGGTCTCGATTCTTTTCTGCATGGGACATGTAACTCCCACCATGTGATCGATTCTGGTCACAGGGCACAGTATGTACACTACCTTCCTGATCTTGTCCCCTCTCCAAGTTGAAAAAAGGGTCAACGTGTTGAGATGCCCTAGACTCTGCTTCTTGCTGATTCGGTTCAGCCATCACCTACTGTTGTTTTCTCCCCTGCACAAGCTCTTCCCACAGACGGCGCCAATTGTGGGGTCAGTTTTTGTAGCCCGAGCCCAAAAAGGATGGGTTAGAGGCCCAACGAACCCAGCACAATGAATTTGTAGAGAGTGGGTGAAAGAGCTGGGCTGGATCTGAATTAAACTATGGATGACTAAGTTACGTGAGGCAGAAATTGCATAAAATAATGACTGAGAATCTTTAGGTGAAAGTCCGAAGAGACATCTTATTGAATAAACAGTGATTACAACGTTCATAACTATCGTCAAGCCTCCTCCCCTTTTTTTCAGGGATCTACCTTCTTTATATAGCACCTTTCTCCCTCATCTCCATCGTCCACCTGTTCCCCATCTGGGTATGCACTTGAGCGCGGGTCATATCATGCGCCCACTTTAGTTCTTTGTGAGTGGTGGTAGCCGAGGTTTCACTGTTCAGGGGTCCTCTCCACATAAATGCGGCCAGAAAAGCTGTTGCAGTGCATTAAATACGGTGGTAGCAGCTTTTCCTTTAGATATTTCTTCATTCTTATCATCTTTAGGAGTGCCTAGAGCTTGTTTTTGTCACACATATTGCCAGGAAGAGCACTCGGGCTCCCTGTACATGTATTTAATCAGAACTTCCCGTATCCGAGGAGTAAAATCTCTTCGGACGATGAATGTCCTCCTCGGATTGTACTTTTCGGCCACTTTTGGGCCTGATGTCCGCAAAAGAAGTGTCCCAGCCCGCTTACGCTCTTCGGATGTAAGATGCCACAGAACAGGGCCCCAGGCCCACTCACCAGATCTGGGCTTCTACCCCCCACAAATGTAATGAGAAATTGTTGCACACTTCATAACTTCGTTCAAATGGCAACAAGAAACAATCACTAACTTGTTTACTAAATTCAAGGCATAGGAACTCTATTTTATTTAATATAATTTATTATTCATCAAAAAAAGATGTTAAGGGCCCTATTATTGACATCGAATATAGGAATAACATAAGTGAGTCATGACGCACTATTGCCATCTTCCCCCTTTGCCCTCTGGTTTGACGAGAGACATTGCTCCAGTTTTGCCCGTATAGACAAGCTCCATGAGATAAGTTTCATACATTACTAATTGGTTGAGAATGTGTGCTTAAGATAGGAGTCTTGTAAAAAATTAAAATAAAATAAAAACATGGTTTTATAAGTGTTTAATTACCTTGGAAATTATGATAGTGTTTATAACAATTATTTGAGACTAAGACGTTAAATCTAAATTGTTACTATGCCAACAACAACCCAACTCTTTGTTTTGTTATTTGCATTATTGCTTTTAGGTTTGAAGATCAACTCCATCTTTGTGGCAATAATAAAGAACTTCTTTCACGTGCTGGTTAGTTTTCCACACTCATTGTAACTTTAGTGTGCTTTTGACTAATAATTAAAAATATTATATATGGTGTGCTTTTTGACGTGTACTTATACTAATCAACTGAGAAGTCCACCTTTTGGCTCTCTTAGAGCATTCACAGCAGTGGAGGTATAATGTTATATTGCTAAAATTTAGCTCCACAAACACAAAAGTCTTACTGCAGCAGTGGAGCTAAATCTAAAAATTTTAGCTCCATTGCTACAGTGCACATCTATAAATAGATGTGCACTGTTCATGAGAGCTAAAAAAAAATAATAATATTTTAATCCTTACCTGATTAAAGTATTAACCTTCTCTCTCTCTCTCTCAGCTCTGATCATCTCAGCTTTCTCTCTCAACTCTTTCAGCTCTCTCTCATCTCTGATCATCTCACCTCTCTCTCTCTCAACTCTCTCACCGCTGCCAGCCCAGCCCACACTACTGACCCACGCCACCGTCGATCCTCGCCGCCAGACCGACGCCGTCGATCCTCGCTGCCAGACCCAGACCCACGTCGTCGATCCTCGCCGCTAGACCCAGACCCATGCCGTCGACAGACCCAAACCCACGGCGTCGATCCTCGCCGCCAGACCCAGACCCACGCCGTCGACAGACCCAAACCCACGGCGTCGATCCTCGCCGCCAGACCCAGACCCACGCCGTCGACAGACCCAAACCCACGGCGTCGATCCTCGCCGCCAGACCCAGACCCACGCCGTCGATCCTCGCCGCCAGACCCACGCCGTCGATCCACATCGATCCACGCCATTCGATCCACATCAATCCACGCCGTCGATCCACCGGCTATGGTGGTGGAATGATGTTTGATTTTTTTTTTCTTCTATGGGTTTGATGGTTGTAGTTGTGTGATGATGTTTGATTTTTTTTTTTTTTTTTTCTTCTATGGGTTTGATGGCTGTGGTGGTGGCGATGGTAGTTGTTGTGGCTATGGTTTGGTGGTACGGTGTTTGATTTTTTTTTCCTGTGGGCTTGGTGGTTGTGGTGGTGGATTGGTGACTATGATGGTTGTTGGAGGATTTATTTTGTTTGTGGGTTTGGTTGTGTCTGTGTTGGTGGTGGTGGTGGTAGTGGTGGCTGTGGCTGATTGTAGAGGAGGTTGTGGTCGGTGCTGGGATGTTTTTTGGATTGTGAGATATATTATTTTATTGTAGGAGTATATTATTTTATTGTGATGTTTATATTATTTTATTGTATTGATAGTTAAAATAGATTCACTGCTGCAGCAGGTGAGTAGGTATAATAGATAAAGTAATTTTTGGTGGAGCTAAAAAGCTAAATTTTTAGCTCCACTGCTGTGAATGCTCTTAGAGGACCAAGAGTCACTACTACTCTCCGAATTCCAAAGAGAATAATTGTAGCCATCTCTATATCCAAAAAGAAACCACACGGTTCTCTTGACCATCCACGCCGGCTTCCCCGCGCACTGCTCTATGTACACTTCCACTCCGATGTACATCTTTTATATCGCTCGCAGTCGCAGCTTCGCTTACACTTCTAAGTTTTGTCACGGTCTACCATGCAAAACTCTTGTAGATTTTACGTTTACCTATTCTCAGTGTCCTTCTTCAATTACCTAACAATTACAGTCACTGCTATCGCTCGAATCTTTCATTCTCAATTCACCTACAGATTTCGTGTTAGTCCTGGCCAAAAATTCATAAGATTGTACTTTAACCCTTCTACATACCATGATAATTTTGATATGTCTAAGGCCTTTTTCACTGTTACTTCTGGTCCCTTCACTCTACTTAGCAACTTCAGTATAGGATCAAAATCCCTTGTCAAAGAATTTTGCGTGAATGTGCTGCAGAATCAGACACTGAACATAACCTTCACTCCATCTATAAATACTTCATATGCATTTATAAATGGGATTGAAATTGTCTCGATGCCCACCAGCCTTTACTACAGTCAATTTGGGGATAAAGGTGTACGTCTCGTCGGCCATAACTCTCAGTTCCATATCCAAAACAACAGTGCTCTTGAGATGATTTACCGACTAAACGTAGGTGGGCACTCCATTTCACCAATAAATGACTCCGGCAAGCTTTTTCGGAGATGGCTTAATGACATCGACTTCTTTCTTGCTTCAAATGTAAACTCTATTAGTAATGGGGAAATTCAGATCAACTACACAAGCATACCTCTTTACACAGCACCAAAGCAAGTCTATCAGACCGCCCGAACTACAAGAACATCCGAAGACAACAAACGGTACAATCTTACTTGGAGATTGCCAGTGGACTCGGGGTTCAAATACCTTGTGAGACTCCACTTCTGCAAAATCCAACCGGAGGTAAAGCAGAGAAGTAGCAGAGGGTTCCGAATTTCCATAAGAAATAAGACACTGGAGATTTCTGCTGATGTTATTACTCGGAGCGGTGGGCAAGGCATTCCGGTATATAGGGACTATGTTGTGATGATACCAAATAAAAAAGAGTAATGGTAAGACCCCTCTCTTTATAGAGCTTCGTCCTAATGCTAATTCAAGTTCTGGTTATTCTGATGCTATCCTCAATGGTCTCGAGTTGTTCAAATTGAATAACTCTGATGCCAACATCGCGGCTCAGAATCCTGAAGTTCCACACCCTCCTTCCCCTTCCCCGCTCAAATCACCTGCCACACAACCACTACCTTCCAAAGTTCCAAGTATTCCAAGGGCGTCACAAAATCAGTAATCTACATCGTAGGTGTTATTTCTGTCATATTTCTCTTGGGCTTAACAAATATCCGGCGAAGGATGAAAACAAAGTCCATCAAAAGCGAAACACCACCGATTCTACAAGCACTCGGCCGTCGCTTTACTCTCCAAGAAATCAAGACTGCCACAAACAACTTTGACCGGGACCTTATCATTGGAAAAGGCGGCTTTGGTTATGTATTGAAAGGTCAAATCGATCATGAACGCACTCCAGTTGCAATCAAGGTTTTTGGGCGAACTTCAAGACAAGGGTTTCGTGAGTTTCAGACACAGATTGAAATGCTTTCAATCTCTGAGCCGCGATGTTGAAAGACAAGGGTTTCGTGAGTTTCGCCACCCCCATCTGGTATCTTTGATAGGTTACTGCAACGATGAACGGGTCATGATCATTGTATATGAGTTAATGGCTCACGGAGCACTTCATGATCATCTTTACAACACAGATAATCCTCCATTGTCATGGAAGCAGAGGTTGGAGATTTGCATTGGTGCTGCTCGTGGAATATTGTCCCTTCATGAAGGTGAGGAGCACAAAAGTATGACAAAAAACCGAGAGCTATCAAGAGAGGAGGAAGCGGAGCTATTCAGGAGTAAGAAGAAGGTCAAAGAAGGATTTCATGCTGATTTTAATGATGGAATCAGTGAGGGTGGGCAATCTCAGAGTGGTCAGATCTCTTGGGGGGCTGATAAAAAAACTTTTAAAGATAAGCTGGTGGGTGAAATTCCAGGGGCCTATGCTGAGGCTTTTGAGTTCTCGGATCTATTGGACTTGGAGGCAGAGTCAGACGAGGAGATGGAAGAGCTTCGTGAGGGGTTGGCAGCGGTCAAACTCACGAGAGAAACCAAACTCAGAATCAGGAAGCCGTGGTCCAATGCACTGATTATTAAGCTTTATGGTAGAGCAATAGGACTTAGTTTTCTTCAGAGTAAGCTTAACCTGATGTGGAAACCGGTTGGGTCATTGGTTTGTGTGGACCTTGGTAAAGATTTTTACTCAGTCAGGTTCTCATTGAAAGAAGATATGGATGCTGTCCTTAAAAATGGGCCATGGTTTATTGGGGGGCACTTTTTAACCATTAGGCCTTGGGAGCCATTTTTCAAACCAGCGAGTGCGAGTGTGTCGTCTATCGCGGTCTGGGTTAGGCTGCATGAGCTACCTTTGGAATTATATGAGTTGGAGGTTCTCAAACAAATCGGAGAAGCTATAGGGAGAGTGCTTCGGATTGATTCGCATACTGCCATGGAGGCCAGAGGAAGGTATGCAAGGTTGTGTATTCAGTTAGATGTCACCAAGCCGCTTATTAATACTTTACTCATTGGGAGGTTTGAACAGCCCGTGGTCTATGAAGGGCTCCACAAGCTGTGTTTCTCTTGCGGGAGGATTGGGCATAGAATGGAATCATGCCCACTCACTATTAAAAAACCAGAACCACCAGTGGAGGGCGGTCCGATGAACGCTGGAGAGGATACGCATGGTGTGCATGACTCGTACTGCTCTGGCACAGGGAGTGGAACGAAGAAGGACAGTGTAGCTGGCAAAGAGGAGGACGGGTACGGACCTTGGATGCTTGTGGCACGTAGGAAGCCTGGACAGAAAAAAACAAATAATGCCGTTATCTTTGGGGACCAGTCAGTGCACGGGTTGGGCCAAGATGGTCATGGGCCTATGCAAGAACCAAAGGGTGATAATAGGAATTGGAAGTTATTTAACAAGGGAGCTGATTCTTTTGGGCCTTTGAGGGTGGGCCGTGAGCAAAACTTTAATGTTAAAAGGTTGGACAAGCAAGTGGAAGTCCGGTCCAGCCCTTCAGTTAAGGGCAAAAGAGCTTTAGCTAGGAGCAAAGCAGCCGTGTGGTCAACTAAAGAGAAAACAGGGGAAGTGGGTAAGCTTTCTCCAAACACAACGGGGGCGTGGGTTTTTCAGAGTAAAAATGGTGAAGGTGAGTGCGCCGGCGGGCATTATCAATTTTCAGCAAGCGGTGGAGATGATTTGGGCAAGCAGTCTCAACGGCATGAGTGTGGAGGCTCTGAAGGTGGGCTTGGTGGCGATCAACACGAAGTCCATGGCCGAGATGCGCTGGATCAGAGCAAAGATAATGCTCGTGACCGGGGTCAGTATAGGATTGATCTTACTGCTACTCACGGGAATAAGGGTGCAAGTGCTCAAGTCAACGCTAGTTTTCAGCATCCAAGCAGTGGTGAGGGAGTTGAACTTGGGCGTGTGGGAGAATATGTTGAAACTGTGTCAAGGGAAGGGAAGTACAAAGGAGATGATGGCATGGTTGGGATGGATTTTGAGGAGGGAAGCAGAGATTTTGTCTCCGCTAGTTGATTTTCTTGTCTTGTTTTATCCATTAATAATTATGAATATTATAGTGTGGAATTGTAGGGGTGCTCTGAAGCCCAATTTTCAGAGTCATGTTAGGGAGTTGGCTAGGATTCATAATCCTTCTATTTTGGTTGTAATGGAAACTCGGGTTGGGGGTGACAGAGCTAAGGAGATTACAAATCGCCTTCCTTTTGATGGTGTTATTCATACAGACACGATGGGATTTGCGGGTGGTATCTGGCTGTTATGGAATTCAGATAGAGTGGAGGTGGTGCATCTCGCGAGCACGGAACAAGAAATTCATGTCGAAGTTAAGGTACTACCCTCTAACCTTACTTGGATTTTTACTGCTGTGTATGCTAGTCCTAGAATTGTGGAAAGACAGGTGTTATGGGAAAATCTCTCTAAAGTTGCTGATCTCCATAGTAAACCGTGGATTATTGCCGGTGACTTTAATGAGCCCCTTGCTGGGGATGATAAGTTTGGGGGTAGGCCGGTTAGTATAAACAGGGCGTTGATGTTTAAGGATTGTCTGGATAAATGCAATATGGTGGATATGGGGTTTAATGGGCCGAGATATACATGGACGAATAGAAGGGAGATCCATAGCCTCATCCAAGAGAGAATTGATAGATTCTTTATGACTCCAAGTTGGTGTTTACTCTATCCAGATGCTAAAGTGTCGCACTTAACCAGGTGTCACTCGGACCATTGCCCCGTGTTGATGGAAACCAATCCCAAGAGGCAGTTGCATCTCACAAGGCCGTTCAGATTTCAATCCTTTTGGCTATCTGATCCCTCCTTCCCGAGTGTGGTTAACAAGGCTTGGCAGCATCCGAGGAGGCTTATGGAAGCAATAGATGTTTTTTCTAGGCAAGCCAGTTTATGGAATAAAAATCAGTTCGGTAATATCTTTCAAAAGAAGAAAAGAGTTTTGGCCCGACTTGATGGGGTGCAAAGGGATTTGGCCAACCAACCATCTTCCTCACTAGTAGAATTGGAGAATCACCTCTGTAAGGAGCTGGATGTTGTGCTAGAGCAAGAGAGGGATCTTTGGGCTCTGAAATCTAGAATTAATTGGATGATCTTGGGAGATAGAAATACTTCATTTTACCATGTCTCTGCTCTAGCTCGTAGGAAGCGGAATTTTATCACTGCAATTAAGAATGAAGCGGGGGTCTGGTTGACAGAAGAAAGAGAGGTTGCAAACCACTTCAGAGAAGGTTTTATTAAAATCTATACTACATCCCAAGTGGCTGCAACTCGTGACCTTAGCTTTAATTTGCAGTGGCAGCCTAAGCTTTCGTGTGAAGAGAAGAATAGCATTAGCCACATGGTAACAGAGGAGGAAATTAGAGCTGCTCTTTGGTCTTTAAAAGCTTTTAAAGCCCCTGGTCCGGACGGGCTTCATGCGGGATTTTTTCAAAGGTTCTGGCTGGTTGTGGGAAGGTCGGTGAGTGAGGAGGTGCATGCTGTTTTTAGAGAGAAAAAAATTCCGGAATACCTTAATAGTACAAACATTGTTCTTATTCCAAAATCTAGCGGTCCGGAGTCTATTGGTAGTTACCGCCCCATAAGTCTGTGCAATTCAGTGTATAAGATAGTGTCCAAGATTTTAGTTGGAAGAATCAGGCCCTTTTTGGATCAACTTATTTCTCCCTGTCAAGCAGCTTTTGTTCCAGGCAGGAGGGGAGTAGATAATGCTATTGTTGTTCAGGAGATTATCCACACCATGGGGAGAGCTAAGGGGAAAGGTGGTTACATGGCTCTAAAAATAGATTTGGAGAAGGCTTACGACAAACTTGAATGGAGCTTCATTAGGGGCATGCTGATCCGATACAATTTTCCGGAAAATCTTGTTGAGATTATTATGAGCTGTATATCTTCTGTTTCGACTGCGATTTTGTTCAACGGAGGGAGCCTTGATTCGTTCAGGCCATCTAGAGGCATAAGACAGGGAGATCCGCTATCCCCGTACATCTTTATATTGTGTATGGAATTTTTAAATCAGCTCATTCAAGAGAAGTGTGAAGCTAAAGTTTGGTGTCCGATCAAGGCGTCTAGAAGTGGTCCTTCCTTCTCTCATCTTTTCTTTGCTGATGATCTTGTTTTTTTCGCTAAGGCAAATGCAGAAAATTGCAACGCCATCAGAGAGGTCCTTGATACCTTTTGTGGGTGCTCCGGGCAAACAGTGAGTGAGTCCAAGTCCAGGGTTTACTTTTCTCCGAATATTGTGCTTGATGATAGGGAGGCTCTGAGTGACATCCTTGGATTCCGTCAAACAGAGTGTCTGGGGAAATATCTGGGCTTTCCTATTAAACACAAAGGAAATAATACCCAGGATCTCGGTTTTGTTCTGGATAGAGTAAAGAGCAAGCTGGCAGGTTGGAAGGCCAACCTCCTTTCTATGGCCGGAAGAGCAGTGCTGATTCAAGCATCGTCTTCAGCTATTCCAGCATATGTTATGCAATGCAACCTACTTCCTAGTAAGGTGTTGGATGGTATTGATAGAGTTAACAGGAATTTTCTGTGGGGATCAACTGAAGAGAAAGGAAAAATGCATTGGGTGGGTTGGAGGAAGGTCACAAGAGCTAAAGAAGAAGGGGGATTGGGGCTCCAAACAGCGAAGGGAAGGAATACAGCGCTGTTAGCAAAGCTAAATTGGAGATTCCACACTGAAGACAAGGCCCCATGGGCAAAAGTTCTGAGGATGAAGTATTGCAATCCTCAGAGACTTAATTCGAGAAATGCAAGTAAGTTGCCTAGCTCTAGAATTTGGAAGGGTATGGTGCGAGGTGAAGAAATTTTTAAAAAAGGAACCAAGTGGCTTCCGGGGTTTGAAAGTAAGCTGGATTTTTGGAACGATAATTGGACTCACCATGGTCCCCTAAGAAAGGTCATTCAGGGGCCTCTGTCTAGAGAGGCCACTAACCTAAAGATAAAGGAAGTGGTGGATTATACTGGCAGATGGGATTGGTCTTTAATCCAAATGAATTTTCCGGATGAGGTGTTCAATGATATTAAAACCATCCCAATCCCCTTCTCTGCCAGATTAGAAGATAGATTGACCTGGAAGTACTCGGCCAAGGGTGATTTTGAGCTTAAGAGTGCTTATGGGTTGGCCACGGATTCGTTGAGGGATGCTCCGTTCAATGGGAAGTGGATTTGGAAGCTGAAAATTTTGCCTAAAATTCAAAATTTTGTTTGGAAGTGTATGCACAATAGCATCGGGGTTAATCAGTGCTTAGTGGCTAGAGGTTTGCAAGTTGATGCCTGCTGCCCTCGGTGCCATGTTGGGGTAGAATCCATCTTACACATGCTGCGTGACTGCCCCGTAAGTAAAAATGTGTGGTTGCACTTGGGCGGGCAGGTTCTCAACCACAACTTCTTTTCCTTGTGCCTTCAGGATTGGCTTACCTCTAATGCCACATCTAAATCTCATTACCAATCGGGTCCTCTGCCTTGGAGTCTTGTTTTCTTATTTGGCATTTGGTTGCTTTGGAAGGATAGGAACCGGTGCATCTTCAATCAAAAAAATCCAAACCCCAGACTAGGCAAAGAAGTGGTGGAGTGTGCTTTGGAGTTCTTTTTCTGTGCAAACAATGGCCTGGTCTCCAAACGGACAGTTATAAGGAGTGTCAGATGGGAGAAACCGATGGCTGGTTGGCTCACCTTGAATACTGATGGCTCGGCAACAAGTAACACTGGTCTTGCAGGTGGAGGTGGGCTAATTAGAGATGAAAATGGGGATTGGGTGTCAGGATTTGCAAGGAGGATCGGGAGTACAAATAGTTTCATGGCAGAATTATGGGCGCTTCGCGATGGGCTGCAGCTGTGCCTTCAAGCTAATGCTCATTCGGTTACTATTGAGATTGATGCTAAAGCCATTGTGGATGCTTTTAATTCTCCCACTTCTTCTAATGCTTTTGTTTCTCCTATTATGGAAGACTGCAGACTTATGGCTAATTGGATTCCTCAGAGAAGATTTAGGCATATTTACAGGGAGGCTAACAAGTCCGCTGATTTTCTGGCTAGATTAGGATTACTGCTTGACAGTGAGTTTGTTGTGTTTTCCAGCCCACCTGTAGAGTTAATTAGCTTGTTGGATGCTGATGCCGTTGGGCTGTTTGTAAGCAGGCTTTGTACTGCCCCTCTGTTTTCTGTTTAGTGTGTTAATGAATTTCCATTTCAACCAAAAAAAAAAAAAAAAAAAAGGTGAGGAGCACGCAATCATACACCGCGATATCAAGACAAGCAACATTCTTTTGGACCAAGATTGGGTACCCAAAGTTTCGGACTTTGGGATTTCAAGATTGGGCCCTACAAGACTGTCAACGAGCCACGTCACTACTGATGTGAAGGGAACGTTTGGGTATATGGACCCCGAGTATTTTTGGACCAGCCAATTAACTGTAAAGTCTGATGTTTATGGATTTGGGGTGGTGTTGTTTGAGGTGTTGTGTACTAGACCAGCAGTGGATATGGGCTTAGATTATGAGCAACAAGGTTTGTGTTTTGAAGAAGGTAAACTTGATCAGATCATTGATCCTCATCTGATTGATCAAATGTCACCGGAGTCTTTGAAGATGTATGCAAATATCGCATATAAATGTGTGTGTGAAGATAGAGATCAAAGACCCAAAATGGTTGAAGTGTTGAGGGCTCTTGAGTTTGCAAAGGAGTTGCAAGAAATTGCTGATGATGGAGGCCACGGGGTCATGATTAACGAGGAAGTTCCGCTATGTGTGGGAGAAAATCAAGTGGTGTCAAGACCAAGGAAGAAAGGTGAGATGGGGAAATCGTGTCCAACATTTTGGAACAAAAGTACATCAAATAAAGAGCCTCTTAGATTTTTAAGTGAGAAGGTGGGGCTGAAGTGGGTCAAATCACCAAAGCGAGGGTGTTTTTTTGCAGCCTCTGAGTACAATGCCTTGCCACGTATTTAAGTGCAATTGCCGGATCTAAGTAGGTGCGGACCATATACCACACCTGAGAAGTTTGTAATTGAAATCCCAAAAGTTGAACTATAATGCTACAAGTGCTTTCACTTTCACTTTCTTTTCTTTTTATTTCTTGCAAAATAGTGGTTCAATTAAAAAAGAAAAGTAACTATAGGATTAATAATGCAAGCACTCTTTCGACCAAAATAAATAAATTAAGAATTAAAAATAATGCAAACACTGTCGTTGCTTTTTGGTTGACAAGGACAGTTTGAAGAAGTGGACATGTTCTTGTACGTTATGCTCAAAGAAAGAAATATATTGAATGAAACACGAACCAGAAATAATATTTTGAGACCGATGTTTAGTCCTCACCTCCCCCACCCCCCCCCCCCCCCCCCCCCCTTCCCAAAAAAAAAAAAAACCCCAAGGCAGAAAATGTCCCTAGTATTAAAACCCCATTAAAATTATATGTTGGGTACATGCATGTGTAAGTCTTTTTTTTTTCTATACATAAAAAGCGCGAACGGTATAGCTCTATAGTGCTTGTGCTATAGTAATTTGGTTTGTTCAATCCCACTTTACTTGCCTTTCTCTCTCTTTTTTTTTTTTTTTTTTGAAATTACTTATATAATAATAATAATAATAATAATAATAATAATAAAAATAAAATATTAACACAACAAATTGCCACAGTATTTTCACTATTATTGAGGTGTTAATTTTTTATGTGAAAATAATATAATAAAATATCATATTGAAACCAACATTTTCAAAATAAATCATAAGTGTCAAGTTGTTATCGGTTTTAATTTGAATTCATAACTTAAATGATTTTTTTGCCCACCCATAAGAACCAATAACAACCTACCACTTAGAATTTATTGTGAAAATGTTGTGAACATATCATTTCCCAAAAATAAAGGTATTGTGAAAAAAAAAGTACTGCATCCATAACATCTTTCACAACATTTTTATAACAAATTTTACGTGGTAAATTGTTATTTTAATTAAAACTTACCAATGACGAAATTACTTTTATTGCCCACCAACCCATAACAACATACTACTACTTATGATTTGTAATGAAAATGTCGTGAAATTCCCATTGTTACGTGCAACTTCTTTTTCTTCCTCTTTTTTTTTTTTTTTTTTTTTTTTGCTTTTTTTTTTTCGTTAGTAATATCTTCATTTAACTTGCTTAAATAATAATAAAAAAATATTAACACAATAAATTGCCATAATATTTTCGCAATTGTTGAGGTGTTAATTCCTTATATGTCAAAATAAAATAATAAAATATCATACTGAAACCAACCACAACTAAAAATAGAGGTATTGTAAAAAAAAAAAAAAAAAAAAAAAAAAAAAAAGCGCTACATCCCCAACATTTTTTACAACATTTTCATAACAAATCTTATATGGTAAATTCTTATTCTAATATAAACTTACCAATGAAATTACTATTTTACCCACCAATAACAACCCATAACAACCTATTATTTATGATTTGCAATGAAAATGTTGTGGACATAAAATTTCTCTTGTGAAAATGTTAAGACATCTTATTGTTGTCACAATATAGTAAATCAAAGTAAAATATAATAAAGATATAAAGGTATTATGAAAATGTTGTGCCATTCTTTATGTTTCTAGAATCTTTTTTTTATTAGTCAATTTTTGATGATCCAAAATTCACTATTTCGAGTACATTTTTCTTAGGTTGAATTTTTGTATATTTTTTTTCTTTATGTATAATTTTAAGTAAAAACACATAGTTTTACACACACACACACACACACACAACTTAGGATTAAAACATTTTTCATCTTTTATGTTTGGGGTAGTTCACAATTCCTCCTTAAATTTTAAGATCAAGCAATTTCCCCCTTAATATTTTGGAAAAGAGCAAATATGTCATATTTCTATTCTCTCAATTAAACCTTAATGAAAGCTTATGATTTTTAAAATATTCCATTGTGTAGTGGCTAAAATACTCCTACTAAATTTTAACATCCCAAAAAATTTATTCACGTATTTTGAGTTTTAGATGGTAGTAATGGAATGGTAATATTAGGTGTTTTATTTGTTAACTAAAAATTGATTTTCCAGGTTTAAATCTTCAAAACTTATAATTTATCTAATGGAAAATTCAATGACGCATGCCTTTTGTTATCTTTTTTTTTTTTTTTCTTGCCTAAAATGAGTATTCATTAAAAACTAATTAAGTTAAAAATTGCACCTAGACTCATGTAAAATGATAAAGAAGAAACTATTAATGACAAAATTTTCATTGTGTATGGTGGAAGGTATTTAATGAAGAGTTTCAATTGTAGTATATGACATCATTCATTGCAAAATTTTAAATATTGTGACATGGTTTTAGCAAAACTCAATTGTAGCATATGACATCATTCAGTGCAGAAATTTAAGTCTATCACTAATATCACTTTTAATCAATCAATAACAACATGTGACGTCAGTAATTGTGAAATTTGTTGTAACCCTATTCTCTAGAGCTATTGACCATATTATGGACGAGTGTTGGGATGTGGAATCTAACTAATTGGGCTTACTAAACGAGTCTATGTTAGGTTCTAAAGACTTAGGATTTGATGTATTTAGAACTCTAATATGTAATGTTGGCAAACCATGATCAAAACAATATGTTTAGTCTTGTTTAGGCTTGCTCAAAGTTGTGTAATTCATGTAAAGTTGGAATCGAGAGGCTGCAGATGTATTAGTGCATTTCAGTCTGGCTCGATCGATCGAAGGTTAGACTCGATCGATCGAAAGTAGGCCCAAATGTTTTTCTACAGAATTTCCAACTCAGCCTTATCTCATTAAACGTTTAGGGTTTTATGTTTTTGCCCTAGGTATATAAGGCAAAACCCTATCCACGTTTTGAGAGTTGTTCTGGTTGTATTATTGATCATATTTTGTGGTTTGTGTGAATCTCTTGTGAGATCCTTGAGGAGCTTTCTTTCACATAAACTTAAGATTTTCAAGGTAGAGATATTATCAACACCTTGATGATCAACTCAGTTGCTGCCATTGGAGTTTAAAGAAACACAAGCAAGAGTGCTTGTACTTGATTGGAGAATCCAAGAAAGAAAGAGTCTGTGAATTCGGAGCTTGCACGTGGTCGTGTCAGTAAGTTCTACTGGTGGGTAGCATTAGGAAGTCGAGCATGGGTGCTTGTAAGTCCTTTTGTATGAACTTCAATTCTTTCATATAGTGGATTCAAGTTTACTTTGAGGATAGCTAGGTTAAATCCTCCCCAGGTTTTTTACCGGTTTGGTTTTCTTGGGTGATCTTATCTTTGTGTTCTTTTTATTTCTGCTGCTTTATATCTTGATATGATTATTTGATTGTGTTAACCTAGATTAGTATAATTTGACTAAGTTAATCACTTGGCTAATAAATTAGGTTAATCCAATTGTTATGTTTTAAGGGGTCTAAAAACCTAACAAGTGGTATCAGAGCGGGTAGCTCTCTTGTTGTAGATCTTTTGATCTTTGCGCTAATCCTTGACCCCTGTTGTCATGGAACATAGACACTCTCTTGTTGTTCCTCCTCACTTTGATGGGAATAACTATGCTTATTGGAAAGTAAGGATGAAAGCATTCCTGAAATCTATTGATGAGAGGGTTTGGAATTCCATTGAGTATGGATGGGAGAAGCCCACTACTCCTGTGAGTGAGTGACAAACTTCTCAAAAAGAAGCAGCTGGGTTCAATAGCAAAGTTATGAATGCCATCTTTAACGCTGTTTCTATGGAGGAATTTAAGAGAATCTCAAATGTTGAGGTTGCTTACACTGCTTGAAAAATCCTCTAGATTGTGCATGAAGGCACAAAGGCAGTTAAGATAAATAAATTGCAGCAATTAATTTCTAGATTTGAAAGCATTAGGATATCTGATAATGAAACTTTTGATGAATTCTATGCTAAGCTGAATGATATTGTTAATTCTGCATATAATTTGGGTGAAATCTATGAACAACCTAAAATTATTAGGAAGATTCTTAGATCTTTAACTGAAGACTTTAGGCCCAAAGTGACTACCATTACTGAGAGCAAGGATGTGGACTCCATCCCTGTTGATGAGCTTGTAAGATCTCTTCAGTCCTATGAGCTAGACCTACCCAAAGCTAGCAAATCCAAGTCAATGGCTCTTAAGTCAGTTGATGATGTTGAGGTTGATGGATTTGATGATGAACTCTCTGCTACAGAGATTGCTTACCTTACCAAGAACTTTAGAAACTTTCTTAGGAACAGTAACAGAAAGGCAAGAAATACAAACACTGTTGAACCTAGAAATTTTAGGAAGAATGATCCCATTAAGGTTAGCAACACTGAAAAACCTAGAGAAAAAGTAGGTCAATCTTTCAATAATTCTTTGGGTTCTCAATGTTTTGGATGTCAAGGGTATAGTCATGTTAAATCTGTATGTCCTACATTCTTGAGGTCTAAGGGTAAAGTTATGGCTGTAACCCTTAGTGATAATGAGATTTCTGATGATAAGTCTGGATGTGACGAGGATAGAAACTTCATTGCTTTTACTGCTACTGCTGTAGTCAATGAAAGCGTGTCTGTTGAAGAGAACCCTTCTGATGGGGAACTCTCTGAGGATGCAGATCTTCAAGAGACCTATAATAAACTTTGCAAAGTTGCTGCAAAGGATGCTATGAATGTTGAACTTGGCCTGAAGAAAATTGAATCTCTTGAGCTTGATAAGAAGAATTTGCTTGTTAAACTGTTTGATGCTAATGAACTTTTGAACAATGTGAAAACTAAGAATATGCTGTTGATTGATAAGGTTAAGAAATTAGAACTTGATTTATCTGTTGCTAGATCTGCTAGTTCTAAACTTGATCAAATGCTGAGTGCTCAAAACTATCCTTCTGACAAATCTGGTTTAAGTTTTGTTGATAGCATCTTTGTATCTACACCACATTCCACGAACTTTGTTCATTCATCTTCTTCTGAACCTTCCGTGAGTAAGGTTGTGAGTGAAACTGTCAAACTCCCTGTGAGTGAGGTTGTCAAACCTATAGAAGTTTCACCATCTAGGAAGATTAGGGTTGATATGAAAGAGTCTAAACCTAATGAGTCTACCCTTTCTAAGGACAAGATGCATGGTAAACCTGCTTAGGTTTGTCATTTTTGTGGAAAGTCTGGACACATTCGTCCTAACTGTTACAAGTTTCAAACTGCTAAGAGAGCAAACAAACCAAAAGTGTCTGTGCCTCAAGCACAAGATCCTATGGCACTAATTGGTGAATTGGTAAAGGTTTTAAACCTTTATTCCAATCCTGGAGTTGGAAATCACTCGAACGTGAATAGGAACTCCAATGCTCGTGGTGCATCTAAAAGGTTTTGGATGCAAAATACTTGATCTAATTGAGTCTTTCTGACATGGTCCTTGTGCTTCATTGCTCTACTCTTTTGTGACCATTGTTCTTTAGTTTTTGTGTTACTTTGTTTCTAGGATTTGCATTGCATAACATTCATGCATTTCATTCTAGGATTTATTTTTGTTTTCTCTTAAAAAAAAAAAAAAAAAAAAAAGGAAAGCAAATTGTGTTTGACATTATTTTTCTTGGTTTTTGAAAACAAGGTTGGTTAATTTATTTACACATAACATGTCTTGTGTACCTTGTTTAGCTTTAATGAGCTTATTTATTGCACTTTACTAGTTTGAGCTGTGTAGTGCATGTTGTGTGGGAAAGATGTTTATGGTGTTTATCACTTTGTCTTAATCTTGAAATCACATTTTATTTGACTATCGGACTTGATCCTTTTGAGAAAGGCATAAATAACCATATCACCACTGTTCACTAGCCAATCATGAACACCTTAGTGCATATCGTAAGATTTTGTGCTCTAGCAAGTGTAGCACATGCACAAAAAGAACATAAGGTGTAGCCTCGGTTTAATTGCTTAATAATTAAAAATTGGTGTGTACTATTAGGCTTGATGCCAAATCACATAATTAAAATTGGTGTATACATTATCCTGGCTATTTAATAAGTTTCTGAACAATTAAAATTGGTGTGTATATTATGAGGCAAAATTCAAGAAACTTACATGATTGCAAGCTCTTGTTCTAGGAGATGTGAGACCTATATGATGTAACTCTTTTGGTGTTAGTCTCTTTCAAATTCTATGTGATGAATTTTGTAGACTTTGTGTTTGATTTCTATTCACATATCACCTCACATGTATCTCAAGCTTTTGCTAGTTGCACACACTACACAAGTTACTCTTTGCTAAATACTGTACATGTTATTGTGTGTGTTTTTGGTTTGACCAACCAAGTTTGAAAATACCTTGAGTATTATGCAAAACATTTTTTTGTTGCTTGAGAATTTAAGGGAAGAATGGTTGAAATTTTTTTTGAATAACTGGGCTTAAAACTTGGGTTTTTGAAAAAGCATTTCATCTCATACTCATGCATTTTGTTCATCAATTTTAATGCTTTGAGGAGTTTATGGCCAAAATATGTTTTTTTAAAACTGTGTTTTTTCTCAAAAAATTTGTGAGCCTCTGCTTGTTTCGATCGATCCATTCTGTTTTTCGATCGATCGAAAATCTGCTTAAAATTCTTTTAAGAGTCTCGGGTTGATTCGATCAATCGAATATCGCAAATCAGGTTTTTGAAATATCAAACTTTGACTTGTTCAAATCACTTTTCAAAAGTTTCAAACCTTTTTCTCTCTCTCTCTCCGACTCGGCAAGGCTAAATCATCAATTATTTGTCATTTTCCTCCGAATCTTTTGCAAGGTTTTTTGTCCTCTAAGGCCGGTAAGTCCATTATACCCCTCCTTTTCTTTTATTTTCATGTTTCATGCATTTTTCATGCATTATTCATTGAAATTTTCGGACCTATTTCTTTTTGGGTTTTTTGTTGATTCAAGCCTTTTTAAGTGAAATTGATCATTGGGTTTTTGTTGGAACATGATATAAACATGATTTTGATGGTTTAATTTGATCAATTTTGTGATTTGTGAAAAAATGAAAATTCTAGGGCTTGTAATTGATCTGAATTGGGGATTTGTTCAAATTGGGTTCAATTGATGCATTTGGCTTGTTGAATTGATGTAATTGATCATTATATTATGTATTCTAGATTGTGTGATGATCAATTAGTCAAATTTTTCCAAAATCTTAACAAGTGGTTTTCAATTTTGGGGTTTTTTATTAGAAACTTTGTGCTCAAGCCAATTTTGTGAAATTGAACTTAAATTGAACTTAGTTTTATTGCATTAGAACATGCATCATGACATTGTAATTGTCCATGCATCATATAGATTTTTGTTCTATATTTTTTTTGTGCAAATTGCAGTCTACCCTTGGTTTGTGCTTTGTTTTGTTCTTTTGGTTCTATCTTTGTGTCTTTGTCCTTTTCTTAGCATCATGCCTAGGAAGACTCGAGCTCATAGGTCTGTTCCCTCACCTTCTCCTCCCCCATCTTCTTTTGACCGTGAGAAGTTTCCTAGTGAGAAAAAACAAGAGATTTTTGAGACACTGAACCTTAGGAAAAAGATTTGGGCTGAGCGTTCTGTTCTGTTAGATGAGCTTGCTCCTGCCATTAAGGAAAATTTTGAGCATCGAGGCTGGTTACCTCTGTTGGATATTTCTGATCCTCCTCCTCCAGCTACCCTGATTAGAGAGTTCTTTTCGAACATCTCTATCCGCATCTATGATTCCAACACTTTGGTAAAGAGTTAGATATGAGGTGTAGAGTACACCATTACTCCTACTGTAATAGCTGATGCTCTAGGGGTACTTTTGGTCCAGCACCCTGTCTACCCGTGTGATGAGTTTCCACTCTTAGATGATGTCATGTCATACATCATTGGGTCTTCTATCCAGTAGGGTTCTGATCCTCGGATCACGTCTTCTAAGCTTCCTGAGACTATCTATCTGTTTCTTCGGATAGCCTGTCATTCTATATGGCCCATTTCTCATCTTCACACCATTCATCTCGAGCGGTGTGTCTTTTTGTATGCTCTTGTTACTGATGCTCCTATTAGTTTTCCTCACTTGTTTCTTCGTTCTTTGAACGAAGTTTATAGGAGTTCATCTTCCGATCATGCTCTTGTTCATCCTATTTTTATTCATAGGATTTTGTTATATCTTGATCTAGATGATTTCCCTTCTTCTGAGCCTGTACATGTTATTGCTCCCATTGGTGCATTTTTTCTTAGACAGAGGGCTGCTCATCTTCGAGTTGGCTCTGAACACCCTAGGTCTGAGCCTTCTGGTACCGCACCTCCTCCTTCTTCTTCTACAGGTCCTGCTGGTGAGGATGTTGCTAATCCTGTTGGTAATGCTGTTGTTGCTGATGTTCCTCCACCTCCTTCAGATGACTTTGATATAAGTCGTACCTTGGAGACTGTCATGACCGTTCAGACAGCTCATGGTCAGATTTTGGTGGACTTGCTTGATGAGATACGTGCTTTGCGAGCCGACTTAGTGCATCTTCGTTCACCCTTACCACCTCCTTTTGATGATGGCATGTGATTGTCCTTTGGCATTCTGTCACAAAAAGGGGGAGTAGAGTTTTGACTCTTGTAGAGGAGTTTTTGTAGTTAGGGGGAGTATTTCTTTTGTTTTGCGGAGCTAGTGGAGCTATTAGATTGTATCTAGGTGCTTCACTTTATATATCATTTTTTGGGGCTATTCATGTTAGGGGGAGATACATTGATTTTTATATATATGATTCTTGTTTCTTGTGTTCACTGCTTATTGATTTATATTTATGAGTTATTCATTGATATATGTATTTATTATGTGTTGTGTGAAACATACAAGAATATTTTATTTTTGTTGTATCTAACTTAAGGGGAGAGTTAGTTTACATATCTGTTGATTTACTGTTTTTCTATCACACATACGTTTATGCGTTTGTTGAGTGTTTCAGGAATATACAGGTTGATTCAATTGAACTGCTGTCTACACTTGCAACTGATGGATAGTAGTTAGGATTGAATTTGTGTTATGAGCATTATTTTTGTAAAGGGCTTTTATTTGTAAGTTTTGAGCTTTTAATTTGTGTTTTGTCACGGATTACCATAGGGGGAGTTTGTTAGGTTCTAAAGACTTAGGATTTGATGTATTTAGAACTCTAGTGTGTAATGTTGGCAAACTATGATCAAAACAATATGTTTAGTCTTGTTTAGGCTTGCTCAAAGTTATGTAATTCATATAAAGTTGGAATCGAGAGGCTGCAGATGTATTAGTGCATTTCGACCTGGCTCGATCGATCGAAAGTCAGCCAAAATGTTTTTCTGCAGAATTTCTAACTCAGCCCTATCTCATTAAACGTTTAGGGTTTTATGTTTTTGCCTTAGGTATATAAGGCCAAACCCTAGCCACGTTTTGAGAGTTGCTTTGGTTGTATTGTTGCTCATTTTTTACGGTTTGTGTGAATCTCTTGTGAGATCCTTGAGGAGCTTTCCTTCACATAAACTTAGAGTTTTCAAGGTAGAGATATTATCAACACCTTGATGATCAACTCAGTTGTTGCCATTGGAGCTTAAAGAAACACAAGCAGCAGTGCTTGTACTTGATTAGAGAATTCAAGATAGAAGGAATCCGTGGATTCGGAACTTGCATATGGTCGTGTTAGTAAGTTCTACTGATGGGTAGCATTAGGAAGTCGAGCATGGGTGCTTGTAAGTCCTTTTGTATGAACTTCAATTCTTTCATATAGTGGATTCAAATTTACCTTGAGAATAGCTAGGTTAAATCCTCCCCAGGTTTTTTACCGGTTTGGTTTTCCTGGGTGATCATATTTTTGTGTTCTTTGTATTTCCGCTGCTTTATATCTTGATATGATTATTTGATTGTGTTAACCTAGATTAGCATAATTTGACTAAGTTAATCACTTGACTAATAAACTAGGTTAATCCAATTGTTGTGTTTTAAGGGGTCTAAAAATCTAACAGCCTCCTAAGTCTAGTAGTTGTCCTAACTAGCCCAAGTTTTATACATTTATATGCAAGGCTTTTTTTTTTTCTTCTTCTTTTTTTTTTTCAACAGTTAAAATACGTAGAAAATATCATTTTCGTCCCTATAATTTGATGTCACAGTTAATTTAGTCTTTGTTATTTTCAATTTGCAGTCAATTTGATCATTATCGTTAATTCACTAACGGAAAATACCTATGTGGCAAACGATGTACTCTGCTAGCACGTTTGAAGCTCACATGGTTATTAAAATAAAATATTATTTTAGAGAGTTTCAACCTATGATATCCGCTCATGATGATAGTTCTTTATTATCAGACTAAGATACCAATCGGTTTTTGGTGTAGGCAATAATTGAATATCAGATATCTTATTAAACCATCAGAGACTTTACCAGTTGAGTTAACTAAAACTTTTTTTTTTTTTTTAATTTCATGTCAGCATCTAAATGAAAAAATAAAAACATTAAAAAAAATTAACAATTTTTATTCCAAATTAAAAAGAGTTTTTTATTTATTTTTTATTCCAAATTAAAAAGAGTTTTTTTTTTTTTTTTGGAGAAGGAAATTAAAAAGAGTTAATACTAAAGAAGTGGGTGAGTACTGTTTGGTGAGGACTGAAATAATAACGCCAAATAAAACGTATCACATTACACTAGAAAAGAAGACCTCAATTATTAGAAAATTTGCAAGTGGAAAAGAATTTATATCCTTAGTTATTTCATACTAATCGACTTTCGATATGGTATATGACTGATTTCTTTATAGCAAAAAATAAAAAATAAAAATGAAAAGAAAAGAAATCGACTTTCGATATAATATATATCCTTAGTTATTTCATACTAATCAGCATTCTCTAATCTCTACTCTTTTGTTTTTTGTTTTTTGTTTTTTGTTTTACTAAAGACAGAAGGTCCATTGTACATAAAGCTTAGTTAATTCATACCAATCAGCATTCTCTAATCTCAACACATTTGTATTTTGTTTTACTAAAGACAGAATGTTCATCGTAATCGGTTACAGCTAGTTGGAGAGTGAAACCTAGTATCTAATTCAAATATATAAACATCGAGTGAAAGGCAAATTACATTTTTAATTTGCCGTCAGTTTGCCGACAGTTTTCCATTGGTTTTTCATCCAAAAGGCACTAGCCAGATATTATAATAATATTAACCTATGGTTATATATCAAGGAAAAAGCATCGAGTGCATTTATTTTATTTTAATGTCAAGGAAAAAAATTTCATCACTTTTCTAAAAATACTTTAAAATGTTATATTTAGAGAAACATTATTTTCACTGGAACTTAACTTTTATTAAACCCTAATTCAGGGACGGCTGCATCTGTACTTTTGACTTGAAAAAAATTTATATATAAAATGATTTTTTTACTTATATAATTTATCCTTGAAATAATTTTGCACACCCTGATTTAAATTTTGCACCACCACCACCTGATCACATGCTAATCACAGATCAGCCTAACTCAAAATCAAAAAACAACACAAATCAACCTATCTCAAAGCCAAACAACAATACAAATCACGTCTCTCTCTCTCTCTCTTCCCTATTTAACTATTTATGTATCTCCAACTCTAAGAGTTAAGTGTGAGTGTTTATAAGTTGTGAGTGTCTTTCTCTTTATTATAAATTTATATTACATATAGTATATGAGTGTGTATTCGATACTATTTGTGTCTTATTTATTTATTATTTTCATTATAATGTTATGTGTGAATGTGTGTATATGTAGTATAAATATAATATGACTTCATGAATTTGCATGTTTTTTTTTCTAGTGTCATTAACTCAATATATTCAAGTTTTTTTATTTATTTAAATTATGTTTAATTTAATTTTCTTAATGGTCTTGCTAAAAAAAATCCTAAAAAAAAAATTACTGCCCTAATTACAACATCCTATATCGAAAGTTATAAAAAATATTGGCTATTTTAAACAGAAAAAATAAAACCCTCAATCGGATTTCATGTAAGCCAAGCAACAAAAGGATAGAACAAGAATTCCACAAAAGCATGACACAGTATCATCAAATTAAACTAATATTCTCTGGTGCATTATTCTTCTTCGTTTGATCATCACTCATCACTAGTCTCTTTTCATTATCACTATAAGTACACCTCTCAAGGTATACAATTACAGTGTGTGAGAAAGAGCTGTGAAGTAAGATCAAGTAGCTATACTTGTAGGGGTGAGATAAAGGAACCCTGAAATAATGGAAGTTCAAAAGGCCAAGGGAGGGATATATCCTGTGGCATTCTTTGTGATGCTGATGCTCATTAACGCACATTGTTGTGGTGCTTCTGTCCTTGCAATGCCTCTCTCCGGTGCGATGACCACCCCAGCGAATGCCTTATTGATGACGAAGTGGAGTTGGTGTACCTGATGAACCCCTACATAAGCCGAATGCTTGCTGATCATCCAGGCGAAGATGCCGTGTACAAGCCTGATAAAGCTTGTGAAGATAAGTGCTCCAATCATAGATGTCTCAAATGCCATAACACCTACAGATGCAACTCCCAGTAGGGGTCATCACTGTGTTTCTATATCCTATGTCTGTTGTTTGTTTCCTTCCTATAAGGAGTGTGAATCGGTTTATCTGCGTGTGTTATGATTAATGTATCTTTTCTTCAAGAATAATTCTCCTTTGTACATTGACGACCTCTCTCTCTCTCTCTCTCTCTCTCTCTCTCTCTCTCTATATATATATATATATATATATATATATGAGATAAGTTTAAGTTATACCTGTGTAACTCTTATAAAGTTACCTTTGGACAAGGCCACAGTGACTTTGGCTTGCTTTTCCTTTTACCATGGGCATGTAGTCAATAAGATAGCCTCAAACATTGAGGCTCTTGATTTTACTGAAATTGCTGAGTATCATTGAAAATGTTCTTGTGATGGACATTGATAAATTCCTGCATTTGGGATTGAGAGTTAACCGAGAGAGATAGAGATCGAGAAGTTAGCTGTGTTTTTTTTTTTTTTTTTTTTTGAGAACTAGAAGTTAGTTGATTAGTTTTATGGTTTCATAGTTTTTTTTTTAAATTTTGGATGTAATCTAGTTTCATAGGTATCTGATTTTGCAATTTTTTATCTCCCTAAATGTTAAGATGCTTATAAATGGGTTATATGTAATAAATAAGAGATGTAAAAAAATGCTAGTATTAATTAGATGAGATGAGTTGGAAATAAATAAATACTAGCCTTTTTTCTACCATTAGATATGTGAGAAATCAATGATTTATAATAGGTGTAACTCTTTTGAAGTTACACTAAGTCTAACTTGAACCCATCATTGTATCTCTCTTATTTATTACATATAACCATTTGTAAGCATCTTAACATTTAGGGAGATAAAAAATTGCAAAATCACGGTGTTGATGTCCACTTTGGCAAGAAGGCCCAATAACAAGAAGAAGCCCAACAATATGAAAGGGGTGAAGGAAGAAGAATTAGCAAAGTAAGAAAGAACGATTAAGCTCGAATGGCAGGAATAATGGTCGACAGGCCTATGAAATAGTAAAAAGGGTCCTAAAGAAAGTAAATGGGCCCAAGGGAGCCCAGAGAAGGAAGTAGTAAGCTCATGGGAATCATAAGAAGTAGAAAGTAAGCAAAGATGAGCCGGAGGAGCCCAAAGAGAGAAATTAGTAAATGGGATTAGTGCAAAGGCCAACAAACCCCAAAAGTAAAGGATATGGTAATTGGGCCAGGAGAATCTGAAAGATTCAACAAAAGCCCATGGGAAATTAAGAATGAGATGGGCCAAGGATGCCTAAAGGAATGAAGCAGGCTAGGGATGTCCAAAGGAATAAAATGGGCCGAGGAAGCCAAAGATGATATGAGAACTGACCCAACAGAAATATTGGGCAACGTGAACTAAGAGAAGGAATAATACGTGGTAGGCCCAAAAGAGGTCCAGCCAGCACAAGTTAAGCGATACCAAGGCAGAAGTAGTGTAGCGGCATGGCAAGAATACCAATTGACCCATAAACCAAAAGTAAAAGGAGAACGAGGCTAAATTAAAGAAGAAAAGGCCCATTCCCAAGCAATACCCAGCCCAAAGAAGAAATGAGATGCAAAAAATAAAGACCCAATGACTCATCCACCCCATGAAGAGTTAAAAAATAAGTAGCAGAACGCATAGCAAGACTAGACAAACCTGCAAGCAATGGTAAATGCATGAACAGCAGACAAGCCATGGACTCATATGGGAGTGGAGCATGCACAAAGCCCATGTACCACCCATTTGTACCCAGCCAATATAGGGGTGGTGGGCCATGGGTCAGAGGTAAGAGAGGGTATGGTCTAGCGGTGGGGAGAAGAGGGAAGTCTATTTTGGGATTCTCGCTCAAGCTCTTTTGGGGGAGATGTCTTGCTGGGATGACATATCACCCAAAAGAGGGAAAGATGAGTTGGAATCACTAGGTGCATGCCATAGAAGTTAGTAAGAGAGAATACCCAACCCTTATTCGGATGGGAATGTTATGGAAAGTAAGAAAATAAAACAAAACTCCCTTCGTCCGGGAATGGAATGTGGCGTAACTAGCACAGGGTAGTGGTGGTAACTGGGCAACTAGCAGACTAGTGGATGGCTAGGGAAGGACACCCACAACAGGCCAAAAGCAGTTGAGGGGTAAAATGATAAATCTTATCATGGCGAGTAGTATAAAAAGGCCTTAGCTGTGCACAGTAACAAAATGGAGGAACAGTAGGAAACACAGAAAGAAGAGAGAAATAGAAAGTATAGAAAAAAAACGGAGAGGATAAACAAAAAGAAAGAAAATAAGAGAGTAGGAAGTGAAGTGAGAAAAACAAAAGTGTGATAGGGCATGCACCAATAGGCTACTCCATTCCCTCCCTCTTAATAGCTTAGTCTCTAGCAAGTTAAAGGATTCGAGATTAAGCCACTTAAGTCCATTCTTTCAAAGTAGGCAATTTCTATGGCAGGATTTCCCTATGAGATTGCCCACATTAGAGATTGGTTCACTTCTTGGACTTAAATCTGTTAAGGAGCCAAGTTTAGCAGACTAATCATCTTCCCCTCTTTTAGCATGATTGTTTAAGCATTAACATTATTCTTTTCATTATTGCTAACTTATTTCTGCCATAGTTATATTATCACGTTTTTCCTGTTGCAAAGTTGTTTAGATATTATCTTTGGTTGGCAGCGAGCACTTTAGTTAGAATGCCTCTTGTTATTACCATGTTATATTACGTCTCTCCTGCCATAACTTTTTTATGACAGCATCCCCTGTCATGGACATGTGATTAAGATCCCTGTAAAGGGGTCCTGACTTGTGCACAAACTGGCTTAAAGTGGGTTTCAGTTGAGCTAGTCCCGATTCTCTTACCCCAGAACTATTGGGCCACAATACAATAGGAACAATTCAGCCCAGAATACAAAAAGGTCCACCACACACGAATACCTATGAAACTGGATTACAACCAAAATGAAAGAAACTATGAAACCATAAAACTAATCAGCTAACTTCTAGTTATTAAAAAAAAAAAAAAAATCAACTAACTTCTCCGATCTCTTTCTCTCTCGGTTAACTCTCAAACCCAAATGTAGGAATTTATCAATGTCCATCACAAGAACATTTTCAATGATACTTAGTAATTTCAATGAAATCAAGAGCCTCAATGTTTGCAACTACCTCACTGACTACATGCCCATGGGAAAAGGAAATGCAAGCCAAAGTCATTGTAGCCTTTCCCAAAGGTGGCGAGGAAGACCATGCATGATCAAGTCGCCATGGCCTATAAGTAGGGAAAACTTAAAAGTAAAAAATATTGGGATCGATTTAGATTTTAGAAAAAAGATGGTTTTATTTTGTAGAAGAAAAATCAAACAAGGTTTCTTTAGATCAGACATTGTTATCCAGACATAAATCAAACTAGGTTTGTTTAGACTAGACACAAGAAAAAGATGGTTTGTTTGGACGTAATCTAGGTTCGTAGTTATCGGTGATTTTGCAATTCTTTTTTATCTCCCTAAATGTTAAGATGCCTATAAATGTAATAATACTTTTTTTATCTCCCTAAATGTTAAGATGCTTATAAATGTAATGAATAAGAGAGAGAAAGAAATGCTAGTATTAATTATATAAAACTGAGTTGGAAAGCAATAAATACTACTCCCTCCGTCCCATTTTTTTTGTCCTGTTTGAAAAGTCAAACTTTTTAAGGGAACATCATTTATTGTCTTGTTTATCTTTTAAAAATGTATAAGTTTCCAAAACTACCCTTAAAAAAATTTATTTAAAAATTGAATTAGTAAATTAATAGGGGTATAATAGGAACATTAGTAAATTAATTACTTTTATTTTTAGAAACAGGACAATATTTTGGGACATCTCAAAATGGAATAGAGGACAAAAAAAATGGGACGGAGGTAGTAATATTTTTCCTACCATTATATTTGTGAGAAATCAATGGTTTAATATAGGTATAACTTCATAAGAGTTACACCATATATAACTTGAACCCATCTCATTCATATATATATATATATATATATAGCATCATATATTTGTTATTGACGGATATCAATGTGGAGATCGTCTTTCACCTAGACAATCTTATCCACATTCAAGTTAGGAACGAAAGTAAGGGCAAAACCCCGTTGTCATACGTCACCCTTATAGACGAGGCAAGCCATCATTCATTGAAGTACAAATAACTACCCACAGGACAGTTGACAAGCAATGAGTGTGCCGGAATAGTTACAAAAGCAATGATGACCTAACAGTCATCCGTTACACCTTAAAGGGAATCATCATTGTCAATTAATGCTACGTTTCTCTCTTGAGAAAAATGTTCAGAGTAGCATTAACAGACAACTACACCTATCCAAAGCAAGCTATAAAAAGGAAAGTAGAACCCAGGTAAAGGACATGAAAAACTTTGGATATACACCTGTAAGAGAATTCCTTCAGATAGCCATTTTCGTTGACTTAATCATTGAAGTGTTCTCAATCAGCACTTTGCTGGAGAAACCCCCCCTTTGCCTTTGCTTTTCTTGATAACAGGTATCGGAGATCGTTCATCAACATTAACGAGGAGCATATTGACAAGGTCATTATCCAGCTTCATCAGTTTGGTGCCGTCTGTGGGAAATGACAAGCCACTATGTTCCTACTGATAAAGCTCCTACTGCACGATGGACACCACACCAATGCCACCCCTAGACCCTGCAATCATGGCTCAGTAGATTTAGGCCCTGACAGCAAATGTACAAGAGCTAATGAAGCAGGATGAAGAATTGAAGCGACGAGCCCATCCAAAAGGCAGTAATGCTTCGCATCATCGACGCAGCAGTAGCAGACATTATGAAGAAGCTAGCAATCTTGAAAATAGCAAAGGAAAAGATACAACAAAGTATACTAGGCAGTCCATGCATGATAACGACCACATGATGAAGAGCTTGCGGAGGGAGCTAGACGAAGTGAAAAATGCCATGAAGGGGTAGACAGCGATGAACCTTGACGGCATGCTTAAAAGAACAGATTCACCTTTCACAGCCAGTGTTTTGGAGTGCCACTTGCCTCCGAAGTTTCGTTTATTGCAGCTGGAATTTTATGATGGCACGAAGGATCCTCTCGACCACATAGGGGCCTTCAAGACTATCTTAAACCTCCAACAAACCCTAGACGAAGTTATCTACAGATCTTTTCCTGCCACTCTCAGAGGAGCTGCTAGGGTTTGGTTTAGTAAGCTGCCAGCATCTTCAATAGCGAATTTTGAAAAGCTTAACGATTCATTTGTCTGCCATTTCATTAGGGGGCAACGTCACAAGAGGCCAACCTCTTACTTACTAACAGTGAGGCAACAGGAAGGCGAAAGTCTACGGGATTATGTGAAACATTTCAACAAGGCTATGCTAGAAATTGACAAAGCTGATGATCAGATAATAATGACGACCTTTCAGGCTGGACTCAACAACCCTGACTTCATCTTTTCATTGGGGAAGATGTCGTCGACCTCTATGATGGATCTCTTGTTCAAAGCTCAAAAGTACATGAACGAAGAAGACGCTCTTACTGCGAAGGGGTTAATGGGAAAGTGAAAGAAGTAAGAACTTGGTGATTCTGAAGGTAAGAAGAAATATCGCAAGATTCATATTCAGAGACTAAGACAAACAAGAGCAATGACACCCCGAAGAAGAATATGAACTTCACCCCTATTAGTGATGCCTGCATACAAAATCTTGATATAGATTAAGGACGAGCCAAGCTTAAAATGGCCTAAACTGCTAAGTACGTCCTCTAGGAAGTGTGATTCGAAGAAATACTGTCGCTTCCATAAGGATCATGGCCATTACACTGACGAATGCCATGATCTGAAAGAACAGATAAAAGAATTGATTCAATGGGAGAAACTCCATAAATTCATTAAAAGGGACCACCATCACCAAGTAAGGACTGACGACAAGCCTCATGACGATGCCAAAGATGATGGACGAGATCAGCCAAGGCAGGTTGTAGGTGAAATACGAACGATAACAGGGGGACCCGTATCAGGAGGGTCATACAAGTCTTTGAAGAAGATATATCATCGGCAAATTAACAGCATTCACATCAATCATCCATCTCTGATGTACCAACGATCAGAGAGTGACAACATCACTTTCTCCGAACGAGATGCAAGAGGAATTAAGCAACCTCATGAAGAACCACTCGTCATTTTGTTAGAAATTGAAGGTTTCAACACTGACGAGGAGCATACTGACGAGGTCATTATCCAACTTCATCAATTATATTACATTGCTTTTAAAATTTATTTACAATAAAGTTTATTTTATCACGTGACCAGTTTTCTTAGGGGGAAAAAAAGCATCAATTTATGATTGATATCAATCTATTAAAGAAGATGAACTTACTAGAAGGCTCACCAAATTAGAAAACTTGTTATTTTTAGCAAAAAATAAAAAATAAAAACTTGTTTTTTTTTCCCCAACATACTAAACTATGTGACAAATTTTTGTTATGGATCCGTTCGGTAAGAGATTTCTAATAACGTTGTTTGTATTTTTTGGAAAGAGTAATGCTATAGACAAACTATTTTACAACATTTTCACAAATTACTGATATGACTTTAGTAATTTTCAAATAATCATTGATAAACATAAATGTGATGTTAGTGGTGGACTCATATTAGAACTAATAAGCATTTACCACATCTATAATTTGTAAAAATATTGTAAAATAGTTTGTAACTGTAGCGTTACTCTTTTGGAAATACGTGTAGGTGAAAAAGTGTATGAAAATGCATGTAATATTATTTAAACATTGAAAATTGTTGTTTAAATAATAGTAACAAATGAGCCCTATATTGCATTGCTTTTAAAATTTATTTATAGTAAAGTTTATTTTATCACGTAACTGGCTTTCTTAGAAAAGAAAAAGAAAAAAGAAAAGCATCAATTTATGATTGATATCAATGTATTAAAGATGATGAACTTACTAGAAAGCTCGCCGAATTAGAAAACTTGTTATTTTTAGCAATCTATATATATATAATAATAGGTGAAGCAGAGAGAATGTTAAATTGCAATTCCAAATTAGAACTCTAATTATGTGCCATGTGTCCACACCAATTCCAATATTCAAATCTAAAATTGGATTCCAATTTTACTCCATCTCTTATGAAACGCTGTAATCCTCTTCTTTTTTCCTGAATAAAACGCTAGGTTCACCTCCCCTTCTAGAAATCTGTGTTTTACATTAAATGTTGTGCTATTTTTTTTTTTTTTTTTGGCTAAATAAAACCTTTTGATATCAGACACGCCTGGTTCACCTCCCCTTCTATGATAATCAAATGCAAATTAGAAATACAGCTCCCCACAGATCCAAAACTCTCAGATTCAACACCTTTAGAACTCACACTTCGACCCCAACAACACCCACGATGACTTCTTGGAGCCTTCGTGTTCTTGGCCTGACCTCAACCCCAAAACCCCGTGGGACCTCAAGCCCAGAGGCCACTCCAAGATGTTTGATTATTTCTACAAGTTTCTCCATTTCTGGCCTCCTAACCTCAACGTTAACAAGGTAATTAAACCTTTTAAATTTTTGTTTAAATTTGTGTTTGGTTGATGAGAAAGTTGGTTCTTTTGTTGTTTTTTATTTTAATTCTGTTGTGGATTCTTTTGGGATGATCAAGAAAAAACTGAACTGAATTGAAAGTTTCCACTTTTTCTTGATAAATTTTTGGATTGTAAAAGAATTTGATTTGATTTGTTTTGTTTTGTTTGCTGTTTGGTTGCTGATAAATTGGAGTGAAAGCCAAGAAAAGGAAATTAATGTTTTTGGGCTTTACCATGCGGTGGTTTTTGTGGGTTTGGTTTGCTTAAAAAGATTTGAAATTTGCAACTCTTTTGTTGTTTTATTTGGTTTTCTTGGCAAGCAAACAGGGGTTGTGTTACTCTTTTGTTTTTAACCTTTTCGTCAAAGTTCAAGCTTTTGATAGTTTTGATTAATATTTTATGTTTGCTTAACTCACCAAGTACCCTGTCCCTCAGCAGAGGAGTAATAGAGAAAGAGTAATGAAGTACTCTGTTATGTTATACTGCAAAGTTAGTTTTATACACAGGAGTATTTTTTTTTTTTTAATTTTTAAATGTTGGTAATTGGTTATTGTAGAATCAGAAAATATGTTTGAAAAGAATTACTGTGTATTGGTTTTGGGGTTCTTTTTAGTTCCCAATTGATTTCTTTATGGGTTTTTACCTTTTATTCTTTCACATGGTTGTTGAGTATTTTGAATGATTGAATGATTAGTTCATCAATTCAGTTGTGGTGATGTGCCCATTACTGTTTCCATACCCTACTCATGCATTTGTTATCGTGGAAGTAAATTTGGACGTTCAATAGATAAGCGATTTTGAATTTATTATATTTTGGTTGTAGTTGTAGACGTTTAAAGTCCTGGTAAACTAATCACCTAGGTGTGTATTTTTTTTTTTTTTTTGAAGTAGGGTTAGCTGTGGTGCCGGCGCCGGAGCTGGCAAGTCTGGTCTGATACAGATGCCGCTTTCTTTGGGTGCCTCCGACGACGTCGTTGATGGGTAATCGTCTTTCAAGTCTCCCAATATGGTGAGTTTTCGAGTTTTGAGCTTGACTTTACAGTAACCGTTTGTGCTTTGAGTGGTATTAATGTAAATAGTGGTGAATTATGAAGGTGTTTTTGTTTAATTTACCAGGGATCAATGATGAATGCTTTTCAGCTGTGACTATTCTTATTTAATATTTTCTGGTTATTGGTATTTTTTGATTTCAAGTATTTTGGATTTATATCTGTCAATGTCAATTCCTTTCTCTACAAAGATGAGGTGGGTTCTTTCTAAGCTTTTCTTTTTCAGGGTTTTTAGGTGGAAAGGGAAATCCTTGGAAGCAATCCAAGTCTGAGTAGAAGCAGTACTACCAGGTATAGTTTCTACTTTATTGGAACCATCACCGGTAATTTTTTTTTTTTTTTAATTGAATGTTAAATATACTTTATGTTTGGATATTTGGTTGGATTGGTTTGATTTTTAGGTATTTGGGTTAGAATTTATTTTTTTTCATTTAGGTATTTGGGTTTGGATTTTTTTTTTTCAATTTGTTTTTGTTTTAAATATTAGGATTAAAATGGTTCTGGGCTATTCTGTGATTGATTTTACAATGTGCATACTATGCTGCCAACCATGTCTTCTTTGCTGGACGCTGCTTCTCTCTTTACAACAATCTAAACCTAAACAGGTATGTATTGTTTTAGACATTTCTTATATGATTTATTCTATTCTAATCTATTTGTTTATAGGACTTCTACTAGATGTTTCTTTGCATATATTTTATTTGAATTTTCTTCAATATATTTATTTACTGGTATGTTGCTATGATCAACATGAAGATTAATTAATGTTTTAGATGCCTCTTAGAAGTAGTGAATCTAATCTATATATCTATATATCTATGGAAAAAGGTTGAATTTACATCAAAGAGATTCTTGGTATTCTTTCGTGGACTTACAGATTGATTAATTTTGATAGCAACCAGATTCCAAGATCCTTCAAAGGCAATGATTTTTTAAGATATAATATTTGGTTTCGGTAAATTAGCCTGTTTTCTATTGAAATTAACAGAATTTGTATTGCTCTATTTATTTATTTGGTTGGTTGAGAAATTCTGTTGATGGGTTTTGTTGGTGAGAATTTCTACGCTAAATCTAAAATTTAATACTAAATATTAAATTTGATGTTCGCTTCTTACTTCTTTTTTTTCTTGTCCTAATTTCTTTGTCTCATTGACAAGCTTCAAGCGTAGGAATGGTGCACACAATCTTTTGTTAATAACTATGCAAGTTTGTATTAATTTCATGTGATTTTTTATTTTTTATTATTTTTATGATAGTTAGATATCTATTTGCTTTATTTCAGATTACGCTTGATATCTATTTGCTTATGAATGATATCAGATCTGACCCTCACTTAAACAGAACATAAGGTATCACATTCACAAAACTTTACGTAACATATCCTATACTTTCTTGCTTTTTGAGAAAATTTCATTTCCATTCCATGTGTTTGTCCCAGGTTTTTGTTTTGTGTGTCTTTGGGTTAATAGGCAACAAAACTAAAGTTTTTAAGGTTGTCTGAGACTATCAAAAACATCACATAATGGTAGCTTAAATTCTTCTTTCATTGCTGATTTTTTTCATTTGCTTTGATTTGTAAATAAGGACTGTGTTTTTGGAGAAGTGAATAATGACTCTAAGTTCGTTACATTTCATACTGATTGTACTGTCGACTGCTGAATGGAAGTATATAAGTAAGATTTCCCTAATTTAAATGCCATTGTGATTTTTTTTGTTTTTTGTGATGCACTTGAAGCATAGAGTTTCTTTATTCAAAAATTATAGTTGATACTAGGTTAATATTTCTTCTTATTATACTCTATGGGTTTTGTTTTCCCTTTACTACACAAACACAAACAAAATTCCAATATGTTATTTATTTATGTAGTTATCCCAGAATTTTTAAAATTTGGGTTGCCAAACATAGGTGTATATGATTTAGACTCAAACCTTAAATAACTACCATTTGTTGTGATAAGATTGTATTGAAATTATGCACCATAAATGTGTATTATCCATACTTTTAATCCATACTTCTAAGAGGATTGGCTCTGTTCCTTCTGTGCCTACTTAGATAAAGTGGATGTGGTTTTGTAAGGTGCCACTAGGTGCCATCATCAGAGGTTCATTTGAGACCAATTGTGAGAATTTGTGGTATAACAAAATTTGAAAATAATTATATTGAAAGTTAACACAAATCTATCTTTTAGATTTATTGGTTGAAGAGCAATTTCTTCAAAATTGGTTGGCACTGACAAGCGAGAGTTCAATGCAGATGTTGGTCATTTTGCAACTATTCAAAGTATTTTCAACCTTTCATTAGGTTATCCCACTTGGAAGACCATTTTTTAGTTATTATTACATGTGTTTTGTGAAATTTCATTAGACATGTGATATGTAATATTTAGTCTCGATTCCCATTTTATCTCATCCTATTATAGATTTGCATCTCCTCTATAGGACTCAAATATCACATTGGATTCTTGCTTATCACAAGTGTAGACTATGTTGGTAAGGTATTGCTTGCTTTGCTGAGGTAAGTTCATTTTTTGGAGTTCATGTAATTGTATTTTTTTTTTTAAACTTCATTAAGCACAATTCTGCATTGTGTGCTATCCGAACGTTTGAGTTAAATAGTCAATATTATCTTGGTTTAAGAAAACCCAAGACCTAATCAGGGTGGCCAAGAGCTTCCTTAGTCTCTATATTATTAGGTGCACCAAGAGCTTTCATGTCCTTTTATTTCTATTTTTGTGGGCATCACTATTTTCATTCTTTAGATTGTATTATGAACTTTCATTATTGTTTTAATCATTTTCAGGTGTGGATTTTGAGATTAAGTTGCTCACAATTGGTGGGACAAGATTGAAGCTTACAATTTGGGACACAGGCAACTGTTGGAATTATTTTGAATTATAGTTTCATTTTAATCTTTGATTAATGATGCTTTTGGAAGTGATAGTTAATGATAACATGTAATCTTTCTCTTCTTTCAAGTTAGTCATTGCTTTTGGTGCATAAATAGATTGTAGAGCTATTAACAATTGATGAAAGATATGTATACATGATTTTTAGTTAGGTGAACTTTTGGATTTTAATAGAACCATTTAACCTTCGGATGTTGAAAAAAAAAGAAGGTAAAATGTTCTGTACATTTTAATTTTGAGAAACTGATCAATGGCAATTTGAAGTGATAAAAGAGACAACAATATTAACTTCGGCTTGAAACGTACTCAAAATAAAGTAAAGGACAGTGTATTAGACATGTCTATAGGGGAAAAGTGCTCTTTGTTGGCATCTCCACTAAAAACTGTGAATTGCAACACACTTCTGATTCCAATATGCTATTCATGTCCAATTTTATTAGAAACTTTTGAAGAAAGTTCCATTAAGGTCC
The DNA here is from genome assembly GCA_032727855.1 of Quercus ilex subsp. ballota. Taxonomy (NCBI): domain Eukaryota; kingdom Viridiplantae; phylum Streptophyta; class Magnoliopsida; order Fagales; family Fagaceae; genus Quercus; species Quercus ilex. The sequence continues at coordinate 65,065,895 of CM064909.1, read as the reverse complement.
TTTTATATATTTTAAATAATAAAATGCAATATTCTCTTTTTTTTTTTAACTGTAGCATCACTTAAATAATAAAATACAATATTCTTTTTTTTTTATTCATTGTTTTATCTAATGCTATCCTATGTATGATAAACCAAAAAAAAAAAAACCAATAGCATTACTTAAATAATAAAATGCAATATATATTTTTCATTGTTGATTTAATTCTATCATGCGTGTGATAAACCAAAAAAAAAAAAAAAAAAAACAAAAAAATTGGCCAGTAGCATAATTACAATTAACCAGTTCCGTGCGGTAGCACGGGGTTACATACTAGTAATAATAATAAATAAAAACTTTTTTTCCCCCACATTCGGAGAAATTATAGAGTCCTCTGATGGACAAGTAATGTAGTCCACCATTCCATTAAAAAACTTCTACTTGTTTAAAATTACTGAGTAAGTAATTAATTTCTGTTTTAAAAAATTTTTAACTAAAAATTTTAAATAGGTGAAAGTTTTTTAGTAGAATGGTAGACCACATCACTTGCCCACCATGTGAATCTTATAATTTCTCCCACATTGAAACAATGTGACAAATATTGAAAGAGGTTGGTCTTGTGAGAAAGAGAGGTGTGTGTGGGGGAACGGCAGTGAGAATAAAAGAGTGGGAATAAAAGTTGGCGGCTTAAAAAGGAGAGAGGAACAATTTCTTTTTATTTAATACTATATAGATAAGTTGGTAGGCTAGGGTTTTATAAACAAAGTCCAATCTCTTAATTAATTTTTTTTTTTTTTTTCAGCCCAAAGTTGCCACTCTCAATGCAAACCATTTATAAAAATTTTAATCTCCTTTTTATGTTGTGTAAAATACGTAATTAATAAAATAATAATCAATATGTTAATATTTGCAGGGTATTACACAAGTGTTGGATGGATTCCATTTTACTGTTTTTGCAATATTTTGCTTGTTTCAAGTCTTATTTCGACTTATGAGCTATCGTTTTTAAAGAGAATTCAATTATTCATAATGTGAGTCCAAATTTATCAAGCCTGAACGGTCAAATCTTGGTCAAACATTGGTTAGACCCATGTCAGCTGTGACCAAACTTGGGAAAAGTAACATAAAATGTCAATTTTAATGCAAAATAATGAATTTTAGTAGTTGAATAAAATTTTGAAGTTGTTTGACCCTCAGTTAATTCGATTAAAACTTGATCGACAAAAGATATTTTGGTCATTTTGCCCTTGGCATTTAAAATTGATAATTCCAACATTTGCTTGGGATAAGTGACATCAAATCTAACATTCTCCTGGGATGAAAATTGTACTTCTTTTTTCTTTTTTTATTTGGCTCAAGTTGAGATTTTACAGGCAAAACAAAGGTGAAGAAAATATAGTATCGATTACCACTTTTGAGCTACTCTAGCTTCTTTGGCTTTTGATTAACATGTATGCTTCTTAGATCACTAGTACACCAGTTGACTGTGACAATTGCAGTACCATTTAAATCACCCATAATGATGTCTTTCATTAACAAACACATGGAGATCGATTATGATTTCATCTGTCAACACTTCTAACAAGGCAGTTTTCACTTACTCTTAGTTTCCTCTTAAGACTAACTGTTGACTTGTTGACCAAGTCTCGCCCTTTTTTCGATCTTCAGGATCTCGTCTCAAAAGTCAAGATGGATTCCTCCTTAATTAATTAAGACCTCGAGTTTGAGAGGGTAGATTAGTATATACAGTACCATATTTTAGATGTCTATTCAATATTTATCAGATCCATGATTGAGCTAAAGTTAAGGAGCATTAATATAATCTTTATTTTAGTCTCACTCAAGGGATTTTGTGTTTGATATATATCAACTCTATTGCGTATATAATCAACCCCTCACAATTTATTTGAATGTACAAAAACCATACAAATTATTTACAATTTATACAAGCATAGTCTCATTCAACCTCTGCTCAACATTACCGAGCATGTCAAATTAATGTCGAAATTGATTTCACAAATCAACTTAATTCTCATCAGAAGATCGGCCAGACGTCTTGAATCCGAGGCGATTTCGAGCATTCACGCCCTCCCCACTTGCCACCAGGTAGTGCACTTAATTTTACTTATTTAAAAAAAAAAAAAAAAAATTCTCTCCATTCAAATGAAATTAATAAAATCCATTTCATAGTGTATATTTTATTTCTTGTCATTATTGGTGTACATACTACTATGTCATTCAAAATATAAATGACGTTATATTGGAAATACATTTAAATTACATTTAAATTTATAATATAAATTTATTTTAGTTATTTGAATACAAAATTAAGTCAAATTCAGATACCTATGAGGTAAAATCCAATTTCTTCTCAAAAATAGCAGATTTAAATATTTGAACCCAAAAATAAATTTTTGAAATTCACAAACTGTACTATTAGAGTCAGGTTAAGTCCGAAAACTTACTAAACTAGATTAATTCCCATTCCTACATTGAAAACTTATAAATATAAATTCTGACATCCAGATGAGTGACACAAGCAGCTCTTTTAAGCAAATTCTTCACAAAAATGCAAATCCTACACTTAGTTATCCTTAATGAGTAGGTACACTTATGCACTTATGCTGATCATCCACGCAATCAAAACTAAAATGTTTGTGATCTTGCTTAATAAAATTTAAAATCTCATCAGCAAAATTAAAAGAAACGAATAATAAAATTTCAGTTATAAAACAAAAAATGAGAAATAATTACAGATCTGCTATATTTTGATATTAGTAGGGATCGAGCTACAGAATTAATAGCATACTCTAATTATTTTAAAAAAAAAGAAAAAAAAAAAAAAAAAAAACGAAGTTCTTTTCTAAGGCCCTGTACAGCATCAAATCCTAATGCAAAATATATACATTTCACAACCCCCACCCATGATACAGAATAAAGATAAGTAAAATACTCAAACATGAACTGGAAAGCAAAAAGTGATAGACTAACAAACTTGAGTCACATACATCTTAGAACGCACCCATAACCTTTTTTCTTTCATTAAGCTCCTTATCAGAGCTTGATCCTCGAACTAAATACGTATAAGATACCTTAAGTTGTAGCGTTGGAGTTATTCGTGAAGATGTCCCGACTTGTGCCAGTCACACTATCAGAATCAAGACTTCGATTAGTTGACAATCCACTATTAAACGTAGATAGCCCATCACCAGTTTCCGATTCCAACATGGGTCCAACATTGTGAACGTTGATGTTTTGAGAAACACGAAATGATCTCACCTCCTGATAGGTAATATCACCACTAGGATTGATTTTTTCCTGCTCCGCGTCTGCATTCTGTTGCAAATCTGATGCAAACTCTAGCCTTTCCATCACATCGTTCATTGTAGGCCGTTGGATCCCATGATCATGCACACAACTCTCTGCAACCTCCACGTAGACCTTGAAGCATTCTGGTGCAATCTTTCCCTTTAGATGTGGATCAATGATCTCATAAATGGTCCCATTTTCAATGCATTTCCGAGCCCAGCTGGGTAGATGCAATTGCTCCTGCCCAAGTTTTGAATTCACTGCCTTTCGGCTACATAACACTTCCAACAACACCACACCAAACGAGTACACATCGGTTTTCTCATTCACTTGCAGACGCCTTGCATAATCGGGATCCAAATATCCCGGTGTACCCTTAACATTGGTGGTAACAACAGCTTGATCCAAACCCATTTTTGGAGAATCCAAAATCTAAAACCTTAGCCCCCCATTTGTCATCCAATAGAATATTGGTGGCCTTCACATCGCGGTGGATAATAGGGTTTTTCATGCACGCGTGGAGGTAGTGCAAACCACATGCGGACCCAATGCATATCTAAAGTCTTTGTTTCCACGTGAGAGGATCGTTTTGGGTGTCAAATAGATGGTCACTGAGGGTACCATTTGCCATGTATTCATAGATGAGGATCATCTCACCCTCATCATTGCAGTATCCAATAAGAGAGACAAGGTGGCCATGGCGAAGTTGAGAAAGCATCTCGATCTCAGTCCTGAACTCCCGAGCACCTTGTCGAGACTTAGGGTTCAAGCGCTTGATTGCCACAATCATACTCTCGTCAATGAAACCCTTATATACATACCCAAAACCACCTCGGCCGATAATCAGTTCTTGGTGGAAGTTATCAGTCGCTATTTTGATTTGGTCTATTGAGAACCGGCGGCATGGTTCTTTGGGTAATGATGAAGCCTTCTTCCTTGTTGACTTTCCTTTGTATGGATCATGCCAGCAACAGCACTTTGATAGTCGATAATAATAAACATAGTGCCCGGACTTCCTTAGTTTCAAGAGAACCATGCAACACACTAAAGTGAGTACCACTAAGATCCCCACACCACTTCCAATTGCAATGAATACGGTTTTCTTTGTTTTGGACTCCTTGGTTGTAGAGGCAGCAGGTAGAGAGGGCAGCATTTGACTAGGTCCTGCAAGGTTACCATCTGAGTTGCTAAGTTTGAACACTTCCACACCGTTTAAAATTGCGTCGTCAGAAGTAGCTCCTGTATCAGGGTGTAGATCAATGGAGAGAACATGGTTGTTGTCCTCAACTCCCTTCTTTTGGATTTTTACTACATAGTCCTTGTAAAAAGGCGTAACACGTTCATCAGTCCACAATATTACATCAGCACCTAACTCGGCTAACAGATAGTCTATATATATGATGAACCGTCTTTGGCCAACGAAGTATATAAGTTTGTCTATTTCACAGAAATGAAGCCTCACCAGGTAATGAAATCCCGAATCAACTGGTAATTCCCACGTCAAATTAGATATCTTGTTCTTGTTGCTATCTAAGGCCATTGTCCTTGCAGACCAATATGCATCATCTGGTGCTATGTAATTTGCTATTTTAGAGTAGTTGGGTATGAAAGATGCATTATGAATGGTTAAGCCTGAATTTTTGAAGTACTTTATATCCGGGGACCATTTTCTAAATAAGCCAGTGTCTTCCGCTGGTGAGATCAAGTTCCCACCCACGTTTAATCGATAAACCATCTCGAGTGCCATGTTGTTGCTTATGTAGAACGTAGGACTTTGGCCTACATAAAGTGGGTTTATGGGTGCACCTTTTGGACTGTAATACAGGTTTTCAGGCATGGACACAATCTCAATTCCATTAATGAAAGCATAGAAATTAATCAAAGTAGTTGAAAAAGGGATGAAGGTTAGATTCATTTTTTGATTTGCTGCAACGTTGATGCAGAACTCTTTTACAATCAGGTTTTGCAAAGAATCAGCAAGAATAACGGCAGTAGTGAAGTTTCTAAGTAAGGTGAACGAACCTGCTTTGACAGTGAAAAAGGCCTTAGACCCCTCAAAACCATAGTAATAAACCGGGTTAAAGTGCAACCGAACGAATTTCGGGCCAGCGGGGAGTGGAAATACGTAGGTGAATTGAGAATAAGATATACTTGCAGTCTTGTAGGGAGCTTTTGTTATGGTGCTTTCTTTTGGAGCGTGAGAGGTATTAGATTTGAGATTATGTTCGTCTTTGGGAAAGAACTTGGACTGAAAGTCTCCACTCAAGTCTCGCCCATCCATATCCTTCGAAATGTTTGAAGTGGCAACGCCACAATCGAGGGTAATATCATCAATGGGGACATTACGAGGAGCTGTGAAAGAAGCTAGTGTGATATGATAAAAAAGGAAGACTAAGCAGAAGATGGAAAGGATAGGTGTGAGTGTGAGCATCGAGAGGTTCCTCACGGGAGCAAGAAATAAATTGAGGTGAAAAAAGATATGAGAGGAGGAAAATCTCCTTTTATTCCTACTTTATAAAGGAAAATTAACTCATTATTGAGCTAGGGCAATGATCAATCTAACTACCCCCATTTTCTTTTCTTTTTCTTTCAGTAAGCGGCACTTGAGAAGATGATCTTCGTGGGAGACATCTTTCTTGTTTTAGGGATTTCACTGAATAAGGATCTTTTATTAGTTGAATGCAGGCATTATTATCAATACTTTAGAGAGAATATAAAAATTTTAAAAGAGAGGCCCACCAATTATTAAGATTGTTCTTCCTCGTTCAGTTGCTTTGGTTGAGCGTTGGTTGCCGTCCGAGCATATATTGGTGTTTGCCCATGAAATTGGTCTTTTGGGCATCTTGTACAAGATGGCCAACAAGGAAATTTCTCCCATACACGCAGGGGCGTAGCCAGGAATAATTACTAGAGGGGCCGGGTTGTAGTAGAGATATACTAAAATATAATTCAACCAATTTTCATGTGATTCAAATCACGAAAATTGAAAACATACAACAATAATTTTTGGCAATTTGTATGGATCCTCTATGTTTTAAGGTTGATATGGACCTTTTATGAGATAAGCAAGTCGAATTTCATCTTGTTCGTTGATAGGGAATTCGTATATTTATTTACGTGATTTTGGATCATGGTCTATCCATTTAGATTGAATTCTTGAACATTTGGAGGGACGCTTATCATACATTGAAGTATCAATATTTATTTCTACAGATTACCTAATTTTTGAATGACATACAACTTTTTCTTAAAAAATGCATTAATTTTTTGTCATTTGCTCATTATTTGACACCTAATTTAAATCCCCCCCCCCCCCCCCAAAAAATCAATTCAAAAAATGATAAACTAACTTGGAAGATAGTATAATAAACTATCATATAAAATTCATTCTTACATAGTCTCATGGCCTTCACCCCACCCGGACCCACTCAAGAGACAAACAACACAAAAGCCAAAAATGCTGAGTTATAAAGGTCTGTGGGTCAAGAATAAAGAATCCAATAACAATAAACACAAAAAGATAAATTCAAATAAATATAAATAACTTTACTGGCATAAGATATCACATACACATACTTGATATTTCTATTATGCTATTTAGTATTTAGTTCAGTTCTAGAGAAAAAAGAGAGAGAACTGAGATGAGAATGACTGAATGAGATACCTTGAGGAATTGAGATGAGGGCTTTAGGATTTGAGATTGAGCAATGAAGGCTAGGTGAGGTCAGCTGCTAGTGGAGCTACAGCGTCATGGTGGGTCGGAGAGGTGTGACCGCATGACGTGAGGACTGGGAATTTAGGCAGCATGAACTGAGGCCATCAAGCAGAGCGCAGAGGTGTGACTGCGTGAAGACTAGGAATTTAGGCAGAAGCGTGAGGTGATGACTGATGAAGAGTTTGTTTTGTTTGATTAGGATTAGGGATTTTAAATTTGGGGTTGGGCTGGGCTAGAAGTGCCTTTAGTTTAGAGGAGAAGAATTTTGTATAATTAAAGATTTTGGGCTGGCCGGTTGGGCTGAATGTTGAAAAACATTTTTGTTTTATTTGAAGTTGTATTGGACTTGTTTTTGAAAATAATTTTGGGGGGCCGGATTTAATTCTTGGAGGGGCCCATGTCTTTTTTTTTTTTTATATACTCTAAGGGAAAAATTAAAAATTTTGGCCCCCCCAAGGAGCTAAGTAGCTCTGCCCCCGCATACACACCACTACATGTAGCTGATGCGATGGTAAATTTCTCCCATACACGTCAACAAGGAAATTTTATAGCTCACAATCTAGTTAGGTTAATATTTTATTAATAACCATGTTAATTAATATTTTATTGGTGTAGATGGAGAATCATACTTTTAATCCACTATAACCAGTTTTTCTTAACAATTTTATTAGCCTTCTTCTTTAAAAAAAAAAAAAAAAAATGCTAAAAGTAGTTTAAAACGTTAAAATTATAAACTTTTTATATAAAAACTACTAGAATTATATGGTTAAATAATTATATATATATATATATTTTTTTTTTGGAAGAATAGATTTTAACATATTAAAGTATTAAGTTTTACCATTTAAAATCTCATCTACTCTATCTCCCATTTAAAATCTCAAGTTTAAGTTTCTAAAAGAATTAATAATTTAATAAAAACATTTCATATATAACAATTTAACATCTATTTGAGGTGGTAATTTGTTATTAATTTGCCTTGAGCCTATTGTTGATAGCAATTTATTGTTTACCGTATATTGAGAATTTGTCACCTTAGCAGTAATGCAAAAAGTTATGAGAGAGTTTGCCTATGTGGACTTACTGTTTTTTTAACCATCATGCTAAAGAACTACCTAGACTCGATACCTCCAACTTGTTATTGACTCAATCAACAGCCTATAATGACTTATCTGGTTTGTGAAATTTCTTATTTAAATATTATATATTATATAATAAAAGTTGGGTCTTAGATGATTTCACGCTAAGTAAATATTCTAATTAATTGCCATGTTCTTCTACTATATATTATTATAGTCCTATAACTAAAAGACTTCTAAAAAGAAAAATAGTACTCAATGAAAATCTTATTAAAGTACTATTTTTTAGTAAATAATTTTGTTAATAAAAAATCATATATCATTTAAAAAAAATTTAAAATAAATTATCACAATTTATTAAATTATCAATGACGGGGTCATTAATATCACCGAATTTCATGCACTTTCGTCGTTGTCAACCCGTTGACTCCTACTTTCTGGATTTCTTTCTATTTGACTTGTAGCACTTACTATGATTTAGGAATTAGTTGTCTATTTTACATCACATAAATATTAATAGACCAAAATGTAATATTTTTTACTATGAATTTCAATTAGCTCAGTTAATAAAGTCTTTTGTTGTCCAACAAAATATAATCTATATGACAAAAATAAAACACAACAATATTGGCTAAGAAAACAAAGATTAATAAGAAGAACAAGAAAATAAAGAAGAAGAAGAAGAGGACTAGAGAGGAGGAAGAGCGAGAGGTTACTAGCTAGGGTACGAAATTCATTACTTAATAGTTAATACCATCGTTTTAGTTGGATGATGACCACGAATCACGAATGGTCAATACCAGCAAAGTTGCTGTCTACTCATGAGAAGTGGGGCAGGGGAGACTTGAAAGTCTTGAGGAAGAAACTACAAAATGATTGGAAACTTGATAATGCACTCGAAAATCGAAATGTCTAATGATTGAAACGAAATGGAAGATTTTTGGTGTGAGGGATATTTTATTATGCAACAATAATTCTTGTCGCAACAATTTTTTATAATTTTTTTCGTAATTATGAGATGGTATATTATGATTTTTTTAATCAAAGATATATTATGTTTGATTCATAATAATGAAAAATAAATAAATAAATAAATAAATAAATAAATAAATAAATAAAACACATAATCACCTAGCAAGCATATTTTATCTTCCATGTAGGAATGACAACATGATAGGTACAAGGTTGGTTTTTTATTTTTCACTTCCACCAATTTTCCCCACATCCGTTCCTCCCCTTTCCCCCAACCCCGCTTTAGGACTTTTTTTTTTTTTTTTTTTCTCCACCATCCTAGGTGGCACTCAAGGGTACTCGTCCCACTCAATTGTTTTATTAATTTATTAATATTTGATTTAAAATATATAATACATTAAATTAAAACTCAAATTTTATTTAAAAAATGTCTAACATTACAAATCTTTCTAAAAGCATAGCAATATAGCAATTCAACTATTGAAGTATTAAAAATCATAAAAACAATTAAAATAATAATAATACAACAATAATTTGAAATTTATAAACAATTTAAATATTTATCATAAAAATATCAAATCAATAATACAACACCAAAAGACATCCTATATTAAAATTTGAAAGTTAAAAGAACATATATTTGTAGTAAAAAAAAAAAAAAACCAATAAAAAATATAATTTTAAATATAAACAGGGTAGATCCCTGATAGGCAATCCCACCCCAAAGCCACTTTGGGGGGAAGGATTATTTAACCCCAATCCCCCCTTAGCCCATTTGTCAAAAGATCTCATAAAAAACACACACAAAAAGCCCTATAAAAAATATTTTAAAAAATAATTCTTAATTTTTAAATATAAACTAGGTTCCAATACGCCTTCATCACAAACCCAAACCCATTTGGGGGGAAGGATTTAATCCCATTTCCAACCTTATTTGCCATAAGGGACCCATAAAATCTACCCCATTCAAGGTGGGGATTGGGGAGAGACATGTATTTAAAATGCTATCCCCACTTGTAGATAGAATTAAAAAGACTTTTTATGGATGCAATAAAATTTCAACATATGACGTCCATTTTATAATGATTACTCTTTATTTTAGGTTTAGACACCAGTCGTTTTATGGTGTGCTAGGTTCGAATCCCTAGATCTCTTATTTGACGACAAAAAATTTTACCAGTTCATCTAACTGAAGCTTGCTAATAAACTATTAGGCCAACATGTGAAATTAATCACACTTGAGTTCATACATGTCATGCCCCAAACCCAAAAAGGTCCAAAGCATGAGAAATATATCCTAAAGATACCTGTAGATTTTTCATTTCTGACAATTCAATCCAAACAATTCATACCAACTACCAATATCAAGAATTTTCATAATAATTTTATTAAAAATACTTCCAAAGTAAGTCAATGCTCTATGCAATAATTATAAGGACCACTGGTTACAAAAGAATGGATGTTTGAATAAATATAATTACACATCAATAACTTGTCTCGTCAATGGAAATAAAAGTTATAACCACTATTAGATACAAAAGGATGAGTCAAGCCTACTCTAGGATGTACATCATCTAAAGATCACCATCACAAAAATCCAACCTCCATCGGTAGTTAGTCTAAGTACTGCTAGCCACAATAACCTGTCTCAAAATAATCGTTGCCTACTCTGAAAAAGTTTGTGAAAGAAAGGGATGAGACAGAGCCCAATAAGTAGCCTACTCCAGATTACACTTTGCACCCTAAACTTTGGATTTCCATCCAAGTTAACAGCAAACTTAACGTTGGGGTGCAAAGTATAACAAGAATCATAGTTTAGGGTGCAAAACTTGCATTCAAAAAGTTTATAGTACAAAGTCTAATCTAGGGTATAGTTTAAGGTGTTAATGTGTAATTTCCCCTATCATAATTAATGGGGTGGGGGGAAATGCAAGTTTCATGATGATAAATAGTTTACAAAGTGTGTTATAGTTTGGGAATTTCTAATTGAATATTGCAAGATCATTTTCAATAATAACATGATAAAATGATAAAATAACGCCACCCAAAGTTTCAAAAAAAAAAAATGATCACCATGAAACCACATAATATATATAGTGTGAGCATAACAACATTGTTCCAAAAACCTAAAAAGCCAACCCAAGCCACATGACAAGCCAAAACAAAGACGAAAATGTCACAAAGACATTATACTGCCATAGAGACAAGTCAGAACTCACAAACCACTAGCATGATATCTACCTCTTTTGGCATATGGTCTATTGGCCCCATGGGTAGCAGCCTCATCCACACCCTCAAAGATTTACCTCTCCCCCCCATGGCCAGCAGGGGAGAACTCGCCATATAGTACCTCTTTTACATGTGGTCTATTGGCCCTGCCTAGTCTCATCCACACCCTCAAGGATTTACCTCTCCCTCCCATGGGCAGCAAGGGAGAACGCACTATACAGTAGCCCTTTTGCATGTGGTCTTTTGGCCATATGGGCAGCAACCTCACCCACACATTTAAAGATTTACCTACGTCATGCAAAGTGAGAGGCTTTAACCTGACTTGTTATCATAAAGATGGGGTAATCACATGTCACACAGATGTTGTCACAAAGACAAGGTAATCACCAATATCGTGGTACAATATAAAATCACATAAAAAGCTTACAAATTAAATGTATTCAAAATACTCAGTTTACTTTCCAAGTAGTTTCATAAAATTGTCCAATAACCAAGATATCCATTAAATTCTCAAGGTCCTTAAAATCATTCCTTGCAACAAGGTTTTCTATCAATTTCCCAAATAATAAAAGTTAAGACAAAACATCTTTAGTATTTCAAAATAAAACGACAAATTATGAAATCCATTATCAAAGGAGTTCAAAGATGCTTTTCTTTTCCATGCCAAATATTCATGCTGTAAAGTTATTATTTACAACTATATGTTTTTGTTGTCTTATATTCCCTGCCAAATTTGATTGTAATTATATTCAATCTGTTGTACCCTGTATTTGTTGTAGGATTTCATTGTAAGGGTTATGTGTTAGAGAGAGAGAGTGTGAAGACTCAAGCATTTGAAGATAGAAGAATTCTCGCGGGTATCTCACGACTTAGCTTCCCACGAAGTAATACATGTGCCCTACATATGCTGGAATGTGAAGAGTCAGGCCAGATAGAGACAGCTGTGTCTCGCAAGTATCTCGCGGGAAGGAGAATCTTGCGGGTAAGGCCTTCCCGCGAGACACCTGCGAGGCATTTTGTTCTGCCAGCCTGTCAAGTCTGAATCACACTTTCTGTACCCACACTATTTATACCCACATTACCTACAATTGAGATAAGAGCCTCTGAGAGAAAAACCCTAGCCAAACACCTTGAGAGTTAGAGATTGTTATACCCACAATCCTCTACATATTTGTTTTGGGAATTTCCTCATTTCCTACCTCTTCATTTCCATACCATTGAGAGGTTAACAGTCCAAACACTTACCATACCCTTTCAGAGTGTGAAGTGACGTTTTGGTGCTATTGGGAAGCATTGGAAGAAGCCGATGATGGCAGATGCAACATGGAGCTTGTTATGGGATCTAGAGAACTAAGACAAGACACGGTTCCGAGAAGTATTGTTGGAGTAGGAGCTTGGAGAGTTTAGGTACATCGGGTAGATTAGGCTTGGAGGGTCCCTTGCTAACCCATGTATCCCAACTGATTGTCTAGTGGATTGATTTCCGCTTGGAGGGCGGCGGAGAGGTTTTTCGCCGAGTTCTTCGGTTTCCTCTTCGATAACACGTCTCGGTGTTATCTGTATTTGCATCTCTCTTCCCTACTCTTGTTCATTTCATTTTTACTGCTGTATTGCTTTAAATATGGATTAGAGTAGTTGTCTTGCTTATACGCTTGTGTTTACACTATTCCGCACTTAGTATTAAGTTAGTGTCAAATCAACCAAGCCGTAACTTTAATTTGGGGGTCTAAATTGTTCGTGTGTTTTCGACACATTTTCGATCTTTCAATTGGTATCAGAGTGGGTACACTTGCTGTGATTTAAATACCTAAGTGTGATCCTTGACCCTTGACCCTTTTTGAGATGGATAGGTCTCAATCCCTAAATGTTCCACCATTTTTTGATGGTAACAATTACGCTTTCTGGAAAGTCAGAATAAGGACATTTTTATGCTCTATTGATGATACCGTTTGGGATGCGGTTGAAGTAAGTTGGACTAGGCCGGAGGCTGCAAAATCCACCTGGGATAAGGCAGCTCTTGCGGCGGCTAATGCTAACAGTAAAGCTTTAAATGCTATTTTCTGTGGTGTGTCTCCAGATGAAATCCACAGGATATCTCACATGATAGTTGCAAAGGAAGCTTGGGAGATTTTGGAGACTACCTATGAAGGTACAAAGAAAGTTAAGGACACAAAGCTTCAGATGCTTACCACCAAGTTCGAAGAGCTTAAGATGGGAGATGATGAGTCCTTTGATTCGTTTTATGGGAAGCTCAATGAAATTGTGATTGTGAAGCTCAATCTTGGTGAGAAGATTGAAGATACTAAGGTGGTGAGAAAAATTTTGAGGTCCTTACCGGAGAGCTTTCGAGCAAAAGTCACAGCTATAGAGGAAAGCAAAGATTGGATGAAATTAAGATCCAAGAGCTCATTGGGTCTCTTCAAACGTATGAGTTTGGACTGCCTTCCCATAAGACGAGTAAATCGCTTGCTCTCAAAACCATCACCAAAAGAATGGATGATTCCTTCGAAGAAGATGGAGTGGAGAAGGAAGTAGCATTTCTTGAGAAGGAAGTAGCATTTCTTGTGAAGAACTTCCGTAAATTTCTGAAGATGAAGAACAGTGGGAAACCATTCAACAGAGAGAAGTTTTCATCTTCAAGAGGTGATAGGAAAGAGTTTAAGAGGAAAGAGGGAAAGGATTCTCAATCTTCTTTAGACATTGTGTGTTATGAATGCAATGGCCATGGACATCTCAAGAAGGAGTGTCCAAATTATTTAAGAGGAAAGGGTAAGGCGTATGCCACAACGCTGAGTGATTCAGACTCTTCAAATTCTGATTCTGAAGAGAGCTGTGACGGAGAAGGAAACTACTCCGCATTTATGACCATTGCTGATGTGGATTCCTCAGATGATTTGGGTGCACTTGTGAAGGAGCTTGGTGAGCACTCTGATTTGGAATCAATTGGAATAGTTGAGGAATCTGAAGATGAGGTAGAAGGAGAAGAAGTGAGTCTGCAAGAGACTTATAATTCCTTCCTTGAGAAGACAGGTGGATATGCAAAGGTGGCTAACGCAGCCATTAAAAAGATGAAGAGGGCTGAGGAGGATTACAAAAGCCTTCTGGTGCGATATAAAGAGGGGAAGTGTGAGATTGAAACACTAAATGGTGAGCTATTAGAAGCTTACACAAAAGTGAGATTTCTTGAGCAAGAGATAGTGCAAGCACAAGCCAAGATAGAAAGGGTCTCTTCCAAGAAGTTAGATGATGTTATTTCATCTCAAAAACATGCCTCAGACAAGTCCGAACTGGGATATACCGAAGGGAGCAGCTCATCAGCCAATGTCACCAAAGAAGTGAAGTTTGTAAAGGCCAAAGATACGGTTGTAGAAGAGTCGACACCTGAGAAAGTTAAGGCTGAAAAGAAGAAGAATGTGGCTGATCAACAGGTGTTTAATAAGTCCCGTAATCAATCAGAAGCCAAATTTGGATCTAGAGGAAGATCACTTCTAAGATCACAACAGGGTCCTAGAACGAATCATGTGTGTCACTTTTGTGGATTACAAGGACATACAAGACCCAACTGTCATAAGCTGAGAGCATTGAACAATGCAAGCGCTCCTCGGTCACGAGGAAGGAGAAATGACGAGAGGTCTTGGGGTGGTGAGCAAACAAGAAGTCAAAACCGTGATCCCGGAATGATGGACGTGATGAAGATGATCGGTGCCTTCACCAATTGTTTGGAAAGTTTCACACGAAGGTTTGAAAGTCCCAACTCTCGTACCCAATCCGTCAAGGATATCACCCCAAATGCACGTGATGTGTGGGTGAAGAGGGGTACTCATGCATAAGCATTATAACATGTCCATGCACTAATTCTTCCTATATATAGGGACATTTACTGTTGCATCTTTTCATGCATTGCCTTCTTTTTATAGCATGTTTATTTTACTTGTTTGGCTTGTGCCTGTTTTTTTGTTTTTTTGATCTTACTGTATTTTGATTTGTGTTTGAGTGTGTTCAAAAAAAAAAAAAAAAAAAACCCATAAAAATTGAAAAATCTTCAAAAAGTTTGATTGCTCGTTTTGTGCATATCTCATGTGAGTTTGGCCTAGTACCTTCGTACTTATGGCTTAGTGCATTTACGAACTTAGCTTGTTATGTATGCACTCTTGTCTATATGGAAGAAATCTTGAAAACTATGTGTGACTGTTGTAAATAGATCTTTAAGTTTGTCATGAATGATTGGTCAATAGTCTTGTTAGTCTTGATACTTGTATAGACTTGTGTCTATATCTCTTCCCACTTTATTTTTATGTTTTTGCAAAAAGAGCTCACCAAATGTAAATCTCCAAATGAAAAGAGATATTGAGTTGTAAAAGCCTGTCGCACACACTAATATTCGACTAGGAAAAAGGGAAAGCGACACTTTTAATGTGAATTGTATGGTGCTCAAAAAGCCAAAGGCTAATCATCAATATTGAAATATCAAAAATTTCAAGTATCGATCTCAAAAAGAGATGTTTTTTCCAAAAAAAAATAGATCAATTGTTATGCTTTATGTAGAAGCCAAATGAAAAGCTTCTAAGCTATCAATTTGTGGGAGGTCATATATACTCATCTCTATAATTGAGATAGTCTACTTGATTTCATATCAGTTGTGTATGACTCGATTGAATTGATCATTGAAGTTTCACTCTGGTCTAAGGACTATTTCACACTTAATACTCACCCACAACACACAAGACTTTGATTCAATGAATGCTTATCTCATTTGTGTGATTGTACACGTTCAAATGTGATGTGTATGCTCAAATACTTGATGATCAAACCCAAAAAGATTTTTGAGTGTTTTATATGTTTTTGAAAGTGATTTTATACTTTCGTGTCTTTTGTTTTTTGTTCAAAATGCATTTTTGTGTTTTTCTTCAAAAAACTAGTTCAGAGGTGTTCTCGCGAGAAGCTCGCGACTTAGAGCTTCCCGCGAAATGAGCTTGAGGGAAATATTTTTTATTATTGTGTCACTTAGAAACTCTCGCGACTATTTCGCGATTGTCTCGCGACCAAAAGCTTCTCGCGAAATGCTGTTTGGTAAAAACTAGATTTTTCCAAATTCAGACAGAAGGTATAGCGACTATCTCGCGACTGTATCGCGACCTAAACCTTCTCGCGAAATTTCATGTGCTTCAGTGGCCATTCTCACGACTGTCTCGCTACTATCTCGCTACTCTCTAACCCGCGAAAAACACGTGTTTTCAGTTTATATGTAGCAGATATGACAGTTTTTCAAAACTTTCTAATTTCCCTCACTCAACCTCTTTCGAACCTCTTTCAACCCAAATCACTATTTCATCCAAACCCCATCATTTTCAAGCAAAATTTCTGCACAATCCTTTCAAGGTATGTACATTTTACACTTTTTTCATATTTTATTTTCAGATTATGCAGTTTTTATGCTTAGGGTTTGAAAATTGGGGATTTTCAAAAAATTGGGTTGGGTTTCCTTTTTAAAGTGAAAAATTTTCAATTTCTTTGTTTGGGCTGAGTCTCATTTGTCTTTTGTGCATCTGTGTTGGCCCCTTGAGGCATTTTAACATGTATTGAGGCTTGATTTCATCATGTTCATGCATTATTCATGTGCTTTTTGGGATAAAATAGATAATTAATTTTTTTTTCTAACTATCTAGTTAATAGTTAAGGTTTTGAAACTATATTTTTTTACTAGCATTTCGAGTCTAAGAGACTCGATTTAGGGTCTATAAATCGAGTATTTGGGACTCGATTTTTATGGATTGTTCATGTCTGATGTGGCATTTTTTCCACGTGGAGTCTACATGGAAATCGATTCTCTAAGACTCGATTTACAAAGCAAAAGAAAAAAAAATTAAGTCTCAAGTCTCTCAGCCATTCCCAGAAATACAAAAAAAAAAAAAATCCAAGAACAGCACAATTAGATCAGCCAATACAAAACATCCAACCAAATCTACCCAACAACCACCTAAAATCCAGATTAAAAAAAAAAAAAAACCCAAAAACCCATCAGATCAGAGAGAGAAAGACCCAGATCTGCCTGGGTCTGGGCACCGTGGCCTGGGCGAGCACGGCCTAGTCACGCGCGGCCTGGGACAGCGCAGCCTGGGCGAGCGCGGCCTGGGGGCGGCTGGGCAGCGCTGATCTCCATGTCTTCTTCTTCTTCTTCTTCTTCTTCTTCTTCTCTCCCTCTCTCTCTCTCTCTCTCTCTCTCTCTCTCTCTCTTTCTTTCTTTCTTTTTCTCTTTCTTTCCGTATTTCTATATTTTGGGTTTTGGGTCTATATTTTGTAATTATTTTTGTTATAAATCGAGTCTTAGAGACTCGATTTCCAGGTAGACGCCACGTGGAAAAAATGCCACATTAGACGTGAACAACCCATGAAAATCGAGTCCCAAAAACTCGATTTATATACCCTAAATCCAGTCTCATAGACTCGAAATGCTAGTAAAAAATATAGTTTTAAAACCTTAACTACTAACTAGATAGTTAGAAAAAAAAAAAATTAATTACCAATTTTATCCTGCTTTTTGCTTTGTTGCATGTTAGGTGTTTGACAAAATGTCTAAGTGACATTTGTGTGTTGAATTGGACTAAACTTAGTTCCAATCATTTCTCTAGGCCTTACGTGTCATGCCTTTCATGTTTTAGTCAATGGCTATGTGTTTTACACACTTTGCCCATTTTGTGCCTCAATGCCATGCCATGCACATACTAGACACAAACCTAGGCACCCTCATGCTTCAACACACGCACACACATGCATCAGCATATGCACACAGCCTCACACACACGCACAATCTCTTATTTTCATGCATTGTGTCTATTTTTCCTTGTTTTATATGCTTTAGCATGTTGTTTTGAGTTGGTTATGCTATGTTTTTGGCTAATTTTGCCTCTGTTATGGGACTAACTTGAATCTAATCAAGTTTTGTGTTCTGGTTTGTGTCTGTGTACTTGCTTTTTGTCTGCTTTGTGAATCTGTGCAGATGTCTCCTTTCAAACACTCCGCAGTGAAAGGAAGCAGCAGCAAAGGAAAAGAGCCAATTATTGATGTTGATGAACCATCACCAAGGTCAAAAAGGCCTCGTTTTTCAACTGAAGTCTATGACCCTGATTTGTTCAGATCTTATGCTGCTTTTCAGAACTATAAGAACTATTTTCAAGGCGCCCCTTTGCTAGCTGAAAGGGCCGTTGATCAGCCATCACTCCGTGACACAAATATACCTATTTGGTTTGCCACGAAAGATTGGAATTTTCTACTTTCAACTCTCGAGGATGCATACGAGAACATGGTTAAGGAATTCTTTGCCAATGCCATTGTTGTCAGAGAAGAGATAAAATGTTGGGTTCGAGGAAAGAGTTTCTCTATCACACCACTGTACTTGGCGGAAATTCTACACATTAATCGGCTAATACTCCCCATACCACCGGTATATGATGAGCTGAACCTAGATACAGAATTTCTCAAATAGGATTTGGGAGCTAATTTGGAATTCTCCTCCAATATGAAGTCAATCAATGTGGCATCCCTTTCTCCCAAATTAAGACTTCTCTCAATGATCATGTGTAGCAATCTCTATCCCTTGTCCAGCACTGGATATATGAATCTTGGTCGGGCATTATTCTTGAATGATCTGATCACTGACATAGAGATTGATGTGTGCCCTCACATTTTTCACATCTTGGCAAAAATAGTTGAACGGATTGCTTCAAGGAATTGCATTCCTTTTTGTCACCTTATTTCAAGGATTTTGAAGCTTAAAGGTGTCCGTCCTTTGGAAGATGAGCGCCCATACGCAAGGCCAAGTCCAATTAACATTCGTACTCTCCATGCAAGTATGAGCCACACTAATAAGACCACCAAGCAAGAAAGTCATACACCGTCGGGAACCTCGGACTCTACACCCCATACCTATGATGAACAGTTCGACAATATCTCCACTGCTCTTCAAGAGATTAGTACCAAGATGTCTGGGCTCGCATCTATCCTGTACTCCCACCACAGTCATTTTGATTCACAGTTCACATCACTCCAAACTCAATTGGATGAAATACAATGGAAGCCAGAAGAAAATGACTAGCTATTCCATGACAAAAAGGGGGAGATTATGTCATTGATAGGGGAAGTATGGGGGAGTATGGTGATAGGGGGAGAAGCTGCTATTTATTGTTTTGATGTTTACTGTCTCTACTGCTATTGCTACTGCTTTTGTTTAAAGCTTTAATACTCTGTTTTAATCTCAGTTTTATTTCTGTTGAATTTGTGATTCTCTCAATGCTTTTGTAGCATTTCTTGTGTACTTTTAAGATATTGTTATTATGTCTTAAGTACCTTACTCTTGTGCCTAAGTAGGATTGTTCCTAGATGCATATATGTTTTTATGCATTGGTTAAGTGTTGGACATGCAAATGATAGTTTGCAATTAAGCTTATTAGCTTGCATGTTCGGATGTTCATTCCAAGTGTGAATGAGCATTGTGATTATTATTGTATAAGTGATTGCATGTTTGGTCAAGCCATGGTCTAGTACTTTATTCCATTTTGCTTGATCACATTGTGCTTGTTCCTTTTTTTCATTACAAGTTTTCTGCATAACCATGAACTTATTGTGTTGTTGTGTTTCAGGAGATACTTGTCATTATGGTTTAAGAGCTTCACAATTTCTAGATTAGGTGTGAGTGAGTTTGCCAATGTTCCCAAACTCACGTTTAAGTCTAGAGTCTGTTTTAGGGGTTTTGTCAGGAAATAGCCAAAATGGGAGATTGTAAAGTTATTATTTATAACTATATGTTTTTGTTGGCTTATATTCCGTGCCAAATTTTACTGTAATTATATTCAATCTGTTGTACCCTGTATTTGTTGTGGGATTTCATTGTAAGGGTTGTGTGTTAGAGAGAGAGTGTATGAAGACTCAAGCATTTGAAGATTGAAGAATTATCGCGGGTATCTCGCGCCTTAGCTTCCCGCGAAGTGATACATGTGCCCTATACATGCTAGAATGCGAAGAGTCAAGCCAGGTGGAGATAGCTGTGTCTTGCGAGTATCTCCCGTGTAAGGCCTTCCCACGAGACACCCGCGAGACATTCTGTTCTGTCAGCCTATCAAGTCTGAATCACACTTTCTGTACCCACACTATTTATACCCACATTACCCACAATTAAGATGAGAGCCTCTAAGAGAAAAACCCTAGCCAAATACCTTGAGAGTTAGAGATTGTTATACCCACAATCCTCTACATATTTGTTTTGGGAATTTCCTCATCTCCTACCTCCCAATTTCCATACCATTGAGAGGTTGACAGCCCAAACACTTACCATACTCTTTTAGAGTGTGAAGTGACGTTTTGGTGCTACTGGGAAGCATTGGAAGAAGCCGATGATGGCAGATGCAACATGGAGTTTGTTGCGGGATCCGGAGAACTAAGACAAGACACAGTTCCGAGAAGCCTCGTTGGAGTAGGAGCTTGGAGGGCTTAGGTACATCAGATAGATTAGGCTTGGAGGGTCTCTTGCTAACCCATGTATCCCAACTGATTGTCTAGTGGATCGATTTCCACTTGGAGGGCGGCAGAGAGGTTTTTCAACGAGTTTTTCAGTTTCCTCTTCGATAACACGTCTCGGTGTTATCTGTGTTTGCATCTCTCTTCCCTACTCTTGTTCATTTCATTTTTACTGCTGTATTGCTTTAAATATGAATTAGAGTAGTTGTCTTGCTTATACGCTTGTGTTTACACTATTCCGCACTTAGTATTAAGTTAATGTAAAATCAACTAAGCCGTAAATTTAATTTGGGGGTCTAAATTGTTCGTGTGTTTTCGACACATTTCCGAGCTTTCACATGCATTTCCCCATATGCAATATTATACATGATGCACTTTTCATATATAATCATATATAATAGGGTCACAACACAACACTTTTTAGAAAAAAATAATTTCACAAATAATTTTCCAAAATGTGTTTAACCCAAAAACAACATTTCATGTCATGTGATTATTTTCCAAAAATCTCATTAAAAAGCTACTTACCTTAACCCACAAAAGCCTAATTCTCCAAGCTCCAAAGGAGATTGCTAGAACCTAAACAATACCAAGCAAACCTATCACGATAAGTATAAAGCTTGACATTGCATCTAACTACAAATTAGAGATCACTAAATAAGATATTAATTAGGCAAACCTAAGTATTGAACCTCACGAGTAATGTATTACACTTCCAAAGTTTCTCAACAATTTTATTTACAAGTCATAGACTCTAATTTATAAAATCAACCAATTCAAGATCATCTCCCTAATACTAAATTCTTAACAATTTATTAGTAGCTTCCATAAGATTTACACATCATCATCAAGAGAGACCCATGAAACAAAATCACAATATCTACCAAGACAAGAATTTTAAATCTTCAACTAGCTCCAAATAAGCTCAATAGTAATGGAAAATTAGATTTACCGACTATCACATGATAGAACCCAAACCCCTAAATTTCCACCATAACTAAACCTTAGATAGCCACCATTTGTAAAACCATAAACTCATTTATCAAATAAGTCCACCAAATCAAAACCTATATACATCATAAACACAAGATTATCACTCCAAAAGCTTAGATAAAGAGAATATCTAGCAAAAGTATAAAAAACCCATCAAAAAAATTAGGAGTTTTTACCTTAAATAAAAGAAAAAGATGCCTTAGAGATTCCTAAGGAGTTTTCCTGTAAATCTCGCTAGAAAAGATGGTGGAGGTGGTGGTAAGAAGTGAGGATCGGTAGGAGAGTGTGAGGGAGAAAAAGAGAAGTGTGTTGTGTTTGTGTGAAATGGAAGTTGACCGGCCAAAGAGGGAGATAAGGGAGTGTAATGTGTGGTGGTAGTGAATGGGGTAGGTGGGGCACGTGGGGTCTAAAAAATTTGATCCTATTTTTTTTTAAAGCTTGGGGCGTTACAATGCATTACAACATCTGAAAACATGGAAGTCCTTTTGAATATACATCACTACCAATTTTTTTAAGATCTTCTTGCCTCTCTTCGTATGTGTGTTAAAATACTTAGTATTCTTAATTTTATATATATATATATATATATAAACCTCTGAAAACACAAAATTACAATTATGAGCTAAAAATTGGGTTGTTATTAATGTTATGTGTAGTGAGTCATATGGGCATTTTGTAGTTGTCAAGTCTCATAAAAATAGGTCAAAAAGATAGAAGAAACTGTTCTATGTGTGATTGTGCTGCTCCAAATGACAAATAGCGGTTTTTTTGGGTTACCCCAGGTTTTCTTATGCATCTAGCAACCCCATGTTGTGAACTTCCTACATAAACTAGTAGAAACACTTAAAATTTTAATTAATTAACATTGGTTATTATTATTTTTTGTTAAATAATTAAATTGGTAATTATTTGTTTTTTTTTTTTTTTAGAGAGAGTTTCAACCTATGGCGTCCGTTTTTGATGATAGCTCTTATCATCAGACCTAGACACTAATAATTATTTGGTGTAGGCGGGGATTGAACCCCAGATCTCTGATTCAACCATCAAAGACTTTACCAGTTGAAATAACTGGAACTCACATGGAAATTACTTGTTAGTTGTAATGCACGAACTCATAAAGCAAGTTTGATTTATTGTAATATGTTTTACTTGGTAATTGTAACATTATAGATGAATTTTTTAAGAGAACACTCATAATTACTAAGATACTTAAAGTGATTGTGTTAAACTTAGTTTAATATATATATATATATATATATATATATATTTTAGTAGTCTAGCAACTTTGAATTAACCAATGGATTTTTTTATTAAAAAATAAAAAATTTTAAAAACCATATAAAGCCTTAATTAAAAAAAAAAAAAAAAGAAAGAAAGGTTTCCATCAACAAAATAAAAAATTAAATAGATTTGACCGTAAAAAAATTTAAATAAGTTTCAAATTCTTTGAATTTTTTTCCTTTAAAAAAATAGATGGATTCATCCCTTATAAAAAATTGATTCTTTACTTATAAAAAATAATAAAATAAGATGCTAACACAAGCCCATAGGTAGTCTATTAGGCCCAACCTGGTACCCCTGCCTGCTAAAGACAAAATAAGTATTGCCCACAAGCAGGATCTTGGGTTGGGGTTTTCTCTTTCGGCCTAACTTGACTCGACCCTTTAACTAGCTAGTTAACAAACTGCTATGCCTAACCCGTTGTGCCCATGGGCCAAGTAAAAATGGGGGGCGGCCCATTAACAACCCTTATCCCACTCATCTACTTTTTCTACTATCAAATTCAAAATTTAAAATAATACAACTTCTTTCAAATAAACATAAACAATTATCACTATTAAAAAAAATCATCAATACAAATTATGAAATAAGCTTATCTTTTGGTTACATTTTTTTAGTTTACAACTTTTTTAAGAGGAGATTTTAGTTAAAAACTTAAAAGAGCAATTTAGCATTATTACACTTACCGATTTCTTTTTATGAACTTGTCAAAAAAAAAATTACACTAATTAAATTAGAATCTTTCACTATGTGATTCAAGCAATCCCATCCTATGTGATAGGCTATTTTAAATTACCACAGAATTTATGTCACGAGATTGCAAAGATGGTGAATTCATGCCAATGGGGACAAAGTGGAATAAGCTATGTATCTGAAAAAATAAGGGTGGATTGGGTTTACAAAGAACTTTAATCTTTTAACTTGACTATGTTGACTAAGTAAGGTCGAAGAGTGTTACCTTCTAAAAGAAAAGAGCCCCCTTTTTTTTTTAAAAGCGTTGGAGAGTATTAAATGTTCCAGACTTGATTTTGGAAAGAATTTGGAAGGCCAAGTATTATCGTAAATGCTCTGTTTATGCATGCTACATTGGGCCATTCTCCATCTTATACTTGGCATAGTGTTTTGGCAGGTGAGGAAGGAAGTTAATTGTTAAAGCAGAGTCTGTGTTGAAAATTTGGAAATGGAGAATCTGTTTGAGATTATCAAAAATTCAAGATCCTTGGCTCCATTGTGCTTCTTATCAGTTGTCACAAGATTATTTTGCCTGTTGAATAATTAATCTAGATATAAAGGTGGTTGCGATCTAATTGATAGGGATACACATTGATGGAATTTGGAGCTTTTATATCATGCTTTTATGACTGATTATGTTGCTAAAATATTGCAGATACTACTGTCACAGTTTGATGTTCCAGATATATATATTTTTTCACATAACAGGGGAATTTTATTAATCAAAGGAAACATACAGACACAGAAAAACGGAGTTCAAACAAACTAAACTAGAGTAGCAAGACCCTAAAGACAACACTGGACTAAACAGAAACTACTACAATAATACAAAAACAGAACAATCTTCCACTACACCCAAAACATAAACAGCAACTAAACATTACAAACGACCGGGAAAAACTTATTTGTAGATCACTTCACCGGATGATGCAAAACCCATGGAATCCCCGTAGAGGCATTGCCACAAAAAGGTGGGGCATGTGTCATATTTGGATTGCCACAAAAAATCGGGTGAGTATTTTGTTCAAAGAGCTTATCATTTGAACTTAAAAGACTAAGGCTCAATAGCAAATTAGGAAATGTTCCACAGATTCAAAGTTTCATAATTCAAGGAGGAAATTAAGTAAGGACTTTGGCAGTTATGATCAGCCATATTAAAAATTCAACTAGCAACTTTTTTTTTTTCCTTTGTCTATCGAACTTTAGGATCCATAATCTCAGACAACACTGCCCTGGGGGACATCAATCCATCTGAAACCTTACTAGCAAAACTTCCTTGGCTTACTACGGTCACTTGACTATTGCTATTAGCACTTGATAGTTTTCCACTGCTACTAAAAATCATGTCATCACTTTCATTGACATCTGAGGTAGGGATCAAAGCATGCTCATCATCATCATTCATGTCAATTTCTTCTGCCAAATCAAGCTTGACATCTTTTTCTGCACTCTCTTGCAACTCCAATGCTAACTCAAGCCCCCCAACCACATCATTCATTGATGGTCGTTTGGTTCCATTGTCAAGCAAACAATTCTCTACAATCTCTTCAAATTTCTTCAAACATTTTGGTTCAATTTCCCCCTTCAAAGATGGATCAACAACTTGATCAAGCTTTCCATTGCGATAGCACTGCAAGACCCATGCTGCTAGACCCATTGGCTCATCCTCATCCGTACGTATGATTGGTGGCTTTCCACACAACACTTCACACAACAACACACCATAGGAGTACACATCAGACTTCTCAGTAAGTTGTTGATAGCGATAATATTCCGGGTCCAAATATCCAAATGTACCCTTAACCACTGTACTAACATGGGACTTGGACATAGTAGGACCAAACTTTGACAACCCAAAATCGGACACCTTGGCCAACCATTGCTCATCTAATAAGATATTTGTACTCTTCATATCACGATGAATGATTGTATGTGTCGCACCTGTATGAAGGTAGTTCAACCCATGTGCTGCACCAATACAGATTTGGAGTCGTTGCTTCCAAGAAAGTGGCTGATACTTGGTGTTATAGAGATGATCACGAAGGGTCCCATGAGCCATGTAATCGTACACGAGTATCATCTCGTTTTCATCCTCACAATATCCAATCAAAGAAACAAGATGGCGGTGGCGGAGTTGAGACAACATCGCAATCTCTGTTTTGAACTCCTGAGCTCCTTGTTGAGAACCGGATTTTAATCGTTTGATCGCAACTGGGGTAGCCGCACTACCATTAATGTATCCTTTGTACACATCACCGAACCCTCCAGCACCAATAATGAGTACTTTGTCAAAATTGTTGGTAGCTGCTATAATCTCAGCGAGTGAGAAGTAGCGAGACAAACGACACGGTAGAGTTGACCCGCTTGCCTTTGTTGAGTTGTCGGAATCCTTGACTCTTTCAGCTAGTCGGAAAATCAAGACTACGAGAATCAGGAGTATAGTAAAGCCAGAAACTCCACCACCAGCGGCAATTATTGTTGTCCTATTATTCTTCTTCGACTCTGTTGATTGTATCAGTGGCACAGACTTTGGAGGGATCAATGGAACTGGTTCGGGGTTGGGTCCCGCAAGATTGCCACTGACGTCGCTTACTTTGAAGATTTCGATACCGTTCAAGATTGCATCATTGAAATGACTCACATAGTCATTCGGATTTGCTTGTAGGGCAATAGAGAGGTTCATTTTCTTCTGGTTTTCTTTGCCAAATATTGACACAGCGTAGTCTCTGTATATGGGAACACCTTTGCTACCTGCCCATTTCATCACATTGGCTGCAGTCTCGGCAGTTTGATTTGCTATGAAAATAAGAAACACTCGGTTGAGAGTAAAAGTAATTTCTGTTTGAAACTCGCAGAAGTGCAGCCTAACAAGGTAATAAAACCTAGAATCTACGGGAAATTCCCAAGTTAGGTTGTACTTCTTATTGATAGCTTTGTACATCCCCATAGTCCGGGCAGTTCGATAGACAGCTTCCGGTGCAGTGTACGGAGGTATTTCGGTGAACATAAGTTCAATAGTTGTGTTAATAGGTAGAACAGATGTTAAATCTTCTGTCAAGTACTCTACATCTGGACTCCAGCTCCGGAACATTCCGGAGTCTTCAGTGGGTGAGATGTAGCCCCCTCCAACATTTATTCTGTATAACATCTCGAGAGCAGTTTCGTTCCCGATGCTGTACTGCATCTGCTGGCCGATTAAAGGGAACGATTGATCATCAGACTGAGTATAATAGAGATAAGAAGGCATGGACAAGATTTCAATTCCGTTGATGAAAGCAAATGAATAGGAATTGCTTGGAGTGAAGGTTATGTTCAGCCTCTCATCTTCATTGATGTTGACACAGAACTCTTTATATATGGTATCACCAGGATCACCATCGGCGTCTGCCGTAAGTGAAGCATTAAAGCTGTTAAGAAGAGTAAAAGGTCCAGCTTTGACAGAGAAGAGGGCTTTAGAGCGATCGAAATTGCCGTAAGAAGCTGGGTAGAAGTATAGTCGAACGAATTTTTGACCGGTAGTGAGTGGGAATATGTAGGTGAAAGGGGAGAAAGACAAGCGGGCAGTGGTATACGGTAGTTGGGAAGCAGAGGGGGATTGTTTAACTGAGATTGTCGCTTGAGATACCTGGTTTTGTGATTGTTCTTGAGGGAAGAATTTAGAATTCATGTCACCAGTCCAGGTACGACCATCTAATGCAGTTGCGTTGCCGGAGGAGCCACAGCTAATCATAATACTATCGACTGGTGTGTAAAGAGATGGCGAGTTACCAGCTACGGTGTAGGTGAAGTGGTTCAGAAACAAGGCGAGGAAAAGAGGTGTGAGACATGGTCGGAGTGTGGTTGAAAGAGACATGTTGCTTTGGCTGCCCATTGTAGCAGAGGGAACAAAAGTTTCTATAGCCGTGTTTTTAGTTGGATGATGACTACGAATCACGTATAGTCACGTTTGTAGAAGACGATTCTTCTGGGAAAAACGTTGAAGGAGTCAGCTTGACTAGTAGGAAAGACTTTAACTTGCTGTAGCTGAAGGGAAGTGCCGCAGGAAGACTTGATAAGTCTTGAGAAAGACCCCAAAATTACTTTTAAAGCTTTCCGCGTGAGTAATGATGTGATAACTGATAACTGACAGTCTGGTAGGCGGAAAATTATTGTGTAGTCCTCTCTCCTGTTCCTTTCTTTATATTTACCAAAGTAGTCAATTATGTTCTGATTACAAAAGAATATTACAGAATTACCTAGAGGAATTACCACAATTTTTATTTTATTATAAATATTTATAATACAATATATTCAAATATGTGACAATTTTATCAATTTTATATTATATAAATTAAAAATTAAATAATAAATTATTTCATACCATATCAAATACAACAAAAAAGAATGATAGAAGAGAAATTAAGAAAACAATAGAAAAAGGGGGACCACTCATTTTCTTAGAAATAAAAAATAAAACTCATCTTTTATGATGATGAAAATTTTAAATCTCGCTTCGTTTGTACACACGAGCTAAAGTTACAAACACCAAAAAAAAAAAGAAAAAAAACCCTTAGAAAAATTGAGTAGACAAGGTTTGATTATTTTTTATCTAGACTTATTATTAATATTACTTTTTTTATCTGCTATTGATAATCTACCAATTTTTTTCCTATAAATTTCTCTCCGTCACATAGCAAATGAACAACATAGCAAATGAACAAGACTATATCAGTCGTTACACATGAAATTCCAATACAAGTTGAAATTGACCAAAATACACCAAAATAAATTGGAATTAAGACGATTCGTGGTTAATAGATGTCCTTAGGCCATTTGTAAATAAACTATTTTAGAAAAAATTTTATACCACTTTCATGAAAAATATAAAAATTATTAAAAAGAATTAGTTATTTTTTTTGCTTATAAATTTTTTTTAAAAATAGTTTTTAAACATTGACCTTTAGGATATTTATTAACTTTTTCATATATATATAAAGAATAAAAGAAAGAAAGGGGCAACCGTGGCAGAGAAAACAAAGATTAATAAAAAGAACAAGAAAAATAAGAGGAGTGGGGCAGGGAAGACTTGCGAAGTCTTGAGGAAGAAACCAAAATGATTGGAAAAGTGATAATGCACTCCAAATGTTTATGTTTTTGGTTTCTTTTATGGTCAATACAAAAAAAGCTACAAAGATAAGATCATAAACGAACAAAAGAATACACTGACACAAAGAAGAAATGTGGTCTTCAACAGAAAAGGCTCACTACTTAACATGTGTTCCACGCCCTCAAGGAAATTACACTGGATAATGAAGCCCTTAGAGTCAAGCAAATTGTCTTGTGGAAGATTTTTGATATGATGGATATTTTATGCAATAATAATTCTATCCAGTCACAACAATTTTTTATAAATTTTTTCATACTTATGACATGGTATATTAAGATTTTTTTTTTATTTTTTAATTATTGAAGAATGAAGACATATTATGCTTGATGTATAATGAAAAAAAAAAATCACATACCAACAGGGATGGACCTAGGATTTTAAGCTAGCGGAGGCCAGAATATAACGAAAAAAGAAAACTCCAAATAGACATTCATATAGTATTAAAAATTTATAAATACACAAAATCCTTGTTTTTAAATACATTAAGATGCAATCATCTACCAAAAAAAAAAAAAAAAACAAAAACAAAAACAAAATAATGTTTTTTTAATATTAGGCTGGCAAGGATTTTTATTTTTTGAAGTTAGAGCATTCACAGTGGTGATTCTAAAAATTTTAGCTTTTAGTACTTCAAATAGCTACTTTATCTATTTTACCACCTTACTTTACAATACACCTAATATCAAATGTTTTTTTTTTTTTTTACTTCATTTAAAATAATATAAACAACTCATTAAAATAATAAGGAAGAGGGAGAATTTGAGTTTTTTAATTAAATGAAGAAATATAATCTTAATAAAATATTGTATTTTATTTTTAACAACTTGCATACCAGTTTACTGTAGTTGCAAAAAATTTAACTTTTGCTTCTCCAATAACACGTGATTTTTTTGTTCTTTGGTGGTAAAATTGTTTTTTTTGCTAAAATACAATCATCATTGTAAATATTTTTATTGTTTTTGTTAAGTTTTTGGGTTGGATAGTTGCTATTTGAGTTAGGATAGCTAGATTGATTGGGGAGAAGAGAGGCCCAACTACAAAAATGAAATATAGAATAACTAAAAAAAAAAAAAAGAAATTGGACTCGGGGAGGCTGGGCCCCCACCTGGGTCCGTCCCTGCATACCAACCTAGCTTGCATATTTGACCTTCCACATAGGAATGGCAACAAAATAGGTACAGATTGATTTTTTTATTTCTCGCCCCCACCCTTTTTCCCCCACACCTATCCCCTGCCCTCTCAAATTTCTACTTCTATCTACTAACTATATAAAAAGAGCCAATGGATCTTGCTACAGTACTTCTGGTTTATTCAACTTTTGTTTTTTGTAATAAGCCAAAACGGTGAGTTTGATGAGAAAGAAAAATTTTTAACATTAAAAAAATATTATACTTACAACATTTTCACAATAAATCTTAAGTAACAAGTTATTATTGACTCATTCAAAAAAAAAAAAAGTTATTATTAACTATTATTGGCCGGGAAAAATAATTTTAGTGGTGGGTTCAAATTAGAATCATTAATAACTTTCGAAAACTTGTCGTAAAAGTATTGTAGAAATATTGTAAACCTAACATTTTTCACAACATTGTAAAAAAGTACTACATCCACAACACTTTTCACAATATTTTCATAACAAATCTTTGGTGATAAATTGTTATTCTAATTTAAACTTACCAATGAAATTACTTTTTGACCACCAATAACAACCCGTAACAACTTACTACTTATGATTTGTAACGAAAATGTTGTGGACATAGCATTTCTCTTGTGAAAAATGTTAAGACATCTTGTTGTCGTCACAATATTTTCATAACTGCTCAGATGTCAATTCTTTACTAGTCAAAGTAAAATATAACAAATTTATAAAAGCATTATAAAAATGTTGTGTCATTCTTTGTGTTTCTAGAAAAAAAATTTTACTAGTCAATTTTTGTTGAGCCAAAATTCAATATTTCACGTATAGTTTCTTAGGTTGATTTTTTGTATTTTTTTTTTTTTTCTTTATGCACCATTTTACGTAAAAGCACATAGTTTCACACACACTCACACAAACACACACCAAACAAAAAAAACAAAAAAACAAAAAAAAAACAAAAAAACAAAACAAAACAAAACAAAAAAAAAACAAAAACTTAGGATTAAAACACTTTTCAACCTTTATGTTTTAGGTAATTCACAATTCCTCCTTAAACTTTAAAATCAAGCAATTTCCCCCTTGATATTTTGGAAAAGAACAATATGTCATATTGCTGTTCTCTCAATTAAACCCTAATGAAAACTTATGATTCTTGAAATATTTCATTGTGTAATGTCTAAAATACTCCCCCATTAAATTTTAAAATGCCAAAAATTTTATTCATATATTTTGAGTTTTAGATGGTAGTAATGCTTAGAAAGTTGGAATGGTAATATAAGGTATTTTATTTCCTTGCCTTTTGTTATCTTTTTTTTTTTTTTTTTTTCTTTTTTCTTGCCTAAAATGGGTGTTCATTAAAAACTAATTAAGCTAAAGATTGCACTTAGTCTCATGTAGAATGATAAAGAAGAAAGTATGAATGACAAAATTTTCATTGTGTATGGTTGAAGGTATTTGATGAAGAGTTTCAATTGTAGCATATGATATCTTTCATTCCAAAAATTTAAATATTGTGACATGGTTTTAGCAAAACTTAATTGCTTATTGTTGGAAGATGATAATATTCATTATCATTCTTAGAAGTTTTTAATGAGTAGATATTGTCTTTAGCAAATAGGTATCAAAATTATTATACGAATGAGATTAACTTTGTATGTGATATATTTTTTATTTATATAGTTTCATACTTCTTTAAATAAAAATTCTATCTTAATTTTTTCACTCAAAAGGTAGCATGTGCCACCCACACTAGTTTTTTTAAAACTCATAAACATAAAAATAAAAAATAAAAAATAAAAACAATTGAGTCCTAATATTATAAAATTTTCAAAAACATAGCAATACAATAATTCAAGTATTAAAAATCATAAAAAAAATTAAAAAATTACAATACAACAATAAAATATTTACATCTTTATCATAAAAATATTAATTTAATAATATAACACCAAAAGACATCAATATTTAAAGTTTGAAAGTCAAAAAGTATATTTGTAGTATAAATAAAAACCTATAAAATTATTTTAAAAATAATTTTTTAATTTTTTATATAAACAAAGCAAGGTCTTCCAATACCCACTCCTACCCCTAAACCCATTTCATTGGCCCTATTTGCCATGCAAAATGGGTAACACCAAAAGACATAAATTTTTTAAAGTTTGAAAGTTAAAAAGTATATTTGCAGTATAAATAAAAACCTACAAAATTATTTAAAAATAAGTTTTTAATTTTTATATATAAACAGAGTAAGGTCTTCCAATATTCACTCCAACCCCCGAACCCATTTTGAGGGAAGGAGTTAACCCTCATCCTTGGCCCTATTTACCATGCAAAATGGGTAACACCAAAAGACATCAATATTTAAAGTTTGAAAGTTAAAAAGTATATCTGCAATATAAATAAAGACCTATAAAATTATTTTAAAAATAATTTTTTATTTTTTTATATATAAATAGAGTAAGGTCTTCCAATTCCCACTCCTACGCCCGAACCCATTTCGAGGGAAGGATTTAACCCCCATCCTCGGCCCTATTTTCCATGCAAAATGAGTAACACCAAAAAACATCATAAATTTAAAATTTGTAAGTAAAAGAGTAATGTACATTCCCAACATTTTTGAAAAAATCCCTACATAGCAAGCTGTAACTAGTGAGTAAAAAAATGATGTTAATTAGTGGTGGGTTCAAATTATAAACAGTAGCAACTTGCCTCATAGGATTTCTTGTGAAATTGTTATAAAAATATTGTGGACGCAACATTACTTAAGGGACATTTGATTCGCCATAATGTGATACACATTTCAGTCATATTACTGTAATGTTTCCATATGGTGTTTGGTTTGTTTATTTTTACCTAACATTACAGTAATCTAAAAATGCCAAAAAATTCACATTGCTATAACTTATGGAAAAAAATTATCCCTACCCATAAATTTTTTATTACAAAATTGTCCTTGGATATAATTTCAATTTTCTAGAACAAAATTGAAATATCGTAACCTAACCTACTATCTCTCTCTCTCTCTCTATGAAGAAATTTTGTTCTATAACTGTGTGTGTGAGTTATGTATTCTAGGGTTTTGAGCTCGATGTTATTCCTTCAAGGAAGCAAATTAAGTGGGTTTTCATCATTTATTTGGTTCCTGAGTTAATTTTTTAGGACCATCAAGTGTGATTGTCAACACAACACAAAGATAACTTTGCTTTGACTTGTTGCAATTTTGCCCTAGAGGCAAATTCAATACCATCGTCAAAGTGAATGAAAGCAAAGTAAGCTACTAGAGCTCCAATCTCTAACAATGGAATAATTAACGAATACTCATTACTTTTTTAATAAGAAATATTTTTCCTCTTATGTCAAGGAGAATTCTTATTTTCCACACCAAGTAAATTCATTTTCTTCTACACTAAGGAAATACCTTCCTTTCTACACCAAGGAAAAACCTTCCCTACTACATCAAGGAAACCCAAACCAAAACTAATTAGGAATTTGAGGCAATATTCAACAAATCTCCACATTGACTCAAATTACATCAGGCAATCTTCATTCTTTATCGAAAGAATTCTACCTTAATCCAATCAAGCTTTCCTTGAACAATTTGATCATTGATTCTGAGAGCTCAAATATGTGTGAAAACACAAAAGCTGTTTAGACCCCTAAAATAAAACTTACGGGTTGGTTGATTTTACTCTAACTTAAACTAAGTGCAGAATAGAGTAAAGGAGAGTGAACAAACAATGAAACTACTCTTTGCCATATTCAATTAATCATAGCAGTAAAATAAAAAGCTAACAGAGTAGGGAAGAATAATGCAAACACAAGATAACACCGCGATATGTTATAGAAGAGGAAACTGAAGAACTTGGCGAAAAACCTCTCCGCCACCCTCTAAATGGTAAATCGATCTGCTAGAGAATAAGTTGGAGTACACGAATAACAAAAGACCCTCCAAGCTCTTGCTACCAACTGACTTGACGAAATCTTGTTTTCTCTAGCTCTCCAGATCACGCAATTCAGCCCGATTGCATCCACCAAACAAATGGCTTCTTCCAATACTTCCCAGCAGCACCAAAACCTCACTTTACACTCATAATGGGTGTGGTAAGTGTTTGGGCTATCAACCCCTCAAGGATTTGGATATGAAGAGGTAGGAGTTGAGGAAAACCACAATGGATTGTGTAGAGGATTGTGGGTATGACAATCTCTAACTCTTAAGGGTTGTGGCTAGAATTTTGTCTCTAAAAAGCACTCCTCTCAATATGTGGGTAATGATGGTATATATAGTGTGGGTGAGGACATGGTGTGTCAAATATGACAAAATAGCAAAATAGAATGTTTCACGGGTATCTCGCAGGAAGGCCTTACCCGCGAAATACTCGCGAAAACTAGTTGTTACCATCTGTGATGACTCTTCGCATTCCAGTCATGTGCTCAGCACATGGCTTTACTTTGCGGGAAGACTTCTCCTGAGCTACCTGTGAAAACTCATTTGATCTTTAATGCTGCCTTGAGTCTTCACACTCTCTCTCACAAAAATCCCAAATACAATACAGGGTACATAAGATTGAACATAGCTACAATCAAATTTGGCACGGAATTAAAGCCAACACAAAATAGTTGTAAATCACAACTTTACAGATTCCACATCTAAGCCAAAACTTGTGGGCACATCTACCTTGAACCAACGTCAAAGATGCTCTAGACATAATTTTCTCTTTAACTTCACCAAGATCCAACCTTGAGTTTTGATACCAATTGTTATGCAACAACGGAAGCTATAACATCAATTATTGTGATTTGAGTCTCACACAAGCACATTCACATAAACAAGAAAGTAAAACATCCACAAGAGACAACAATATTTAATGTGATTCATCCAACTCCATGCCCATATCCATGGGCAAGGCTAACCAAAATATCCACTATCAATGATATAGATTACAATGATATTAATCAACACTCACAATAACTCTCTTACATTCACAAAACAAACAAACTCTCTACACACAACAATGAGTAATCTTAATTTCAAACCCCCAACAATCTACCAAATTACTCTTTGAGAAACCCACATATTCTTCTAGCAGTTTTTTTCCTCTCCCTATATGGGAGGAACATTGGCATAAGCCACCAAACCTTTTGCAATAGTGCCTATTTATAAGGTTTCAAACTCATTCTTTATGGATAAGAAGTACTCATTACTTCTTCAATAATGAATATTTTTCTTTCTAATGCCAAGGAGAATCATTGTCTTCCACACCAAATAAATTCTTCATTTTCTACACTAAGGAAAAACCTTCCCTTCTACGTCAATTAAATCCAAACCAAACTAATTAGGAATTTGAGGAAATATTGAACAATTATTAATACTTTTTTGATAAATAATTAAATTGGTTATTATTTGTTAGTTGCAATGCATGAATTTATGAAGCAAGTTTGATTGATTTACTGTAATGTCTATTTTTGTAACTTTACTGACTGTGCCCCTCTTGATTCTAGGTTTAAAGGGAAATCAAATAAGAGGCTCATTGCTCATTTCTGTGAATGAAGTTAACAACATTTGAAATAAGGTT
This sequence comes from Quercus ilex subsp. ballota, assembly GCA_032727855.1. Lineage (NCBI taxonomy): Eukaryota > Viridiplantae > Streptophyta > Magnoliopsida > Fagales > Fagaceae > Quercus > Quercus ilex. Next base: position 65,030,239 of record CM064909.1, on the reverse strand, counting down.
TCATGTGGATTGTAATGCAGAGCAATGCAAACATGATATTTGGTGGCATTACAGTTATTTGTGGACTATTGAGAACGATAGTTGGAGGCTTTGTTCTTGATTTTATGACCAACACCATTCCAAATGATTTTTTTAATGTAGGTGCTTTTGAGTGTAGAGAAGGATCCAGACTTACCTTCCTTGATACTTTTCTTAACCATTCATGTATTATTTTCTTCTTCCTGGGTTGTATGGCTTAGAAGAGTCAAGAGAGAGATAATCAAATATTTGTTATAAGGCAAGTTTACTTAAATTATACAAAAGCTTTGAACAGTTGAGCATGCTGTGAATTTCATTGGCTTGTATTGAAATAACTTTAATGTTACTTCTTCTCCTTTTTTGGTTATATTTTCAATTTTGATCCAGTGAAGTCTGATCAGATATAATACTGTGTCACTTACTATATAGATAAAGCTTTAGGGAATTGAGAAAACCTCTAGGGAGGCCTTATACATTTCAAATATTCATTATCTACAATCATCATGCCAAAAACTTTTCACCTTACCTTCACCACTAAAGTTTGTGATCTTATGTGATGCTTCATATGCGTGCTATTAATTGGTGTTGGGTTAAGAAAGCTTGACCCCAATTAATTAATTCAATTACCTTAGATTAAATTGCATGCAAATCATGAAGGTACCAACAAATCTCCAATTAAACTAAATGCAGCGGAAATTAAATTGACACGGTGATTTATTGACAAATGGGAAAAACCTTTCATAATGCAAAAACCCCACCAGGTGATTTTAAGGTCACCATTCCCAAGAATCCACTAATCAACAATCAAGCAGTTACAAGTATAAGAAATCTTACCACTACCCTGACCTATCCCAAAATACCAACCTACAGTTGAACCTTTACTTCAATACCCAATTGAACTTGATCTTGTAGTAGCCTTCTTTCCCTTGATGCACAAATCTCCAATTTGTGACTAATCCTCTTGCACGGATCCCCATACGTGACTAACTCCAACAAATTGAATGAATGTTGTTGGCTGCAAAGTTCTTTATTTCATCAACAATGAAGATTAGAAAGCACTTGGTCACAAAACCCTATGGCATACAAATGCAGTAGCTTCTCATAGAGAAAATAAAGCTTTTAGGCTCTGTATCCATATATGACGGCTCTTAAAGTAAGTCTTATATATTTCTAGAGTTGTGAGAAAAGAAACCATAAATAAATACATAAGCTTGGGCTAAATTTCAGATCTAGAAAATTAAAAATCGTAATTCTCGATAGATTGAGCTTCTATCGAGCTATCTGTCAAGCCTCTCATCTAGTCTCGATAGCAATATCTGTTGAGCTATCTATCGAGACTTAATGAAACAAATTTTCTTCACTTGTTTATTGGATCAATCTTTATGTCTTTAATACAAACACTTGATATGCTTGAACAACATATTTCTTGATGTATCAAACCCAACTTAGATCTACCCAATTACAAGTAAAGTGCATTTTGTCAAACGATTAGCCAATTACATAAAATTATGACCCTAACAATCTCTCCCTTTGGCAGTTCGTGACAAAACCACAAACATAATTATGAGAGAAGTATAAAACAACAATCTCCATAACTATTACACAAAAGTCTAACTATTACTATGAACTCTTGAAAACCTTTGCAAGAAAATAGATCATGGCATGAGAGACTTGTACTATGAACTCTTGAAAAACTTTGCAAGAAAAGAGATCATGGCATGAAAGACTTGCAACCTGTCTTATCTAAAACACTTAAACAATATCTATCAAGGCATCAAGTGTGAAATGTAAACAAGTTATATAAAAGAAGAAACATGTGCTTAAAGAGACAAAAGAAACAAAAAATGTGAGATAAAGGCGAAGAAACATACATTATATATATATATATATATATATATATATATATCAAGAAGTACAATAGTGTATGTAAAAGTGGTCACAAGACCATGGTACATGTAAGTGAGAAATATACAACAAAACGTCACTACATTACTCAATAAACTCTCCCCCTAACTAGTCTATCCCTATGCTAGCTCTCCCCCTAACAACATAACTATTCCCATACACAAAACTACTACCCCTTTTTGTCATGAGTGACAAAGGATGAATCATTGAGAGGCAACCATCGCAGCATTAGTCTCAGAGCCAAAAGCATCATCATCATCATCACCATCTCCACCATCCGAAGAAGACTCCTCAACAGGCTCAGGTGTGGAACAATGAGCAAAACCACCCAGGGCGCGACTGGCAGCGAGCGATGTGACTAATACTGGTGTTCATCTGACACATCTCATCAGAAAGATGGTCAAGACGACTACCGAAATCAACATACATGAGTTGAAATTGATCCATGATGGCAGCGAGAGAGACCTCTGCTCTAGAAGAAGAAGAAGAAGAAGAAGAAAAAGGAGGAGCAAATAAGGAAGATTGTCAAGAAGCAAGGGCAGCATCCATCGAAGTAAACTCCACATGAGGCAGCTTGGTAGCCAGCTATGCATCACTCCTCCAAATAGATTCCTTGCTGATGGCACTGATAGCATAGAAAGGAGTAGATAGAGGAAAGGTGACGTGCACGTGTGAGAGGATGCATGTGATAGCTAAAGGAAAGATGAGCTTATCATGTATAGCAGTGTCTCGATAAATATCTATCATAGATTCTATCATGTGTGAAGGAAAATCTATAGAAAGATCCTTCATGAGAGAAAGAAGAAAACAAGTATGAGGCTTAGTGATAGTGTTATAGTGTGACCGTGGTGTGAGAACAAAGGTCATCACCATATTAAGGATCCTTGGACCCTTAGCAAACTCGGTTGTGGAGAAATTTAGAGTTTCTTCCCATACCATGGCTTTCTCACAAAATAGTGAGGCCATCTCGTCTCAAGAGATAGAATAGAGACGAATGTGTCTAAGTAGTTTGGACGATCTACCCTAGAGACACGTAGTACCTCAAAAATGAACTCTAAGTTGACTACAATACATGTACCTCGAAATACTGTAGTAAACCTAGGCATAGAGGTATCAATGGCATACATGCTAAAGTAGAACTCCTGAATGAACACACCGAGACACCTCTTGGGTATCCCACAAAGAGAAGCCCAACCTCAAGAGCTAAACGCACCAGGAAGAGGGGTGTCTAGAAAATCAAACAGAATGACTTAGAGTTCAGAATGAATCGCCCGGTTAGAGAAGTTCTCATAGAAGTCCTATTGGCCTTCTCATCACGAAACCTCACAAAATCAGGAATGGAGGGAGAAAAAGATAAAGAAGAACCACGACGTGGGATCTGGTTCTTTGAAGGAATAGATTTCTTGGGTGCCATAAACAGGAAACTAGATAGAGAAAGAAAAGAAAAGAAGAACACAGCAGAAGACAAGGCTCAGGAAAGAAGGAAAGAAAGAAGTACAGTGCATGATAATGCATGAGCATGTTATGTGCAAAAATAATTGTATCATGATAAGGAAGCCAATCCAAACTACAACATTCACATTGTTTAATAAAGCACACAACCTAGAATGCAGGAAAACATGATTATAATGCTAAAGAATGCAATGCATAAGCATGTGAGAACAAACCAACAACACCCAACCCAAAGATTTCACAAAAAACTCAAAAACCCAAAAATTTTCCCAAAAGCTTGAAAACCTAGGTCTAAATGCATGAAATGGATGAGGAATGAGAAAAAGAAGAGATTTAGACCACTTACCAAAGGATTGAAGCTTGATAGAGGCCAAAAATATGATGGGAAGAAGGATTTTGGTGAAAAATGGTGGTTTGGATCGAGAAAGATGAGAGAGATATCAAGATATTTCAGTTTGAAATGATTAAAGTCGAACCTCAGATATATATAGAAAAACGCAGCTCGATAGATCGAGAAGGTATCGAGAGCAAAAACTCAATAGATCGAGAGGTATTGAGGAGGTATCTACAGGAAAAGGTTCTCGATAGATCAAGGAGGTATCAAGCATCTATCGAGCAAACAAAGACTCCAAAGAATTGGCTCAATGGATCAAGCTATCTATTGAGAGGTATTGAGAACAAACCCATAAATCTCAATAGAAGAGACATGTATCGAGGTGCTATCGAGCTTCTATTGAGGAGGTATCAAGCATCTATTGAGAAGCCTGAAACAAGGTTTTTGAAGGGGGAAAAACAGCTCAAGATGAAAGCAATCAAGATAGACACCCAAACAAGCAACCAAGAAGCATGTTAAGCACTCAAACACATCATCAACTCTAGATGCAAAGCATTCCTAGATCAAAACACACTAAATAAGTCTAACCAATTTTATTTTCAAAAACAAGTTTAGACAATTTAGAGAGCATATACTACCACATGTATTCCTTGTGATGGCTAAATCACATTGTAAGTATACAATAGTATCAAGAGTAGCAAAGAGTACACGTGTTGTGTGTGAAACTTTTGCAAGAGAGTATAAGTATTCCATTATATGAAGAGTAATAATATAAGAGTATCAAATACATCCACACACAATCATAACTGTTTGATGGGAACCATCACCTTTGAGGTACATCTTATAACTCCCACATCTCCCAGAAACAAGCTTGCAACCATATTTAAAGCATTTTTATTCTTTTTGCTTTTCATGTTCTTTGCGTAATTTTTTTCTTTTAAGTAAATCATGCATAGCCATATAAGAGAGAAAAGAAATACACAATTATGTAAGCCAAACATCTTGTTTTTGCTGTGCAAGTGCTATACCTTACCGAGCATGGCTTTTATGAATTGCGCACAGATGTTGTATAATTGACGAGTTTTAGTGGTGAGATAGTTATTTATGTCTTTCTCTTAGGATTTTTTTAGTCATTCCCATCAAAAAGAGTGATTAAGATATGAATGATAAAAGATCAACCAAATCATACAAATTACGTAAATGAGCCACAAAGCTCACATTGCTTAGTTGTGCATGAAGATACTCATCTAAGCTACAAGTGATACAAAGTTGAAAAAATTTGTTTCAAAGGCCATCCAAGGTATACAAGTACCAATATACACAAACACACACTATTTTTATATTTTTCAATTTTTTTAATTTAAAAGAAACATAAAACAAAGCATTAAAACAAACAAACAAAACATCAAAAACTAGACTGACTCAAACCACAACAAGCAACCATGCATGAGATCAATAAAGTGAAAGAATCACTTGGAATCTTTTTCCTTCCCGATGGGAAACCTAGATGGAGAACCTTTCTTTTGCATAAACCTTTGTTCAGATGGATAAGAAAGAGAGTTGAATCCATTGAAGTTGGAGAGTAACATGACAGCCTTAAGAATTTCTCCAAGAAGGGCTAAAGAGAGTTGGAGTTGATTTTGGCTCCCAAAGGATGACACACTTTTACTTGGTTGAGTGGCTAACCACTTATAGCAATTTGGACGAGTGTGCCCGGATGCTCCACAGTAATGGCAGAAATGTGGCTTCTTTGGTTGAGACTTCTTGTTAATAGAGCGATGATTATTCTGCTTAGTCTCTTTCTTAACAACCTTAGGGGGTGCTCCCAGAATGGATTTTCCCTTATCATCTTTATCCTCACTCACATTTTTAGTTTAAGGTTCAATTACCTTACAGTTGTCATTATTAGCAAGAGGGACAAATATTTAAAGCATTAGAAGAAGTACTGCAAGAAGAGAGAGAATGATCATACCTGAGACCTGTTTTGTTAGATGCAGACTTCTGGAAGTTGAGATGGTTTGATTGGCTTCATCAACCTTGGTGGACAGTTCCTTTCATTCCAACTCCACTTCACTTAGCTTCCTTGTAGCTAACCTATAAAGCTTCTCATGCTTCTCAGAGACTTTGTACAACTTAGAGTTGGTAGTGTGGATGTCATCTTGTTCATCCATCTTCTCAAACTTGGATTCCATTAGCTCTTCTTCCTCATTAACCAGTTCTACTGCTTCCACAGGAGACTCAACGATAGTTGTAAAAGCACTCACTATTCCCTCTTGATCACTATCATTAGAATCTGCCTCTGGTTCTATATCATTCAAGGTGGCAACTAGAGCTTTGCTCTTGCTAATGGATTTGAGATATGTGGGACATTCTTGCTTCATGTGTCCATATCCTTGACATCCATAGCACTTTGACCTAACAAGAACATTATTGCTTTGAGCAGCATCTTTGAATTCTCTCTTGCCTTTGTCTTAGGACTTGAACTAAGAGAATCCAAATTGTTTGCGATCCTTGTCACTTGCCTTGACATTCGCATTCTTGATAAACTTCATGAATTGTCTGATGATATATGATTTCAACATAGTGTCCTCATCTTCAAACAATTCATTGTTGTCATCATTCTTGACATTCAAAGCCATGTTCTTGCTTTTGCTACCCTTGCCAACCTTTACTAAACTTAGTTCATAAGTTTGCAAAGTCCTAATCAGTTTTGTCAACGAAATAGAGTCAAGATCCTTTGATTCTTCTATAGCAGTGATCTTGGCATGAAATCTCTCTGGAAGAGATCTGAGAATCTTTCTAACAATCTTGGGCTCTGGAATCTATTCTACAAGATTAAAAGCTGAATTCACTATATCCTTGAGCGTGGCATAGAATTCATCAAATGATTCATCATCATCCAACCTTATTTCCTCAAAGCTGGCAGTAAGCCTTTGGAGTTTGGAGTTTTTAATAACTTTTGTGCCCTCATAGGTATTCTGAAGAATATTCCATACTTCCTTTGCATTGTCAATGGAGGAGATCTTCTTGAATTCCTTATTGGTCACAGCACTAAACAAGGCATTTAATGTTCTACTGTTAAAATTCGCAGCCTTGATCTTAATATCATCCCATGATGCTGGTGGATCATCAGGTTTAGTCCAACCTACTTCAACTATATCATCCCATGATGCTGGTGGATCATCAGGTTTAGTCCAACCTACTTCAACTGCAAGCTAGACTTTCTCATCTAAAGACTGCAAAAAGGCTCTTATGCGTACTTTTTAGTATACATAGTTAGTACCATCCAATAAAGGAGGAATAATCAGGGATTGCCCACGATTCACAACAACAAGGGTCAATGGATCAAACAGCAAAGATTAAAACCTAATCAGAGTGTGGTCGCTCTAATACCACTTGGGTTAAGAAATCTTGACCCCAGTTAATTAATTCAATTACCCAAGTTGATTAATTAGGTTAAATTGCATGCAAATCGCGAAGGCACCAACAAATCATTAATTAAACTAAATGCATTGGAAATTAAATTGATATAGTGATTTGTTGACAATTAGGGAAAACCTCTCGCAAGGCAAAAACCCCACCAGGTGATTTTAAGGTCACCACTCCCAAGAATCCACTAATCAACAATCAAACGGTTATAAGTATAAGTAATCTTACCACTACCCTGGCCTATCCCAAAATACCAACCTATAGTTGAATCTTTGCTTCAATACTCAATTGAACTTGATCTTGTTGTAGCCTTCCTTCCCTTGATGCACAAATATCCAATTTGTGACTAACCCTCTTGCATGGATCCTAGTACGTGACTAACTCTAACAACTTGAATGAATGTTGTTGGCTGCAAAGTTCTTCACTTCATCAACAATGAAGATCAAGAAGCACTTAGTTACAAAACCCTATGGCGAACAAACACAGTAGCTTCTCACAGAGAAAATAAAGCTCTTGGTCTCTGTATCCATGTGTGACGACTCTTAAAATAAGCCTTATATATGTCAGGGTTGTGAGAAAAGAAACCCTAAATACATAAGCTTGGGCCGAATTTCAGATCTAGAAAACTGAAAATCGTAATTCTCGATAGATTGAGCTTCTATCGAGCCATTTGTCAAGCTTCTCATCTAGTCTCAATAGCAGTATCTGTCAAGCTATCTGTCGAGACTTAATAAAACAGTTTTTCTTCACTTGTTTTTTGGATCAATCTTCATGTCTTTAATACGACCACTTGATATGCTTGAACAACATATTTCTTGATGTATTAAACCTAACTTAGATCTACCAAATTACAAGTAAAGTGCATTTTGTCAAACGATTAGCTAATTACATAAAATTATGACCCTAACAATTGGAAATGTAGATAATTGAACTTTTTATGTGAAATTGTTCAATGTTGTTACACATTACCTTGCAAAAAGATATTGTAATGATGGGTGTATCTTGGTTCTTTTGTACATGTTAATTTGATTTAATCATCTTCGATGCTTAACATTGCCAACAAATGTTTTCTAATTAATATGCTCTAAAAGTGATATTGAACATCCATATAGTGCTATAACATTTTTCAAAGGGTCATGTGTATAGTATATCTTTATGCATAAGATTTCATCTCGGAGGTTTGGGCATGATCTAATTAATATGCTCATCCTTTTTATAAGTCCTGCAATGAAATTGATATATCATGTTGACAGTTGTAGGGGATGTTTTGCGACAAGGGCCAAGAATACAAGAACGGCCTAAATCTCCCATTGGGTTCTTTAGAAGTGATTATTTGTGGAAAGTATCAAGATAAATATTCCAATATTTAGTGAGTAGAGGTTAATGGAGCTTTAACAAGAGAGAAATCAAAATGAGATGAAATACAAAAAAAAATGTAGAAAAAGTACATAGATCTGATATTTTGACCCACAGTCAGCCAGAAAAGAAAATTGAGAAAGGTTGTGAGGAAGAGTGGGAAGGTTCCCCTATTCCCATATTTCCACTCCCAACCTTTGGAATTGTGAGAATGCATCCTGGTTGAATGAGTTTTTGCTTTAAAGTTTAATAACAAAAGTGCAGAGAAGTACATAAAAACAATAGGTTTGAAACTTCGATCCACATTCAGTGAGAATACTAAATTGAGAGAGGTCATGAGGAAGAGAGGGAAGGTTCTCCTGTACCCATACTTCCACTCCAAGCTTCAGAATTGTGAGAATGTTAGCTGGCTAAATGAGCTTTTGCTCAAAAGTTTCAACTCCAAGGGTAAAATGTGGTTGGCCTATTTTGAATCTAATTGGGGCCTTTTATATTGAGTTTTAGGTGCTCTTAGTGATTGGTTTTGGGCAAGGAGAGAGGCTTTGGACCTCTTATGTGCTAAATTGATATTTAGTTCAGATTTTCTTTAATTGGGTTTAAGAATTAGCTTGCTTTATGCATAATTAAGGAAAAATTTGACTAAGCCCCCATCAGCTCCTCATTTTCAGTTGTTTCGGAAACTGAAAATGGGTTAGGGCAGAAACTTTAGGCCACAGTCAGCCAGAATATAAAAGCTCTTTTGGGGTGAAAATTTAGGGTACAAGACCTCCTCCATGAGCTTGATGTGCTACCAATGTCCTTGCCACATTGGTAGCACGCTTGAGTTGGGATCATGCAAAAAGTCCAAAGAAAATCAACCCATATCCTCCAAACTACACTTCCTTAATTTCCCCAATAAGTTGCATGGGCTTGAGCTATGCTTAAAAGAATAAAATAAAAATATAATACATGAATTGAGCTTGTAGAAAAAATGTGTCGCTAAAATGGGTATTAACAACAATCTTACAGTATACTTTGCTTAGCCTTTTGCTTGAATTTTTTTCCTCCCTAGTGACCATGATTTGGTCAGGTATACATACCACACGTCGCATATGAAAACATGGATTAATATATGATAATTGAAAATAATATGACAAAAATTCATCTCCAAATATCCATCCAGCTTAACGCTTTTCCGTTGAACTCCAAGTTTATCTGTCCAAATATAGTGTCAATAAGCAATTTCAGATTTAATAAGAAAATTTTCTTGTTTACCTTGATTAACTGCAATATCTTTCTTTTTAAATATCAAATTTTCCATTGCTCAAATATCGCATCCACTTTCAGGGCTTTTATCTGGATTTTCTTGGCTAGGTTTGCACTTCTTAGTGCTAGCTTGGCTTTTGCCTTTTTATGAACTACCGAAAATTTTGTGTTTATTGAATATGTACATGCTAAAATTGATTAGAGAATGAGAGAGAGACCTAATGCTTCAGCACTATGGCTGAAACTGTTTGTCAAAACGCATTGTAGTATAGTACTAAAAACTAGCTTCAAATCAAATTGTCCATATATGTATATTTATACATAATATATGCAAGTTGTACAGAGAACTCATTGTTCATGTTTATACTTTAGTCGTTGAGATTGTCTACATGTGATTTTGATATGAAGTTTACATTTGAATACACAAGTTTACTCGCAAGTATTTTTAGATGCACTTCAAAGGTTGGAAAATAATTTCTTATAACTTCCATGTGGTAATATCGTTGCCCAGTATATTTAAAATTTGGCGAAAATACACTTTTGGTCCTTACATTTTGGACCGATTCTCATTTTGATCCTTATTTTAATTTTTCTACATTATGATCCCTAAAAACAAAAAATCAATTCTATTTTGGTCCCTGCAATCAACCCACTAACAGAAAATTCTTACGTGGCAAATGGAGCGCCCTGCTTGCTAATGTGGCCATTAAAATATTATTAAAATTTTTTTTTGGCATTTTTAAATGCCGCGTCAAATTTAAATTAATAAAAATTAATTTAAAAAAAAAAAAAAGCCAAGTCAGAAAATTAAAAAAAATTAAAAATAAACATTAGTTTTTTTTTTTTTTTTTTTTTTTTTTAACTTTTCATTCTAATTAAATTAGTTTTCTCGAGGCAGTAAGAGTTTCATTTATTAAATGTTTAAAATATTTTTTTTCATTAGAAAATTTTCGGAATATCAAGTTCTTCCCCAAACATGTTCTTCTTCTTCCTCTCTCTTCACACAGACTCTCTCTCTTCCTTCCACCCAGAGCCCTTCATGAACAACCACTTTAAGCTCTAGGTATTTGCTGATTCTCACTCTCCCTCTCTATGATCTTTCTCTCTACCAGCCAATTGAGTGCTCTGGAATGGGGCTTGGTCTAAATCGGGTTCTCAAGCTCGACCATGGAGCTTTTATGGTTGAGTGAAGGCAGCGGGATCATTTTGGATGGTGGGTCGGTTGGATTCGTGGTTTCTGTATCAGTTGTTGGTGGGTGTTGTGTGTTGTTGTGAAACCCCAGATCGATCGTGGTTGTCGATTAGTTTGGATTCGTGGGTTGCAATCGGTTGTTGGAGGGTGCTGTGAAACACAGATCAGTTGTTGATGGGTGTTGTGAAACACAGATAGGTGGTTGGTAGCTAGGTGAGTCACGAAAGCAAGAGAATTAGAGAGGGATGTGTTGGTGAACGGCGGCTTGTATTGATTTAGTTGTTGTCATGGCATGGCTGGCAGCGGTCGAGTTTTGGGTTTCAAAGTGAGTTTGGTGATTGAAGAACTGTGGGTTGTTGTATGTGGGTTTGGTGATGTATAACTTGTTAAAAGACCCAGCTTTGTGTTCATTATCTGGGTTTTTGCTATGTGTTCACTTTTTGGGTTTATGTTAATAGAGAGATGGAGAGTTTTAATAACATTGTGATTTCGGTTGCAAAGTTTGTTGTCGATTTTTTTTTTTCTTTTTTTGCTCAATCTGGGTTTTTGCTATCATCTCAGGCTCAAATTTTAATACTGGTGTGTGTATTTGAGTTTGAGACTGCAATTGTCTGTGTGTGTTTGAATCTATGAATGTTTTAGTACTAGTGCTTTTGATTTTGTTTTCTCTTCTTACTTGTGTGTTCTTCATTTAGATTGAGAAATAATTAATTAAGATCAAAGGATTCCAAAGTCCACCCAGATGTGAATTTTTTTGGTTTTGAACTTTTCTGGGCTTGTGGATGTATGTTCTTACGGAAAAAAAAATGAAAAGTAAAATTAATTAGATTAATGTTTATTTAAATTTTTTTTTTTTTGACATAGCTTTTTTTAAATTAATTTTTTTATTAATTTAAATCTGATGTGGAATTTTAAAAATGCCAAATATTTTTTTAATAATATTTTAATGGCCATGTCAATGCCATGTCAGCAAATAGGGTACTCCGTCTGCGACATAGGAGTTTTCCATTAGTGAGCTGACGGCAAGGACCAAAATAAAATTGATTTTCTTTTTTTTTAGGGACTACATTAGTAGCAAAATCAATTTAGGGACCAAAATGAGAATTGACCCAAAATGTAGGGATCAAAAGTGTATTTTCGCCTTAAAATTTTCATATTTAATACTCTTGTTCAGCACTTAGATAAATTAGAGTAAAAGTAATTAAGCAGTAATTTTATTTTGGGGCTCTAAACAAGCTCGCGTGTTTTAGCTCAAATCTGAGCATTCAAGAACCATCCAAACTACCATCAAAAGCCTCTAGAAATTTCAACAAACCACAAATCAAAGAAGCTCTATGGATTTAAGCCCCAAAAGCTCTGAAGAACTTCCACCATAAACCTTCGAAGTCGAAGAACATGTGAAGAACACACGAAGAACAAAAAATTTCTAATAAGTTTATAGCCAAAGATTTGTTGTAATTCTGTTTCAAGGGTTTTCGGTCTATTCTTCAGGCAAATTGAAGGATATTTGGTGTTCGAGTCAGGATCACATTACCACAATTTCAATCAACAAGTCTTTCAAGGAGATCAAATCAGAGGATCACTCTTTCGTAATTTTAGAGAATTGTACCACATATTCATCAATATAAATTCACATTTGTGAAATTATTTTACTTTTTTAATTTTTTTCAAACTCGAAATTTAGTCGTCCACAACAGCTACTCCTCTCACTGAAGTTTTAATGTTTAGATTGATATGACATTCATTTGAAGCTACAAAAATGCAAGCCCCATGATCATGATAGCACAACTGTTCTATGAACTACAGAAAAAATCACTTGTAGACAACGAATGATATAGATTGAAATCATTATATGCAGATGTTTAACAAAAACCAAGTGTTGCACACCCCAAATCAAATCCATTTTATCCAGAGAACAAAATAATAAAATCAAAATGGCATGTACACAATCAAAACAATGATAAGACAAGTTCATGAACAACACATGGTTGCTTCTATTCACGGCATCCCTTTTCCAATTTCTTTTAAAAACAATACATCTAACACAGCATCTTGTAAAGGTCTTCTGATCAATGTAGTCATTTGCATTTCCACCAGAGCAACCCGGATAGTAAGATCATATGTTTCCAGGTCAAGTAAATCAATCCGGTTTGCTCCCTTGATACCAGCAATTCCTATAACCTATTAATGCAGAGGAGAAGATGTGAGCAAAAGAATTTCACAACACCCTTAAATTAACACACACAAAATCAGTGCTATTGCTATTAGTATTGGGCCAAAAATAGGACAATGAATCATTTACAAGTTTGAGAAAATCAAGGAATTACAAACACAACTCACACAAACCTGGGAGATTTGAACTCGTGACTTCACCTTCTAAACCTTATATATGGGGTGGGAGAAGGTGCTATCTGATCACAATACAATGAGCATATTGTGAGATGCCAATGACAACGATAATGTTCTACAGTGTATTAGACATGCTAGAGACATGTAATATCTGAAAAAATGAATAAATTATAAGTATCTGCCGAAAAACAGTTCTAATTAATAAATTTAGCCAAGAGCTTTGTAACTCAATTAGTGACTCCTAGTATTTCTAAAGGTGATGACGTCCAAAGTTCAAATCTCCCTCCCCCAACTATTGAATTATAAATAATAATATTAATAATAATAAAAAGTAAATAGGAATAATTACAGTGATAAACTGACATCTTATAAATTCAAGAGGCGATTACAGTGGAAGACAACAATGTAGCTATTCAACATGTGAAAAGAAAAACTGTTTGTACATTGATCAGTTCAGCAGTTTCTCACCCATATTTTTTCTATTTTTGATTCAACACCCAAAGCCTATTATGAATTTACAAGAAAGCATGAGTTCAAATATCATTCATATGGGTGTAAAAGGTTTCATTTGAAAAGTTTAGATGGATAGATAAGCTGTCAATTACAAAATTAATAATAGTGATAGATTAAAGATTGAACCACAAGCTAAAGTTGGCACCATTTACTAAAAGATTTAGAAAATGAAGTAATAGAACATATATTCTCCATTTGATGTTGTCAACTTGTCATGTTTTTCAACTCCACATAAAGAACAATTCAACTAACTAAATGAATTCTTTCAAAAGAATAACGGGTAGAGCAATAAGGGGATCCAAATACATAGAAAGCCTAAAAAAAGATTTCATGACTCAAAAAAGAAGCACACAAGAATCATGATTTTGAGCTGAAATAAAAATCATAAGAACCTAGGCTAGCTGTGAAAAAAAAAAAAAAAAAAAAATCGACAATCCTGATTTTTTTTTTTTGAACCTACCACTCAAAGAATCCAATCAAAACTCATGAAAATACTAAAAAAAACAGCAAAATCCATACCAAATCAACAAAACCCATACCAATATGAACAAATTGAAATCCAAAAAATTATCTCAAACCCATCAAAATTTCAAAATCCAAAATTTGGTGAAATAGCAAATCATAAAAGAACAAACCTTGAGGTTTGGTGCAACGGCACCAACTCCAGAGTTGACGCGTGAGATGGCGGTAGTGGCGGGTGTAGCTCCGGTGCTAAAAGGAGAGGAGGATCTGCACCACAAAAAACTGGACCTATAGTGGCATTTTCTATAAATGCTGCTATAGGCATATTTATAGTGGCGTTTTAAAAAATAAGTTTATAGCAATGTTTCCAACGGCCTATAAAACGCCACTATAGGTCCTAGTATTACAAGGGCTTATAGTAGCGTTTGTCAAATGTCACTATAGACACTTTTTATTTTATTTTATTTTATTTTCGGTTGGGTAGGGCCTATAGTGGCGTTTGACAAACGCCACTATAGGCCCTTGTAACTACCTATAGTGGCATTTTGCAAACGCCACTATAGCCCAACCAAAAAAAAAAAAAAAAATGAAGAAAAAGAATCCAGCACAAAAAAAAAAAAAATTTAAATTAAAATTAAAATGGGGGAGCTATAGTGGCGTTTGGAATAGGACCTACAGTGGCGTTTATCAAATGCCATTATAGGTCCAAAAAGTGCATGTTCCAAACTATTCCCAAAAAAAAAAAAAAAAAAAAGCCGTGTGAGTTCAAGCCAAATACTACGGAATATGCCATAGAATATTCTAGGAATATTCTATGGCATATTCTACAATATTCCTAAAAAAAAAAAAAAAAAAACCTGAATGAGTTTCAGCGGTTATAATATAAATGAATATATATATTTATTTAAATATATATATATATATATATTATTTTTTATATATATATATATATATATATATTATTTTATATTTATATTTATATTTAAATGAGAGATGCTATGTTCATAATATTTTCATAACAAATTATAGGTAGTTAGTTGTTGTTGGTTCAAATTTGAACCTAAAACTAAGATTACTTTTTTGCCTTAACAATAACAATCAATAGTAACCTGCCACTTAAAATTTGTTGTAAAAATGTTGTTGACATGTCATTTCTCTTTATATATATATATATATATATTTTTTTTTTTTTTTTATGTATGAGAGATGCTACGTCCACAATATTTTCACAATATTTTCACAACAAATCATAGGTGGTTAGCTGTTATTGGTTCAAATTTGAACCTAACACTAAGATTACTTTTTGCTCTAACAATAACAACCAGTAACAATCTGTCACTAAAAATTTGTTGTAAAAATGTTGTGGGTATATTATATATATATATATATATATATAGACATACATACTTATCATTTCTCATTATATATATATAAATTTAAAAAGAAATTAAAAACCCCGACCTACCCCTACTGACCCCCACTCTCCCATATCTCTCCCTTATCTCCATGCCAAGTCCCAGAGACTTCCTTAATTTCTCTTTTGGTTTTTTTTGGTTTTTTTCCTTTCTTTCTTTTTCTCCCTTATCTCTCCACGCCAAGTCTTAGACTTCCTTTCTCTTTTGTTTTTTTTTTTTCCTTTCCTTCTTTTTCTCCCTTGTCTCCACTCCTCCATCTTTCTTGTTTTCTTTTTCTTTCACTCTTCTTTCACTTCACATGCACCTGAATTGATACTTTCCTCTTCCTCTCCATTTTGATTTTATTTCTTTTGTTTTATTTGTGGTGGTGTTAATGTTTGTGGGTTTTGGATTTGCAGATGGTGTTGCAACTTATTGATTTTGTTCAAATTTGTAGATGGTGTTTGAAGCCATTGGTTGTATAGTTGCAAGTTAGCATTTTTTTATTTATTTAAATTTATGATTGTTTTGGTCTATTTATTTTTTTTTATAATAGTTTTTGTCTATTCCTTGTTTGCTGTCAACTTTGCTTCGTGGGTCTATGACATTTCTGATCAATTTGATGATTTCTTTTTGTAGGTTGGTCTGTGGTGGTTGAATGTGTTGAGGTGGAGTTGCTAATTTTTTTTTTTTTAAATTTTGGATGTGAGCATTTTGTGTTTGATTTTAAATTTTTTTTAGGTGGGTTTGTGTTTTCATTTTGAATTTGCTAGGATAACTATAGTGTTTGTATTAGGAGTTGCTTTTTTTTTTTTTTTTTTTTTTTTTTTTTTTGGATGTGAGCATATTGGGTTTGATTTTGAATTTTTTTAGGTGAGTTTGGGTTTCATTTTGAATTTGTTGGGATAGCTATAGTGTTTGTATTTTGTTTTGTTTTGTATCTTTTAATTTAATTAAAAAAAACTTTTTCACGTCAAAAAAAAATTCTTCTGATTACCAAAAATTAATTTTTGGTAATCAAATTTTTTTTGGTGGTTTTTGGGCTGTAGTGGCGTTTCACAAACGCCACGTTTCACAAATGCCACTATTGTACCGTCACTATAGACCTATAGGTCTGCCAGCAAACGCCACTACATACCAATTTTTTTTATTTTTGAAAAAGTCTAACATGGCGCTTGTAGAGTCTATAGTGGTGTTTGTATTGGGTTTTCATTAAAGAGCTAACATGGCGCTTTATCATTGGTGGCGTAAAAGAGCAGTTTTACACCAGCTTCGGACAAAAATTATGCTCTCTCTTTTTACCTCCACTCTATATTGAGAGATTCCATATACAAGAGTTTTGAGGTGGGAGTTGTCTAATGGGTTCAATTACATACATTTATCTCTTTGCAATGTAATTAAAAGATGATTTGGCATTTAAAATGCACGATTTTCAATTTTATAAAATGATGGCTTATTATAGATCATGTCACCGAGGGAATGTAATGACAAATTGTTGTACACTTCATAACTTCATTCAAATGGCAACAAGAAACAATCACTAGCTTGTTTACTAAATTCAAGGCATACGGGCTCTATTTTATTAAATACAATTTTATTATTCATCAAAAAAAGATGTTAAGGGCCCTATTATTGACATCGAATATAGGAATAACATAAGTGAGTCATAACGCACTATTAGTCTATTACCATCTTCCCTCAGCTCCCCCTTTGCCCTCTGGTTTGACGAGAGTCATTGCTCCAGTTTTGCCCGTATAGACAAGCTCCATGAGATAAGTTTCATACATTACTAATTGGTTGAGAATGTGTGCTTAAGATAGGAGTCTTGTTATTAAAAAAAAAAAATTTAAAACGTGGGTTTATAAGTGTTTAATTATCTTGGAAATTATGATAGTGCTTATAATATTTATTTGAGACTAGCACGTTAAATTTAAATTGTTACTATGCCAACAACAACCCCACTCTTTGTTTTGTTATTTGCATTATTGCTTTAAGGTTTGAAGATTAACTCCATCTTTGTGGCAATAATAAAGAACTTCTTTCACGTGCTGGTTAGTTTTCCACACTCTTTGTAACACTAGTGAGCTTTTGACTAATGATTAAAAATGTTATACATGGTGTGCTTTTTGACGTACGCTTTTACTAATCAACTGAGAAGTCCAACCTTTTGGCTCTCTTAGAGGGGAGGACCAAGAGTCACTACTCTCCGATTTCTAAAGAATAATTGTAGCCATCTCTATATCCAAAAAGAAGCCACACGGTTCTCTTGAACATCCACGCGGGCTTCCCCGCGCACTGCTATGTACACTTCCACTCCGATGTACTCCTACATGTTTTATATCGCTCGCAGTCGCAGCTTCGTATACACTTCTAAGTTTTGTCAGAGTCTACCATGCAAAACTCTAGTAGATTTTTCGTTTACCTATTCTCAGTGTCCTCCTTCAATTACCTAACAATTACTGTCCCTGCTAAGCCCTCCCCTAAATACTCCTTCATCAATGATATCATGCTTAACTGTGGCTCCTCCGGCATCTCAACTGACCCAGATGGCCGAGGGTGGACTGGAGATGTAGGTATTCACTCAAAATTTGTTTCCTTAGAACAATCTAATAACACCTTTATACTCTCCAATCCCCATGGCTCATCCATTGATCATGACCCTTACAAAACCGCTCGAATCTTTCATTCTCAATTCACCTACACATTTCGTGTTAGTCCTGGCCAAAAATTCATAAGATTGTACTTTAACCCTTCTACATACCATGATAATTTCGATATGTCTAAGGCCTTTTTCACTGTTACTACTGGTCCCTTCACTCTACTTAGCGATTTCAGTATAGGATCAAAATCCCTTGTCAAAGAATTTTGAGTGAATGTGCTGCAGAATCAAATACTGAACATAACCTTCACTCCATCTATAAATACTTCATATGCATTTATAAATGGGATTGAAATTGTCTCGATGCCCACCAGCCTTTACTACAGTCAATTTGGGGATAAAGGTGCACGTCTTGTCGGCCATAACTCTCAGTTCCATATCCAAAACAACAGTGCTCTTGAGAAGATTTACCGGCTAAACGTAGGTGGGCACTCCATTTCACCAATAAATGACTCCGGCAAGCTTTTTCGGAAATGGCTTAATGACACCGACTTCTTTCTTGCTTCAAATGTAAACTCTATTAGTAATAGGGCAATTCAGATCAACTACACAAGCATACCTCCTTACACAGCACCAAAGGAAGTCTATCAGACCGCCAGAATTACAAGAACATCGGAAGACAACAAACGGTACAATCTTACTTGGAGATTGCCAGTGGACTCGGGGTTCAAATACCTCGTGAGACTCCACTTCTGCAAAATCCAACCGGAGGTAAAGCAGAGAAGTAACAAAGGGTTCCGAATTTCCATAAGAAATAAGACAGTGGAGATTTCTGCTGATGTTATCACTTGGAGCGGTGGGAAAGGCATTCCGGTATATAGGGACTATGTTGTGATGATACCAAATAAAAAGAGTAATGGTAAGACCCCTCTCTTTATAGAGCTTCGTCCTAATGCTAATTCAAGCTCTGATTATTCTGATGCTACCCTCAATGGTCTCGAGTTGTTCAAATTGAATAACTCTGATGCGAATCTCGCGGCTCCCAATCCTGAAGTTCCACACCGTCCTTCCCCTTCCCCGCTCAAATCACCTGCCCCACAACCACCACCTTACAAGAATTCCAAGAGCGGCACAAAATCAGTAATCTTCATTGAAGCCACTGTGGGTGTTATATCTGTCATATTTCTCTTGGGCTTAACAATTATCTGGCGAAGGATGAGAAGAAAGTCCATCAAAAGTGAAACACCGCCAATTCTACAAGCTGTCGGCCGTCGCTTCACTCTCCAAGAAATCAAGACTGCCACAAACAACTTTGACCGGGACCTTATCATTGGAAAAGGCGGCTGTGGTTATGTATTGAGAGGTTACATCGATCATGAACCCATCCCAGTTGCGATCAAGGTTTTCGGGCCAACTTCAGGTCAAGGGTTTCGCGAATTTCAGACAGAGGTCGAAATGCTTTCAAGGCTTCGCCACCCCCACCTGGTCTCGTTGATCGGTTACTGCAACGATGAACGCGTCAAAATTATTGTATATGAGTTAATGGCTCACGGAGCACTTCGTGATTATCTTTACAAAACAGATAATCCTCCATTGTCATGGAAGCAGAGGTTGGAGATTTGCATTGGTGCCGCTCGGGGAATATTGTACCTTCAAGAAGGTCAGGAGCATGCAATCATACACCGCGATGTCAAGACCAGCAACATTCTTTTGGACCAAAATTGGGTACCCAAAGTTTCAGACTTTGGGCTTTCACAATTGGGCCCTACAGGACTGTCACATAGCCACGTCACCACTGAAGTGAAGGGTACATTCGGGTATATGGATCCAGAGTATTTTTATACTCGTCGTCTATCTGTAAAGTCAGATGTTTATGGGTTTGGGGTGGTCTTGTTTGAGGTGCTGTGTGCTAGACAAGCCGTGGACATGGGCCTAAATGATGAGCAACAAAGTTTGGCATATTGGGCTCATTCGTGCTTTGAAGAAGGTACACTTGACAAGATCATTGATCCTCATCTGATTGATCAAATATCACCAGAATCTTTGAAGATGTATGCAAATATTGCATATAGATGTTTGTGTGAAGATAGAAATCAAAGACCCAAAATGGTTGTAGTGTTGAGGGCTCTTGAGTTTGCAAAGGAGTTGCAAGAAATTGCTGATGATGGAGGCCACAGAGTCATGATTAATGAGGAAGTTCCGCTATGTGTGGGAGAAAATCAGGTGGTGTCAAGACCAAGGAAGAAAGGTGAGATGGGGCAATCGTGTCCAACATTTTGGAACAAAAGTACATCACATAAAGAGCTTCTTAGATTTTTAAGTGAGAAGGTGGGGCTGAAGTGGGTCAAATCACCAAAGCTAGGTTGTTTTTTTGGCAGCCTCTGAGTACAATGCCTTGCCACGTATTGAAGTGCAATTGCCGGATCTAAGTAGGTGTGGACCATATACCACACCTGAGAAGTTTGTAATTAAAATCTCAAAAGTTGAAGAACCATAGTGCTACAAGTGCTTTCATTTTCACTTTCACTCTTTTTTCTTTTTATTTTTTGCCAAATAGTGGTTCAATTATAAAAGAAAAGTAACTATAGGATCAATAATGCAAGCACTCTTTCCATCAAAAATAAATAAATAATGCAAACACATATCAAAAAATAAAAATAAAAAAATAATGCAAACACTCGTTGCTTTTTGGTTGACAAGGACAGTTTGAAGAAGTGGACATGTTCCTGTACCTTATGCTCAAAGAAAGAACTATATTAAAAAACAAACCAGAAATAATATTTTAAGGCTGATGCTGCGTTCCCCCCCACCCACCCCCCCCCCCCCCCCCCCCAACACTCACATAGTTTTTTTTTTTTTTTTGGTTGAGAACGAAATTTACCTAGTATTAAAATCCCATTAAAATTATATGTTGGTTACGCATAAGTAAGTCTTTTTCTTTTCTTTTCTTTTCTTTTTTTTTTTAATTTAGAAAAATGTGCAGACCATTGACCTAGGGTGAGCACACTAAAAAGTCTTATGGGCCGAAGCAAATAAATTAAGGTATTTCTTGTGTGACACTTCCCTAGGCTCAATTTGAAAATTAGTTTTCATTATTCCCTTTTTCTATTAAAAACCTAATAAAAATGATTTGCCACTTAGCGTAGATTTAGGAAAATAACATATTTAATAAGATATGTATAAGAACATTTCCATCAGGTGTGTCAAATGCCAAATATTTGGCATTTGACACACCAAATACTAAAAAACCACCATTATCAGGTGTTTTAAATGCCAAAATATATGGCATTGACGAACAGTGCAATCATAAATTTGAGATCGCACTGTTCACTAATTGTAAAACATATATTATTTTTTTATTTAGGTGGGCCCTCTTTCTTTTCTTTTTGTTTTCTCTCTCCCCTGTTTTCTCATTCTTGCATAGACATCAAACCATTTCTCTCTCTCTCTCTCTCTCTCTCTCTCTCTGATAAAACCCAAGCCGGAGCATCAAGCCAGGCCGATCCCTATCGCAGTGATTTCTTTTCTTTTCTTTTTTGTTGTGATTTGATGGTGGATTCGGCAATGGTTGTGTGGGTTGTGGGTCGGCGTTTTGGATCAGCATTCTTTGATCTCTTTTTCACCCTCTGCTTGGCGTTCAGCACATGTCAAACCTTGCTATGAGGATTTGCATTTTATTTATTTATTAATTTGATGGTTTTGGATCTTTAATTTGTGGGAGGATTTCGGCGGTGGTGGCTGTGAGTTTGTGGCATTGGTGGCTATGGGTCTGTGCTGATGGTGGTTGTGGATTTGTGGTGCTGGTGGATGTGAGTTTATGCTGGTGGTGGCTGTGGATTTGTTGTGGGTATGAGTTTGGTAATGGGTTTGTGTCGGTGGTGGCTATCGATGTTGTTGTTGCGGCAGTGGTTGTTGTTGGTGGTCGTTGTTACGACAGTGGTGGTTGTGCCATTGTTGTTGTTGTTGTTGTTGTTGTTGTTGAGGAATTAATATATTATTTTAATGTGTTGTAAATATTATTTTAATTTATAGAATTAAATAATAAAACATGTGATGTAAGAGATATTGTAAGATGATGTGGTAAAATAATAAAGTGAACTTTTTTGTGTTTCAAAATAGCATTTTTATAAAAACAACTTATGAGAATGCTCTAAAGAACGTACTTTCCGAACTCATATCTCATTCCATAACCCTCCATGTTAGGAAAAATGGATATTCTACTTCTAGTGTATACAATAGCCCTCTTACAACACGTGGGCTCCAACACATGATTGATGGCAGGACCGTGCAAGTTCAAGAATATTTGCAGACCAAACAAATTATAACTACTCCATTTTTTTCATTGTAAATTGTTTTTTGATGTAAAATATTTTCAACTAAAAATGTAAAATGGAAAAAAAAAAAAAAATAAATTCACCTCTCTCAACTCAATCCATCTACACACATCCTACCAGATCCCAACACACACAACCCACCCGCCTAAATATGACCTCTGATCCCCCATATCCTTTTTAAAATATAGTTTTTTTGTTTTTAAATTTGGATGAGATTTTTTGTTTGTTTGGAGCTCATTGGATATGAAGGTGAAGAGGTTGGAGGTAGAGAGAGGGTGGAGCTTAATTAGCGAAGGAAAACCAAATTTGGAGGGAGATAGATTTGGTAATGAAAAACCGAAGAGGAGTTTGACCAATGACAAAACTAAATTGGGGATTGAATGAATAAGAGCATTTTTGATGGACTGGATTGTTTGTCCTAAATATGGATGGCAGCCCTATTAGGGTGGTGATCAAAGAGTACATAATTGTGTCTGTGGAGATAAAAATTATGTATTATTCAAATAAAAGTCCAAGGGTATTTATAGGCAAAACATGAATTTCTTGAGAAGAGACATATTTGCATGAACCAATATAATATAATCTATATATATATATATATATATAAAATCAAAATTTTGAAACTCTCACAATTTTTGCAAGTAAGCATTATTTAAGAAAAAAAACAAAAATTCTTTTTTTTTTTTTTTTTAATTTCTCGAAAACCCATAATACAAAAACCTAAAATTCTGATCAAAACCACGGGCAACATATACGACCATTTCTCTCTCTCCTCAGAAACCCTTTGTCTCTCCAAAAATCAAAACCTTCTCCTTCCCCCCAAAATCAAAATCCAAAATTTAGGATGAGAAAGAAGGAAGAGCCGATCAGATACGTTGGGAAACGATTGACCCATCGTCTTTACCTCTCAGAGCTCACCTTACTCTCCATCTGACAAACCAAGGAGAGGAACCTGGTACAATGATGAAGAAGCCAGAATTCTTGACGACCTGCAAGGCTGACCAGCGGTCTCACTTCAAATCCAAGGTTTTCTTTCTTCAATTATATTGGATTGGGAAATTCTAGCTCTTTATATTATAGATTTATGTTGCTCTTGACTAATTGTTTTATTAAATTTGTTATATATGATGAAAAAGCTTGCCCCTTTTTTCACCATTGTTTTCTGAAGATGTTTAATTGAATGGTACAGTGAATTTTCCTCACAACCCAATTAGAAAAGGATTATATATAGTATGGATTTGGTGTCATCGAATAGTTATTTTAATTTCCTAATCATTAAGATCATAGGCATAGAAATAGAAATTCAAACTGATTTTTTTAAGTAGATAATTAAAAAAAATACCACTAATTTAATAGAAATTTTGTTTTTCCATTGTATGTTTCGATTTAGACAACTTTAGTCAATTTTCCAAATTACACCATGTTTGCTTTGGTGATATAAAAACAAAGCTAAGTCTTAATTTTGGAACCTAAGAACCTGTTGTTGATGAGAAAAATAAATTAAAGAATTTGATGCTTGTGTTTGTGCTTTCCCTTATAAGGTTCTCAAGAGTTCGTTTGTCTAATTTACTTTTCTCAAATACAATGCGTATTTTTTAAGTTTCGTTCAAGCCATAAATGGAAAATGGTTGTAATTCAGCACTTTTTTTTTTTTTTTTTTGGCTGAGGTTAAATAAAATTTGCAATATTTGTATTGAATTTCTTTGTATCACCAAACTTAAAATTCATTTAAATATCTGTAATATGCCTGTTGTTTTCATAATGATGGAGGTTTTGGTTAAAGCTTGCTAAAGAGTTCTGAATTGTCTATATAAAATACTTTTGTAAAATATGTTACCCTCTAATTATATATAGAACATTATACGAAGTTGATATGAAGGCCAAATAGATTTTGGCTAATTAGTAATAGTGCTATTTTCTGCATTTTCAAGTTGAGGCTTATCATGTAAAATTATTCATGACTGTCCTTTCTTAGGCTCATACCATTATATTTTCATTAAGAAGAGAGTTGCGCTTTAATTTTTCCTAAGGTTGTTATGATTTTCATTTTCTTTTTGCTCTTGGAGAATATATATATATCTGTACCTCTCTTTCTTTGTAATTATTACATGTACTATTGCATTCATCTGATTGAAAAAACATAGTTTAGCTTAAGATTGTCTAATATTCATTCTTTTGATATTTGGGTGTTAAGCATTCTTGGCCAACTTCTTTTATATTCAATTGTCTTTGCAAACAGCACAATATGTGTTTGTGTACTTTTATAATTCCTGAACTGCACAAGATTTAGCTATTGTTAATGAACAATTAGATTCTTGGACTGCACAAGATGCTATTGTTAATGATACACCATATATTGAATATTTGCTTTGTACAATTGCTATAGTCAGTGAGATCATATTAACTGCAATTTCATTCTCTAATTCATTATAAACTGTGTATGTGAATGTGTTGTCATAACTTGGAAATTTTTATTGATTGTTTGACCATTGGTTGTGAGATTGATATTGAACTTGGACATGGTTTTATCCATATGGTATATAATTTTAGAAGATAATTTCAATAGGTTTAGAATTTTTTTTGTATTGCATAAGGAATAGGGCCTAGAAAATCTACGGCTATAGCATGAATCCTAATCTTCTTGGTGAGTGATTCTACTCTTTGTTTAACCACTTAATACTTGTGTTATTGTCCTTTGATTCATTGCTTGCGGGAATTTACTTTTTGACCTTGGTAGTTTAGTTCATTATAGTTTGCCAGAAATCCATTGATTATGTATGACCTATTATCTATCCCTTTAAAAAAAAAAGGTTTGTGAAAGGGGTTTTTTGGGCCCCTGTTTGACGCTTTCTCAGTGGGTATCATGTCAAAGGTATTACAATCTGTTGGTCTTACTACCTGTTTACATTGCTGTTTCGTGTTGATATCCTAAGTGCTGGTGTTGTTTGTGTGTTGTTGTTATTGTACATGCTTATATGCATTATGCTTCTGGTGTACTTAGTGTTAGCTGTATTGTGATACTTGGTAGCTGTTAACACTGTACTAGGAATTGATATAAAGTCCTAGGATGTTTTGGTAGTTATTGGCAGGTCACATTCTGTTATAGATGACCTGACTAATTTGGCATGTGCTCAACATATTATAGAGCATGTGATAGATTAGGAGTTAGTTAATCAGTTTCAGTTGCAGCTTAGTTTAAAAGGCTGCAATGATTGTAAGAAAGAATATCAGGAGAATAATAATCTAAGTTTACTTTCTTTTGTTCTCTAATCTTTCCCCCCAATTCTTAGGAGGCCAAGCTAACTTGAATTAGCCATTACAATTCACAATTCACACACTTTATCACTCCAATTGGTCAAGAACTACATGTTCTTAACAAAATTATGGACTTAATGAAAAATGTTAATATGGGTTGTGGTTGCTTGCTTGATGTTAATAAAAAGTTCCAGATCTATCAATATGTTAATGATGTGTCAATGAACATTTTTTACTAAATAAATTGATTTGCATATAGGTTTAGAGGAAAAGATGAGACTCAAATAGGAAGAACAGATCATCCTGCACCATGAAAAAAATGAGAAGGCAGTAAAAGGAAAAAGAGATAATAAATCATTCGATAAAGCGACCACTAACTTTTACCCATAATGCTCAAGCTTAGTTTCAAGATAGGAAATAATGCTTTAAATTTTTATTATCATTTATTTCACGGTGTGATTATGAATTTTTGTGTGATTTAAAGGTGACTTGGTGTTTTTCAATGTATTATTGGAAATGGATAGTGAGTCTACAATTGTAAAGTCTCGTTACATTATATTTTTGCTGATTTGATAGGGCATTTTATGGTGGGGTTGATATTGAACATAGACTTAGTCTTAGCAATTTAATTTCAACTTTTTGTGAATGGCAAGGGTTTAAGAAGAACATTGAATTTTGATATTCTTCTTTTGAGTTTTAATTTCGTGTTCTCATTGAGTATTTTCAGTTTAGTTGGATTTAATGTTTCATAGGAAGGATTCTATCCAGGTTTCTACAAAAAATAATTTCATGATAGTGGAAATAAACTTTTTTGGGAAGAACAGTGGGCCCTTTTTTATGTAAATTTTACTAAATTTTCTTGAATTATTTGAACGATTACCCCAAAAAAAGGTCTTTAATTTTTCCTCTTCCACATTTAAATTAAAAATAAAATAAAATAAAATAAAACCCTTAAGTTGCAAACTTGGAATTGACCATGGAAGGAGACTCATTTCTAACTCTATCCCTTTGATTCTTTAATATTCAGAATGTAGACTCAGTATTTCATTTGGCCTTTCTTTCCTTCTTTTTATTCTTCTTCTTCTTCTTCTGCTTTACTCCTTCATCCCTTTTATTTATAAATTTCTAAATTTAAGATAATATTAAAATTAAATTACGTTTTACTTAAGTATGTCAAAAAAAAAAAAAAAAAAAATCAGTGTGAAACAATTAAATAGATCATTTACTGCACTATAATTGTCTACGTTCTTTTTTAATCACAATGATCCTCCAATCTTAAGATAACTAATGTCTATCTTATCTAATCTAATACTATATATAATAGTAGAAGATTTCAAGGAGGTGCTGCCACGTTAGGAAAAATAGTTATTTAAAATTTAGCCACGTATAAGTTAAAAAGTGATAAATAATGTTGGTGGGCAATCTACACACCGTTTAAAACCTCTCATTATAAATAACAAAAAAAATAACAAGTTAAAATTAAAGGACACACGGAAATAGAAATAGAGAGGCGATGAAAGAGAGAGTGAGAGGCGATGAAGACTCGGAGAAAGAAACAGGAGAAGAGAGAGGCGATGAAGAAACAGTGAAAGAAACAAAAAAAGAGAGAGGCGATCCTGCCTCCGCTAGTCTCCTAGCCATACTCCGACCACTAGAACTGCAGACACATAGTCTCTTCCGTTACGATTCTCTTTTTCCTTTGACAAATTCAGCCGTTCTCTCTGTCTTTCTTAAAATCAAAAACCCTAACCATTGAGTTCTCTTTCCATCAGCCTAGCCTCCACCAATATACCGCTGGGGAAAACCCCACTTAAAACATCAAGAAGTTGGAAGTAAAGCCTCAATCCCAATCAACCCGATTAAAAGGAAATAAAAAACAAAAAATTCCATTGCCCATGTTTCCATAGTCTGCAATTAGAGAATGTCTTTCAATTTCTCTACCGGTTAGTTGTCTCTTTACTTTTCAATTTGTGCATTAATTATGATTAGTTTTTAATAATTTGGCTGGATTCTTTTTTAATTTAACTTTCTGGGTTATATTTTTGATTAAGGTATTTGAGTTAGATTTTGGTTTTGTTTTAGGTATTTGGTTAAATTGATGTGTGGGTATCTATTTATGGTGCCCGGTTAAAAATAGAGCAATAGATTATTCTACAAAAAAAAATATAAGCCACACGAATAGGGTCGGAATAAAAAATAGCAATTGGGCTTTTTCCTTATCTAGGTATTTTAGAAGCATTAACGTGTATCTCTTTAAGGGATGCTGTTGTTATGATCTAGGTTTTTCAATTAGGAGTAGTTTTGTTTAATTAGTTTAAACAGATGGGTTAGATTTGGGTTTGAGGGATTTTGGTTAGGAGTTGTTTTGTT
Source organism: Quercus ilex subsp. ballota (assembly GCA_032727855.1). Lineage (NCBI taxonomy): Eukaryota > Viridiplantae > Streptophyta > Magnoliopsida > Fagales > Fagaceae > Quercus > Quercus ilex. The sequence goes on along the minus strand of CM064909.1, from coordinate 65,002,032 downwards.
TAGGGTATCTGACTTGGCTTAAATTGGTTTTAAGTATCTAGAATCGATTTTGCCCATTTGGGTCACTTTTATTTTGGATTTGCTTTCCCATTCAAATTAAGATGAAGATTTGTTCTGTCACTCAAAACACAATTCTTTAATAATCAAAACCACACCAAATTTTTATTTTAAAATCTTATTTTTTTAGGTCTGTTGTTTCTAAATGGTCACTTTTTAAAAGCCAGTGGGAATCTGCGAAGAAATTTTATATTGGATGCCTCCTTTGCTCAATCACTTTAGAAGTGTAAGATGTTTAATTGTCTCTATCCAACTTCATTGCTTTGACTCTCTCTTTTTTTTTTTTTTTTTAGTAGTTATCTTCAAATTTGACACGTGGTATCTTTTCTTTTCATTCATGATTCCTTAATGTCATATCTTATAATTAGAACTGTTTTTGGCTTTAACACAGGAGAAAGTTTTAAGATTCAATTAACAGGAAAATTGCCAAATCATTTTTCTCAAACTTTGTATATTATGTTTAGAATACTTCAATTTCATATTAATTTGATAAGATTTTTATATGTTCTTGCTGCCTATGTCTTAGCTTAAGTATTATGTCTTTATATTAAATAATGAAATGTTTCAACAATTCATGTTATGGATCATGTTATGGTCACTTGGATATCCCTGCAAAAATATATATATATATATATATATCGGTGTATGTTCTATTAGTGCTCTCAATCATGTTATGATATTAGAATCGTAATTAGATTGGTCCATGAAAGAATCATCCTTCAATTGTGTTCTTTGTGGACATCATTATTAAAAAAACATGTATCATTTGTGTATGGTATGTTAATGCTCTCAATTATGTTATGAAACTAGAATCATAACAGATTGCAATACAGAAAACCAAAAAACCATAATTTCACTTAGAAAACATTATAAATTGCTATACACTCTAAACTTTCAGATTTTACAAAATAATGTTGCAGAGAAGAGACGTATCAGAGTAGCAAAGTAGCAGATCGTATGGCAGTTGCAGTGCCTATTGAAAGGATGGAGAGAAAGTGTAAAAAAAAAAAAAAAAAAAAAAAATTCAATTGGTGAACTGTTTACTGTTGATTACCATTGTGTCTTATGTATGTGTTAAGAAATATTAGATTGAAGATCAAGTTATTCACTTATTTGTACACAGTTATAATTAAAAAAGAAGAAGAAGAAGTTATATGCAGTTTTGCACACAGCTTTTATTTCCTTGACTTTGGTCTATGGTACTATAAACCTTAGTAACTTTTCCACTATATTTCGGTTTCTTTTGTTTAAGTTTGTATGAGAATGTGCTTTTTTTGAAATTAAATTTGAATTATATATATATATATATATTAATTCCAATTACTTGGGACTTGCTCTCTGCAATATTCAATTCTGCTTGACCTTTCTATTCCTTTAGCAAATGTAAATGTTTTTGTTTTTATTCTTTTTCTTTTCAATGCTAGGCTTCTTAATTCAGTGCATCTGTAATTAATAATTCTCAAAATTAATATCAGTGACTGTGTACAATTTAGTATGGAAGAAGATGGCAACTCATTTTAGATGACTGATTACAGAAATCAAGCCCGTGTACATCTTACGCCTGTTTCCTTTGTTATATGTGAATAAATTGAGTCTTGTAGGAATTAGGATATGTACCATAGATGTGTATATATTGTGCTTTGTTAAACTGAGAGGTATGTTGATTTTTTTTCCCTATTTGTAGGAAAAGTTATTTAGATCTAATTATAAGTTGCTGGCTCTGTTTTTCTTTTTCTTTTTTTCTTTTTTGTGGGTGTGTGTGTGGTGGTGATGGTATGTTTCTCCACTCTACTTTTAAGTTCTAACCATGCTGCAAGTTATATGCTCAACTTTGAACTTGGATTTCGACCTAATGTAGTTTGCAATTAGCATGCTTTTCTTTCAGGGTTTGTATTATTCGCGCATTACATAGATGCCCCTGATGCCAGTAAGCTATTACTGTTAAATTACCGATTGTCCCAAAAGTTTAAGCTATTGGGATATGGTAAATTTAATCATTTAACCACATATTTCTAACACTCCCCCTTACGTGTGGGCCGAAACTACCTTTTAATAGGTGAGGCCCAACACGTGGAAATTTAAATGGAAGGTAGAGTGGAAGAGACAAGGATCAAACTTAGGATCTCATGCTCTGATACCATGTTAAATTACCGATTGTCCCAAAAGCTTAAGCTATTGAGATATGGTAAATTTAATCATTTAACCACATATTTCTAACAATTACTGTGGGAGAAACATTTTAAGAATAACATCAACATTTTAGCCGAGGATCCATGTGGTGTGAGTGAACTAGGCTTTAGTTACATGGTGATGGATGGCATTATCCCTGGGTTCTATAAAATTGTCATATCCATGCTGGCAAGGTGATATTTCATTTTTCCGTTATGGAATTTGGTGCTGCTTGAGAATTGATCAGCTATGATCAAATCCAATTCAACTTCCCTACAGCATAAAGTATTTGTAATCTATAACAACTTTGGTTCTAATTTCATGTTCATTTCCTTTTTCTAATGCCATCAAGTTTATTCCCTTTAATTCTTACACCGTGTCATGTAGTTTGGTAGGAACTCCTTAAAAAATAAAAATTAATAATAATATAGCACATGTCTACATTTGATTATACTAAGGAAAGGTTTAAGCAGGTGCTGCTTTTTCTTTTTACGTTGGTATTCTTTTATAAATATAGCACATGTCTGCATTTGATTATTTTGTGCTTTTTTTATCAAAAGGAAGTTATTGTAGATTTATATCTCATATATCATATCCAATCTAATATCTAATACTATATATAAAAGCAGAAACTTTGCCCTACAATTAAGGTTACATTGGAGATATTTACTGATTTAGTGGTGGCAGTGGTATTGAACTTGGACTTGGTTTTTGCATACAGGTTTGCATAAGTGAATTAAAACTATCTTCTAATAAGATTAGATTTTATAGTCCAATATTTGTTTCTCCACAATTTGATATTTTGGTTTTCTGATCCTCCTTTTCTCATCAACACATTCTTTTATCTTACTCTCATCTCTCTTACAAATTTCACTATATAAAAAAAATAAGAACTCAAAATGCACAAAATATATTCCTTCTTTCATTTATATATGTGCCCTATATAGGGGTTGTCTTATTGTTTGATTTTTTTTTTTTTTTTCACTTGATATATCAAAATGTTGTAGATGCAACGACCATTTTTTTGGTTACTAATATTACAATTTGACTAGATTATAATAAAGCTTTAGCATTTTTTTTTTTTTTAAAGCATGTTGAGTATGTTACTTTTGAGAAAACTGGTAGTAATACTGCATTTATTTGTTTAATGACAGGCATATATTAATTTTGAAATATCAAAGGGTGAGGTTGAATGGATCAGAGAGCTTGATGAGAGACTTATAGACATATTAAAGCATTTGAAGGTCTGGATAAGCTATAAAAAGTTGGAGGTTACTTTTAACTTTGTGCCTAGATAGAATAAACCACTCAAATTTCTTCTATTGGTGTACTGTTTTAAGAGATTTGAGCTTTTATAGGGCTTTGGATTTCTGTTAATATTCATGTATTACTTAAGGTTTTTTTTTTCTTTGGTGTGGAAACTTCCATCTAGATCTAACATTTCTTTATTGTTATATTTTTTTAATTATGTTTTAATTACTTGAATTTTTTCCTTGAATTAGAAGCATATAAGTTTGTGAATGTATAAGAAAACTTACTTTGTTCTGTATAATTAAATTTGTAGTCCAACTTGCAATATATTTTGATTGCAAGGAGATATGGGTACACTTTTTGCAATTTCGTATTCTGCCCTGCTGTTACAACTCCCCATACACTTTCAATAACGCAATGAATCTATGTAAAAAAAAAAAAAAAAAAAGGCAACTGGTGTACTGTTTACTGTAGATTATGACCAAACTTTGTGGTTTATGTACATTTATGATTTTTTATTTTACAGTTTCTTATCAAGCTTCTAAGATACATTTACTTTGTGCAGTATATAAATGTTGGGATTGAACGAAATCTACAAAGGTCTATATTTATTCCTTACAAAAGGGACATGATAGACGGAAAATAAGAAGGGGAAACGATATTTGGTCGATTGGAAAGGGGCAAGAACAAAAAGAACAACTAAGATATGAAATGAGCATTGAGCACATAACCACACAAAAAGCAATGTAGAGGCACAATGGAATTCAAAAGAAAAAAAAGTTAGCTGATGCTGAATCAGCATCTTCACATGCACTTGGTTGGATTGCTTTAGATTTAGATATTTGAGTTGGAGTTGGTTTTAATTATAGTATTGGGTTTAAAATAAATTTTGTTTTGAGTATTTTGTATTAGATTTGGGTTAAATTAGTTTTTGGTATCTGCTTATGGTGTTTGTAATTAGATTTGTAAATGGAGATATGTGTTGGGTGTTTAGTATGTGGTAATAGTGTATTTAAATATTATTAAAAAAAATTTCTTTATAATAAATATAAATAAAAAGTATCCCACACATAGTGCGGGTTAAAAAGCTAGTACTATATATAATAGTAGAAGCCTTTAAAGAGGTGCTGCCACGTTAGGAAAAAATGCTATCTAAAAATCAGACACGTATACAACTTAAAAAGCAAATTTTTTTTTCTTTTTTTTTGAGTAACAACTTAAAAAGCGATACATTGGGTCCGTTTGGATTAACCTTATTGTTGCTGAAATTGAAAACTGAAATATGAAAATACTGTAACAAAATAATTTTTAAATTGTGAATAGTACCGGTGGGACCCATTTTTAATATTTTTTAGTGCGTGAACAGTGCTGTGAACAGTAATAAATAGTGCGTGAACAGTGATTTTTGTCCCCTGCACAGTAAACTCATGTGATGTTACTGTTCACGCGCAGGGGAAAAAAAAAATCTAAAAACGCAAAACTGAAAAACGCAGACGCCCAATCCAAACGGCATCATTATAGCATTTCAGCGTGTTTAAACACCTTTTGAGAGCCTCTCTATGTGTGTGTGTGTGTGTGTATATATATAAAATAATAAAAATTAAAAAAAAAAAAAAAAACTAACCGCTTAATAAATTAGAACTTTTTTTTTTTTTTTGGTAAACAAGATTATATTAAAACCAACTAAGCAGAAACAAGTCTATTACAATAGGAGGCCTCCTTGGCAGCAAGGAGAATATCAGCCACCATAGGCAGTGGATTCAAAAAACCAACAAAATTAGAAATGGAGCTTCCCCCAAATCTTACCAGGATGTCCGCACACTGCCTGGCCTCACGGAATGTGTGCACCACCCTCTTGTTGGGAATGGCAGCTAGTAACTTCCTGCAGTCAGAGAGCAAAGGTTCCATTAAAGGGTTGCCTTACTGTTATTCATTAGCAAGACAATGCTTAAAGCGTCCATCTCAACAATGAGGTTATTAAGCCCAAGATCTTTGGCAATTTCTAGACCATCACATAAAGCCCATAACTCAGCTGTGGAGCTACTGGTGATGCTGTGAGCCCTGGCATATCCTCTGACCCAATTTCCTTGGTGGTCTCGAATTAACCCCCCTCCCCCTGCCTTACCCGGGTTCCCTAAGGTAGACCCGTCGGAGTTAAGCTTCATCCAACCCAAAGGAGGTTTTTCCCAAGCCACCCGAATCACCTTTTTCATTTTGTTGCACCGATCCTTAGCCCCAATGGCAAAGAACTCTGCACTTTCCTTAATCCATTTTGTGTGAATCAATTTATCAACAACACCAGTCCTGAAATGAAACCTGTTGCGTGCTAACCATAGTTACCAAATTCCCATGGGAAACACAACCTTCCACGAAGTACCCAAATGATCATAGACAGCCCTAGTGGAACAGTTCAATTCCAGCCACTTCTCTATTGGTTGATCAAAAATAAACAAAAGATCACGAGGAACCTTGAGCTTGCGCCATAGATCCTGAGCCACATTACATCTTCTTAACAGATGATCCACCGATTCATTCTCCTAGTGGCAAATCGTGCATAAAGGGTTGAGGTTTAAACCTCTTGAACCCAGAATTTCTCTGGTAGGCAAACTGTTATGCGAGCATAGCCACATAAAAAATTGAATCCGTGGGTGTGTGTCAGCTTTCCAAATCCACGACATGGAGGAAATACCTAGGTTCAAAGGTGAAAGTTCAATATGGGTATGAAACACCCTTGAACGTTTAGACCCCAAATTATAAAAAACCAAATCAAGCTTATAATCAAACAGTTAATGTGTAGAACATGAACATAAGCCAATCACAGAATTGGTAACTAATCTAAGCCAAATATAAACACATCCACAACAGTAAATATAAGGCAAAGATAAAGGGAAGAGAGATGCAAACACAAAGACAACACGCGATGTGTTATCAAAGAGGAAACCAAAGCCCTCGGCGCAAAACCTCTCCGCCGCCCTCCAAGCGGTCAATAATCCACTAGAAAATATAGTTGGGATACATGAACAGCAATAGACCTTCCAAGCCTAATCTACCCAGGTACCTAAGCCCTCCAAGCTTCTTGCTCCAACTAGGTTGTACCGAACGTTTTTCTTTTCTAGCTTACCGGATTCCGCTATAGCCCATAGCATCAACCAATCACCATTGGTTCCTTCCCAAACTGCTTCCCTTAGCACCAAATAAACCTTCTCACAGACGTGGGTGTGGTGAGATAAGGATTTGGTAAAAGACCTCTCAAGGGTATGACAATGGAGAGGAAGAGAGTAGAGGAATTTGTAGAGTCTCTTAGATGAAGATTGGGGATGAGGCAATCTTGTTTTTTCTCTAGGGTTTTCTCTCACAAAATTCTCTATGGAAGCTTTCTCAATTTAGTGGGTATAAGGGTCTATATATAGTGAGGTGAGAAAAGAATACGAAGAGACAGTTTTTGCCAAACATGGTAAATTGGCGGCTTGGTCTCGCGGCTTGTCCAAGTTACAAAATCAAGTCGCGACGTAACGGCCTGGCCAGCCTGGGACTTTTGTCCTGTAGTGCGACAGCTGGCACGACCCTTTAGCTTCCCTGTGTGCATCTCACGTGCCTGAAGTTGGCGACTTGCAGCCGCGAGCCACCGACGAGTCCTAGCTGCGAAGCTCTGCTTCTTTGCACATACTTGAGCTTTTCTTCACATCTTCTCACACACTACCCTTACAAAAATCCCACTTAAATACAGAGTTACTAAGTGCTTAAATTACAAGCAAATTGGCACGGAATAAAGCCAACAAGATGGTTGATAAATTTCAACCTTACAAAAGGGTTTGAACCCCTTGCTAATAGATAGGCAGATTGAAGAGAAAACAACCCATCTTTAGAAAAAGCCTAATCGAGAGAGTCTTCAGACTCATGGTTTAGCGCAAAAGGAGTGGCTCTGATTAAATTTAGAACTCGTTCTTGCAACACAAAAGAAATGTTACACTCACCTGCATTGCAACTTTAAGCGACCCCTTGCTTCACAGTAAGCTAATCTTCATCGCGGTACAGGGGGCCTTCAATAATGCTTCGGAGAGGCCCGCATGGCAGCCAAAAGTCCTTCCAGAAATTAATAGAGCTGCCATTATTAACAGTCCACTTAAGACCTTTAACATAAACTGGACCCCCAACTTTGCAAGCCGCCCATATTCTTAAGCATGGCAAATTCCTACCCTCCTCAGTTAGTCTTCTTGTGGATAAATATTTTGCAATCAGCATACACGCCCAAAGCGCCTCATGCTCAGATGCTAACCGCCAGCAAAGTTTCTCCAATAAAGCTTGATTCTTGTGTCTCGTTTGGAAGAGCCCCAAACCTCCTAGCTCCTTTGGTTGTGTAACAGTTTGCTAATTCACCATGTGCATCCTTTTCTTTTCTTTAGTGGATCCCCACAAGAAATCATGCATTTTCTTATCAATAGTATTCAAAATTTTTTTAGGAAGAGCATGGCATTGCATATAGTAGTCCGCTATAGGGGCAGCCGTTGTTTTGATGAGCACCAATCTTCCAGTTCTTGATAAAAGTCTCGACTTCCACCTTGCAAGTTTGGCTTGAATCTTTTCAGCTACAAAATTAAAAGCATTGTTATTCCTTCCTTGCTGTAATAGAGGAAAACCCAAATATCTACCCAAATCAGAGTTTTCATAAATCCCCATCTTGCTACACAGTCTCCTCTTCTTCTCCTAGCAACATTAGGGGAGAACAAAATGCGAAATTTGGATTTATTAACCTTTTGCCCTGCAAGGTTACAAAAGTGGTCTAGCACGTCCATGAGTGCCTCACAGTTCTTTGAGTTTGCCTTCGCAAATAGTAATAAATCATTAGCAAAGAAGATGTGGGAGAAACTAGGGCCATTTCTTGATGCCTTAATTGGATCCCACCTCCTTTGCTCACACATACCCAAAATCTGAGCCCCCAAAAACTCCATGCATAAAATAAATAAAAAAGGTGATAGGGGGTCACTGCTTGCTCATTTCCAAGTGCAGGAGATCGTAGCAATATAATTCTCGGAGTACCGAGGTCGAACCACAAGGAGCAGGGTAAATTCAAAGACAATATAATTAAATAACAATTTGGGTGAAGAAGAAAAATACATTTGCTTGGTGATTGTTAACAAGAATGATAATAAAAATTGATTTAAATCAATAATGTAAATACTAGGGCATCAGGGTGTTTCCCTATATCGATATGGAATTCTTTGTGACCTAAGAAATTATATATTTCACAATTGATTGTTCTTATACAATTAAAAACTTATGATTCGGTTGAACTGAGACAATTCAAGAACGCATGATAATCTCGATTAATAATGCGGTTAGAATAGTTTTCAGAAAAACCCATTCACTTTAAAACATGATTTCTATTTGAATCTATTAGAAATTCCTCTAAACAGTAAGAAAATCATGATTGAACTTATTGAAAGCATGGAAGAACTAATACATCAAAAGAAATCTAATTGAACAATCAAATATGTCATTGATAAAATCCTAGAAAGAATCACATTGAATATTCATACAATATAGAAGAAACATAACCCCTAGCCCTAGCAAAGAGTTTAGGCTGCCATTAGAGAAAGAAAAATACAAGGTTTTCTCTACCAAAATTCGTTCTCACAGCCTCCCTTCTAAAACCCTAATGTCTAAGTGTCCAAAGAAAATAAAACTTTTCACTATTTAAATTTCCGTCCAGGTTTACAGCAGTAACTTGTGAGTTAATTTCGGCCTTCAAAAATTGAGAATTTCAAAAAACTCAAAACTGGAAAGTTGTAGACATTTAAGTCACGGTTCCCCCATCTGGCCTTGTGTCAATTGGATTTTTAAGGAAAGAGATACTCTCAAAATACTGATCAGTGCTCAAATCAGATTTTTCCTTTTTAGATTCTGCCTCTTTGATTTCTTTCCTTATTTGAAGCTTCCAATCATGGTAGAAGATCCAAGCACTCCAGCAGCACCTCCTTAGACATTTAAGCATGATCCTTTAGCTCCACTTTAATTCTAGTTTGACCTCCATTCTCTCACAAATTCCTGTAAACTTATCTTTCTCACATGATTTCCTGAAAGTAGAAAATTACACACAATGAATAGCATCTTATTCAAGAAATTATGTAAAGATAAATAATAGGGACTAATGCAAATCATGGCTTAATTATATAAATTAAGTATAGTAATAAGGAGATAACGCCCACATAAATATATAACAAGTACACATTTTAAGGCATTATCACACCCCCCCCCCCCCCCAAACTTAAATCTTGCTAGTCCCCTAGCAATCCACAAAGCACCCATGTCTACTAAAAGTGAAAAATTAAAACTAAAATACAAGCCACTTTCTTAGGCTACATGACTGCACTTCCCATGTGCAGCAAGTCTTTGAACCCCTAGGTCACCCTAGTGGACGAGTTTACTCTCTGGGGGTTTGCAGTGACTCTACCCATAAAAGTCAAAGGTTTCCTGAAAATTCCTGCAGCAAATGTTAGTCTACTTTATCATTATATCATACAAATGAACTTTCAATTTTTGAGTTGGGATACTATTCATCATATTAAAGAGCTTTCACTAGCTTCACTTTTGGAGTGTGTGTGTGCATAGCCCATCCAGTCAAACCAGCTTTTCCAAACATGCATAGACCAAGAATAATCTAGATTAGAGCCTCTACTCCAAAACCTCTCTTAGGTCATCAACACTCTGAAAGAACACACATAGAAGTAATGGTTTCTCCCTTCAAATCACATGTGAACAGAAAGGAAAGAAGAAGTTTTAAGAATATCACATGTGTATAAAAAAACAGCCGCTAAAACAACGGGAAAAGATCTCTTGGAAAGGATGTTGAATTCCTGGAAACATGAGGTTAATACCATTCTCATCCCTAGTTTTTATTCCAAACACATACCAGCCATGCACCTTTAGGATCAAGTAGGACTTTAGGCTCAATGGTAGTATAATCTTTTGGCTAGGTAAAGGCAAACTACTCTCTTTGAAATATGAGGTATATGAATCAAATGGAAAAAATTCAAGCCAAACCCAACTCATAGCAGTAACAACCAACTTGAATCAAAACAACCTTTACTCAATCATATAACCTTTCTGAAATACATGAAAGATGTGTAAGACACCAATGATTTGTATGTATGTCTTCTCTTTCTTTTTCTTTCTTTTCTCTCTCTCTTTTTTTTTTTTTTTTTTCTTCTTTTGGACTTTTTTTTTTTTTGAAAGAAAAGAGAGACAATGGTGGTATCTAAACACATCAATTGCTCAAAACTTGAAACCCCAAGAGAACACCCATAAACAAAAATGTTTTGTGGTATTGTGAAAATATTTCTCATGGCTCAAATGATGGTGACAATGGTTAATGTAAAGGTAGGCTAAATATTTGTTTAGCTAGTGACAAAAGATTGATGGCCTTAAGCTCTCATCTCCTAAAATTCCACATAAACCAGCATTCCTATGGACAAAAATAAGTAAGATCATGGTATATCTCCCCGTAATGTTTCCAGTAGTCAACCAAAAAATATAGAGATCTTTTACAAAAACTGAAGCATATGAGAGAAATTTAAGAGTTCAAACAAAGATATACTCTCACAAAGAAAAGTAAGGCTCAAAAACTCTCCTATCGGTTGAGTTTCAGCTTATATCTAGCTTGTTCATGATCCATGCATATCCAACATCCAACCGTTCGCTAACCTGGCTATTGTGCTCAAAAGTTTCCAATTGTGCTCTTTATGAAAGAGTCTTAATATAACAAATAGTATAACCAACTCAGCATTATTCATTCCATCACATGATATAAAAATAAAGCTTATAACTTTTCTGCATTCAAATTCAAGGTTTTTTTTTTTTTTTTTTTTTTTTTTTTTTTTTTTTTTTAAATATAATAATTGAAAAGTTGCAACCAAAAAGAAAAGGGGAAAAAAAATCATGCAAGGTGTAGCAAAATGTGTAGACCTCTCCCCCCAACTAAAATATTGCATTGTCCTCAATGTATCAAAGCCAAAATAAATTCAAGTATAAAGGGAAGAAGTTACCTTAAGCATTTGAATTTTTTTTTTTTTTTTTTTTTGAAATTTCTTTCACACCTGCAAATGTTAGCTCACAAAAGAAAAATAATAACAAAACAAAAAAACAAAAAGCATAAACAAAAACAAAAACAAAAGGCAAAAAGAAAAAAAAAATTAAAACAAATATGGTACAACTCCATAAGACTCCTTCAGAGTTCACGTAGCATCCCAATAGGCAGGGATCACCAGTGACATAGACTTCTCCTCTGATATAACTTCCCCTAAGAATGGTTTTACCCTTTGTCCATTTACTTTCAAAATCCTACCATCCTTAGGGTCCTCAACTACTACAGTTTCATGGTTAAACACTTCCCTTACAATGAAAGGGTTATCCCACCTAGGTTTTAACTTACCTGGGCCTAAATATGCATATTTAAGACCACCGGGCAGTGGCTTAAACTCCAGCTATGGTGCCTCTTCACTTGAATGCACGAGCTTTTTTTCATTTTCTAGTAGCTCCTCAAAGTAAGGCTTCCATCCTTTATTAATTGCCATCACCTGTTGTTCTTCCAAAACCTGTGAGGAATCCAACAAAGAAAAATTTTCAGATACATGAATATCACATTCTAAATAATAAGAATCAACAGAATTATTAAGAAAAGCTTTAAGAGGATCAGAAAAACAATTCTTATTAAACTCTTCTTGAACCACCGCCTCAATGAGGTTCACATAAGTACAGTCATCATCCTCATGTGGTTGTTTAGCCACATGAAATATATTTAGCTCCAAAGTCATGGAACCAAAAGTGAGTTGCATCCTTCCATTCCTGCAATTAATTAAAGCATTAGTTGTAGCAAGAAAAGGTCTACCCAAAATAATAGGGGTATGAACACTATGATGTAAAACAGGTTGGTAATCTAGAACAATAAAATCAACAGGATAATAAAATTGTTCAATTTTCACCAACATATCCTCAACAATCCCTCTCGGTTCCCTTACAGAGTGATCAGCCAACTGTAAAGTTATTGAAGTAGGTTTCAACTCACCAAGTCCAAGTTTTTGATATATACTGAAAGGGATCAAATTAACACTTGCCCCAAGATCTAGCAATGCATGCTCCATGATGTAATCTCCAATAGTACAAGAGATTGTAGGACAACTTGGATCCTTATACTTTGGTGGGGTCTTATGTTGAATAACTGCACTTACCTGTTCTGTTAGGAATGTAGTCTTCTTCACATAATGCTTTCTCTTGATGTGCATAAGTCCTTAATTACCTTGGCATATGCAGGCACTTGCTTGATAACATGCAATAATGGCAAATTTTTCTTGACTTGATGCAAATGCTCTAATATCTTAGATGCAGTGTCTAATTTCCTAGGTAATTTTAAGGCTTGTGGAAATGGTGGAGGGATTGGGCATTGTTCAATTTCACCAAATTCAAGTGACTCAGTTTCATCCTTCTCTTTTTCAACTGGGGTTTCCTTAGATTTCTTAGTTACTAAAGGAGAACTTTTATCAATCTCTTTACCACTCCTCAAAATGGTCACAGCTTTTACTTCCTCATGTTTATCCTTAGAGCCAATTTTTAGATTTTGATTGATGGGATTGGGTTGAGTTTGGGAAGGAAGCTTCCCTCTCTCTATCCCAGTCAATGAATTTGTAAGCCTACTTATATGACTCTTGGTCTCTCTTACCTCTTCATCTAGCCTAGTGAGCATGGATTCAAACTTTTGATTTTGCTCACTTTGCCATTGAATGAAAGTACTAAGTGCATCCTTCAAGGAAGTTCTCGATGATGATGATGCATGTGATGAATTAAAATTCCTTGGAGCAGGAGGATTCAACACATTGTCACTCTTATAACTCAAATACGGATGGTTTCGCATATTTAGGTTATAATTGTTAGAATATGAAGAATTATTTGGCCAATATGAATTAAATGCATGTACTTGTTCTTCTGGCACATTCAAGAATGATGAAAGTGATGCACATTCATTTGTAGCATGGTTTATCTCATGACAGATTTTACACACCTCCATTGGGTCCTTTCTAAAGGTAGCACTAACCCTCTTACTTCCTTTCATTTTGAGTGCCTCAATTTCTTTAGTTAACATGCTGATTTTTGCACTCATGTTATCATCTTCCCTCAACTTGAAAACACTTCCACTAGAAGAGGTAGTGTTAGTTCTAGTTTTATCAGTGGAGTCCATAGGGCTAGGTTCAGTCTATGTGTTAGAGTTTTCAGCTATCTCATCAAGATAATCCATTGCATCTTCTGGTTCCTTTTGTAAAAAGTCCCTTCCGCGTGAGAGTTGAACAAACTGTCGGTCCCTAGGTGTAAGTCCTTCATAAAAATAGCTAACCAACCTCCAATCTTCATACCCATGAGTTGGGCAGAAATTGAAAAGATCTTTGTACCTTTCCCAAGCTTGGTATAAGGTCTCATTTTCTCCTTGGAAAAAACTAACTATCCTTCTTTTTACTTGCTGGACTTTGTGGGGAGGAAAGTGTTTCTTAAAAAACTCTTTGGACATCTCCCCCCAACTACCTATAGACCTAGGTTTCAAGGTGTAAAGCCAACTTCTTGCCTTATCCTTAAGAGAAAAAGGAAAGAAATGTAACTTAGCAGTCTCAATAACATTTTGTATAGAAACTACTAATTACCTCTTCAAAAGCTCTAACATGGACATAAGGATTTTCATTTTCTTGTCCCCTAAAGTCAGGAAGTATTGCTAATAAACCTTGTTTCAGTTCTACATGTGGTGCATTAGGTGGAAACATGATGCATGAAGGAATAGAATTTTGTGTGGGATGCAACAATTCATACATAGTTCTTCTATTCTCCTCATGATTACATGTTTCATCACCCATGATTGATGAAGAAGGTGAAGGCAAAGGTGTGTCAAAAAGATTACCAAAGTAAGTTTCAAAAATTTCTAATCTGCCTCTCTTGTTTCTAACCCAAATGCTCATGCAACAATGATTCCACAATCAAATAAAATAAAATAAAAACAAAATAAGGGAAAAAAAAAATTGGAACGAAGTTACCAATAGAAGAATTTCCACCAGCTATGCTTCACTCCAAAAAATTGCCTCTAAACACACAGCAACTCCATGGCAACAACGCCAAAATTGCTTGCTCACTCCTAAGTACAGGAGATCGTAGCAATATAATTCTCGGAGTACCGAGGTCGAACCACAAAGAGCAGGGTAAATTCAAAGACAATATAATTAAATAACAATTTGGGTGAAAAAGAAAAATACTTTTGCTTGATGATTGTTAACAAGAATGATAATAAAAACTGATTTAAATCAATAATGTAAATACTAGGGCATCAGGGTGTTTCCCTATATCGATATGAAATTCTTTGTGATCTAAGAAATTATATATTTCACAATTGATTGTTCTTATACAATTAAAAACTTATGATTCGGTTGAACTGAGACAATTCAAGAACGCATGATAACCTCGATTAATAATGCGGTTAGAATAGTTTTCAGAAAAACCCATTCACTTTAAAACATGATTTCTATTTGAAACTATTAGAAATTCCTCTAAACAATAAGAAAAACATGATTGAACTTATTGAAAGCATGAAAGAACTAATACATCAAAAGAAATCTAATTGAACAATCAAATATGTCATTGATAAAATCCTAGAAAGAATCACATTGAATATTCATATCGTATAGAAGAAACATAACCCCTAGCCCTAGCAAAGAATTTAGGCTGCCATTAGAGAAAGAAAAATACAAGGTTTTCTCTGCCAAAATTCGTTCTCACAGCCTCCCTTCTAAAACCCTAATGTCTAAGTGTCCAAAGAAAATAAAACTTTTCACTATTTAAATTTCCGTCCAGGTTTACAGCAGTAACTTGTGAGTTAATTTCGGCCTTCAAAAATTGAGAATTTCAAAAAACTCAAAACTGGAAAGTTGTAGATATTTAAGTCACGGTTCCAACCCATCTAGCCTTGTGTCAATTGGATTTTTAAGGAGAGAGATATTTCCAAAATACTGATCAGTGCTCAAATCAGATTTTTCCTTTTTAGATTCTGCCTCTTTAATTTCTTTCCTTATTTGAAGCTTCCAATCATGGTAGATGATCCAAGCACTCCAGCTGCACCTCCTTAGACATTTAAGCATGGTCCTTTAGCTCCACTTTAATTCTAGTTTGGCCTCCATTCTCTCACAAATTCCTATAAACTTATCTTTCTCACATGATTTCCTAAAAGTAGAAAATTACACACAATGAATAGCATCTTATTCAACAAATTATGTAAAGATAAATAATAAGGACTAATGCAAATCATGGCTTAATTATACAAATTAAGCATAGTAATAAAGAGATAATGCCCACATAAATATATAACAAGTACACATTTTAAGACGTTATCAGTCACCTTGCCTTATTCCACGTGTGGGCTGGAAGGAGTCCATCTTACTACCATTGATCAAGATAGAAGTAGTAGTTGATGAAACACAGCTAATTTTCAATTTGACAATATTTTCAGGCAGGCCAAAGTGTTTTAGAACCATCTTGATGAAACTCCAGTCAAGGCGATCATAAGCCTTCTCAAGATCTATTTTTACTATTATGTATCCATCTTTCCCTTTTCTGCCCTTAAGGAAATATATGAGCTCTTGAGCTATTATCACATTATCTGTACTTCTTCTCCCCTCAAGGAAAGCAGCTTGCATAGGCAATATAAGGGAGGGCAGGAGAGGTCTAAGTCTTTGCACCAGGATTTTTGAAACAATTTTATATACCGTATTGCATAAACTGATGGGTTTAAAGTGTCCCACGGTTTCATGCCCTAATTGCTTAGGGATGAGAACAATTAGAGTCTGGTTTAGGAAGGCAGGCACCTCATGGGTTTCAAAAATGTCTCTTACAATCTTTTAACTGATTCACCAACCAAGAGCCAAAACCTCTGGAAGAACCCTGCATGTAAGCCATCAACACCAAGAGCTTTGTAGGGCTTCATAGACTTAAGAGTGCACCATATTTCCTCATTTGAAGGAATATGCACTAAAGAATTGGCTTCTTCTTCGTTTAGACTAGCACACCAATCAGAACTCCAAGGATGCACAAGGGGCCAGTAGAATTGTTCAAACTGGTAAAGCTTAGTGAAGTATGCTAAAATAACTTCTTTAACTCCATCCAAGTTGTGAACCCAATTGCCATTTTCATCTTGGATGATGGTAATCCTATTTCTGCTTCTTCTGGCAAGAGTAGATTGATGGAAGAAAGCTGTGTTCCTTTCTCCAAAAATAACCCAGTTGGTTCTTGATTTCATGGCCCAAATTTCCTCCTCAAGAAGGAGAATTTGGTTGTACTCCTCAGTAACCTGATCTTGGAGATTAATGAGGAAGGAACTGGGACGATTGGCAAGGGCTTTTTGGATCGCCAGAAGGTGGCTAAGGATCTTTTTTTTCCTCAGGAACACATTGTCAAAAATTTCTTTATTCCATTTCTAAGCTCGATTAGTGAAACTAGATATAGCACCCTCCAAATTATCATCCATTCCTGCCCAAGCCTCACGAACCACAGCCGAAAAATCCTTATGACTCAACCACATAAACTGGAATCTAAACGGCCTATTTGAGCCTTGCCCAGAGTCTGGATTGAGATTGAGAAGTAAAGGGCAATGATCCGAATTAATCCTGGCCAAGTGAGTGACATTAACTTCAGTAAAGTAAGCCCTCCAATCTGGGTTTACCCAACACCTATCCAACCTGCACTGAATCAAATTCCCAATCTCTCTTTTATTCGACCAAGTAAATTTGGGGTCAGAAAAACCCAAATCCATCATCTGACATGTATCCATGCAATCCAAAATGGCATTAACCCTTCTCTGATTAATGGGATTGCCCCCAGACTTTTCTTCTTCTGTAATCACTTCGTTAAAATCCCCTATGATAGCCCAAGGGAGATTATGTAAGGAAGCAAGCATTTTTAAATTATCCCATAACACACATCTCTCAGCAAACCTAGGGCTAGCATAAATGGCACTAATTAACCAGTTGAAAGTTTGAGATCTTACCCGAATGAGAGCGTGAATTTCCTGCTCCATTGCTATAAGAACATCCACCTGAATCTGGTCAGATCTCCAGAGCATCCAAATGCCCCCAGCAAATCCAATAGTGTCTGCGACTGTAGCGCCATCAAAAGGCAGACCCTCTAAAATTTCATCCGTTCTTGCTCCAGAAAACCTAGTCTCAGTAATAACCATGAGAATAGGATCATGCCAATCAACCAGATCCATAACTGTCTTCCTGAACTCGGGCTTCATTGCTCCTCTACAATTCTAGACCAAAATATTCATGATTTTATTTGGACAAGTGGCAGAATCAAAATGGGACAGTGAGGAGCCCTCCTAAGTGTCTCTCAACCTCCATGCTTCCAGGAGTACCGTCTTCAACTCTAGTCGCCCCTTGAGCAAGGTGATCGAGTGCTTGATAATCCCCATCGTGCTCTGATAGGCTTTAATGAGCATTGTTAAGTTGATCACAGGTTCTGCGAACTGCATCAATTTTACTTTGCGGAGATTCCCCAGCCACAAGCACTCTATCGGCCTGTTTTGCAGTATCTTCCTCTCCGTTATCTCTAGCTGCGTCAATTCAGCTTCTGCCTCTGCCAGAGATTTTTCTAAAATTTTCTCCCTTGATTCTGTTACTGACAACCTTGAGCTGATCACTGGAGGGATCGGCACCGCCGGTTTGTCTGTCAGAAACCTCCACCAAGGATTCGAAGTGTTCACCCATGCTTCGTCTTTCATCGGCAACCATCCCAACCTCTTGCTGGTCTCTGTGAAGGGAAAAATGTTTTTCCAAGCTATCATCAAGTCCATCTCGAACCATCCCCATATCTCTGTTGGGTCTTGCCTTATCCATTTGATTGTCTCATTCCCTACCAGGATGATTTTCCCTTTGTAGCAAATTGCCCAGTTTTCCTTCCTCTCCATCTCGGCTAGCGTATTTATGGTTTCTGGGTGTTTCTACGTTATTTGCTTTAATATTATCATGTGTTTTGGCTGGACTTGAAAAATGAAAAGGAGTGGAGCTAGGTCCATACGTGCTCAGAAAGCCCAAGCCCACACCAAAAGCAAAAGTTTCCTTTTGTTTCTTAGGTACCACCTCCACTCTTTGGGATTGAACCATATCTTTAGCCTTTAGTTTAGGACTCCTGTTACCTTCAACTTCTCCATTACCTTTTGATGGCCCCAAGAATCTGTGACTTGACCTATGCGTCCTATCTGCCTCCCTAAGCGTGTTATTAGGCATTAAGTGGCTAGCTTTCCTCTTACCATCAATCTTGTCATAGCCCAAGGCTCTAGACGCCGAGTTGACACTCGGTGCTTGGGATGACTCAGTTGCGTAGCTCTCCTCCGAACCCCTGAACTTAGCTACATTTTTGGATGAAGGTTTGCACCTTGAGACTACCATCCAGTCTCCATAGCCTTCATTTTTTTTCCCACCCCTTCGTCTATAGGAGCCGTGTCACCCTTACTATCGGATTCCTGTCTCTGATCTGTTCCCACAACATTAGTTGGTTCTCTGATATGTTGAGGAGAAGCCTCTCTCTTGTGCCCAATCCTTCCGCACAAAAAATAGAGTGCATTAATGCCTTCATACTGCACAAATTGTTCAATATTTCCGAGATAAAGTTTCCTAATCAGATGTTTATCTAAGTTAACTTACACACACAAACGAGCAAACCGGCCTCTCACACCATTGGCTGTGTTGGCGTCTATCCTTAGAACAGGGCCAATTGCCTTACCAATCTTTAGTAAGGCTGAAGGTTCATAAAACTCGATAGGCAATTTTGGTAATCTAATCCACACTGCCACTGAAGAAAATTCTACATTGGAAGCTTTGAATCCCTGTTCCCATTGCCTAATAGCTAAAAATTGCTGCCCTATAAACCAAGGGCCCCCTTTAAGGACGTTGTCCATGTCTAAAGGTTTCTCAAAGTTAACAATATAGTAATCCAGCCCTAAATCAATACAGTCCATTTTGCCTGAGGGAGCCCATAAACTACGAATTTTTATCAAGGAAATTAAACCCTACCTTTCTGCCAAACGGTTTGATGATGAGCGCATTCTGCCATGGTGCTCTCATACGTGATTTTTCCTCTTTCAAGAAAAGGATCCTAGTGCTGCCCTCGCCTGGACTGTCTTCCTTTATGTCTGATTCTAAGTCCTCATGCATCGTATCACTAAATCCAAAAGCTTGTTTGAAAGCCCCTGGAATCGCCCCTACCAACTTGTCCTTATAACTTCCTTGCCTTGTGGCTGTTGTACCCTCATTTCCCTCCCCTACAAAATGGTTGTCTTTGAACTTCTTTGTACTGCGTGCCAAGGTGTCTTCCTCTTCCTTTGATCGTTTCTATCTTGCTCTAACTCTCTCCATTTTCGGCTAATGACTCACTAAATTTCACAAGTTTATAACCTAATAAATTAAAACATTACATTTAAAAGACTTGTCCCTATGCGGAGAAAGAGAGAACAGAAGTGCCGATTTTTTTTCTCTAACCCGATAATACATAAAACCCTAGAATACAACAAACTAAATTCTGATTTTCTATTTCTCCCGTTCCCCTTCTCCTTCCCTGTTCCACTTCTCCATTCCAAAACACACTCCATGGCCAAACCCCTTCTTCATTGTTCAAAACCCAAACCATAAAGGTAGACGGTTTGTTGAAATGGTTTGGTGAAAGGGAGATACGGAGATAGAGAGAACTACCACCTGTCAAAATTAAATACGATGAAAGGTCCAAGAGGTATTGAGATACGAAGAGGCAGATACAGAGAAATAAAGAGACAGACCACCAGATCCTTATCCTCCATCGGTTAGTCTCTCATTTTTGGTTCTTTAAATTTGGGTTTAAATATGATTTAGGTCTGGGTATATTGATTGTATTGGATTGGAATGGATTGGATTGCATTTAGGTTTTGGCTTAGATTCAGTTTTGAGTAAGGAATTTGGGATAGAATGGTTTTTAATATTAGATATCTGTGTTAGATTTGGTTTTTCTTTTGGATAACAAAACCACCCGATCAAACTCTCTCTCTTTCTAATGCACTCCCATGACCTTCTTCTTCTCCACACAGTTCTTTCTCCTTATTTTCTTAGTCTCCCCATCGTTTCCCCTAACCCATTTATGGATGGCTCTGTCAAACTATTGCCTCTGTGTTTGGTTCTTAGATTGGCAGTTTTTAAGAGCTTTTTTAATATTGTAATAGTGCTCAAACCATGATTTAGTTTCGTGGCTAAAACTATTTAGAAAATTAAAAAAAGAAGAAGAAATTTTTTTGTTTGTTTGTTTGTTTATTATTATTATTATTATTATTATTATTATTTTGTGTGTTTATGTTTGTTTGATATGTTAGTAATTGCATCTGAATGATATTTTTGGCCATTGATATGTCAAGCTATTATAATGGGTCAAATGAGATAATTTTTTAAAATACTAATTTTATGATATTTACCTGGTTAGGATTATTGAATAATTTTCGTTGTTAAAGTTTGTTAACTATCCTGAAATATTGAACCAGTGGTTGCTGCAAATTTTCTGGGTTTTTCTCTTAACTGGCACTAGTAATAGAGAGTGGCAGATATAGAGAAATGGAGAGACAGAAATAGAGAGAGATAGATTGCTTTGCTATCCATTTGGGTTTTCTTTATTGTTACTCATGCCCTTTTTTGTTGTATAATTATTTTCCATATTTTTTTCCCCCTCAAGTATTTGGATTGAATTGACTTGTAAAATTGTAATATCTGTCTTATTTAATTTATAGCCTGTAACTTCATATTTTCCCTCTATTGTACATTCTTCTTTGTCTTGGTATTTACAATGTTTATATGTTTTCGTTATAAATAAAAAGCTAAGCTATGTTCCAAAAAAATATAACAAAAGCTGTTCATAAAAGAGAAATTACTTTGACCAAAAAATATTAATTTTTTTGTACTATTTAATCATGGGATTTCAATGTGGTAGCTATTCCTAATTGGTTTATAGTCTCTCTTTGATTCCAATGTGTTTGATTAAACTCCGAAATCAATATTTGTTACTTGCTAAAATATGCAAATAAACCCAGTGTGATTTCTTAACATATATGGATGAGATATGCCAATTGAAGAGCATTTAATAGAAATGGTATCATAGAAGTGATAAGATTACCAATTGAAAATCAGTCTTTTAAAGAAAGATTGACTATGACAATGAGGTATATTGGTACCTTATTATTTTGTTTTAGATATGATCAAACATACTTGGAGTTTGGGTCAGCATTGTTTATGAAAGACTAATTTCTCTTTCGTTTATCATATACTTTGTAATAGATCCAATCCATTATGTATTTGTTGTTTGAATTACCTCTGTTTAGACAGATTTATGACGTTCACCAGGTGTTTTCAAGAAACATTGCTGGATAAAACTGGCAGGTTAGGACGTTCTAACTATCATTCTTCTCATTCTCTATCCTATGACTTCCATTAGGTTGATTCTGTTGTTTCTCCAATTGACTTCTTCTCTTTTCTATCTCAATATCAGTATCATTGGATTCATCCATTGCATTACATTTTGCCAATTGATGTATTTGGGATAGTTCTCTACAAAATTAAGTTTTCTTCAGTTTATTTTTTTGAAAATAAAATTTCTTTTGCCTAAGTTTTAGTTGGCTTGGTTCCTTATTTTTATTGCTTTGCGCTATTAGAAAATGTTGCAAAGTTTATATCATCAATTTTGGCTGTTTAACATGTTTTCTTCAAAATTGTAAACGCTTCTGTATTTTTCCCTTTGTATCAATTTCTTTGAGCAAGAACAGTTACTTAACCAAGCAAGGGAGAAGAGTTAGTCAGGGAGCCAATTTGTAAGGTATTCTTAAAGAAAATTAAAACTTAAATAAATCAACAATGGTCTCTTCAAAACCCCTTTGCTATCAACCTTCAACATTCTTTGGTTTCTAAAACATTCATTGCTTTAATATACTAATCAAAACAGAATTTTTTCCAATAGATTCACCAGTTTTCTTACTTTGTCTCTCTATAATTACCCCCTTTGTCTCTCTCCCTCTCCCTCTCACACACACATGTTTTTGTTAGGGAAATGTTTGAAAGAACGTTAAATGTCTCTATGTGTGGTTTATCTTTAGAATGAATAGATTATGACTTTGGGAATTTATGTTCTGACTTAAGTGGTTTATAAATAAAGGGGTCTTGAAGCTTATTTTATCATAATTTACAACTACTCAAATTTTGTTTAGAATATAAAAAAATCAATTGATATTGTATAACCTATTATCTATACCTTTAAAAGAAAGGTTTTTAAAGGATTTTTTTTGCCCTATTTGAAGCTTCTCAATGGGTATCTCTATACCTTGAATACGTTGTGTTCTGTTAGTCTATCGTCTCTTTTCTTTGCCCATCTTCTTCTCCAAAACCACACTATAACCTCCATTTTATTCGGTATGTGATTTTACTAATAAGCTTTGGCTTTGAGATTTTTGTTTCATATGCCAAGTTCTATAAAATGAGCAATGTGAGTTTGAAGGTTCTGTTTTGGCTATCTTTGTGTTTGTTCTCTATTTGTTTGTTTAAATTTCTTAGTGAATAAAATTTGGTCTATGGATCCAATTTGTTAAAAAAATTTCTTCTTCAAAATGTTATTTTCCTGCACTATTCTTCTACAAAGAATCTGCACTGTTACACATCTAAAATCTGCTTTTCTTTGCAACTAAAATCTTCGCTACACTGTTTCACAAAATCTACACTGCGCTGGTTAATAAAAATCTGCACTGCACTGCACTATTTCATTAAATATGCTCTGTTTTGAATAACTTTCTGCACTGTTTTTAAATAACATTTGTCTTGGTTATCTTTATGTTTTTTCTCTGTGTTTGTTTAAATTTTTCAATGAATACGTAGAACAAATATAGGTTCTGATAAATAAAATCTATAAACATTTCCCAAAACCATTCTTTGTTCTTAAAGGGAACAAATATGACAGAAATTGGACTTGAATAAAACAGGACATGGAATTTTTTAAAATCAATTAAATTTCTTAGTCATTTTTGACGTTGCATTACATGTCACTAAAACTATCAAAGTTCATATTTTAATGCATAACTTAATGGGAAATTAGGAGAAAGAGAAACAATAAAATTTGATAAAACAATACTTGCAGTTGTCTTAAGACGTATATCGTTAATCGAAAAATAGCCATCCTCATTTGCTTTGCTCCAAAATTCATAGTCTTAATAATTGGGAATTGACATGCAAAAGTTGTTTATAAGGCAAATAGTGTTATGGTTAGGGGTGAAAGTTTTTAATTTGAATACTTTGTCTTGGCATTTGGATCCGTTGGGCATATTTTGATATGATTAGGGAAAGTGGCTATGTAGAATCCATTGTTCCATTTAGAATACTTAATATTTACACATTCTTACTCTATGCAAATTGAGTGCACTTGATTTATATGTCAGAACTGAGGGCAACTAAGCCAAATCACAAGAAAGAGAATTTGTGGCATATGTGAAGTTTGCCTTGGATCTGACCAATGCACCATTAAAAAATTATGCAACTGTTTGGAAAAAAGAAGAAGGTAAGTTTGTTTCTTTAAGATGTTTCCTTGTTGTTCTATCTTTTAGATTTTAGATAGTTATTGAAGAGAGATACAACTTGATTATTACTATTTAATTGTGTTTTTTTTTTTTTTTTTTTTTTTTTTTTTTTGGGGTTATGTTGTGTGGATTGCAAATAGTCAAAACTTTAATTTGAAAGAAAATTGTTGGCTAGGGTGCCTCAGCGTTATTTTGGACCATTTGATGCTTTTTTAACCTTAGTGAGGAATGTATATTTACTCACTATAATATTTTTCCTTCATTATTTCAATGCATTATTTCTAATACCTTTCAAAAAGTAGGAAGGTTCAGGATCTCTCTAGATTAATCTCTAAACCCCCAATTTTTGTTAGGATCACACATGCATAATCTGTTGAAAGAAATAACTATGAGTTTACAACTTAAAAGGAAATTAGAGGATTTTTTTTATGTATAAATATGACCCTTAAGATGATTTGAGAGGACTGCATAATCTATGCATGGTTCCTTTGGTGTATTAATGGAGATTCATGCTTAGATTATGTACTTTTAATGATACTATTGTCCAAGGTATTATTTGTAAATAAAAAATTTTATGTGAAAAGTAGCAGTATGATGATCGTTGTCTTGGTTTACAAACTCATCAGGTTTGAATGGCCTACTCCTTTTTTTGATAGGTAATCTGAGAACTATTATTAATGAGAAAAAAAGAAAAGTACAAGTTGTTCATGGCCTACTCTATTTTAGCTCATAAGCGTCCTCAACTCTCCTGGCACCAGCATACCTACAACTAGCCATAAATCACCTGATCTTCATTTACAAGTTCAATATGGCTGCAAGACTCAAAACTGCGATATACACAATCTTATCAAGTCTAATACTAGACCCCTTTGTCAAACAATTGAACAACCTCTTTATCATATCCATGAGAATTAAAGCTGTGTAATGGCTAATGATTCAATAAGTGCATTAGCTAATGCCAAGTACCTGTCAAATGGCTAATGAGAAGATCATGAGCAAGGACTTCAAGTAATCAAAAGATGGAAATTACACCAGCAGGTACGGTCAAAGTAAATGTTGATGCTACTATGTCAGTGAATGCTTCAATTTTGAGAGTAGTAGTTCAAGATGAAATGCAATCTGTCTTAAAGCTTGGACAAAGAAAATTTTAAATCCAGTGATCCTTTAACGATAGAAAAATTTGCACCCACTAATAGTTTGTCTTTATGTTGTAGTAATTCCTCTCTTTCTCTTTCATTTGGGAGGTTTGATTCAGATATGTATCCTTTATTTCTTATTAATGAAATAAGAAATAATTTTAAGCAATTTGGACAAAAAGCTTTGGACTCTAGCATATATAAATATATGATAACCATATTTAAATGGTTAAAAATTAACCTTATTGATTTAGATCATAGTCCTAAAGACAAATGTTTGGGGTTTAGATCTTTTATTTTTGTACAGATAAATAGCCAATGGTGGAGCTTAATTCTCTAAAACATTGAAAGAGAATCACAAGCAACATATGCAATTAGTGCTTTTAAAGTCCTACACTTTCTTTTTTCTGTTCTTGCTCAATGACAAATAGCACTTCCCCTATTTAACTTTAAGTGAGTTAGTGCTTCCTTTTTATTTTATTGAAGCCATTTGCAATTTGTAAAGCTGAAGATAAATATTACGTTAATGGAAAATTGTATTGATAATGTAATTTACTAGCGAATGCAACTAATATATTAAGTAATTCTAATTGAAAATTTAACTGAATTTATTTTTTTGAATTGGGAAAAAGGTGTTACTTAATGTTATTATTATTTTAAACATCTTTCCGTTGAATTTATGTTGGTTTGTGGTTGGTATACTTTGGGTAGTTGTGGATTTGTGTTTGGGTGTTAGGAAATTTGGTTGTTGCAAATGAGGCAATTAAAATCATGGAGAAATTTGGGAAATATAAAACGTGATAATTTACCTATTGTCAGATTGGATAAGTGGGCAAGAAAATGAGTACAAGCTACATTTAATGCTTACCATAAAATTTTATTTTTCCTGATTTAGAGATTTTTATTATATGTGTTTAAAGGAAAAAAAAATGATAAGCTACCTAACACTGATTCATGTGATTTAGATTTTAGATGGTAGAACTAATTTCACATTTGTATGTGTTCTTCATTTGGAATCAATTTAACATATATTTTTTTTTAAATTCTGATATGTCCAGGTATGCAAAAAGATCATCAATGGCTTGGTTGCTCACAACATTAGACCCAAAAAATTTTAAGGGGTTAAACTATTTGACTTTTGGTTTATTTTAAGATTATAAATGTTATTTTGAGCTATGTACCTAAATTTTTATGATGTTATGAAGAAATCTATTTGTTTTTCCACTTTTTGTAAGTTTAATTTTTTCCCCCTTATTCAAAGTGTGTTAATATATGTTACTATAATGAAGTATGATTTGATTTACTTTTGATGATGTTATATAAGAAAGAAAAATACTTTTGAGATGCTATAAAAATACAACAAAAAATTATTAATAAATTTAAATAAAAATCCTGTGCATTTGCACGGGTTATAAGCTAGTTTTATCTAAAGTCTGTAACTTCACTTTTTTATCCCATTGTACCTTTTCCTTTATCTTGGTATTTTAAAAGTTTGTATGTTTTCATTATAGATAAAAGTCTATGTTACAAAAAATATGTAACAAAAGCAGTTGATAAAGAAGAAATTAGCTTGATGAAACAAAACAACTTTACATCAGTGGGATTTGGATCTGAATTTGATGTGGTAGCTGTTCCTAATTGGTAGATTCTCATTTTCTCATTTTTCTTTATCTTTAATCTCCCAAATGTGCATCCTATGAAAAGTGGTACATCTTTTTTGTTCCGGGTTGATTACTTATCAAAAGGAAAAATGTTCAGGCAAAATCTTCTTAAGAGATGCAACACAACAACCACCTCTCTCTCTCTCTCTCTCTCTCTCTCTCTCTCTCTCTCTCTCTCTCGTGGAAATGATGATTTCAATAATTGTGTAAATTGGCATTGTGTTGCCATTTCAATCCCATTGAGATGTAGCATTTTTGTTTACTGGCAATGTTAGAATTTAGATACATATTGGACATCAAGAATGATTAATGTAATGTATGAACTATATTTGAATGATTAATGTAATGTATGAATTATATTTGAATGAGTATGGAATGATGGGGTTGAGGGAGGGAGATGAAATTGGAGTGATTATATTTGGAATTTACTTTATTTGTGTAATTAATTGTATTGGAGTGTACTTATACAAGTTATATATTTTCTAAATTATGATCTCAAGTATTTGGTTACCACGATATCTCATCGTATGTGATAGAATTTATTGCTTTGGTATATAATTTATACCTTGATATTGTTTTTTTTTTCTTTTCATGTTAGGGAAGTTGTGTGAATTGATTGACATGTCATTATCAACAGCTTTCCTGTGCATCGCACGGGTTAGCAACTAATTGTAATATATTAATCACACGCTACTTTTAATTAAGTACGTAACCATTTTTTTTTTTTTTTTTGAGAAGAGAAGAGAAGAAGTAATTGACTTTTACGTACTTTTAACATCTTCCAAAAATTGTGCATGTGCATGTGCTAGTATCTATTCCCCCCCCCCCCCCCCCCTAGCACATGTGAATTTTGCTACAATAACATTATGGATTTATGGCATATGTGAAAAGAACCCTTAGGCTTGGCTGGCCTTGTGCCATGTCACCATGCGTTGTCAACATAGTCATTATAATGCATTAGACTCCTATATTAATTAGTCGCCTATGTATAATTTATTTTATTTTCTAACTAGCTAAATGATTCTCAAGATTCCAATTCTTAAGAATTTGATTTATTTTAAGAATCTGTACAATACTTAATCTTTATTTTTTTTTTCTACCCTAAGAGCACCCACAGTAGATGTGGGATATGTGCCAAATGCTAAATATTTGGCACATATCCCACACCAAACCCAAATTGAGCCCATTAGCAGATGTGGGAAATGTTATATCTTTTGCAATATTGAACAGTACCGTGGCAAATTTGCCACGGTACGGAATGGTGTGGCAAAATTATTTTTCTTTTTTTTATTCCTTTCTCTGTCATCTCTCTGTGGCTGTTGGTGAGTTGGTGTGTTGGTGTGTTGTAATAAATATTATTTTAATGTGTAGTAAATATTATTTTAATGTATAGAATTGAATTATAAAACATCTGATAAATAGGATGTTGTAAAATGATGTGGTAAAATAATAAAGTAGGCCTTTAATGTGGTAAAATGGCATAATTTTTAGAACATCTGCTACGGATGCTCTAAGTACATATCTTTCATTTCCAATTTTTACAAATATGTTACATTGTTTTGATAATTGACAATTCACTGTTAGGCCATGTCTTGTATCAGTTGTTTTTGTTTTTAGTTAAATAGATGCCCCACTATAAATGGAGCGTAACCTGTAAAAAGTTGAGAGAGAGAGAGAACGCAAAATGGAAATTTTTTGCTCTTTTCAAATTTGAATTGAATCCTAAATATACAAAATGTAATAGAACAATTTGTTGGACTTTATTGAAAGAGAAAGTAGGTAAAAATTGGTTTTTGCCCTTTTTAAAAAAACAATCCAGCATTTTGCTCTCTTTCTCAAACTAATTAGAGAAATACCCCTCTTTTGTAACTCGATTTATGATAAATCGAGTTATGAAAAAAAAAAAAATTCTAAAGCCTTATAGCGGCATTTTTAAGTACCTATAGTGACGTTTTCAGGACATATAGTGGCGTTTTGTAACTCGGCCTCCATGGAATCGAGTTATAGGCAAATTATTTATTTTTTTTTTGTGCCTATAACTTGATTTCATAGAGGTCGAATTACAAAACACCGCTGTAGGTCCTGAAAACGTTGCTATAAGCTCTTTAAAAACGCTGCTATAGGGCCTAACTCGATTTATCATAAATCGAGTTTCAAAAGAGGGGCATTTCCCCAATTAGTTTGGGAAAATGAGAAAAATGCTGGATTATTTTTTTAAAAAGGGTAAAAGCCCATTTTGTCTAGAGAAAGTACTTTTCAAATTCTACTACTTAAAAAAGTGAGAGGTATATATATTTGTGTTTTTATTTTTTCCTTTTGTTTTGTTTTTCAGTGGAAAATGACATCAATGGGGGAAAGACAGTTTTTGCAGGAGCCCGGCAAGCAATTGTCCCCACAGCTCGACTCTTCTACTTTGCCCTTGCTTGTTCATGTTTAGATTTGATCCAAGGGTGAATTTGCATTTTTCATCCAAGAAAGAAATCACATCATCATGATACAATATGACATTGTACACCCTCGTGTCAAGTGCTAATTCAATAAGAATTCATCTCTTCATGCTGAGATTTCTACCATTTGATATTAAGTGATGCTACAAATACAAAAAAAAAATTCATTATAATTGAGTTTTCAAAATTTTATCACTTCTTATTTAAGCTCATCACTAACATCACTTTCTAATCAACCAATAACAACTTGTGTCACTAGTAATTATGAAATTTGTTGTAATCCTATTCTCTAGAGCTATTGTTCGATATTATATCTTAAATAACCATATTATGGACTGAACACGAGTATTGGGCTGTAGAATCTGACTAATTGGGCTTACTAAACGGGGCCTCCTAAGGCTAGTAGTTATCCCAACTAGCATAAGTTTAACACATTTATGTGTAAGGCATTTTTTTTTTTTTTTTTTCAACAGTTAAAATGTGTAGAAAATACCATTTTGATCCCTATAGTTTAATGTCATAGTTAATTTAGTCTTTGTTATTTTCAATTTGCAGTTAATTTGATTTTTATCGTTAAGCTCATGTGGTTATTAAAATAATATATTTTTTTCTAGAGAGTTTTAACCTATGGCGTCCGCTTCTGATAATAGCTTTTTATTATCAGACCAAAACACTAATCAATTTTTGGTGTAGACGGGGATTAAACCCCAGATATCTTATTTAACCATTAAATACTTTACCAGTTGAGTTAACTGAAACCCACAATAATTTTTTTTTTTTTTTTTATATTTTAAAAATGTCGTGTTAGCATCTAAATAAAAAAAGAAAAATATAAAAAAAAAATAACAATTTTTATTCTAAATTAAAAAGATTTTTATTTATTTATTCCAAATTAAAAAGAGTTAATACTAAAGAAGTGGGTGAGTACTGTTTGGTGAGAACTGAAATAATAACGCCAAAACACTAATCAATTTTTGGTGTAGACGGAGATCAAACCCCAGATATCTTATTTAACCATTAGATACTTTACCAGTTGAGTTAACTGGAACTCACAATAATTTTTTTTTATATATATTTTAAAAATGTCGTGTCAGCATCTAAATAAAAAAAGAAAAACATAAAAAAAAAATAACAATTTTTATTCTAAATTAAAAAGATTTTTTTTTATTTATTCCAAATTAAAAAGAGTTAATACTAAAGAAAAACGAGTTAATACTAAAGAAGTGGGTGAGTACTGTTCGGTGAGAACTGAAATAATAACGCCAAATAAAACGTATCACATTACACTAGAAAAGGAGACATCAATTATTAGAAAATTTGCAAGTGGAAAAGAATTTATATAGTATATGACTGATTTCTTTATAGCAAAAAATAAAAAATAAAGAGAAAAAGAAAAGAAATCGATTTTCGATAAAATATATATCCTTAGTTATTTCATACCAAACAGCATTCTCTAATCTCTACTCTTTTTTTTTTTTTTTTTTTTACTAAAGATCCATTTGGGAACCGCTTATTTTGTTGAAATTGAAATTTTTTTGTTGAAAGTACTGTTAATAAAGGTAAAAGTGAGCTGAAATAGTATAGTGGGACCCATAAATAATACTAAAAAGTGCAATGAGACCCATAAATAGTACTAAAGGTCGTCAATGGGCCGGGTTGGGCTGGCCCGACCCATTTTTACTTGGCCCAAGGGCACAATGGGCTGGGCATAATGGGCTATTAACTAGTTAACAGGCCGGGTCGGACTGGGCCAAAAGAGAAAACCCCAGCCCACGACCCTGCCCATGGGCAATGCCCATTTTGTCTTTAACGGGCTAGGATACTAGGTTGGGCCTAATGGGCTACCCATGAGATTGTGTTAGCATATTATTTTATTACTTTTAGAAATAAATAATCAATTTTTAATAAGGGAATAATCAATCTAGTTTTTTTTAAAGGAAAGAATCAAAGAATTTAATACTTAATTACAATTTTTTTTCGTCAAATCTATTTAATTTTTTGTTTTGTTGATGGAAACTTGTTTAATTTTTTTTAAAAATAAGGCTTCAAATAGTTTTTTATTTTTATCTTTAATAAAAAAAAAAAATCAAATGGTTAATTCAAATTTGTTAGACTACTAAAAAAATATATATTTAGTAAACTAAGTTTAGCACAATTACTTTAAGTATCTTAGTGATTGGGAGAGTTCTCTTAAGAAATTTTATTACAATATCTCAAGATCAATCCTTCATACACTGCCTATATATTTTTGTTAAAAATTCTAAGTTATTGGACTGGGCAACGGGTTGGGCCAACGGGCTGGGCTACTAGGCTAGCCCACCGGGTGCCCATGGGTATAAAAACTAGCCCATGGCCCAACCCACTGGGCTAGTGGGCTACCCATGGGCCTCAATAACAACGGGCTGGGCCGCCCATTAGCCCGATGGCCTGCCAGGTTTTTGGGTCAGGCAGTGGGCCATGGGCTATTTGATGACCCTTAAATAGTACCAAAAATAACAAAAATAATATTTGCCAAACATATACTAAAAAGAAGGTTCGTTGTACATCAAGCTTAGTTAATTCGTACCAATCAGCATTCTCTAATCTCAACACTTTTGTTTTATGTTTTACTAAAGACAGAATGTTCATCGTAATCGGTTAGAGCTAGTTGGAGAGTGAAACCAAGTATCTAACTCAAATATGTAAACATCGAGTGAAAGACAAATTACATTTTTAATTTGCCGACAGTTTGCTATTGGTTTTTCATCCAAAAGGCACTAACCAGATATTATATTAATATTAACCTATGGTTATATATCAGGAAAGCGTTTATTTTAATTTAATGTCAAGGAAAAAAATTTCATTACTTTTCTAAAAAAAATACTTTAAAATGTTATATTTAGGAAAATATTATTTTCATATGAACTTAACTTTTATTAAACCCTAATTCAGGGACTGCTGTACATGTACTTCTAGCTTGAAAAAAATTTATATATAAAATAATTTTTTTACTTATTTAATTTACCCTTAAAATAATTTTTCACTTTGGCTTAAATCTTGCACCTCCACCACCTGATTACATACTAATCATAGATCAGCCTAACTCAAAATCAAAAAACAACATAGATCGACTTATCTCAAAGCCAAACAACAATACAAATCACATATCTTTCTCTCTCTCTCTCTCTCCCCCTCTCTCATGAATCTCATCTCATTTCTCTTCCCTATCTAACTATTTATGTATCTCTAAGTGTAAAGACTAAGGCTCAATAGCAAATTAGGGAATGTTCCACATATTCAAAGTTTCATAATTCAAGGAGAAAATTGAGTAAGGACTTTGGCAATTACAATCAGCCATATTAAAAATTCAACTAGCAACTTTTTTTTCCCCTTTGTTTATCGACCTTTAGGATCATCTCAGACAACACTACCTTGGGGGACATCAATCCATCTGAATCGTTACTAGCAAAACTTCCTCGGCTTATTACGGTCACTTGACTATTGCTATTAGTACTTGAGAGTTTTCCACTGCTACTAAAAATCATGTCATCACTTTCATTGACATCTGACATAGGGATCAAAGCATGCTTATCATCATCATCATCATCATTCATGTCAATTCTTCTGCCGAATCAAGCTTGACATCTTTTTCTGCACTCTCTTGCAACTCCAATGCTAACTCAAGCCCCCCAACCACATCATTCATTGATGGTCATTTGGTTCCATTGTCAAGCAAACAACTCTCTACAATCTTGCCAAATTTATTCAAACATTCTGGTTCAATTTTCCCCTTCAAAGATGGATCAACAATTTGATCAAGCTTTCCATTGTGATAGCATTGCAGGACCCATGCTGCTAGACCAATTGGCTTCTCCTCATTCACACGAATGATTGGTGGCTTTCCACACAACACTTCACGCAAACTACTCCATAGGAGTACACATCAGACTTCTTAGTAAATCGTTGAAAGCGATAATATTCGGGGTCCAAATATCCAAATATACCCTTAACCACTGTACTAACATGGGACTTAGACATAATGGGACCAAATTTTGACAACCCGAAATCAGACACCTTGGCCAACCATTGCTCATCTAATAAGATATTTGTACTCTTCATATCACGATGAATGATTGTATGTGTCGCACCTGTATGAAGGTAGTTCAACCCATGTGTTGCACCAATACAGATTTGGAGTCGTTGCTTCCAAGAAAGTGGTTGATACTTGGTGCTCTAAGATGGTCATGAAGGGTCCCATAAGCCATGTAATCATACACGAGTATCATCTCGTTTTCATCCTCACAATATCCAATCAAAGAAACAAGATGGCGGTGGCAAAGTCGAGATAACATCACAATCTCTGTTTTGAACTCTTGAGCTCCTTGTTGAGAACTGGATTTTAATCGTTTGATCGCAACTGGGGTAGCCGCACTACCATTAATGTATCCTTTGTACACATCACCGAACCCTCCAGCACTAATAATGAATACTTTGTCAAAATTGTTGGTAGCTGCTATAATCTCAGCGAGAGAGAAGTAGCGAGACAAACTACACGGTAGAGTTGACCCGCTTGCCTTTGTTGAGTTGTCGAAATTCTTGACTCTTTCCGCTAGTCGGAAAATCAAGACTACGAGAATCATGAGTATAGTAAAGCCAAAAACTCCACCACCAATGGCAATTATTGTTGTTCTATTATTCTTCTTCGGCTCTGTTAGTTGTATCGGTGGCACAGACTTTGGAGGGGTCAACGGAACTGGTTCGGGGTTAGGTCCCGCTAGATTGCCACTAAAGTCGCTTACTTTGAAGATTTCGATACCGTTCAAGATTGCATCATTGAAATGAGTGGCATAGTCATCGGGGTTCGCTTGTAGGGCGATAGAAAGTGATGATGCAAAAATCACCAGTGAGTCACATGATACTTGCACACTCAAAATGTTACCTACACAACAAAAAAAGAGAAGACTTGTAGAAAGCACCAGTGTGGTGCCGGCCAGGTACCCCCCGAAGGTCAAGTTAGAACCTCTCACAACTCTAAAGTGCTAGAGTTGGGTTAATTATGCGTACCTTGATTTGTGAGGGTATTGGAGCTTTTATAGTAGTCAAGGATTGACCTCTTTTCCTAGAAGTAGAAGTCCTTTCCTTATAGGAATCCTCTTAAATAGTCCTAAACGTGATGGACAAGTCTTTTCCTTGTAAAGAGGATCTTCATTAATGCGTGCAGCTTTTGAAATCCCCTTTGCGCTAGGATTCTATTTACCTTGGGATTCTATAGTGACTAAGCGTGCGTCGCAAGTATTTCCCATCTAGGGTTTCTGGTAGCCACGTGGATACTTGATCCATCTGTGTTACTTTTGTCCATAAAGGATTCGTCCACAACAGGCCTTGCACACAATGGACCCGTCCTTCATCGGCCCACGAATGAGGAATCATTAAGCCCACTTCATAGAGATCCGTCAACCTATATTTTCTCCTCTTCAGTTGCCCCCTCACCCCATGGGTTCGTCATCTTTGAGAAAAAGGACCCGTGGGGTGACGGTTTAAGGCTAGGATGACGGTTCAGAGTCCTGTGGGTCGACAGTTTCAATACAAACTCCATGAATTGTGCTCAAACCTTAACAGGATGTCTGGAAGTCATTTATGATGCATGACATGTGTTGCTCTTCTACTGGGTGTTGTCTTAGATCGAAGCGTCACTTCATCTTCTATGCACTCCCTCTATAAATATCACTCATTTCTCCTCTCATTTCTCTATTTCCTACTGAAACACATTGTCAGAGAGCATCTGTCATACTTGTCAGAGACTACTCCGTTGAATCATTGTATCCGTCATCAATGTCGTTCCTCCGTTCTCTTACTAACTTGGTAAGTACTTTCTCTTCACAACTCTCTTCTACCTTCACATATACTCTTTATTCTTTTAGTCTTTATACTCCTATCACTCCTTCTAGACTCGTCAGAGTCTTAGTTTTTGTTGTCACGTGTAGGCAATGTCTAGTGCGTCAAGTAACCAGTCAGTTGTCCGTGACGGGGTGGATTACGAAGAAGTATACCCGTCAGGTCACAAAAACCAGGACAATCTAAGCGAGGAGAGGAGTCCGTCTACCTCTTCCCCGTCCTCAACAAATGAGGATATGGAGATGGCTGACCCAGAGAAGGGTTTTGCTATCGAAGTGGACGGTGAACGCTTTTACGTCTACCATCAAGGAGAAACACTTCAACACCCTTAGGTTCAACTACCAAATCCCGGACAACATCCCCATCCATCTACCTTATAAATCAGAAAAATGCTACTATGAAGGGGTAGAAGGTGTCAGAGTATACGAGCAGATGTTCAAGGCAGGCTTTAGGTTTCCACTAAGCTCCCTCCACCGTGAACTCCTCAAATACCTGGGCTTGTCTGTTAACCAAGTATCCCCGAATGCCTGGAGTGTCTTCATAGCAATGGAGGTCCTGTACGGTGCCATGTCAAATGGCTCTAGAAGGCTGACGGTGCGGGAATTCCTTCACTGCTACCGTCCAGATGAAATAGACAAATTAAGGGGGATGTATAGTTTTGTACCTAGGAGTCCATTGTTGAAGGTCATATATGAAACCCCAGACTCCAATAAGGACTAAAAGAGCCGTTATTTCTTCCTAGAAAGCGACGGGTGGATGTGTCATCCAGGGGACACGGAACACATGCTCGTCGACACAACATAGGGCATATTTTCTGTCTAGTACGCACCCGTCCTAATGTGTGAACCCTTTTACATAACTGTTCAGTTTATCACGATTACTTCGATACTTTTAACCGTCTACCTCTTTTGCAGTTCGACGGTGTCCACAAATTGACCTTGAGGAATTCAACTTCCTTGAAATTTTTTTTGCAAAGTCTAAGAAGGAGGAAAGGACTTAGGCCAAGCTAGTTACACTAAACACCATCCACTGGTATTGTGACGGTCCTGAACCAATTCCAGCAGCCATCAAATACGATGCCCGAATTAGTCAACGTAAGTCTGTCGCCATTATCTTGTTTGAACGGTTTTGATCTTTATCTTATTAATTAACTTCATCCGTTCACATTTGTAGAAATGGATGATGTTAAGAGGAGAGCATTGATTAAGGCACAGGCTGTTGGGAAAAAGGAGTTCGGCGAGGTAGATCCGAAAGGGACAAGCTCAAGTAATCTGTCCATAAAAGGGAAGCAGCCGTCCAAGGGGGACCGTCCTTCAAAGAAACCCAAGGTTCCTTTGGATCCCGTCGTAGGGTTAATGGCTGGGGGTGCAAAGACGATCACTCCAACGAAGTATGGGGCTGGCAAAGGCCTTATGACGGCTCCGCCCGATAGTCAGAAGAAGCCACCCATCCTTCTTAGGGAAGACTCCAAACACGCCTTGGAGAGGATGTCCTCCATCATGACTTTCGAGGATTACGAGGACTTATGTAATCATTTGACGGAGGCTATGGGGGAGACGGGTCTTTTTAGTATTGCTCAAGTAACATACCATCATCTTTTCGTTTGTCCATATTTCTTTGTTTAAAACTAATTCATTCCCGTCTTTCAGGCCATGGTTATGATGAAGGGTTTGATGGGACAGTGTCTAAATCACGAGACGACGCTTGGCTGTGTTCGTGAGAAGGCATAAATGACGGAGGATGAGCTGATCGAACTAAAGGCCTAGAAGGTGACCCAGGAGAAAAAAATCAAGATGGTGGAAGAAACTAGGGACGAGTACTACAAGCTGGCGGAGGGTCTGAAGAAGGTCCTGGAAGACAAGGAAAAAGAAATCCGTCTGGCGAAGGAGGTTGCAATACAAAAGTACCATGACTTCGACGCCCTTATTAAGGAGCTTATCGGTTCCTACTTAGATGGATTTGATAACGCCATCCATCAAGCTAAGACTACTTATCCTGAGCTTGACTTTTCCATGCTGAATATTGACGACCAAGCTCAGACCACTGCACAGCCCGTCGCCTCTGACAGCATGGAAGGCCTCTTTGTAGACAACGCAGTTAGTGACGAAGAGTCAACTCCTCAAGTCCAAGTTCAGACCGTCCAGGAAGAAACCCGTCAGCCGGTGATTGTTGTTGACGTGATAGAGAAAAATGACAACCCTTCAAAAGAGTAGTTTTTTTTTTTTTTTTTTTTTTTTTTTTTGGGTATGTAAGAATATTTGGAGAACAATTTATGATTCCTCCATCATATTTTTTGGATTATGTAGACATTTCCTTTCGAGTGCTTTTATTATTTCTCTGTTTAACTTTCTTTCTATTTTGGCTTAGTTCGTCTACTATAACGTCTTGTTTGACATTTTGTTCGTGGAATGCATCCGTCCACTGTATTGAACATTATTTTGTATCCGTCTGTTATTGGATTTTTATGTTTCCCTTTCTAGGACTTGATAAGGATTTTCATGCTCTATGGATGATCCGTCCACTTAACTTTCTAGACATTTAGAATTCATCCTACTGGGATGATCTGTCTAGTTTGTGGACCTCATAGCTTTTAATGAATAGTTTCGTCTTCCTTGAGGACTAAAGTTTTCCTCTATTCAATGATAGACTCTGTCTATTTATAATTTAGTCTATTTAATGATTGATGTCGTCCACCTCGTGGACTTTGGATTCTGTCAATTCTATGATAGACTTCGTCCAGTTTGTGGATGGTTGGTTATACCCGTCCATTTTTTGGTCTTAGAATTTCATCTTCTTGGAATGACCCGTCGGGTCTGCGGACTTAACTTACGCTCGTCCACTTTTAGACTTAGAATTTCATCCCATTGGGATGATCCGTCCATTTTGTGGACTTAGCGATTCGTCCATTTTGTGGACTTAGTTCATACCTATCCCCTTTTTGGACTTGTAATTTCATCCTCTTGGGATGATCCGTCCGTTTGGTGGACTTAGTTTATACCCGTCCACTCTTTGGACTTGTAATTTCATCCTCTTGGGATGATCCATCCATTTTGTGGACTTAGTTTATACCTGTTCACTTTTTGGACTTGTAATTTCATCCTCTTGGGATGATCCGTCCATTTTGTGGACTTAGTTTATACCCGTCCACTTTTTGGACTTGGAAGAATCAAGGTAAACATAGTCGTGTTTGAATGTTCCACTTATTAATTAAAAACCATGCGTTTGTAGAAGAGTACCTACCCCCTTGGGCTTAAAAAGATACATATTGTAGAAAAAATTGTTCAAAGTAAAAACTAGTAATTGAAGTAAAACTAAATAAACTGGGAAATTGGGAAGAGTCGGTGCTCTTCCTATGGTCTCTACTGATAGTAGTTCCGTAGGTGCTCCGTGTTCCATGGGTGCTACAACTTTCGTCCGTCAGAGTCTCGAGGTGGTAGATGCCCTTCCTCTGCCATGATGTGATCCTATAGGGTCCTTCCCAGTTGGGGCCGAGCTTTCCTTGCGAAGGATCTCTAGTAGTGCCCATTACCTTTCGTAGTACAAGATCTCCAATCTGAAAGTCTCTATGCTTGACATTGGAGTTGTAGTGTTTCGCCATGAAATTCTGATACCGCGCCAACCTCTGCTTTGCTGTCGCCTGGACTTCATCCACCAGGTCGAGTTGAAGGCGCACAGCCTTTTTGTTCTTATCCTCGTCGTAGTTCTCCACCCAATAGCTTATGAGCCCTACTTCCACTGGGATGATAGCATCACTTCCGTACGCTAGTCGAAACGACGTTTCTCCAGTGGGTGTTCTTGCTATGGTACGGTATGCCCATAGGATGCTTGGTAGTTTGTCAGGCCAGATACCCTTTGCCCCCTCGAGCCGGGTCTTGATGATCTTAAGCAAGGACCAGTTCATGACTTCGACTTGTCCATTAGCCTGTGGGTGTGCGGGCGATGAGTAATGATTCTTAATACCTAGCTCCGAACAGAAGTCCCTGAATGCGCTATTGTCGAATTACTTTCAGATAAGCACTCTTGGTATCCCATACTTGCAGATGATATTTCTCCATACAAAACTTCGGATGTTCTTCTCCATGATAGTGGCTAGGGCTTCTGCTTCCACCCACTTAGTGAAGTAGTCGATACCAACTACTAGAAATTTTAGCTGCCTTACTGTCGTTGGGAAGGGGCCCATGATATCTAGTCCCCATTAGGTGAATGGCCAAGGGGCCGTCATGGGGGTCAGCTCTTCAGACGATTGCCTGATTAGATTACTGAATCTTTGACACTTGTCGCAGGTCTTAACGTAAGCTTGTGCGTCCTTCAACATAGTAGGCAAATAGTATCCTGCTCGAATCAACTTGTGTACTAATGACCGTGCCCCTGAGTGGTTTCCACAGATACCTTCGTGGACTTCTCTCATTATGTAATCTGCTTCCTCAGGGCTTAAACACCTTAGATATGGCCTAGAGAATCCTCTTTTGTACAAGACATTATTTATCAGCACAAATCGCGATGCTTGGACTTTCAACTTCCTAGTGGCATCTTTCCTGTCTAGTACCTTGCCAGTTCTCAAGTAGGATATCAACGGCGTAGTCCAATTCCTTTCGAAATCCACTTCCTGCACATTCGATCCGTCATCAATAAGTGAGGAGGCTTGAACAAATGACAATACCTGTTCGGGACGATCATAAATTTTGCTGAGGCAGCTTTTGCTAGCTGGTCGGCACATTCATTTTCCTCCCTTAGGATTTGAACGAATTAGACTTCAAGGCTGCTGATTCAATTCTTCACCTCCTCCAGGTACCTTTTCATCCTTTCATTCTTGCACTCGTAGCCGCCATTTATCTAACTTGTTACCACTTGGGAGTTGCAATGTATGACTACGTTTTCAGTGCTCGTTGCCTTGGCGAGGTCTAGCCCTGCTACCAATGCTTCATACTCGGCCTTGTTGTTGGTTATGGGGAAGTTTAATCGAATCATACACTTAATCTTATCTCCCTCTGAGGTATGGATGACCATACCGGCCCCTCCGGCTCATCTGTTTGAAGATCCGTCTGTGTGGATGCTCCACTATGTGGCAATTTCCTTCCCCTTGCCTTCCGATTGAGCAAACTCGGTTATGAAGTTAGCCACAGCTTGCCTTTTGATCGTAGTCCACGACCGGTACTGTATATCAAATTCACTTACCTCAACTGCTCATAAAGCCATTCGTCCAGCAGCATCAGGGCTACTCATGGCTTTCCTCAAGGGCCTATCCGTCAAGACTACGATGGTATGTGCCTGGAAGTATGGCTTAAGTTTTCGTGCCGCTGTTACTAGTGTGAAAGCCAATTTGTGTACCCCTCTTCCATTCCTCAGAATGCTCGACTCACAAAGTAGACGGGTCTTTAAGATCCATCTTCCTCTCTTATTAAGGCCGCGTTGATCGCTGCTTGCGAAACTGCTAAATAGAGGTAAAGTTATTCCCCTGGTTTAGACGGGCTGAGCAATGGCGGAGGTGAAAGGTATTTCTTCAACTCTTCAAAGGCCTTCTGGCATTCGTTCATCCACTCGAAGGATTTTCTCAGAGTGCGGAAGAAAGGTAGACATTTGTCCGTTACTTTCGAGACAAACTTGTTTAGTGCTGCAATTTTGCCATTCAAGCTTTGCACCTCTTTAACCGTCCTTGGCGGTTCTAATTCCATTATTGCCCGTATCTTCTCTGAGTTAAACTTTATACCTCTTTAGGATACCATGAAGCCCAAGAATTTACCCGTCATTACTTCGAACGCGCACTTGTTCGAATTCAGCTTCATATTGTATGAGTCGAGGGTGTCGAACGTCTCTCAGAGGTCGTCTAGGTGATCATCTTCTTGCAGGCTCTTTACTAAAATGTCATCAACATAGACTTGCACGTTCCTTCCAATCTAGTGCGTGAACATTTTGTTCATTTGTCTTTGGTACGTTGCCGCCACGTTCTTGAGCCTAAACGGCATCACCTTGTAACAAAAGAGTCCTTAGCTTGTGACAAAGGAAGTTTTCTCTTGATCAGCCTCCTCCATCTTGATTTAATTGTAGCCTAAAAAGGCATCCATGAAGCTCAGCAGCTAGTGTCTAGCCGTCGAGTCTACCAAGGTATCTATCCGAGGGAGTGGGTAGCTATCCTTCGGGCACGCCTTGTTGAGGTCCGTGAAATCGATACACATTCGCCACTTCCTATTAGCCTTCTTGATCATGACTACGTTTGCTAACCAGTTAGGGTAGTATACTTCTTGAATAAAGTCTGCTTCTAGTAGCTTCTTGACTTCTCTTGCTATCACTTTGTCTCGCTCCTGAGCGAACACTTGCTTTTTCTGTCGGACGAGTGAGGATGTGGGGTTCACATTCATCCTATGAACTATGACTAAAGGATCAATCCA
This sequence comes from Quercus ilex subsp. ballota, assembly GCA_032727855.1. Taxonomy (NCBI): domain Eukaryota; kingdom Viridiplantae; phylum Streptophyta; class Magnoliopsida; order Fagales; family Fagaceae; genus Quercus; species Quercus ilex. The sequence goes on along the minus strand of CM064909.1, from coordinate 64,960,410 downwards.
GGGCATGTCCTCGTGGCTCCATGCGAACACGTCTTGATTCATCCTAAGGAAAGCTGCGAGAGCTTGACGCATTGGTTGGCTGGCCAATGTCCCTATTTTTGTTTTCCGTTCGGGTCTTGATTCATCAAGGGTTATCTCTTCTAGTTCTTCAACCAGCTCTGCAATGGTCCATTGTTCTTCTATGCACATAGTCTGCTGGTGATCTTCCATCTCTAGCATGACAATATAGCATTCTTATGCGGCCACCTGATTTCCTCATAACTCGCTGACCCCATAATCCGTAGGGAACTTGATCATTAGGTGGTACGTTGATGTCGCTGCCTTCCATGAGTTAAGGGTGGGTCGTTCGAGGATAGCATTATAAGCGGACGAACAGTCAACCATGAGGAATGTCACATCCTTTATGATCTGCTTAGGAGAGTCGCCTACAGTTACCGAAAGCATGACCGTGCCCAATGGGAATACCCTTGTTTCTCTAAAACCAACCAGCAGAGTGTTCATTAGTATCAACTGTTCTCTGTCAATCCTCATTTGCTGAAACGCCAGGTAGTATAGGATATCTGCAGAGCTGCCATTATCAACCAACACCCGGTGCATGTTGTAGTCTCCCACATGTATGTTAACAACAAGCGCATCGTCATGCGGGTGGTGAAGATGTCACACATCTTCTTCTAAGAACCCGATGATGGGGCTTTCTCTCTGCGCTATCTTCAGCATGGACCCCATTAACTGGACGTTCTGGACCATCCTCAGGTAAGTCTTCCGGGCCTTTCTAGACGATCCAGTGGTTACTGTTTCCCGTACAATCATCCTTATGTCTCTAACGGGGGGTCTAAGATGCTCATTATCCCGTCGGGGGGGCTGCTCTTGAAGAGGTGGATCCATTCTCTCCTTATTAATGAACTTCTACAATTTCCCTTGTCTGATAAGGGTCTAAATCTATTGCTTCAAGTCATAGCAATCGGCAGTGTCATGACCGTGGTCACGGTGGAAGCGGCAATATTTGTTTCTAGGTCACTTATTGGTATCTCCCTTCAGCTTACCAAGAAAGGTTAGGGCCTCCTCTTCCTTAATTTGCATTAGGACTTGGTTTATTGGGGCAGTTAATGGGGTGAAGCTTGTAAATCTCCCTCCCGGGGGCTTAAAGCGCCTTTCATCTCTTTTGTCTTCTGTTCTTAACTTCTACCGCCCTTGGTCCTGCCTTATGTCTTCCTATCGCTCCCTTTTCCTGGGTTTTTCTTCCCGAGCCAGCAGTGCGTCTTCAGTATTCATGTACTTGGTGGCCCTGTAGAGGACTCCTGACATGGTCTTTGGGTCATTCTTCTATAAAGATAACAAAAACTTACCCTTTCGCAACCCATTCGTGAAGGTTGCTACAAGTATCTTGTCGTCGGCTTCATCAATTGAGAGCGCTTCCTTATTGAACTGGGTTATGTAGGATCTTAGCATCTTGTCCTCTCACTGCCTGATGCTTATCAAGCACGCCGTGGACTTCTTATACCTATGTCCCCCAATAAAGTGTGTGGTAAACTGAGCGCTTAGCTTCTTGTAAATGCTGATGGAGTTCCGTGTCAGTCGACTGAACCATACCTTTGCAAGGCCCTTCAGCATTGTAGGGAAGGCCCTACAGATGATTTCATCTGCTACCCCTTAAAGGTGCATCAAGGTTTTGAAGGTCTCTAGGTGATCTAAAGGGTCCTTGACTCCGTCGTAACTATCTATGTGTGGTATGCGGAACTTATGTGGTAGGGGGAAGGAATTGACAGTTGCAATGAATGGTGAGTCTGTTCGGTTGACTAGGTCGTCAAGATTGCTAGACACTCATCCCTTAAGGGCGTTCATCATTACTGCCATCTGTTCCTTCATCGCCTGCATCTTCGTGACAATTAGAGGCAGTGTCGCATCCATGAGGGATGGGAGGCTCATATGTTATCTTTCCGGTCTGCTTGGGGCGTTACTGCCTTCGGGCCCTCTTGGTCTCTTCGCTCGACACTAGTACCTTCTTGGTCCTCCCTTTGATTATTTGGTGCTGTGTTTTTCTGGCACAGCTATTCTTCCAGGTCGCGGTTTTGTTTGGTGAGGCATTCCACAACAGCAGCGAGAGTTTGGACCTATCTTTCAAGGGCAGTCGTGGGTGGTTCCTCCTCTTGGATGTTGTTGGTGGTTGCCATCGAGCGGGTTAGCACTATGCAACTCTTTTGTTCGGGAAGTGATAATATGGCTTACAAATCGCAAAAGATTCCCACAGACAGCGCCAATTGATGATGCTGAAAAATCACCAGTGAGTCACACGATACTCGCACACTCGAAATGTCACCTGCACAACAAAAAAAGAAAGACCTGTAGAGAGCAGCAGTGTGGTGCCGGCCAAGTACCCACCGAAGGTCAAGTTAGAACTTCTCACAACTCTAGAGTGCTAGAGTTGGGTTAATTATGCGTGCCTTGATTTGTGAGGGTATTGGGACTTTTATAGTAGTCAAAGATTGACCTCTTTTCCTTAGAGTAGAAGTCCTTTCCTTATAGGAATCCTCTTAAATAGTCCTAAACGTGATGGACAAGTCTTTTCCTTGTAGAGAGGATCTTCATTAATGCGCGCAGCTTCTGGAATCCCCTTTGCGCTAGGATTCTATTTACCTTGGGATTCTATAGTGACTAAGTGTGCATCGCAAGTATTTCCCATCTAGGGTTTCTAGCAGCCATGTGGATACTTGATCCGTCTGTATTGCTTCCGTCCGTGAAGGATCCAAGCCTTGCACACAATGGACCCATCCTTCATCGGCCCACGAATGAGGAATCATCTGGCCCACTTCATGGAGATCCGTCAACCTATATTTTCACCTCTTCAGAAAGATTCATTTTCTTCTTGCTTTCTTTGCCAACTGTTGACACCGTGTAGTCCCTATGTATAGGAACACCTATACTGCTATCAGCCCATTTCCACACATTGGCTGCAGTCTCCGCAATTTGATTTGCTATGAACATAAGAAACACTCGGTTGTGAGTAAAAGTAATTTCTGGTTGAAACTCATAGAAGTGTAGCCTAACAAGGTAATAAAACCCAGAATCTACGGGAAATTCCCAAGTTAGGTTGTACATCTTATTGACAGCTTTGTTTATCCCCATAGTCTGGGTAATTCAAAAGACAGCTTCCGGTGTAGTGTACGGAGGTATTTCGGTGAACATAAGTTCAATAGTTGTGTTAATAGGTAGAACATATGTTAAATCTTCTGTCAAGTACTTTTCGTCCGGACTCCAGCTCCGGAACATTCCAGTGTCTTAAGTGGGTGAGATGTAGTTTCCTCCAACATTTATTCGATATATCTTCTCCAGAGCAATTCGATTATCAACGCTGACTGTGTACTCCCCGCCAATTAAAGGGAACTTGTTATCATCAGACGGAGTGTAATAGAGATAAGAAGGCATGGACAAGATTTCAATTCCGTTAATAAAAACGAATGAATTGGAATTGCTTGGAGTGAAGGTTATGTTCAGCCTCAAATCTTCCACAATGTCAATACAGAACTCTCTACATATTGTATCATCCGAATCACCATTGGCATCTGCTGTAAGTGAAGCATTGAAGTCTAGAAAAAGGGTAAAAGTTCTAGCTTTGGCAGAGAAGAGGGCATTAGAGCAGTCGAAACTGTTGTACGTTGCTAGGTCGAAGTATAGTCGAACGAATTTTTAGCCGGTAGTCAGTAGGAATATGTAGGTGAATGGGGAGACAGACAAGCGGGCAGTGGTATAGGGTACTCGCACAGCAAATAAGGATTGCTTAACTGAGTTTATGGCTAGAGATGCCTGGTTTTGTGATAGTTCTTGAGGGAAGAATTTTGAATTCACATCTCCATTCCAGGTTCGACCATCTAATGCAGTTGAATTGTCAAAGGAGCCACAGTTAAGGATAATATTATCGACTGGTTTGTAAGGAGACGGAGAGTTAATGGCTAATGTTTGGACAAGTGGAGCATCAAGAAGGCGAGGTAAAGAGTTGTGAAAGTTAAACATGGTAGAACTGTGGTACAAAGATTCGTGTTGCCTATTGTAGCAGAGATGGGGAGAACGAGTATGAGTGATTTTCAAAAGAAAATAATTAAAAAGTTATAACAAAAGAATGTGATAATTGTTAGAAATACTGAATGTGAAAGTATTGTATTTTTCAATGAAAGAATATACACGAGTGCCTTTATATAGGAGGCATATGAGTGCAGTACAAGTAAGAGTGTAGTACAAGAATGTGTGCTATACAAGTAATCTAGTTGGGCCTAAAGCCCACAACACTATATACGTTAATAGCCCCCCTCAAACTCAAGGTGGATATGAGACCAACTTGAGGTTGTCAACCAAAGTACTAAAGCGTCCCTTAGGATGTGACTTGGTGAAGATATATGCAAGTTGATCTTTAGAGGAGACTGAGATCAGCTTGAAAGCACCATGGACAAGATGATAACGGATAAAATGACAATCAATCTCGATATGTTTAGTCCGTTCATGAAAGACATCATTGTGAGCAATATGAATAGCACTCTGGTTGTCACAATAAAGAGGAGTAGCAGAGGATGTAGACACACCTAAGTCTTTGAAAAGCCATCATAGCCAAAGGAGCTCAGATGTGGTATTAGTAAGGGCACGATATTCTGCTTTAGTACTGGAGCGGGCCATATGAGTTTGTTTCTTGCTTCGCCAAGAAATCAAAGAAGAACCAAGAAGAAAGCAATAACCAGTGGTGGACCTGCAATCAGTAGGATCTCCTGCCCAATCAGCATCAGAAAATGCACAGAGAATAAGAGGAGACTAAGTAGAGTAGAAAAGACCATGGAAGAAAGTGCCCTTTAGGTATCGAAGAATGCGCAGAACAGCAGCATAGTGAGTCGATCGTGGAGCAGACAGATACTGGCTCACCTAGTGAACAGCATAGGAAATGTCTGGATGAGTGATAGTGAGATAAACTAAGCTGCCAACCAAGCGTCTGTAAAGAGAGGGATTAGACAATGGTTTCCCCCCTGAGGGAGTCAAATGCACATTAAGCTCAACTGGAGTCTCAACAGTCTTGCTATCAGTGAGTCCAGCTCGAGACAAGAGTTCAGAGGCATACTTGGCTTGAGTAATATAAAGTCCATCTGTAGAATGAGTGATTTTAAGACCTAAAAAGTAGCTGAGATGTCCAAGATCTTTCATCTCAAACTACTAACTGAGAAAAGCCTTGAGTTCTTGAATGCCACTGAGGTCATCACCAGTTATGATCATATCATCCACATATAGGAAAAGTAAAATAGTGCCTTTGTCAGTGCGACGAAGAAATAAGGCAGAATCATAATGACTGGCCATGTAACCCAAGCAAGAGATGGTAAAGCTGAATTTGGCAAATCAAGCTCGTGGATCTTGTTTAAGGCCATAAAGTGCATGTCGAAGGTGACAAACCTTGTTTGAGTCAACAGAGAGACTAGGAGGAGGTTGCATATACACTTCTTCACGTAAATCCCCATTAAGGAATGCATTTTTGACATCCATCTAAAAAAGGTCTCATTTACTGGCAGCAGTAACAGCTAAGAGGGCACGAACAGATGAGATACGAGCAACCGGAGCAAAGGTCTCTTCATAATCAATCCCATACTCTTGTGTAAAACCTTTTGCAAAAAGACAAGCTTTGTAGCACTCAATGGACCCGTCAGAGCAAGTCTTAATCTTGTAGATCCACTTATAACCAACCACAGATTTCCCAGGAGGAAGTTTCACCAAATCCCAAGTGTGGTTTTTAGATAATGCATCAAGTTCCTCTTTCATTATAATCTGCCATAAAGGGTCAGTGGAAGCCTCACAATAGGTGTGCAGCTCGTGTAGTGTAGCAAGGGCAGTGTAACAATAATAGTCAAGTAAATATGCAGGAATAGATCTTACCGAAGTTAAGTGACGAGGTGGAATGTCTTGTGCAAGATCTTTAGGCAGAGTAGGAGCAGGAGACCAAAGCTCAGGATTGGGGTTGGGTAGCTCGTCTTCAACCTGTTCATCTTCCACCTGTTCATTAAAGGGTGAACTAGGAAAGGGATCAGTGATATTTGATGGTTGGACAGAGAAGTCTACAGCAACAGAATGGGAGCAACTACAGGAAGACCAGGAGCAGCTATAGAAGGAATATGTGCCTCATCTGGAAAAATATCTAAGACAGAGGAGGAAGACTGGGAAGCATTGAAATGAGAGAGCTCGATAAAGAGGCGATGTTCCCAAAAGACAACATTGCGGGAGATACGAAGATGATGAGAGACAGGATCATAACACCTATACCCCTTTTGAGTTTCGCCATAGCCAAGAAAACAATAAAGCCTTGACCGAGGCTCAAGTTTGTTATGCTCATGTGGCTGAAGAAGAACGAAACAAGTAGAACCGAAGGAGCGAAGGTGGTGATAGTCTAGAGGTGACCCAAAAAGGCGCTCATATGGAGTTTGATTTTGGATAATAGGACTCGGAATGCAATTAATAGTATGAACAGCATGAAGAGCAGCTTCACCCCAAAAAGGAGCAGGAACTTTGGCAGAGAGAAGGAGAGTATGAACAGTGTCAAGAATATGACGAAGTTTTCGTTCGGCTCTACCATTTTGCTGAGAGGTACCTAGACAAGTTAGTTGATGAATAGTGCCATAGGAATGCAAACAGCTTGGAAAGCATATTAAGTGTATTCAAGAGCATTATCAGATCGAAAAATTTTGATGCGTATGGAAAACTGAGTTTCAACCATTTTTGCAAAATTAGAATATACTTCCAATAATTCAGAACGATGTTTCATATTAAAAGTCCAACTATAGCGAGAGTAATCATCTACATAGACAACAAAATATCTAGACCCACCAATACTAAAGACAGAGGAAGGCCCCCAAACATTGGAATGAATAAGGTCAAAAATATCAGTGGATATTGATTCACTAGTATTGAAAGGCAAAGTTGGTTGTTTTCCTAACTGACATGAAACATAATCAAAATTTTCTGTAGACATTGAACCTAACAAACCTCTAGAAGCCAATTGTTGTATTCGAGAGGAAGATGCGTGACCAAGACGAGCATGCCAAAGTGCAAGGGAAGGAGTGGAAGAAACTGCAGCAGCTGCAGGAACAGAAACAGGAGCAATAAGTGGAAGACGAAGGTTGTCCACGGGAAACATAATCCCAACTCTGGGACCGATTCCAAGCTCCTGTCCTGTCCTAGGATCCTGCACAATGCACCCAGAATAATCAAAGGTAATGCAATAACCCAACTCAGCTAATTGTCCCACATAAAATAAATTATAAGAAAGGTCAGGAACAATAAAGACTCTAGGAACCGAGAGGTTGGAGGTTGAAACTGAACCTATATTATGACTAGGCATTGTGGAACCATTTGCTGTGCGAATATTAAGAGGGTGCGGTGCAGGTGTAAGGTCAAAAAATAAGGACGAGTGAGGTGTCATGTGATTGCAACAAGCAGAATCCATAAGCCAAGAGGTAGGAGACATACCAGATAAACTTGAAAGAGAAGAGGAATAAGATGCATTACCAACCATACGAATGACATTGGCGATGATATTTATAAGGTCATCTTTGGAAATGGAGAAAGTGGATCTAGAAGACTTAGATTGTGTAGAGACAGGAGCCATTGGTTGGACACTCTCAGTGTTAGCAACAATAGTAGTAGAAATGGAAACAGCTGATTTGTTGCGATGATAGCAAGTCTCAATATTGTGGCCAAAACGTTTGCAAAAATTGCAAAAACGTTTGTTGGATTGTCGGCGATGATTGTTGCAAAAGGAAGAAGACTTGTCCTTATTCTTCATTTAGAAGCAAAATATGCAAAAATGGACTCCAAAAATGAAATCTACACGAAAAACTGGGTAAGGAGAACCTGGATTGCAAAAAGTCAACTCTGAGAAAAAGTCAACGGTCAACCCTGCTGAAAGTCAACGGTTAAACCAACAGAAGTCAAACGATGACGTCAGTGGATGACGTAAGGAAATGAAATCAGCAATGATGCAACTAGGGCTGACATGGCAAAATGACGTTAGCAAAGGCATCAGCAGGAGGGGTTGAGGTGCGTGACTGCGCGTGACTTGATGACGCGGAGCGTGGGAGCACGTGGAAAGGCAACCCAGCTGTGGAGTGGCGCGTGGAGGCACGTGGGGCACATGAGATGCGTAACAGAGCCTTTGAGTGGCGCGTGGAGGTGTGTGTGGTCTCCGATGGCTTCAAGGCTTTCGCGATTTTGTAGATCGGCGCAAGACAATCCCAGTGGTAACTGCAGAAAATTAATCGGAGTAATATTCGTGGCGGTGACTCAAAGGGCAGTGGTCTTCGCAGTGTGAAACTCCTCAACGACGGCGGCTGCAGGTCTGGAACCCAAGGACGACGGCTAGAATAAGACGTCGGAGGTTCAACGGCGAAAGGCTGCAGAGGCTGTTATGATGGCAGAAGCGATGTTGAGAATGGAGTAACACCAATAAAGAAAAGACTACTAAGAAAAGGTCAGAACAGTGGCTCTGATACCATGTTAGAAATACTGAATGTGAAAGTATTGTATTTTTCAATGAAAGAATATACATGAGTGCCTTTATATAGGAGGCATATGAGTGCAGTACAAGTAAGAGTGTAGTACAAGAATGTGTGCTATACAAGTAATCTAGTTGAGCCTAAAGCCCACAACACTATATACGTTAACAATAATTGATATAATTGGTTCAAGTGGACAAGTTGATTTATTTTTAATATGATGTCGAGACTATTCTTTCTGCGTGAGTAATGATGTGATAACTGATAACTGATAGTCTAGTAGGAAAATCATTTCATACAATATCAAATACAACAAAAAAGAATGAGAGAAGAGAAATTAAGAAAACAATAAAAATAAATAAATAAATAAAAAGGGGGACCACTCATTTCCTTAAAAATAAAAAATAAAACTCATCTTTTATGATGAAAATTTTAAGTCTCGCTTCATTTGTACCCATGAGCTAAGTTACAAACACCAAAAAAAAAAAAAAAAAAAAAAAAAAAAAAAAAAAAAAAAAAAAAAAAAAAAAAAAACTTAGAAAAATTGAGTAGGTAAAGTTTTATTCGTTCTTATCTAGAATTATTACTAACACTACTTTTTTTATCTGCCGTTGATAATCTATCAATTTTTTTCTTATAAATTTCTCTCTGTCACATATAGAGAATGAACGAAATCATATAAGTCGTTACACGTGAAATCCCAATACAAGTTGAAATTGACCAAAATATACTAGAATTAAGAGGATTCATGGTTGATAGATGCCCTTAGGCCATTTGTGTATAAACTATTTTAGAAAAAAATTTATACCACTTTTATGGAAAATATAAAAAATTATTAAAAAGAATTAGTTTTTTTTTTTGCTTATAAAAATTTTTTATAAATTTTTTTAAACATTGACATTTAGGATATTTATTAACTTTTCCTATATATATATATATATATATAATAAAAGAAAGAAAGGGGCAACCGTGGCAGAGAAAACAAAGATTAATAAAAAGAACAAGAAAAGTAAGAGGAGTGGGGCAGGGAAGACTTGCGAAGTCTTGAGGAAGAAACCAAAATGATTGGAAAAGTGATAATGCACTCCAAATGTTTATGTTTTTGGTTTCTTTTATGGTCAATACAAAAAAAAGCTTCAAAGATAAGATCATAAACGAACAAAAGAATATGCGGACACAAAGAAGAAATGTGGTCTTCGGTAGAAAAGGCTCACTGCTTAACGTGTGTTCCACGTCCTCAAGGAAATTGCACTGGATAATGAAGCCCTTAGAGTCAAGTAAATTGTCTTGTGGAAGATTTTTGATATGATGAATATTTTATGCAATAATAATTCTATCTAGTCACAACAATTTTTTATAAATTTTTTCATAATTATGACATGGTATATTAAGATTTTTTTTTAAAAAAATTATTGAAGAATGAAGATATATTATGCTTGATGTATAATGGAAAAAAAAAAATCACATACCTATAGGGACGGACCCAGGATTTTAAGCTAGCAGGGGGCAGAGTATAAAGAAAAAAGAAAACTCCAAATAGATATTCATATAGTATTAAAAATTTATAAATACACAAAATCGTTATTTTTAAATACATTAAGATACAATCATCTAAAAAAATAAAAACAAAAACAAAACCAAAATAATGTTGTTTTAATATTAGGCTGGTTAGGATTTTATTTTTTGAAGTTAGAGCATTCACAGTGATTGTGCTATTTTAGTACCTCAAATAGCTACTTTATCAATTTTACCACATCATTTTACAATACACCTAATATCAAATGTTCTACTTTTTTTATGACTTCATTTAAAATAATATAAACAACTCATTAAAATAATAAGGAAGAGGGAGAATTTGAGTTTTTTAATTGAATGAAGAGATGTAATCTTAATAAAATATTGTATTTTATTTTTAACAACTTGCTACAGCCAACTCTCATTTATACTAGTTTACTTTAGTTGCAAAAAATTTAGCTTTAACTTCTCCAATAATACATGATTTTTTTTTGTTCTTTGGTAGTAAAATTGTTTTTTTGCTAAAATTCAATCACCATTGTGAATGTTTTTATTGTTTTTCTTAAGTTTTTGGGTTGAATAGTTGCTATTTGAGTTAGGATAGCTAGACTAGTTGGGGAGAAGGGAGGCTTAACTACAAAAATGAAATATAAAAAAACTAAAAAAAAAAAAAAAAATTGGACTCGGGGGGTTCCGGGCCCCCACTTGGGTCCGTCCCTGCATACCAACCTAATTGGCATATTTGACCTTCCACATAGGAATGGCAATCGAATAGGTATAGACTGATTTTTTTTATTTCTCACCCCCACCCTTTTTCCCCCACACCTGTCCCCTACCCTCTCAAATTTCTACTTCTATCTACTAACTATATAAAATAACTATATAAAAAGAGCCAATGGCCCTCGCTATAGTACTTTTGGTTTATTCAACTTTTGTTTTTTGTAATAAGCCAAAAAGGTGAGTTTGATGAGAAAGAAAAATTTTTAACATTAAAAAAATATTATAGCCATAACATTTTCATAATAAATTGTAAGTAACAAGTTATTATTGACTCATTCTCAAAAAAAAAAAGAAAAAAGTTATAAATCACTATTATTGGTTGGGAAAAATAATTTTAGTGGTGAGTTCAAATTAAAATCATTAATAACTTATAGTCAAAGATCTGTTGTAAAAGTATTGTAGAAATATTGTAAACATAACAATTAGTATTTAATACTATAACCACAACTAAAAATAAAGGTATTGTGAAAAAAAAGTATTGCATCCATAACATTTTTCACAACATTTTCATTAAAAATCTTCAGTTGTAAATTGTTATTCTAATTTAAACTTCCCAATGAAATTACTTTTTTGACCACCAATAATAACTCGTAATAGCCTACTACAGTACTGCGTATGATTTGTAACAAAAATTTTGTGGACATAGCATTTCTCTTGTGAAAAATGTTAAGATATCTTGTTGTCGTCACAATATTTTCACAACTGCTCAGGTGTCAATTCTTTACAAGTCAAAGTAAAATATAACAAAGTTATAAAAACATTATGAAAATGTTGCGTCATTCTTTGTGTTTCTAGAAATTGTTTTTTATTAGTCAATTTTTGTTGAGCAAAAATTCACTATTTCAAGTACAGTTTCTTAGGTTGATTTTTTGTATTTTTTTTTTCCTCTATGCACCATTTTACATAAAAGCACATAGTTTCACACACACACACACACACACACACAAGCACACCAAAAACAAAAAAACAAAAACAAAAACAAAAAATAAAATAAAATAAAAAAAAAATCAAAAAAACAAAACAAAACAAAAACAAAAACTTAGGATTAAAACACATTTCATACTTTATGTTTTGGGTAATTCACAATTCCTCCTTAAACTTTAAAATCAAGCAATTTCCCCCTTGATATTTTGGAAAAGAGCAATATGTCATATTGTTGTTCTCTCAATTAAACCCTAATGAAAGCTTATGATTCTTAAAATATTTCATTGTGTAAGGTCTAAAATACTCCCACTAAATTTTAACATGCCAAAAATTTTATTCATGTATTTTGAGTTTTAGATGATAGTAATGCTTAGAAAGTTGGAATGGTAATATAAGTTATTTTATTTCCTTGCCTTTTGTTATCTTTTTTTTTTTTTTTTTCTTGCCTAAAATGGATGTTCATTAAAAACTAATTAAGCTAAAGATTGCACCTAGACTCATGTAGAATGATAAAGAAGAAAGTATGAATGACAAAATTTTCATTGTGTATGGTTGAAAGTATTTGATGAAAAGTTTCAATTGTAGCATATGATATCTTTCATTGCAAAAATTTAAATATTGTGACATGATTTTAGCAAAACTCAATTGCTTATTGTTGGAAGAAAATGATATTCATTATCATTCTTATAAATTTTTAATGAGTAGATATTGCCTTTAGCAAATAGCTATCAAAATTCTTATACGAATTAAATTAACTTTGTATGGCATACATTTTTTTACGTATATAGTTTCATACCTTTTTAAATAAAAATTCTATCTTAATTTTTTCACTCAAGAGGTAGCATGTGCCACCCACACTAGTTTTTTTTTTTTTTTTTTTTTTTTTTTTTTTTTTTTTTTTTTTTAAGTCATAAACATTAAAAAAATAAAAAATAAAAACAATTGAGGCCTAATATTATAAAAATTTCTAAAACATAGCAATACCATAATTCAAGTAATAAAAATCATAAATAATTAAAAAATAAAAATACAACAATAAAAAATTTAAATCTTTATCATAAAAATATTAATTTAATAATATAACACCTAAAGACATCAATATTTTAAGTTTGAAAGTTAAAGATTATATTTGTAGTATAAATAAAAACCTATAAAATTATTTTAAAAATAATTTTTTTAATTTTTATATATAAACAGAGCAAGGTCTTCCAATACCCACTCCTACCCGTAAACCCATTTCGAGAGATGGATTTAACCCCATCCTTGGCCCTATTTGCCATGCAGTATAAATAAAAACCTATAAAATGATTATAAAAATAAGTTTTTAATTTTTATATATAAACAGAGCAAGGTCTTCCAATTCCCACTCCTACCCCCAAACCCATTTTGAGGGAAGGATTTAACCCTCATCCTTGGCCCTAATTGCAATGCAAAATGGGTAACACTAAAAGACATCAATATTTAAAGTTTGAAAGTTAAAAAGTATATTTGAAGTATAAATAAAAACCTATAAAATTATTTTAAAAATAATTTTTTAATTTTTTATATATAAATAGAGCAAGGTCTTCCAATACCCACTCCTACGCCCAAACCCATTTCGAGGGAAGGATTTAACCCCCACCCTTGGCCCTATTTGCCATGCAAAATGGGTAACATCAAAAGAAGCTATAAATTTAAAGTTTGTAAGTAAAAGAGTAATGTACATTCCCAACATTTTCGAAAAAATCCCTACATAGCAAGCTGTAACTAGTGAGTAAAAAAATGATGTTAATTAGTGGTAAGTTGAAATTATAACTAGTAGTAACTTGCCTCATAGGATTTGTTGTGAAATTGTTATAAAGATATTGTGGACGCAACATTACTTAAGGGACATTTGATTCGTTGTAATGTGATACACATTTTAGTCATATTACTGTAATGTTTCCATATGGTATATGGTTTGTTTATTTTTACCTAACATTATAGTAATCTAAAATTACCAAAAAATTCACATTACCATAACTTATGGAAAAAATTATCCCCACCCATAGATTTTTAATTACAAAATTGTCCTTGGATATAATTTCAATTTTTAAGAACAAAATTGAAATATCTTATCCTAACCTACTATCTCTCTCTATGAAGAAATTTTGTTCTATGACTTTGTGTGTGAGTTATGTATTCTAGGGTTTCGAGCTCGATGTTATTCTTTTAAGGAGGCAAATTAAGTGGGTTTTCATCATTTATTTGGTTCTTGAGTTAATTTTTTAGGACCATCAAGTGTGATTGTCAACACAACACAAATATAACTTTGCTTTGATTTGTTGCGATTTTGCTCTAGAGGCAAATTCAATACCATCGTTCGAGAGAATGAAAGCAAAGTAAGCTACTAGAGCTCCAATCTCTACCAATGGAATAATTAAGGAATACTCATTACTTCTTTAATAAGAAATATTTTTCCTTTTATGTCAAGGAGAATCCTTGTTTTCCATACCAAGTAAATTCATTTTCTTCTACACTAAGGAAAATCCTTCCTTTTTACACCAAGGAAAAACCTTCCCTATTACATCAAGGAAACCCAAACCAAAAATAATTAGGAATTTGAGGCAATATTCAACAAATCTCCACATTGACTCAAATTAAATCAAGCAATCTTCATTCTTTATCTAAAGAACTCTGCCTTAATCCAATCAAGCTTTCCTTGAACAATGTGATCATTGATTCCACATCTAAGTCAAAAATTGTGTGCACATCTACCTTGAACCAACGTCAAAGATGCTCTAGACATAATTTTCTCTTTAACTTCACCAAGATCCAACCTTGAGTTTTGATACCAATTGTTATGCAACAATGGAAGCTGTAACATCAATTATTGTGATTTAAGTCTCGCACAAGCGTATTCACATAAACAAGAAAATAAAACATTCACAAGAGACAACAATATTTAATTTGATTCATCCAACTCCATGCCCATATCCATGGGCAAGGCTAACCAAAATATCCACTATCAATGATATAGATTACAATGATATTACCAACATTCACAAACCCAAAACCCCAAACAACCAATAACTCTCTTACACTCACAAAACAAACAAACTCTCTACACACAACAATGAGTAATCTTAATTTCAACCCCCCAAAAATCTATCGAATTACTCTTTGAGAAACCCACATATTCTTCTAGCAATTTTTTTCCTCTGCCTATATGGGAGGAACATTGGCATAAGCCACCAAACCCTTTGCAATAGTGCCTATTTATAAGTTTTCAAACTCATTCTTTATGTATAAGAAATAATCAATACTTCTTCAATAATGAATATTTTTCTTTCTAATGCCAAGGCGAATCATTGTCTTCCACACCAAATAAATTCTTTGTTTTCTACACTAAGGAAAAACCTTCCCTTCTACATCAATGAAATCCAAACCAAACTAATTAGGAATTTGAGGCAATATTGAACAATTTTAATATTTTTTTGATAAATAATTAAATTGGTTATTATTTGTTGGTTGCAATGCATGAATTTATGAAGCTAAGTTTGTTTTATTGTAATGTCTTTTTTTGTAACTTTACTAATTGTGGCCCTCTTGATTCAAAGTTTAAAGGGAAATCAAATAAGAGGCTCATTGCTCATTTCTATTAATGAAGTTAACAACATTCAAAATAAGGTTCCATGTGGACTGTAATGCAGAGCAATACAGACATAATATTTGGTGGCATTACAGTTATTTGTGGACTATTGAGAACGATAGTTGAAGGCTTTGTTCTTGATTTTATGACCAACACCATTCCAAATGATTTTTTTTTAAGGTAGGTGCTTTCGAGTTTAGAGAAGGATCTAGAATTACCTCCCTTGATACTTTTCTTAACCATTCATGTATTATTTTCTTCTTCCTGGGCTGTATGGCATAGAAGAGTCAAGAGTGAGATAATCAAATATTTGTTATAAGGCAAGTTTACTTACATTGTACAGAAGCTTTGAACAGTTGAGCATGCTGTGAATTTCATTGGCTTGTGTTGAAATAACTTTAATGTTACATTTTTTTTTTTTTGGTTATACTTTCAAGTTTGATCCAGTGAAGTCTGACTAGATATAATACTGTGTCACTTACGATACAGATAAAGCTTTAGGGAATTAAGAAAACCTCTAGGGAGTCCTTATACAATTCAAATATTCATTTTGTACAATCATCATGCCAAAAACTTTTCACCTTACCTTCACCACTAAACTTTGTGATCTTATGTGATGCTTCATGTGCGTGCTGTTAATTGGTGTTGGGTTAAGAAAGCTTGACCCCAGTTAATTAATTCAATTACCCAATTTGATTAATTAGGTTAAATTTCATGCAAATCGCGAAGGCACCAACAAATCACCAATTAAACTAAATGCAGTGGAAATTAAATTGACACGGTGATTTGTTAACAAATGAGGAAAACCTCTCGCAAGGCAAAACCCCACCGGGTGGTTTTAAGGTCATCGCTTCCAAGAATCCACCAATTAACAATCAAGTAGTTATAAGTATGAGGAATCTTTCTACTACCCTAGCCTATCAGGGAAAAAAAAAAAAAAAAAAAAAAACCCTAAAGTTGAACCTTTGCTTCAATATTCAACTGAACTTGATCTTGTAGTAGCCTTCTTTCCCTTGATGCACAAATCTCCAATTTGTGACTAACCCTCTTGCACGGATCCTAGTACGTGACTAACTCCAGCAACTTAAATGAATGTTTTTGGTTGCAAAGTTCTTCACTTCATCAACAATAAAGATCATGAAACACTTGGTTACAAAACCCTGTGGCGTACAAGTGCAACAGCTTCTCATAGAAAATAAAGCTCTTAGTCTCTATATCCATGTGTGACGGCTCTTAAAATAAGTCTTATATATGTCTAGGGTTGTGAGGAAAAAAAAACCCTAAACAAATACATAAGCTTGGGCCGAATTTCAAATCTGGAAAACTGAAAATTGTAATTCTCAGTAGATCGAGCTTCTATTGACACGTCTGTCAAGCTTCTCATCTAATCTTGATAGCAATATCTGTCAAGCTATTTGTCGAGACTTAATGAAACAGCTTTTCTTCGCTTGTTTCTTGGATCAATCTTTATGTCTTTAATACAAACACTTGATATGCTTGAACAACATATTTCTTGATGTATTAAACCCAACTTAGATCTACCCAATTACAAGTAAAGTGCATTTTATCAAAGAATTAGCCAATTACATAAAATTATGACCCTAACAATCTCCCCCTTTGGCAATCTATGACAAAACCACAAACATAATTATAAGAGAAGCATAAAACAACAATCTCCATAACTATTACACAAAAGTACAAAAGTCTAACTATTATTATGAACTCTTGAAAAACTTTGCAAGAAAAGAGATCATGGCATGAAAGACTTGCAACCTGTCTTATCTGAAACACTTAAACAAGATCTATCAAGGCATCAAGTGTGAAATGTAGAAAAGTTATATAAAAGAAGAAACATGTGCTTAAAGAGAGAAAAGAAACAACACATGTGAGATAAAGGTGAAGAAACATACATCATATATATATATATATATCAAGAAGTATAACAATGTATGTAAAAGTGGTCACAAGACCATGGTACATGTAAGTGAGAAATATACAACAAAACCTCACTATATCACTCAATAAACTCTCCCTCTAACTAGTCTATCCCTATGCTAGTTCTCCCCCTAACAACATAACTACTCTCATATACAAAACTACTTCCCCTTTTTGTCATGAGTGACAAAAGGTGAATCACTGAGAGGCAACCATCACATCATCAGTCTCAAAGCCAAAAGCATTATCATCATCACCATCTCCACCATCCGAAGAAGACTCCTCAAGAGGCTCGAGTATGGGAGAAGGAGCAAAATGACCCAGGGCGCGACTGGCAGCGAGCGATGTGACCAATACTAGTGTTCATCTGACACATCTCATCAGAAAGATGGTCAAGACAACTACCAAAATCAGCATGCATTAGTTGAAGCTAACCCATGATGGCAGCGAGAGAGATCTCTGCTCCAGAAGAAGAAGAATAAGGAGGAGTAGATGAGGAAGAGGGTTAAGAAGCAAGGGCAGCATTTGTTGAAGTAAACTCCATACAAGGCCGCTTGGCAGCAAGCTGTGCATCACTCCTCCGAATAGATTCCTTGCTAATGGCACCCATGGCATAGAAATGAGTAGAGAGAGGAAATGTGACGTGCATGTGTGAGAGGATACATGTGATAGCTGAAGGAAAGATGAGTTTATCACGTGTAGCAGTGTCTAAATAGATATCTATCATAGATTCTATCATGTGTGAAGGAAAAGTTATAGAAAGATCCTCCATGAGAGAAAGAAGAAAATGAATACGAGGCTCAGTGATAATGTTATAGTGTGACTGTGGTGTGAGAACAAAGGTCATCGCCATATTAAGGATCCTTGGACCCTTAGCAAACTCAGTTGTGGAGAAATTTAAAGTTTCTCCCCACACCATAGCTTTCTCACAAAATAGTGAGGTCATTTTGTCTCAAGAGATAGAATGGAGATGAATGTGTCTAGGGTAGTTCGGACGATCTACCCTAGGGATGTGTAGTACCTCGGAAATGAACTCTAGGGTGACTACAATACGTGTACCTCAGAATACCATAGTAAACCTAGGAATAGAGGTATCGATGGCGTGCATGTTACAATAGAACTCCTAAATGAACACATCAGGACACCTCTTGGGTATCTCACAAAGAGAAGCCCAATTGTTAGGCCAAGAATATATAGACCCCTTGTGATATATTAATTGATTAATTAGCCAAGTTTATTAATTAATCAAATTAATGTGTAAAGCGCCTGGTAGCATAAACAAATCACCAATTATCTAAAGTATGTAGTGGAAAATAAATTGACACGGTGATTTGTTTACGAATAGGGAAAACCTACATGGCAAAAACCCCACCAGGTGATTTTAAGGTCACCACTCCCGAGAATCCACTATTATCAAAACAAGCGGTTACAAGTAAAAGAATCTCAGTACCTTATACCAACCTACAGTTGAACTCTTACCCCAATACCTAATTGGACTTGTTCTCTAGTGACAATCTCTCATTTTCAATGCACAGCTCCTAGTACATGACTAACCAATAGATGTGCAGATCCAAGTACGTGACTTAATCACCAACTTGAGAAGAATGTTGGCTGTAAAGTTCTTCAGTTCATCACACGATGAAGATCAAGAAGCTCCTTGGTCACAAAACCCTGTGGTGTATAAACACATTAGCTTCTTCAAGAGAAAGATGAACTAGGGTAAATTTTGCCTTCGGTCACAATTTGCATGAACAAGACTTTGCTTTACACTTGTGCAACTTTGCCACCTTTGACGGCCCTCAAAATAATCCTTATATATGTTTAGGGTTGTGAGAAAAGAAAACCTAAACACATACTCACGAATTGGATGAAAAACAGCTTTGAAAAACTGAGTTTCATAAACCTCGATAGATAGCCATCTATTGAGCTAGCTGTCGAGCCACAGACTTCAACAACTTTTAAACCTTGATAGATGCTAGCTGTCGAGCTTTAAAATCCAGCACTTCATTACTTGATTCTTGGACAGACTTGCATGGCTTTAACACTTGAACTTGAAACCTTGTTCCTTGAAGCATTAAATACATCCTAGATCTACCCAATTACAAGTAAAGTGCGTTTTGTCAAAGGATTAGCCAATTACATAAAATAGTGACATATATTCCTAACATTGAATCACATATGTCCTAACAATCTCCCCCTTTGGCAATCCGTGACAAAACCACAACAAACAAATGAAATATGAGAGAAGTCATAAAACACTCAACTCATAATCAATTGTTGAATATAATAAAATCTATCCTAACACAAACTCTTGAAAAGCTTTGCAAGAAGAGAGTTTACGGTAAGTAGACTTTGACAACTTGTATTTCTAAAACACTTTAAACAAAACTTATCATGACATCTTAGTGTGAAACAGAAATAATAGATTGCATACATTAAATAAGAAACATGTGTATAAAGAGAAAAAGGAAACAATACATGGAGAGATAGGTGAAATAACATACATCAAAATGTATATAAACCAAATATAAGTACAATGTATGTCAAATGGTCACAAGACCAATATACAAAGAATAATGTATCTAAAATAGAAAGAAAAGAAAAGATACAAGTATCCTCACTACATCCCTCAATACACACTCCCCCTATCTCCTATACTAACCCTCCTCTTATGAGTATGACTACTCTCCTCTCAAAACTACTCCACCATTTTATCATGAGTGACAAAGGGCAAGTAAACCAAGTAGACATCTCATCATCACTAGGCGAGCCATCATCATCATCCTCATCAGCATCATCACTGCCAGAGCCATCTTCACTCTCATCCTCAGAGGCTGTCGTCATGCGATACGACTAACACGGGTGTTCATCGGACATAACTCATCACTGAAAGTGTCAAGGCGAGCATCCATGCGCACAAGTTGTGCCATGATGGCCTCAAGTGTCACTACACCCACAGAAGACAAAAGAGCAGAGGTGGATGGAACAGTAGAAGTTGGAGGAGTTGCTGTCTCTATTTGGGGTTGCCTCGAGCGAAGCTGTGCAGGACTCTGCTTAACAGTAGTGGCGTTAATGGCACATGAACGTGAAGTGGGGAGACTTGAGATAGGAGACAAAAAAATGGCGAAGGAGCCGCGTGATAGTCGAAGGAAAAATGAGCTTATCACGAGTCGTCGTATCCTTATTGACATCTATAAGGAAGAGTATAAAATGAGAAAGGAAGTGAATAGAGATATCCTTAATGAGAGACAGAAAAAATCGAGCACGCGACTTTGTGATAGTGTTATAGTGAGACAATGGATGGAGAATAAATGTCATCACCATGTTTAGGATTCTTGGACCTTTAGCAAAGGCTAAGCATGAGGTGTTTTGACGATCACACCAAGAAGAAGGTGTCTCACAAAATAGAGACGAGAGTTCGTCTTTGAACACTATCCTCAGACTTTCACAGCCAAGGTAGTCAGGATGTGCTACCCTAAGGACGTGTAGTACCTTAGATACAATACCCGGAGTAACTACTATACGTATACCCTGAACGCGAGTGACAAATTGGGGTATATAGTAATCAAATCCGTGCATATTGGAGTAGAACTTCTGTAAGGGCACGTGACTGTGGCACCACATAGTGAGTCCCAACCCCTACTATAGATGACAGTGGGTAGGTTAGTGTCAGAAAAATCTGATAGAATGACTTGGTGTTCCAAATGAATGCCTCGTTGTGAAAAGTTTTCCGAGAAGTATGATTTGGCCTTCTCATCACGTAAACGTACATGAGATGGAGTGGGGTTAGATGGAGAAGAAGAAGAAGATGCCCCGGAACAAAGAGAGTTCCGGGACGGAGTAGATTTACTTTAGGTGCCATGATGCAACTAACGTAAGAACCAGAGAGAGAGAGAGAGAGACAATAAAAAAAGTACCAAACATATTTAATATAACATCTATAGAAACTTGAAGGTACGTATGCATGAAAATACATGAATATGTGACATGCAAAAATAAATACATCATAGGCTCAGCCCAATCCAAACCTACCAGCACATAACATAGCAACAAAGTAAACACACATCTAAAATGCATGAAACATTGTTATAATGCATATGTGATGCAATGCATGAAGTTTTAAACTTATTGAAGCAACACCTATCCCAAAAATTGCACAAAAAACTTCATTAATTTTGAAAAACCCTAAAGTTTATCAAAAATCCCAAAAGTTAGGTCAGAAGATATGAAATGAATGAGAAAGAGGGAGAAATCAACATACCAAATGAAGAAAAAATGATCTTGAGACCAAAGATTGAGTGAGGAGGAAGTTTGGAGTGCTTGAGAAGTGTTTTGGGAGGTGAAGAGGCTGAAAGTATCGACAGAGATCGAGGAAATGAAATCTGAAATCATGAGGCCTCTTTATATAGAAACTTCATAAAGCTCAATCGATCGAGAGCTATCGAGCTTTAAAAAGGCATGTTTTAGCTGTCAAACTAGCTATCGAGGATCTAACGAGAGGATTTCTCAACAATGAAGCTCGATGGATCGAGGTAGCTATCGAGCAGCAATCGAAGAGATAGAAAGTTTCTTGATAGATCGAACTAGCTATTGAGAGCTATCAAGAATGCGATAAAAAGCAGCTGAAGGGTCTCAATAGATAGCCTAGCTATCGAGAGCTATTGAGAAGCTATTGAGATTGCTTATAAACAGGGTTTCAAAGAAGAGAAAAACACAGATATGAATGCAATCAAGCATGCTACTCAACCAAAGATCCAAACAACATTTTAAGCTCTTAAAAACATCTCTCAATCAAAGAAAATTTCAAGCATTTAGATCCAAAACCCACACATACACTAAACAAGTTTAACCAATTTTATATTTCAAAAACAAGTTAAGATAGTTTAGTGAGCATACATTAACACATGTATTCCTTGTGATAGCCAAATCACATTGTATCTGCACATGTATCAAAAGTAGCAAAGAATATTGCATGTTATGTGTGAAAAACATCGCAAGATTGCAAAATTGTCAACATGTTATGACGATTTGAGATATGAGAAAATCACTTTAACTCACACACAATCATAACTGTTTGATAGGGACTATCACCTTCGAGGTACATCCTATAACTCCTACATCTCCTAGAATACACGCTTGCAATCATATATAAAGCATTTTGATCTTCTTTCTTTTATTTTTCTTTGCATGTTTTTATTTTAAGCAAACCATGCATGGGCATATAAGAGAGAGAAAAGAAATACCCAATTGTTTTAAGCATTTGACATTCCACTGTTGCTATGCTGAAACATACAAATGTCATTTCATGATTGGCAGACAACAGTGGTGAGATGGTTATTTATTGTTTTCTCTTAGGATTTTCTAGTCCTTCCCGTCAAAAAGAGTGATACGAGTGTTAAATACGAGAGATTACTTAATCTTACTCATTACAAACACAAGCCACAAAGCTCACTTGCTTAGTTGTGTATAGAGATGCTCATCTAAGCTACAAAAGATACAAAGTTTAGAAAACTTTATTTCAATGGTCATCCAAGGTACACAAGTACCAATGTACATAAATACACACTATTTTTGTATTTTTCAATTTTTCAAAATTTTTATTTTTATTTTTTTATATTAAAAAAAAATAAAGCAAAACTTTAAAATAACCAAACAAAAACACGTTAAACAAAGCAATGCATAAAACTAGACTGACTCAAAACACAAAAGCAAAACACACAAGTAATGCAAAATCAAAAACAAGAAGGGAAGAGAGAGAAAAAGTGACAAAATCACTTGGTCTAGCGATGAAGGGGAAAAGTTAAAATCGTTCAAGTTCCAAAGGAACATGAAAGCTTTGAGAAGATCTCCAAGAGGAGCAAAAAAGGATGGAAGCTGATTCTAGTTTCCCAACATGATCATGTCGTTGCTCTGTTGAGTGGCTAACCACTTATAGCAATTAGGTCGAGATGTCCAGCTGCGCCACAATGATGACAGAAATGTTGCTTTTTCTATTTTGGCTTTTAAGTATTTCCCTTCTTAGCCCTAGGGTTCTTAATCTCTTTCTTATCAAGCGTAGAGCGTGCTCCAAAGATAAATTTACCCTTATCTATGTTCTCACTAGCTAATTCATTCTTAACATTATTGTTCTCAGTTTAACATGATTAGCAAGAGGAATAAAAACAGTACAACTAGAAGTAGTAATACTAGGAGAAAAGAATCATTGCCTAAACCAATTCGATCAAAAGAAGATTTCTGAAGACTGAGCATCTCATCAAGCTTAGCACTTGAAGTCCTTTCCAACTGAGCTCTGACTTGGAATAGTTCTGCCTCAAGCTTCTTGGTCTTCTCAGCCAAGAAATTATTCTCAAATCTCAGTGCTCTAATAGTCTGATTTGCTTCATTAAATTTTATGGAGATTTCTTCTCGCTCGAGCTCTACATCACTAAGTTTCTTGGTGGCCAACCTATAAAGCTTTTCATGCTTTTCAGAGACCTTGTATAACTTTGCATAGGCTATGTGGATGTCATCTTGTTCATCCATCTTCTCAAACTTAGACTCCACCAATTCTTCTTCTTCATCCACGTCTTTAACAATCCCCTCAATAGGATTTACAGTGGCAGTGAAGGTATTTAGGATTCCATCATCCTCATTATCAGAATCATCCTCAAGCTCAGTGTCGCTCATGTGACTGAAGCCTTGAAACCCAAAGCACTTTGGTCCTGAGGGAACAATGTACTAACCACCATCCCTAGCATCCTTTTTCCCTTTATCTTGGCTCTTGAACTGTGAGGAACTGGATTTCCTACGATCCTTGTCAAATCCTTTTGCGTTGAAATTCTTCATGAACTTTTTGAATTGCCTTGTAATGTAAGACTTCATTTTAGAATCTTCATCACCTGAAGACTCATTGGTGTCATTGCTCTTACCCTTTAATGCCATGTTTTTGCTCTTACTCGATTTCCCGATCCTTGTCAAACCCAACTCATAGGTCTACAAATTGCCAACAAGCTCTGTCAAAGGAATTTTGTCAATATCCTTTGATGCCTCAATGGCAGTGATCTTGGCATGAAATCTCTCAGGTAGATATTTGAGCACCTTTCTCACAATCTTGGGTTCAGGAATGGTTTCCCTAAGATTAAAGGCTAAGTTCACTATGTCCTTGAGTTTGGCATAGAACTCATCGAATGACTCATCCTCCTCCATCTTGATCTCTTCAAAGTTTGTAGTGAGCCTCTGAAACTTTGAATCCTTGACAGCCTTGGTTCCTTCATAGGTTGTCTAGAGAATGGTCCATGCTTCCTTAGCAATTTCAGTAAAGGATATTTTCTTGAATTCCTCATTTGTGACTGCACTGAACAAAGCATTTAATGATCTGCTGTTGAAGTTTGCCGCCTTAATCTTAGCATCATCCCAGTTGGCCGACGCTTCCATAGGCTTGGTCCAGCCTATCTCCACAGCTTGCCACACTTTCTCATCTAAAGACTACAAGAAAGCTTCCATGCTTTCTTTCTAGTATGCATAGTTAGTGCCATCAAATAAAGGAGGTAAAATAAGAGACTATCCTCTATCCATGACAAATAGGGGTCAATGGAACACACAGTAAAGATTAACCTTAATCAGAGTGTACCTGCTCTGATACCACTTAACAGGTCAAGAATGTATTGACCCCTTATGATATATTAATTGATTAATTAGCCAAGTTTATTAATTAATCAAATTAACATGCAAAACGCATGGTAGCACAAACAAATCACAAATTATCTAAAGTATGCAGCGGAAAATAAATTAACATGGTGAATTGTTTACGAATGGGGAAAACCTACATGACAAAAACCCCACCGAGTGATTTTAAGGTCACCACTCCTAAGAATCTACTATTATCAAAATAAGCGGTTACAATTAAAGGAATCCAAGTACCTTATACAAACCTATAGTTGAACCCTTACCCTAATACCCAATTGGACTTCTTCTGTAGTGACAATCTCTCCGTTCAATGCACAGCTCCAAGTATGTGACTAACCAATAGATGCGTGGATCCCAGTACGCGACTTAATCACCAACTTGAGAAGGATGTTGGCTACAAAGTTCTTCATTTCATCACATGATGAAGATCAAGAAACTCCTTGGTCATAAAACCCTACAGTGTACAAATATAGCAGCTTCTTCAAGAGAAAGATGAACTAGGGAAAATTCTATCTCCGGTCATAATTTGCATGAACAAGACTTTGCTCTATACTTGTGCAACTGTGCAACCTTTTACGGCCCTTAAAATAATCCTTATATATATTTAGGATTGTGAGAAAAGAAAGCCTAAACATACACCCACGGATTGGATGAAAAATAGCTCTGAAAAACTGAGTTTCATAAATCTTGATAGATAGCCATCTATTGAGCTAGCTGTCGAGCCACGGGCTACAGGAGCTTTTGAACCTCAATAGATGCTAGTTTTCGAGCTTTAAAATCCAGCACTTCATTACTTGATTCTTGGATAAACTTACATGGCTTTAACTCTTGAACTTGAAACCTTGTTCCTTGAAGCATTAAACACATCCTAGTTCTACCCAATTACAAGTAAAGTGTGTTTTGTCAAAGGATTAGCCAATTACATAAAATAGTGACATATGGTCCTAACAGTGAATCACATATGTCCCAACACCAACCCCAAAAGCTAAACGCACTGGGAAGAAGAGAGTGTCTGGAAAATTAGACAAGATGACTTGGAGTTCTGAATGAATCACCCGGTCATAGAAGTTATCATAGAAGTCCTGTTTAGTCTTCTCATCACAGAACCTCAAAGAATCAAGAATGGAGGGAGAAGAAGATGAAGAAGAACCACAACGTGAGATCGAGTTCTTTGAAGGAATAGATTTCTTAGGTGCCATAGACAGGAAACTAGACAGAGAAAGAAAAGAAAAGAAGAACACAATAGAAGACAAGGCTCAGGAAAGAAGGAAAGAAAGAAATACAGTGCATGATAATGCATGAGCATGTTATGTGCAAAAATAATTGCATCATGGGCAAAAACCCAATCCAAACTACATCACTCACACTGTTTAATCAAGCACACAACCTAGAATGCATGAAAATATGATTATAATGCTAGAGAATACAATGCATAAGCATGTGAGAACAAACCAACAACACCTAACACAAAGATTTAACAAAAAACTCAAAAACCCAAATATTTTCCCAAAAGCTTGAAAACCTAGGTCTAAATACGTGAAATGGATGAGGAATGAGAAAAAGAAGAGATTTAGACCACTTACCAGAGGATTGAAGCTTGATAGAGGCCAAAAATATGATGCGAAGAAGGATTTTAGTGAAAAAGGGTGGTTTGCATCGAGAGAGAAGAGAGAGATATCGAGATATTTAAGTTCAAAATGATTCGGGTCGAACCTCAAATATATATAGAAAAACGCAGCTCGATAGATCGAGAAAGTATCGAGCATCTATTGAGCAGACAGAGACTCCTAAGAATTGGCTCAAGAACAAGCCCATAAATTTCAATAGAAGAGACATGTATCAAGGTGCTATTGAGCATTTATCGAGGAGGTATTTTGGTAAAACAACTTAACTTTTTGCCAAATAGAATGTTTCGAGGGTACTTCACGGGATGGCCCATCTCGCGAAACACTCGTGAACTTAACAGCCTGGAGTGACTCTTCAGCTTTTAGTCATGTGCTTCACACGTAGACTTTCGTGGGTTACTTTTCATGAGCCACTCGCGAGCTAGTCGCAAATTGCACTGATTCATCTTTTGAAGCTTGATTCTTCACCAATCTCTCACACTCATCCCTTACAAATAAGCCCACATACATACAGGGAAAAATATTTAAGAAATTACAATCAAATTTGGCACGAAATTAAAGCCAACACAAGCTAGTTAGAAATCACAACTTTACAAAAGTATTAGAAGAAGTACTACAAGAAGAGAGAGAATGATCATACCCGAGACCAGTTTTGTCAGATGTGAACTTCTGGAAGTTAAGCATTTCATCCAGCTTGGTACTTAAGGTTCTTTCCAATTGTGCTCTCACTTGAAACAATTCTGCATCCAGTTTCTTAGTCTTTTCAGCAATAAAATTGTTTTCAAATCTTAGTGCTCCAATGGTTTGATTGGTTTCATCAACCATTGTGGAGAGTTCCTTTTGTTCCAACTCCACTTCACTTAGCTTCCTCATAGCTAACCTGTAAAGTTTTTCATGCTTCTAAGAGACTTTGTACAACTTAGAGTAGGCAGTGTGGATGTCATCTTGCTCATCCATTTTCTCAAACTTGGATTCCATCGACTCTTCTTCCTCATCAACCAGTTTTACTGCTTCCTCAGGAGACTCAACGGTAGCTATAAAAGCACTCATTATTCCCTCTTGATCACTATTATCAGAATCTAACTCTAGTTGTATATCACTTAAGGTGGCAGCTAGGGCTTTGCTCTTGCCAATGGATTTGAGATATGTGGGACATTCTTGCTTCATGTGTCCATATCCTTGACATCCATAGCACTTTGGCCAGCAAGAACATTATTGCTTTAACCAGCATCTTTGAATTCTCTCTTGCCTTTATCTTGGAACTTAAATTGAGAGAATCTAGATTGTTTGTGATCCTCGTTACTTGCCTTGACATTTGCATTCTTGATGAACTTCTTGAATTGTCAGGTGATATATGATTTCAACTTAGTGTCCTTATCTTCAGACGATTCATCGTTGTCATCAAATAAAGGAGGAATAACTAGGGATTGTCCACGATCCATAACAACAGGGGTTAATGAATCAAACAGCAAAGATTAAAACCTAATCAGAGTGTGCCCGCTCTGATACCACTTGTTGGGTTAAGAAAGCTTGACCCTAGTTAACTAATTCAATTACCCAAGTTGATTAATTAGGTTAAATTGCATGCAAATCGCGAAGGCACCAAAAAATACCAATTAAACTAAATACAGTGAAAATTAAATTGACATAGTGATTTGTTGACAAATGGGGAAAACCTCTCGCAAGGCAAAAACCCCACCAAGTGATTTTAAGGTCACCACTCACAATAATCCACTAATCAACAATCAAGCGGTTACAAGTATAAGGAATCCTACCACTACCTTGGAATATCTCGAAATACCAACCTACAGTTGAACCTTTGCTTCAATAGCCAATTAAACTTGATCTTGTAGTAGCCTTCTTTCCCTTGATGCATAAATCTCCAATTTGTGACTAACAATCTTGCATGGATCCCAATACATGACTAACTCCAGCAACTTGAATGAATGTTGTTGGCTGTAAAGTTCTTCACTTTATCAACAATAAAGATCAGGAAGTACTTGGTTACAAAACACTATGACGTACAAACACAGTAGCTTCTCACATAGAAAATAAAGCTCTTGGTCTTTGTATCCATGTGTGATGGCTCTTAAAATAAGCCTTATATATGTCTAGGGTTGTGAGAAAAAAAACCCTAAACAAATACATAAGCTTGGGCCAAATTTTAGATCTAGAAAATTGAAAATCGTAACTCTCGATTGATCGAGCTTCTATCGAGCCATCTATCGAGCTTCTCATCTAGTCTTAATAGCAGTTTCTGTCAAGCTATCTTTCGAGACTTAATGGAACAGCTTTTCTTCACTTGGTTCTTGGATCAATCTTCATGTCTTTAATACGAACACTTGATATGCTTGAACAACATATTTCTTGATGTATTAAACCCAACTTAGATCTACCCAATTACATTTTGTCAAAGGATTAGCCAATTACATAAAATTATATCCCTAACAATTGGAAATGTAGATAATTGAACTTCTTATGTGAATTGTTCAATGTTGTTACACATTATCTTGCAAAAAGATATTGTAATGATGGGTGTATCATGGTTCTTTTATACATGTTAATTTGATTTAATCATCTTCGATGCTCAACATTGCCAACAAATGTTTTCTAAATTGATGCTTAGGTTGTTTTCCCTTTTTTAAATATGCTCTGAGAGTGATATTGAACATCTACATGGTGCTATAACATTTTTCAAAGGGTCATGTGTATAGTATATCTTTATGCATAAGATTCCATCTCGGAGGTTTGGGCATGATCTTAATATGCCCTTCCTTTTTATATGTCTTGCAATGAAATTGTTATGACATGTTGACAGTTGTCAGGGACGTTTTGTGATAAGGGCCAAAAATGCAAAAACAACCTAAATCTCCCCTTGGATTCTTTAGGAGTGATTATTTGTGGAGAGTATCAAGATAAAAATTCCAATATTTAGTGAGTAGAGGTTAATGGTGCTTTAATAAGAGAGAAATCAAAATGAGTTGAAATACAAGAAAATGTAGAATAAGTACATAGATTTGATATTTTGACCCAGAGTCAGCCAGAATAGAAAATTGAGAGAGGTTGTGAGGAAGAGTGGAAAGGTTCTCCTATACCCATATTTCCACCTCCAAGCTTTAGAATTTTGAGAATGCATCCTGGTTGAATGAGTTTTTGCTTTAAAGTTTAATAACAAAAGTACAAAAAAATACATAAAACAATAGGCTTGAAACTTCGATCCACATTCAGCAAGAAAGAGTAAATTGAGAGAGGTTGTGAGGAAGAGAGGGAAGGTTTTCCTATACCCGTATTTCACCCCAAGATTCAAAATTGTGAGAATGTTAGCTAGCTAAATGAGCTTTTACTCTAAAGTTTTAACTCCAAGGGTAAAAAGTCGTTGGCCTGTTTTGAATCTAATTAGGGCCTTTATATTGAGTTTTAGGTGCTCTTAGTGACAGGTTTTGGGCAAGGAGAGAGGCCTTGGACCTCCTAAGTGCTAAATTGATATTTAGTTCAGATTTACTTTAATTGGTTTTAAGAATTAGCTTGCTTTATGCATAATTAAGGAAAATTTTGACTAAACCCCCATTAGCTCTTCATTTTCAGTTGTTTCAGACTCCTGAGAGGCTCACCTAAGTGAGGGCTAGCAACTAGAGTTGGCCAATGAGAGCCAACTATGTTTTAAAGGCAAAAATGGGTTAGGGCATAAACTTTAGGCCACAATCAGCCATAGTATAAAAGCTCTTTTGGGGTGGAAATTTAGGATACAAGACCTGCTCCATGAGCTTGATGTGCTACCAATGTCCTTGTCCACTTGGTAGCACACTTGAGTTGGGCTCATACAAAAAGTCCGAAGGAAATTGACCCATATCCTCCAAATTACACTTCCTCAATTTCTCCAATAAGTTGCATTGGCTTGAGCCATGCTTAAAAGAATAAAATAAACATATAATACATGATTTGAGCTTGTGTAAAAAATGTGTCGCTAAAATGGGTATTAACAATAGTCTTACAGCATACTTTGCTCAGCCTTTTGCTTGAATTTTTTTCATACCTAGAGGCCATGATTTGGTCAGATATACATACCACACGTCGCAAATATCCATCCTACTTAACCCTTTTCCATTGAACTCCAAGTTTATCTGTCCAAATATAGTATCAATAAGCAATTTCAAATTTAATAAGAAATTTTTCTGGTTTACCTTGATTAACTGCAATAATTTTCTTTTTAAATATCAAATTGTCCATTGCTCAAATATCGCCTCCACTTTCAGGGCTATTACCTGGATTTTCTTGGCTAGGTTTGCACTTCTTAGTACTAGCTTGGCTTTTGCTTTTTTATGAACTACCGAAAATGTTGTGTTTATTGAATAAGTACATGCTAAAATTGATTAGAGAATGAGAGAGAGACCTAATGCTTCAGCACTAAGGCTGAAACTGTTTGTCAAAACGCATTGTAGTATAGTACTAAAAACTAGCTTCAAATTAAATTGTCCGTATATATATATTTATACATAATATATGCAAGTTGTACAGAGAACTCATAGTTCATGATTATACTTTAGTCGTTGAGATTGTCTGCGTGTGATTTTGATACGAAGTTTACATTTGAATATACTAGTTTACTCGCAAGTATTTTCAAATGCACTTCAAAGGTTAGAAAATAATTTCTCATAACCTCCATATGGTAATATCGTTGCCTAGTATATTTAAAATTTGGCGAAAATACACTATTGGTCCTTACATTTTGGACCAATTCTCATTTTGGTCTCTATTTTGATTTTGCTACTATTATAGTCCCTAAAAGCAAAAAATCAATTCTATTTTGGTCCTAGCTGTCAATCCACTAATAGAAAATTCTTAGGTGGCAGACGGAGCGCCCTGCTTGCTGACATGGCCATTAAAATATTATTAAAAAAATTATTTGGCATTTTTAAATGCCACATTAGATTAAAATTAATAAAAAAATTAATTAAAAAAAAAAAGCCAAGTTAGAAAATTAAAAAAAAAAATTAAAAAGCATTAATCTAATTTGTATGTTTTTAGACCCCTTAAAACACACCAGATTAACCTAGTTAATTAACCAAGTGATTACTTAGTCAAATTATCAGATCTAGGTTAACACAAATATATCATATCAATGTAAAGTGCGAAAAATAAAGAACACAAAGATATGATGACCCAGGAAAACCAAACTGGTAAAAAACCTGGGGAGGATTTAACCTAACTATCCTCAAGGTAAATTGAATCCACTATGAAAGAATTGAAGTTTACACAATAGCGACTTAGACCACTAACATCCTATTGCTACCTCGAGTAAGAAACTTACTATCACGACCACATGACAACTCCGAGTCCACAGACTACTTCTTTCTTGAATTCCCAGCAAGTACAAGCACTCCCGCTTGTGTATCTTTAAGCTCTTGAATCTGCAACTGAATTGATCACCAAGTTCTTGGCATAATCTTGAATCTTGGAAACCCTAAGTATGTGTGAAGGCAAACACCTCTAGATCTCACAGAAGATTCACACACACAGCATAAAGAGCATCCTCAAAACATGGCTAGGGTTTTCCTTTTTATACTTTAGACAAAACATAAAACCCTACACGTCAAATGAGCTTGGGCTGAGTTGGAAATTCTGTAGAAAAAATAATTTGCACGACTTTCGATTGGTCAAGTCTAATTCTCAATCGATCGAGCCAAGCAGATTTACACAGTAAATCCTGTAGTAACTCGATTCCAACTTTACATAAAAAACATATACTTTGAGCAAGTCTAAACAAGACTAAAACCGTTTTGATCATGGTTTGCCAACATTACAAAATGAAGTTCTAATACATTAGTTCCTAATTCCTTAGAATCTAACATAATTAATTTTTTTTTTTTTTTTTACTTTTCATTCTAATTAAATTAGTTTTCTTGATGCAGTAAGAGTTTCATTTATTAAATTTAAAATATATATATATATATATATATTCATTAGAGAATTTTTGGAATATCAAGTTCTTCCCCAAACATGATCTTCTTCTTCCTCTCTTTTCACATAGACTCTCTCCCTTCCTTCCACCCAGAGCCCTCCATGAACAACCACTTTAAGCTATAGGTATTTGCTGATTCTCACTCTCCCTCTCTTTGATCTTTCTCTCTCCCAATTGATTAAGTGCTCTAGAATGGGGCTTGGTCTAGATAAGGTTCTCAAGCTCAACCATGGAGCTTTTATGGTTGAGTGAAGGCGGCGGGATCGGTTTGGATGGTGGGTTGGTTGGATTTGTGGGTTTTGTATTGGTTGTTGGTGGGTGTTGTGTGTTGTGTGTTGTTGTGAAACCCTAGATCGGTGGTGTTTGTGGATTGGTTTGGATTCACGGGTTACGATCGGTTGTTAGAGGGTGTTGTGAAACACAAATTAGTTGTTGGTGGGTGTTGTGAAACACAAATAGATGGTTGGTAGCTAGGTGAGTCACGGAAGCGAGAGAATTAGAGAAGGAGGTGTTTGTGAACGGTGGCTTGTATTGATTCAGTGGTTATCATGGCATGGCTAGCAACGGCCAGGTTTTGGGTTTCAAAGTGAGTTTGGTGATTGAAGAACTGTGGGTTGTTGTATGTGGGTTTGGTGATGTATAACTTGTTAAAGGACCTAGCTTTGTGTTCATTATCTAGGTTTTTTCTATGTGTTCACTTTTTGGGTTTATGTTAATAAAGAGACGGAGATTTTTAATAACATTGTGATTTCGGTTGCAAAGTTTGTTATCAATTTTTTTTCTACTCAATCTAGGTTTTTGCTATCATCTTAGGCTTAGATTTTAATACCAGTGTGTGTGTGTGTGCGTGTGTGTGTTTGAGTTTGACACTGCAATTGTCTGTGTATGTTTGAATCTATGAATGTTTTAGTACTGGTGCTTTTGATTTTGTTTTCTCTTCTTACTTGCGTGTTCTTCATTTAGATTAAGAAATAATTAATTAAGATCAAAGGATTCCAAAGTCCACTCATATGTGAATTTTTCTGGTTTTGAAATTTTTAGGGTTTATGGATGTATGTTCTTAAGGAAAAAATGAAAAGTAAAAAATAAAAAATTAATTAGATTAATGTTTTTTTTTTTACCTAGCTTTTTTAAATTAATTCTTTATTAATTTAAATTTGAAATGAAATTATTAAAATGACAAATATTTTTTTAATAATATTTTAATGGCTACGTCAACGCCATGTCAACAAACAGGGCACTCCGTCTGCCACATAGGAGCTTTCCATTAGTGGGTTGGCGGCAATGACCAAAATAGAATCGATTTTCTTTTTTTAGGGACTTCATTAGTAGCAAAATCAATTTAGGGACCAAAATGAGAATTGACCCAAAATATAGGGACCAAAAGTGTATTTTCGCCTTAAAATTTTCATGCTTAACACACTCTCTCTCTCGTTGGCATGTGCACGTGCTAGGTGACTATTATTTGGTTGACTTGTGTTAGCCATGCACTATGGTTTTTTTTTTTAGATTAACTTTGGTCAAGAGCTTACGTAAAAGTGAGGTTTTACACCACCGATGAATAAACGCCATGTCATCACTTTGCTGAAAAATCAGTACACATTAGCATACACAATCATAACTCAATTAAACCTTACAATCCTCAAACACGAATGCATGACAGACCTGAAGTGCTAAACGCCTAAACCCCTAATCTCATTTCCTCCTCTCCACACTGGAGCTCCACCCCGCCACATACGCCGCCGCACACATCGTTTTTGGAGGTGGGGCCGGCGCACTGAACCTCGAGGTGTGTTCTTTTATGATTTGTTATTTCCCCAAATTTTGAATTTCGAAATTTTAATGGGTTTGGGTTATTTTTTGGATATCAATCACTTGATTTGGTATGGGTTTTGTTTATTTGGTATGGATTCTGCTAGATTTTGGTATTTTCATGGGTTTTGATTGGATTCTTAAATGGTAGGTTCAAACCCTAAAAAAAATCTGATTGTTTTTTTTTTTTTTTTGGCTAGCTTGGGTTCTTATGAATTTTATTTCTGTTGTGCTTCCTTTTTAAGTTATGAATTTTTTTTTAGGTTTTCTATGTATTGTGGATCCCCTGTATTGCTTTACTCTTTGTTCTTTTGAAAGGATTCATTTAATTAGTAGAGCTGTTCTTTATGATGTACATTAGTTAGCCATATAGGTTGATTAAGTCAATCAGGGTGTGTGAACATTTAAAGATAAGAGTAAAAGGTATCGAGGTCAAAACTCAAAACCTGCGAAACATGGGTTTCTGCACAATATTTGTGGACTAGTAGAACCTATAGTTTTATGTCACTTTTAGTCCACCAAATCACAACCCCAACAATTAGCAAAAGCCAAACCAACAACAGGACTGTAATGAAGAGTACACATTATTGTAACTAAGAGGGCTGTAAGTATTTTATTTAAGCAGAAAAATTAAAATATAGGAAAGATTCTGCCTATATTCTTAGTTCATTACCCCCATCATATCAGGCCAACCAGTTGGGTTTATCACAACTGGCCTCGCATGTTGGCTTGCTAGGAGTCTTTCAGTAAACTTGTAAGGTTGAAATTTATCAACCATCTTGTTGGCTTTATTCCATGCCAATTTGCTTGTAATTTAGCACTTAGTAACCCTGTATTTAGGTGGGATTCATGTAAGGGTAGTGTGTGAAGAGAGAGTGAAGAATTACTCAACTTTGTGCCAAGAAGTAGGGACTCGTGGCTAGGACTCGTGACTGACTCGCAGCTTGCAAGCCGCCAACTGTTGTGCATGTGAGAAGGGCCACGCCAGCTGTCGCACTACAGGACAAAAGTTCCAGGCTGGCCAGGCCGTTATCTCGCAACTTGAACTCGCGACTTGGACCAGTCGCGAGGCCAAGCCGCCAACCAGCCCTGTTTGGGAAAAATTGACTCTTCATGTTCCAAACACACACCACTATATATAGACCCTTATACCCACGAAATGGAGAGAGCTTCCAAAGAGAATTTTGTGAGAGAAACCCTAGAGAAAAATAAGATTGCCTCATCCCCAATCTTCACTAAGAGACTCTTTAAATTCTTCTACTCTCTTCCTCTCCATTGATACATCCTCGAGAGGTTCTTGACCAAATCCTTTTCTCACCACACCCACATCTGTGAGAAGGTCTTTTGGTGCTAAGGGAAGCAGTTTGGAAGGGACCAATGGTTATTGGTTGATGCTATGGGCTATAGCGAAATTCAGTAAGTTAGAAAAGAAAAAGGTTCGGCGCGACCTCATTGGAGCAAGAAGCTTGGAGGGCTTAGGTACTTGGGTAGATTAGGCTTGGAGGGTCTATTGCTGTTCATGTATCCCAACTACATTTTCTAGTGAATTATTGACCGCTTGGAGGGCGGTAGAGAGGTTTTACGCCGAGGGCTTCGGTTTCCTCTTCGATAACACATCGTGTGTTGTCCTTATGTTTGCATCTCTCTTCCTTTATCTTTGCCATTTATTTTCTGTTGTGGATGTGTTTATATTTGGCTTAAATTGTTTATCAATTCTGTGTTTGGCTTATGTTCATGTTCCGCATGTTAATTGTTTGATAATAAGCTTGAATTGATATTTTGTAATTTGGGGTCTAAACGTTCAAGGGTGTTTTACATACATATTGAAAATTCAATTGGTATCAGAGCGGGTGCACTTGTTGCGATTTAAATACCTTAGTGTGATCCTTGACCCCGTTTTGAGATGGATAGGTCTCAATCCCTAATTGTGCCACCATTTTTTTATGGTAATAATTATGCATTTTGGAAAGTCCTTATAAGGGCGTTTTTGTGTTCTATTGATGATGCTGTGTGGGATGCTGTTGAGGTTGGTTGGACTAGGCCGGAGGCTGCCAAATCCACTTGGGATAAGGCAGCTCTTGCGGCGGCTAATGCTAACAGTAAAGCATTGAATGCTATTTTCTATGGTGTCTCTCCAGAAGAATTTCACAAGATTTCACATATCACTATTGCTAAGGAAGCATGGGAGATTCTGGAGACAATTTATGAAGGAACCAAGAAGGTGAAAGACACCAAACTTCAGATGTTGACCACTCGCTTTGAGGAGCTAAAGATGAGTGAGGATGAGTCCTTTGACTCTTTTTACAGTAGGCTGAACGAGGTGGTCGTCGGCAAATTCAATTTAGGGGAAAAGACGGAGGATTCTAAAGTTGTAAGGAAGATCCTTCGGTCACTACTAGAAAGTTTCCGTGCCAAAGTAACAGCCATTGAAGAGAGCAAGGATCTTGACGACATCAAAGTTCAAGAGTTGGTTGGTTCATTACATACGTATGAATTGTCACTGCCCACGCAGAAGAAGAGCAAATCTCTTGCTCTTAAAACAATTGATGAGAGAGTGGTATCTCATGAATTCTCAGAAGAGGATGCAGTAGATAAAGATGTGGCATACCTTGTAAAGAACTTCCGAAAATTCTTAAAGCTTAAGAACGGTGGAAAATTTGGTGACAGAGGAAGATTTCAGAGTTCCGGGAAGGAGAAGAAAGAATTCCGAAGGAAAGATAGTAAAGATTCTCAATCTTCTCAAGGAATTACTTGTTTCAAGTGTAATGGACATGGACACTTCAAAAAGGAATGTCCCAACTATTTGAAGTCAAAAGAAAAAGTCTATGCTACTACCTTGAGTGATACTGATTCATCAAACTCTGACTTGGAAGATAGCTGTGACGGAGAAGGAAATTACTCCGCATTCATGAGCATTGCACATGTGGAATCCTCGGATGATTTGGGTTCACTTGTGAAGGAGCTTGGCGAGCATTCTGATTTGGAGTCTATTGGGGTTGTTGAAGAATCAGAAGCTGAAGAGGAAGAAGATTCATCTGATCTTCAAGAGAATTATGCCTCACTTCTTGAGAAATCGGGTGAGTATACAAGGGTGGCAAAGGCGGCTGTGAAGAAGATGAAGAGAGCTGAGGAAGATTACAAAAGTCTTTTGGTGCGATACAAGGAGGCAAAGTGTGAGATTGAAACACTAAATGGTGAGCTATCAGAAGCTTACACAAAAGTGAAATTTCTTGAGCAAGAGGTAGTGCAAGCTCATGCCAAGATAGAAAGGGTCTCCTCCAAGAAGCTGGAAGATGTTATCTCATCTCAAAAACCTTCCTCAGACAAGTCCGGGTTGAGATACACCGGAAGGACTAGCTCATCAGCCAATGTCACCAAAGAAGTGAAGTTTGTGAAGGCCAAAGAGACGGCTATGGCTAAACCTATTCCTGAGAAAGTCAAGGTTGAGAGGAAGAAGAATGTGAATGATCAACGGGTGTTTAACAAGTCCCATAATCAATCAGAAGCTAGATTTGGAGCTAGAGGAAGATCACTTCCAAGATCACAACAAGGTCCTAGAACGAACTATCTTTGTCACTATTGCGGATTACAAGGACATACTAGACCCAACTGTCACAAGCTGAGAGCATTGAACAATGCAAGCGCTCCTCGATCAAGAGGAAGGAGAAATGACCAGAGGTCTTGGGGTGGTGAGCAACCAAGAAGTCAGAATCATGATCTAGGAATGATGGATGTGATGAAGATGATCGATGCCTTCACCAATTGCCTGGAAACCTTCACACGAAGGTTTGAAAGTCCTAACTCTCGTACCCAATCCGTCAAGGATATCACCCTAAACGCACGTGACGTGTTGGTGACGAAGGGTACTCATGCATAAGCATTACAACATGTCCATGCATTAATACTTCCCATGCTTGTGAATATGCATGGTTGTGTGCTTCTTGCGTGCCTTTGAGTTACTATATTGTTTATGTGTTTGCTTTTGGTTCAAATGTTTTTACATTGTTATTTTTGTTTGTTTTTTATCATCCTTTTTACTGCTTTTGTGTCAAAAATCCAAAAACACATAAAAAGTAGAAAATCCTAAAAGTTTGATCGGCTTTGTTGAGTTTGTCTTAAAGCATGTTTTGCCTTGTACATTTGTACTAATGGCTTTGTGCATTTAAAGAGCTTAGCTTGTCTTTTATGCACTCATATCATTGTGGAAGAAATTCTGAAATCTATGTGACTGTTGTAAATAGATCTTCAACGTTGTCATGAATGATTAGTAAATGGTTTTGTTGATCTTAAGACATGCATAGACTTGTGCCTATATATCTTCCCACTTTTATTTTATTGCTTTACTCAAAGAGCTCACCAAATATAAATCTCCAAATGAAAAGAGATATTGAGCTGCAAAAGCTTGTCGCACATACTAGTATTTGACTAGGAAAAAGGGAAAGCGAGCAAAATAAATTGTATGATGCTCAAAAAGCCAAAGACTAACCATCAAATTGAAATATTCAAAATTTCAGGCATCGATCTCACAATGAGATATGTCTATTCAAAAAGATCAAATGATATGTTGAAAATGGAGCCAAATGAAAAGTTTCAAAGAAATGTACTCAAGTTTATGTGGGAGGTCATATATGCATATTTCTATAATTGAGATAGGTCACATCATCTAGTGCTAGTTGTGTATGCCTTGATTGAATTGATCATTGAAGGTTCACATTAGACTAAGGACTATCTCATTTTTTATATCCACACACAACACACAAGTCTATGTTCAATGAATGCCATATTCATTTGTGTGATTATACTTGTTTAAATGTGCTTTCACAAGCTCAATCTTTGTTGATCAAACACAAAAAGATTTTTGAGTATTTTAGCTTGTTTTTGGAAAGCATTTTGTTTTTACAAAAATGTTAAAAGTTTCAAAAACAGTGTTGCCCTGTTTTGGTGACTCAGTCGCGGGTTGGTCCAGCCGTAGGTCTCAGTCGCGAAAAATACTTAGAAATTTTTTTCAAAATTTGAGTTTTTATGATTTTCGCGGCTCAGTGTGGTGACTTGTTCGTGGGTGAAAGGTCCAATCGCGAGGGTACTCAAAAATTTTTGCGGCTCACGTTGTGACTCTCTTGCGGGTAGACCTTCCAGTCGCGAAAAACACTTAGAAGATTTTTTGGAAATCTTGGCTTCACAGTGTTTCGCGGCTTACCCTGGCGATTGACTGGCAACTTAATCCTCACGAAAAATGCGTGTTTTGCGTTTTAAAGACAGTTTTTAAAATTGGTTTTCAGTTTTTCCCTCAAATTTCAGTGACTGTTCATTGTCTTCCCCATTTCTCTCTCTCAAACACTCCGTGTGTCTCTGAAAAAGTTTCCATTTTTACATCATGTCTTTATCAAGCAACAAGAAAAAGGTATGGGTTTTCTCTATCTCACTTCATTGTACTTGATTTGAGCAATTTTCTCTTGTTTTGTGAAGTATTTTTGAGTTCTTGAGATTTAATGTGTACGAACATGGGTCTGCCTATAATGTTGGGTTTGATTGTTTAAGGTTGTTTTCTCTTGTTGCTGAGGTGCTTTAGTGTTATTTTCATCAGGTTGTTAATCTTTGGTCTGAGCATTGTTATTTGATAGTTTTCTGCTTTTTGGGCATATGGGTTTGGGGTTTTCTGTATTTCACCTTAAATGTGGTTTTAGGTTTATCAGTTTGTTTGTGTTTTTTTTGGAGTTTGTGGCTTGCAGTGTTTTGATTTTAAATCACCATATCTTGTGTGTGCTGCTGCCCTTGTTTTTCCTTTTTTGCACATTTCATACTCATTATGTCATGTCTCATTGACATATGCTAACATCTATCTGAATGTGTTTTACAATGTCCTTTTTTTTTTTTTTTTTTTTTTTGCGTGCTCCTGTCTACATTTATACAGATTAAACCTGTTTGATTTGATCTATCCATCTTTTGGTTATCAACTGTGCTTGATCTGTGTTCTGTCTGGTCACTCTATTACTCTCTTCGTAACTAAATTGTTCCTAATATGTGTGCATGTCCACATTTTGTGTTTTGTTCTTGTTGTGGCCATTTCTACTTGTTTACAGATGGCTGCCTCTCCTACAAAGAAGAAGACTACTGCTAAGAAATCTGACAGGAGGTTGAAAATGGACCCTAACTTATTTAGATTGCTTTGAAGGCAGGGGATGGGAGAAGTTGCTGGGTGACCTACCCCCTGTGTATGAACCCTTGATACGGGAATTCTATGCAAATGCTGTTATAAAGGAAGAGGAGTTGAACTATTGGATTAGAGGATGTGAGTTCACCATAGATGCTCATGATATTGATGACGTTCTAGGGCTTGAGGGACTAGAGGATTATAAGTTCACCAACTACAAAGACAGGATGCTATCTTTGGACGTTGTACAGTCTCGACTTGGTGGTGTCAAAGAAAAGAGATGTCTTAACACTACTGACTTTTCTGCTGAATTGAGGTGTCTGACCACTATCATGATGTTTAACTTGTATCCTATAAGAAAGATGACTACCCTTACTAATGCTAGAGCTATCTTCCTCATGGAGCTCAAGGAGAAAACCTTTATTGACATAAGTTCTCACATATATGATACACTTGTGGATGAGACTAAAACCACCTCAAGGGCCAAGTTGATCTTCCCCAGTCTTCTTATGAGGATTTTCAGAGCAAAGGGCGTTGCAATCCCTCAAGATATCAGTCCCATGACACCTTTATCGGCTATAAACAAATTTACTCTCACAAGGATACAAAGTCGTCTTCCAGGAGAAGAAGAGGAGGATGTCTAAGAAGAAGGTGACCCAATGGAGATTGAAGCTAAAACTGCAGGACAATTAGTCACACCCAGAAGCAGAAGCAAAAGGAGCAGAGCTTCAACTTCATCAGTTGCACGTCCTCCCGATGCATTTCAGATCATCCTGGAAAGACTTGATGGACTCAGAGAGGTTCAAAATCAGCATACTGAAAGGATGATAGTAATGTAGGATCAGCTTGATATACTTTCAGCTAAGTTTGACAGCATCTCCACCAACCAGGAGCAATGACCCTTTGGCCATTCCGGTCAAAAAGGGGGAGAATTTTTGGGGCAGTTCTTGAGGGGGAGTGCTTGTTTAAGGGGGATTTTTCATAATCATATGCTGTTTTGTTTATAGTTTTGATACTATGCTTTGGATAAGTGTTGTTTTTACTGGTTTATTTTTTTCAGTATATATCTTAGTTTTATTCCATGGTTATTTGTTTTGGTTTGTACCTAGTACCTTTCTAGTTTTTTAAGGTTTCTGTTTTTGTTTTGTACCCACATTGCTTTTGTAAGCTTTTAGGGTTGTTTCTATGCACTTTGTAGGCTTTATGGTTTGTACCTTGCTTTATATAGCCTGGGTGCTTTGTTAAATCAGTACTTATAATTAAATGTTATGCATTTCCTTCTAAATACTGTCACTCTTGTGCCCGTGTAGGACTTTATTCCTAGATGCATAGACTTCATGTACTGTGCATTGGTTGAGTGTTGGTGATTCAAGTGATTTGCCTTGTGTTTATCAGCTTGAATGTCTGGATGTTCATTCCAAGTGTAAATGAGCATTGTGATCACTTGTTTGCAGTGATTGCTTGTTTAGGTCTTACCTTAGTTTATTACTTTATTCCTTTGTGCTTGATCACATTGTGCTTGCTCCATATGCATTACTAGTTTTCTTCATACAATGAACTTATTGTGTTGTTGTGTTTCAGGAGTTACTTGTTCTTATGGTTCAAAAGCTTCACAGATTCTAGAGTTAGGTGTGAGTGAGTTTTCCAACTGTTCCCAACTCACACGTTAAGTCTAGAATTTGTTATAGGGTTTTGTCACGGAATAGCCAAAGGGGGAGATTGTAAGGTTGAAATTTATCAACCATCTTGTTGGCTTTATTCCCTGCCAATTTGCTTGTAATTTAGCACTTAGTAACCCTGCATTTAGGTGGGATTCATGTAAGGGTATTGTGTGAAGAGAGTGTGAAGAATTGCTCAACTTCGTGCCAAGAAACAGGGACTCGCGACTGACTCGCAGCTTGCAAGCCACCAACTGCTATGCACGTGAGAAGCATGGGGGAGGTGAAGGGTCACGCCAGCTGTTGCACTACAGGACAAAAGTCCCAGGCTGGCCAAGCCGTTATCTCGCGACTTGAACTCGCAACTTGGATCAGTCGCGAGGCCAAGCCGCCAACCAGCCCTGTTTGGGAAAAACTGGCTCTTCGTATTCCAAACACACACCACTATATATAGAGCCTTATACCCACGAAATGGAGAGACCTTCCAAAGAGAATTTTGTGAGAGAAACCCTAGAGAAAAACAAGATTGCCTCATCCCCAATCTTGACTAAGAGACTCTTCAAATTCCTCTACTCTCTTCCTCTCCATTGATACATCCTTGAGAGGTTCTTGACCAAATCTTTTTCTCACCACACCCACATCTATGAGAAGGTCTTTTGGTGCTAAGGGAAGCAGTGCTAGGACATATGTGTTTCACTTGTTTAAGAACATATTTCATTCTTTTATGTAATTGGCTAATCCTTTGACAAAATGCACTTTACTTGTAATTGGGTAGTTCTAGGTGTTTTTAATACTTTAAGAAACAAGGTTTCAAGATCAAGTGTTAAAGTCATCAAGTATGTCCAAGAAAAACAAGCTGATAGTGCAATCTCATTAAAGCTCGACAGCTGTATCTATCGAGCTTTAAGAAAGCTGTTCAAGCCCGTAAGCTTGACACCTGCTCGACAGCTTCTCGACAACTTCTATCTGTCAAGATTTATAAAAATCAGAATTCTGATCTGATTTCTTGGGATCTGTGAATATATCTTTAGGCCTTCTTTTCTTCTAACCCTTAACATATAAAAGGATTGTTTTAAAAGCCGTCAAACAGTTCACAAGTTGTACAAGCATTGAAAAAACTCTGTTGAAGCAAATTGTGACCGAAGACGAAGTTCTTGACCTAGTTCATCTTTTCTAAAGAAGTTGCTGTGTATTTGCACCTTTGGGTTTTGTGACCAAGCATCTTCTTGATTTTCATCGTGTAGGATGAACTGAAGAACTTTGCAGCCAACCTCTCTTTCAGTTGGTGTTTGAAGTCATGTACTGGGATCCGCGCATTGGTTAGTCATGTACTTGGGAGCCGTGCATCAAAAGGGAGAACTGTCACTACAGAACAAGTCCAATTGGGTATTGGGGTAAGGGTTCAACTGTAGGTTGGTAAGGTACTTAGGATTCTTTTACTTGTAACCACTTGTTGTGATAATAGTGGAGTTTCGTGAGTGGTGACCTGAAAATCACCCAATGAGATTTTTTGCCGTAAGGGTTTTCCTCATTCGTAAACAAATCACCGTGTCATTTAATTTCCACTGCATAATTATTTTATTGGTGATTTGTTTGTACTTCCACGCGTTTTCATGATTAATTGATTAATTAATAACTTGTCTAATTAATTAATTGGTTTAACCACAAGGGGTCATTCAGATTGTGGCCTATCAAGTGGTATCAAAGTAGGCACACTTTGATTAGGTTTAATCTTTGCTGGGTTGATCTATTGACCCCTGTTTGTCATAGATAGAGGACAATCATTAATCATACCTCCTTTATTTGATGGCACTAACTATGCATACTGGAAAGTACGCATGATAGCTTTCTTATAGTCTTTAGATGAAAAAGTGTGGCAAGCTGTAGAGATTGGCTGGACTAAGCCAAAGGAAACGCCGG
The DNA here is from genome assembly GCA_032727855.1 of Quercus ilex subsp. ballota. NCBI lineage: Eukaryota > Viridiplantae > Streptophyta > Magnoliopsida > Fagales > Fagaceae > Quercus > Quercus ilex. The sequence goes on along the minus strand of CM064909.1, from coordinate 64,916,346 downwards.
CCAATTGGGATGAAGCCAAGATCAAGGCGGCAAACTATAACAGTAAGGCATTAAATGTGTTGTTCAGTGCGGTCACCAATGAGGAGTTCAAGAAGATATCCTCAACTGAAACTACTAAGGAGGCGTGGACCGTCCTTCAGACAACCTATGAAGGAACAAAGGTTGTCAAAGATTCAAAACTTCAAAGGCTTACTACAAGCTTTGAAGAGATTAAGATGGAGGAGGATGAGTCGTTTGATGAGTTCTATGCCAAACTCAAGGACATAGTGAACTCAGCTTTCAATCTTGGGGAAACCATCCCTGAACCCAAGATTGTAAGGAAAGTGCTCAGATCTCTACCTGAGAGATTCCATGCCAAGATCACAGCAATAGAGGAATCAAAGGATATTGACAAGATTCCTTTGACTGAGCTGGTTGGAAACTTGCAAACCTATGAGCTAGGATTATCTAGGATTGGCAAGTCGAGTAAAGACAAGAGCATGGCCTTGAAGGCAAAGAGCAGTGACACAGATGTGTCTTCTGATGATGAAGATTCCAAGATGAAGTCCTACATTACAAGGCAATTCAAGAAATTTATGAAGAATGCCAATGGAAGGAGTTTCGATAAGGACCACAGACAATCCAGTTCCTTTTAGTCTAAGGGGCAAGACAAAGGGAAAAAAGATGCTAAAGATGGCGGTCAGTACACTGTTTCTGCAGGACCAAAGTGCTTCGGATGTCATGGATTTGGTCACATGAAGAATGAATGCCCCATATATCTCAAGAGCATAGGGAAGAGTAAGGCACTTGCTGCAACCTTAAGTGACACTAAGTTTGAAGATGATTCCGATAATGAGGATGACAGAATCTTAAATGCCTTTACTGCCACAGTCAATCCTACTGAAGGGATTGTTGATGAAGTGGAAGAAGAAGAAGAATTGGTGGATTCTAAGTGTGAGAAGATGGATGATCAAGATGATATCCATTCAGCCTATGAGAAACTATACAAGCTCTCTGAGACGCATGAGAAACTGTATAGGCTGGCCACTAAGAAGCTCAATAATGTGGAATTTGATCGTGAAGAACTTTCCACAAAGTTTGATGAAGCTAATCAAATGATTGGTGCACTAAGGTTTGAGAACAATTTCTTGGCTGATAATACAAAAAAGCTTGAAGCGGAGCTGCTTCAAGTTAGAGCTCAATTGGAGAGGATTTCAAGTGCAAAGCTTGATGAGATGCTCAACAATCAGAAATCTGCTTCAGATCGAACAGGTTTAGGGTATGGTCTTTCTTCCTTTAATACTGCTTCTACTAGTACTACTATTTTTGTTTCTCCTACTAATAACACTGAAATTGAGAACACTGATGTTAAAACTGAATTAGCTAGTGAGACTTAGACAAGGGTATATCTATCTTAGGAGCACCCCCCTAAGCAAGATAAGAAAGATGCTAAAAATCCTAGGGCTAAGAAGGCTAACTCTCAAAAGCCAAAACAGAAGAAGCAACATCTCTGTCATCATTGTAGAGCTGCTAGTAATACTCGACCAAATTGCTACAAGTGGTTAGCCACTCAACAAAGCAACGGCATAATAGCATCTGGAAGCCAAAATCAGCTTCAATCCTCTCTTACTCCTCTTGGAGATCTTTTGAAAGCCCTCATGTTCCTTTCGAACTTGAACGGTTTCAATTCTTCCCCTTCACCGCCGGTTCAAGGGTTAAATCAAAGGAAAGTTTCTTCCAAGGTATGGAAGAAAAAGGACTCTAAGTGATTTTATCACTTTCTTCTATCTTCTTGTTTTTGTTTGTTGCATTACTTGTGTGTTTTGCATTTTTTTGAGTCAATCTAGTTTTATGCTTTGCTTTGATAACATGTTTTGGTTTGTTTATTTTCAGTTTTTTTTTTTTTTTGGATATAAAAATTAAAAAAAAAAATTGAAAAATTGAAAAATACAAAAACAGGGTGTGTTTTGTGTACTTTGGTACTTGTGTACCTTGGATGGCCATTGAAACAAAGTTTTCTAAATTTTGTATCATTTGTAGCTTAGATGAGCATCTCTATGCACAACTAAGCAAGTGAGCTTTGTGGCTCTTGTTTGTGATGAGTAAGATTAAGTTATCTTTTAAACTTAACACTCGTATCACTCTTTTTGAAGGGTAGGACTAGGAAATCTTAAGAGAAAGGCATAAATAACCATCTCACCACTGTTACCCGCCAATCATAATATGACACCTATATGCTTCGGCATAACAAAAGTGCAATGTCTATACTTAATATGTTGGGTATTTCTTTTCTCTCTTCTATATGCCCATGCATGATATGCTTAAAAGAAAATATGCAAAGAAAACAAAAAGCAAAAAGATTAAAATACTTTAAATATGATTGCAAGCGTGTTTTCTAGGAGATGTGGGAGTTATAGGATGTACCTCAAAGGTGATAGTCCCTATCAAACAGTTATGATTGTGTGTGAGTTAAAGTTATTTTCTCATATCTCAGATCGTCATAACATGTATACACATATGCAATCTTACGATGTTTTTCACACACAACACGCAATTTTCATTGCTACTCTTGATACATGTGCAAGTACAATGTGATTTGGCCATCACAAGGTTTTACATGTGCTAATGTATGCTCACTAAACTGTCTTGACTTGTTTTTGAAAAATAAAATTGGTTAGACTTGTTTAGTGTGTGTGTGTGTTTCTGAGAATCCATGTGCTTAAATGTTTGATAAGAGATGTTTTTGAGAGCTTAATATGTTGATTGGATCATTGGTTGAGGTTCATGTTGGATTGCATTCATGACCGTATTTTTCACTTCTCGAAAAACTGTTTTCAAAAGCAAGCTCGACACCTCCTCGATACCTTCTCGATACTTAGCTATCTGTCGAGCTTCTCAAGCTTTTCTTTATCGCAATCTTGACACCTTCTGGACACTTGTTGGATCGATCGAGAAAGTTTCTGTCTTCTCAATACCTTCTCGACACCTGGTGGATTGATCGAGCTTCTGTTCTTGGTTCTGGTGTTCATTCCTCGACACCTCCTCGACACTTTCAACTGTCGACGTACATTTTCTCGACTCCTACCTCGACAGATGTCTTGACACCTCTCGATACCTCATCTGTCGAGAATTACTGAGGTTCCTATATAAGCCTCTTCTATGATCCGGTTCTCATTTGCTCAATTTCTCTCAATCTATCTGCGACTGTTCCTCTCCCAAACTTGATTTTCTCACTCAAAACCTTCAACCCACGTGATTTTCTTCCCTTCCTTGCCTCAAATCACTTGGTATGATCTCTTTACCCTTCATTCTTCATGCATTTCATGTTTTGAATCTTAGGTTTTGGGGTTTTTGAAAAATTTTGGGGTTTTTCAAAATTAATGAGTTTTTCTTGAAATTTTGGGTTGGGTTTTCATTTAAATGTGTTCAAAATGTCATACATTGCATCACATTTGCATTAGAACTGTATTTTCATGCATTTAGATGTGTGAACTATGGTTGGGTGCTGGTAGGTTTGGATTGGGCTGAGCCCATGATGAAATTTCTTTTGCATGTCACATGTTCATGCATCCCCATGCATACGTATTCTCTATTCAATATATTTGATATATTTGAATTGCTTTGGGACTTTTCTGATTGTCTCTTTCTCTCTCTCTCTCTCTCTTTCATTCTGTTTACGTTAGTAGTGTCTGTGGCACCCAAACGTAAATCTACTCTGGCTCAGAACCCTCTGCGTTCCGAAGCTTTTTCGTCTTCTGATTCTGCTCCTCGTAATCTTCGGTTCCGTGATGATGATGCCCACAAGGCACTTTCGGAGAACTTTTCTAGATGAGGTGTTCATTCGGAATGCCAAGTCATTTTGGCGGACTTCGTCGATACTGGCATTCCCTCTGTCATTCACAGTAGGGGATGGGAGTCACTGTGTGACGTCCCGGACACATGTCCACTCGTGCTCATTCAGGAGTTTTACTCCAACATGCACGAGATTGATCGTTCAGTACCTCTTTTTTTCACTCGCGAGGTACACGTATCCCTGTCACACCGCAGCTAGTTGCGGATATGCTTAGGGTTCCTAGGATAGAGTCTCCTGACTATCCGTCTTGTGAGCATTTGAGGACTGTGTCCAAAGATGAGCTCGTTTCTGCTTTTTGTGAGCTCCCTTCAGAGTGGGGTGAGCATCAGTACACATCATGTCGGCCTTTTGCTAAAGGTCCTAGATTCTTAAACATGGTGATAATTTTTGTACTCCATCCACTTTCTCACTACAACTCCATCACAGAGCCTCATGCTCGATTTTTGTTATCCCTCCTTGAGCATCTTACCATAGATTTTTCTTCTCATTTCATTTTGTCTATTATAGATGTTTATTTAGATGCGGCGACCCATGATAAACTCATCTTTCCTTCTACTATCACGAGAATTCTAAGCCATTTTTCCATTCCTTTTCTCGTGTCTGACCATTTCACCTTCATGTGTGCCATAGATGCCGCTACCGTAAAACATAGTGAGGCTCAGTTTAGGTCGAGATAGCAGGATTCCACTCCTCCCTCCCGTTCAGCTCTATCCCAATCTGCTCCATCTACATCTGCACCTTCTTCCTCTATAAGCGATGCTTCACTTGGAGACATCATGGCGCAGCTACAGCGCATGGATGCTCGCCTAGATACACTCTCCACTGAATTGTATCAGGTGAATGTTCATGTTGGTCGTATTGCACGACGGCAGGCAACCATGGGTGGTTTTGCTCCTGAGGCTACTCCTTCACCACCTCCTCCAGCAGCTTCTGATTCTGAGGATGATGATGACGAGGACAATGATGCTTCGGATGATGATGATGGAGGTGCTAGCTCTACTGATGAGATGTCTACTTGACACTCTACCCTTTGTCACTCGTGACAAAAAGGGGGAGTAGTTTTGGGGATATGAGATTAGTCATCTTAGGGGGAGAGTTAGTATAGGACATTTTTGATAGGGGGAGTGTTGTTACTTGAGGGATGTAGTGAGGTTATAATGTATCTTTTCTTTTCTTGCTTTTTAGATACATTGTTCTTGTATATGAGGTCTTGTGACCAGTTTTACATACATTGTACTTATTTTCTCTATATATGTGGATGTATCTTTCTTTCACCTATCTCTACATGTGTTGTTTCTTTTCTATCTTTATACACATGATTCTTATACGTGTATGCAATCTATTATTTCTGTTTCACACAAGATGCCTTGATGAGTTTTTGTTTACAGTGTTTCAGAAATACAGGTTGTCAAAGTCTACTTGCTATAAACTTTTTTCTTGCAAAGTTTGCCAAGAGTTTGTGTTAGGATAGATTTTATTGTATTCAACAAGTGAATATGAGTTGAGTGATTTATGACTTCTCTCATATGTTTATTTGTTTGTTGTGGTTTTGTCACGGATTGCCAAAGGGGGAGATTGTTAGGACATATGTGTTTCACTTGTTTAAGAACACATGTCATTCTTTTATGTAATTGGCTAATCCTTTGACAAAATGCACTTTACTTGTAATTGGGTAGTTCTAGGTGTTTTTAATACTTCAAGAAACAAGGTTTCAAGATCAAGTGTTGAAGTCATCAAGTCTGTCCAAGAAAAACAAGCTGATAGTGCAATCTCATTAAAGCTCGACAACTAGCTCAGCAGCTGGCTCGATAGTTGTATCTATCGAGCTTTAAGAAAGCTATTCAAGCCCGTAAGCTCGACACCTGCTCGATAGCTTCTCGACAGCTTCTATCTATCGAGGTTTATAAAAATCAGAATTCTGATATGATTTCTTAGGATCCGTGAATATGTTTTTAGGCCTTCTTTTCTTCTAACCCTAGATATATAAAAGGATTGTTTTAAAGGCCATCAAATAGTTCACAAGTTGCACAAGCATTGAGAAAACTCTGTTGAAGCAAATTGTGACTGGAGACGAAGTTCTTGACCTAGTTCATCTTTTCTGAAGAAGTTGCTGTGTATTTGCACCTTTGGGTTTTGTGACCAAGCATCTTCTTGATCTTCATCGTGTAGGATGAACTGAAGAACTTTGCAACCAACCTCTCTTTCAGTTGGTGTTTGAAGTCACATACTGGGATCCGCGCATTGGTTAGTCACATACTTGGGAGCCGTGCATCAAAAGGGGGAACTGTCACTACAGAACAAGTCCAATTGGGTATTGGGGTAAGGGTTCAATTGTAGGTTGGTAAGGTGCTTAGGATTCCTTTACTTGTAGCCGCTTGTTGTGATAATAGTGGAGTTTCGAGAGTGGTGACCTGAAAATCACCCGGTAGGGTTTTTTGCCACAAGGGTTTTCTCCATTCGTAAACAAATCACCGTGTCATTTAATTTTCGCTGCATAATTAGTTTATTGGCGATTTGTTTATGCTTCCACACGTTTGCATGATTAATTGATTAATTAATAATTTGGCTAATTAATTAATTGGTTTAATCACAATGGGTCATTCAGATTGTGGCCTATCAAGCAGTTTGGAAGGGACCAATGGTTATTGGTTGATGCTATGGGCTATAGCGGAATCCGGTAAGCTAGAAAAGAAAAAGGTTCGGCGCAACCTCGTTGGAGCAAGAAGCTTGGAGGGCTTAAGTACCTGGGTAGATTAGGCTTGGAGGGTCTATTGCTGTTCATGTATCCCAACTACATTTTCTAGTGGATTATTGACCCCTTGGAGGGCAGTGGAGAGGTTTTACGCTGAGGGCTTCGGTTTCCTCTTCGATAACACATCGTGTGTTGTCCTTATGTTTGCATCTCTCTTCCTTTATCTTTGCCATTTATTTTCTATTGTGGATGTGTTTATATTTGGCTCAGATTGTTTATCAATTCTGTGTTTGGCTTATGTTCATGTTCCACACGTTAATTGTTTGATAATAAGCTTGAATTGATATTTTGTAATTTGAGGTCTAAACATTCAAGGGTGTTTTACACACATATTGAACATTCAAAACTCAATCCTGCTTCCAGAATTTGCTACAATGGCATCTGCATTGGGAGATCTATGTTATGGCTAGGGGGCAAAATTCTAATAAAATCTTTTGTGTGTGTGTGTGTGTGTGTGTGTGTTAAGTATGTATAAATTTTTATTTTTATTTTTATTTTTTTTTGGAAATTTTGATGGACAAATACTTTTAACAACTACCAAAAATTTATCATATCCAAATTGATGTATTTGCTCTGTTTAACTTTTTTTTCGATCAAATTTTCCAAAGTCTGTATACTATATCCTTAGTATCCTATATTATCTTGGATTAACCATTGGTTGATTTCATATGTATGTCACTTTAATTAAGAAAAAGTGGTTCTAGCTCAATCAATTTGAATTTTAATTTTAATTCAATCTAAACTTGATGTTTGTAATTAGATGTAAGTCCATTTCTAGACCCATTTTTGTTTATTAACTTGAGTTATTTCTTTATGCTGGTTTGCAATAGGGAAGACTGAAGTTGGAGTAGTTATTGGTGTTGTTGGAAAGGACTGTTGATAGGACACACAGAAAGCATTGTCATTGATTATGAACAATATACTTCTTCCCTTGTAACCAAATCTGTTGGGATGGACCATGATAAATTTAGTGTGATGTAATTTGTATTTTTCTTCTATTTGTTGTCAAATGCATGCTAATTGTGTAATCACATGAAAGAGTTGTATAATACTAGAATCTATCCTGGACAAATATTTCCTACCCTTTACCACATTGAAGTTAAACATGGTTGTAATTAGAAGAATAGAGAGTATTGTAATGTAAAATTAAATTGAAAATTTCAAAATCTCACTTGATCAAGATTTAAATTTTCTCTAGCAAAATTTAGTTTCGGTCAAGCGATTTAAATTCCACTCTAACAAAGGACAAGCAAACTTTTTATAAAAACCTTGCTTGAGTGAGGGATAAGTGAGACTTTTTTTCTATTATTGAAGAATTTACTCAAGTAAGAAGGGTCGTGGTAGAATCCTCAATGATTCAACTCTCTAATTCTGTTACTCACTCAATATGGTAGTTCTTCGAGGGAACTAGTCCTCCAATGATTCTTTGAGGGAATCAACCTCCAAGCTAGTCTCAATGAGAACTAAGCAAATGCATTCTTATTCAATTCTTCTTGTTACAATCATCTCAGTCATATACTAGTTACTGTGGTACTGTTAGTAGTAACTAACTAACTAACCGCAAAGTACACATTACAACTCAACACTCCAACTAATAATGTACAATACTTTGATGCTTGTTCTAACTAACTCTGTACAAGTACCTACTGCACACAATTATCACAAGTGTGATGTCTTGTACTGAAGTCCTAACAGGTTGTTTGCTCAAGAAACAATTGCAAAAGAAAACTTGTTTACTAGAAAATTTTCTAGAAAAAGAAGAGAGCCTTGGCAACATTTTAGAGTGTTTGTTTCAGCATAAGTGACTTATAATAATAATAATATTTTAAAGGTGGTGTCAAGACCAAGGAAGAAAGGTGAGATGGGGCAATCGTGTCCAACATTTTGGAACAAAAGTACATCAAATAAAGAGCTTCTAAGATTTTTAAGTGAGAAGGAGGGGCTGAAGTGGGTCAAATCACCAAAGCCAGGTTTTTTTTTTTTTTTTTTTGCAGCCTCTGAGTACAATGCCTTGCCACGTATTGAAGTGCAATTTCCGGATCTAAGGAGGTGCGGACCATATACCACACCGGAGAAATTTGTAATTGAAATCTCCTAAAGTTGAAGAACCATAATGCTCTCTTAAAAAAAAAAAAAAATTAAAAAAAAAAAAAAAAGAACCAGAATGCTAAAAATGCTTTCACTTTCAATTTTTTTTTTTTTTTTTTTTTTTTTAGTGACCAGATAGTGGTTAAATTTAAAAAAAGAAAAAGAACTATAGGATCAATAATGCAAGCACTCTGGTTGCATTTTGGTTGACAAGGCAGCTTGAAGAAGTGGACATATTCTTGTACCTTTTGCTCAAAGAAAGAACTATATTAAACGAACCACAAACCAGAACTAATATCTCAAGGCTGATTTTTGCTCCAAAAAAAAAAAAAAAAAACCCATTAAAATTATATTTTTAATATGTTTGGGTATGCAGGGGGAAATTTACCATTTAACATGATTTTAGCAATTATTTCGTTAGTTGCTGGCAAGTTTTTAAAACATTTTAGCAAATTAGCATCTTGAGCCTTAAAGGCTAGAGTTTAGTGAAGAAACTCGAGTCTGGGAGACTCAAGTTCCATAAAGCATATAGAGAAAGAAGAAAAAAGCAGACTGAGGAGATCTAGACCCACCCATGCACACACAAGAAGAACCTACACTTAGAACTCGAGGCTTAGAGACTTGAGTTTCTTCATTGACAACTAAATAGTTTTAAAAACTTGACAACTAAATTGTTCTAAAAATAATGTTAAATGGCAAATTTCCTCCATGTGTAGCCTATTCTCTTTTTTTTTTTTTTAAGAAAAATGTGTAAGCCGATTCTAAACCTAGGGAGAAGCGGGGAGCACACTAAAAAGTTTTATGGCCAAAGCCAATAAATTTAGGCATTAGACAGCATGAGGGTGGGAAATTGTTTTCATTATTGTCGTTCTCGAGTCTTCTCTCAAATTTTTTTTTTTTAGAAAAAAAAAGTCTCGAGTCTATTTAAGGCATTTTGTCTTGGAATTGATAAAGGGGGAAATTTCAATGTATTTCAATTTCATCTAAATTGTAATTTCCCAAGGTCATTGAGGCTCAAGTTCAGAAGAAAGAATTCAAGTGCTACTGCAGAGATCTCAATTGAGTGAGATTCAGTGTGTCAAGTGAAATTATAAACAGGATCATCAGAATTTGAATTTCAATTATACATAATAGTTTTCCTAAAATTTGTCTAAAACTTGGTTGAGTAAGTTTGCCCAAGAATTTCCACTTTTTTTTCCTGAATATTCATGGAGCCAACCAACCCTAGATTGCTACTTGTGTAAGAACAAAAAATTAACCCTAATATGATAGAACAAAGGAAAGACTATCTATTACCCCTCAGAGAAATCCTTGTAGCCTGCATACCTTTACCCTATCCAAATGGACTTACCTTTGAGAGAAGATTTCATCCACACCTTATTTGTCCATGAGCGTATTAGATTGCTGTTGGATACCACAAAGATAATCACAAATCTTCAAATTTCTTGTTGTAGTAGGATTTGCAATCGACGATTGAATTGCGAAGCCAAGAAGCTATTGAAATACTCTTATTAAATATACTATTGAAAATCATAATCCCTAGCAAGAAACATGTTATAAGAGAGAAAAATCACAAATCTCTTAGTATTTGTAACGAAGACATACATGATTCAAATCTTACATTCCAAATTGTTGTAAATTGTAACTATTGAATTTTAAATTGGAAAAAAAAAATTATTCTCAGGGTAACTTAAACTCATTCAATTGTTTGGCATAAAAGGTAGACTAAAATACATTTTGGGCCTTTAAAATTTGGGTTTATTTATTTATTTGACCCTTTATATTTCAAACTTTTAATTTTGCACCTTCATATTTGATTATATTTTCATATTATACTCCATTTTTATTAGTAATTTGACTGTTAAGTGTCCTTCATGTTTAATTATATTATGAAATACTAGTTTTTTTTTTTTTTTTGGAAGCCGGAACCAATCAATTTCATTAATTTAGAAAACTAGAATCCAAATACAACACATCCACCGTTGGCGGAGGATCCTCCTCCATCCAAATAATTTCATTATCAATTAATCTAGCAAATCTAACCAATGCATGAGCAACACTATTTGCACTGTGCCTAACACAATTAGATGAAATGGACCTGAAACCTGCAGCCAAACACTAGATGTCTTCGTATATTAAACCAAGTCTTGAAAGGTCTGGTTGAGCCTGAGAAATCGTCTTCAGCACAATAGCATTATCACCCTCCAGAATAATCTCCGTGAAGCCTGCATCAATGGCAAACTCAAGCGCTTTACGGCAAGCCATCACTTCCACCTCCTCACTATCTCATACAGCACCTCCCCTCACAACTATAGCAGCCATGACTTCACTCTTGTCGTTCCTAATCACAGCCCCATAACCCGATGCAGCACCACCATCAAAACAAGCACCATCGAAGTTCAACTTGAAAAACGAACCCGATGGAGGCTGCCATGTCTGCTGCGCTAGAACATGAATCTAATCAAGCACACTCAGACGATCTTATGCATCCATATACTCCCTCAAATAATCCACTGCACACTGGGCCGACTTTGAAGGATGCTGGAATGCACCTCCATGCATGACCGTGTTCCTCTAATGCCATATCTGCCAACAAATAACCCAGAACAAATTCCATTCCTCCGATGAAAGCTTCGCCATAAGACTTGTGACCAACTGCACAAAATCATTCTGTTTCGAACAAGATTTTTGAAGCCTACCTAAACTCCCAACCCAAACATCTTGTGCCACCCCATAACTCCAAAGAACATGCAAAACCGATTCGGTCTCTTTCTGACAGAAACAACATCTCACACTCTCCACCACTCTTCTTCAAATGAGATTATCCTGGGTGGGCAGAATATTAAGACAAGCCCTCCATGAAAAAATTTTGATCTTGTTTGGAACCTCAGCTTTCCATAGTCTTGACCATAGTGACCCAAATGCTCTATGCTCCGAAGACTCCCCAGCATTTAACTCTTCCTTCTGGAATTGCTTCGCCGCAAAATACCCAAACCAAACTGTATATTTGCCCTTCTTAGAAAAGGACCGTACCAGCATATCTTGTACAACTTGTCTACTCAAAGGGACTTGAAGTATAGCTTCCGCATCAAACTGGTGGAACATGGCCGTAATTCTTTCTTGATCCTATTGATGATTCTACTAGTCAACTAAATCAGAGACTTTCCATTCCCAAATCTCCTCCTCCGGCTGGAAAGAATTTTTTTTGTTGGGTGGTTTGGCAACAGCAATCCTTAAGAACATGAATGGAAGCCCCATTACCAACTTTCCAAAAGCATCCTTTCCTCAAAATTGGTTGAGCCAATATCAAACTTTTCCATACATAGAAACTATTTTGGCAATCAGTCACTTCAAGAAAATCACACTGCGAAAAATATTTGGCTTTAAAACAGCTGTATAACAGAGAGCTTTTATCCTGCAACAACCTCTAACCCTATTTTGCTAACAGGGCTAAATTAAAAGATCTTAAATCTCTGAAACCCATGCAACCCTCTTTCTTTGGCAGCATTAAAAAATTCGAACTTTTCCAGTGTATTTTCCTTTCCTCCCCAACCTGTCCCAACCAAAATCTAGCACACATAGCGTCCAACTCATCACATAATTTCCCAAGCAACTGAAAAACCCCCATTGTATACGTGGGGATGGATTGAGCCACAGCTTTTATAAGTACCTCCTTGCCAGCCCTAGAAAGCAACTTCCCCTTCCAACCTTGCAGCTTTCTCCAAACTTGTTCCTTTAGGAAAGCAAAAGTCTCATATTTTCTTCTTCCTATCAGAGTAGGCAGCCCTAAATAAACATCAAATTTCTCCACTTCCTTAACCTTTAATTTTTCAATTATCCATGCTTTTTGCTCCACAAACACATTACTACTGAAATAAGCAGAGGACTTCTCAAGATTAATGCATTGGCCCAAAGCTTCAGCATATAATTGTAGGGTATCAAAAACCACCTGTACTTCATCTTTATTAGCTTGACAAAAAATCAAAGAATCATCAGCAAAAAGCAAATTAGTAATAGATGGAGCACTTCTACATAATACCACTCCATGCAGCCTCCCTTCAATCTCTGCTCTAGCAAGGTGCGAAGTAAAACCTTCAGCACATATCAGAAATAGATAAGGGGACAAGGGATCTCCTTGGCGGATACCCCTAGATGGAGTTATATTCCCATAAGCTTTACCATTGATTCAGACAGAAAAGGAAGGTGTAGAGACACAACTCATAACCCTATCCACACAAACCTCCAGAAACCCCAGTTTAAACATCATGCCTTTAAGGAAGCCCCACTCCACCCTATCATAGGCCTTACTGACATCCAATTTAAGGGCTAAAGCCCCCTTCTTTCCCTTCTTTCTAATATGCATGGCATGCAAAGTCTCATAGGCTATTAGCACATTATCAGTGATAAGGCATCCAGGTACAAAAGCACTCTAGGTAGGGGAAATTAACTGTGGCAAGATCAGTTTCAACCTGTTCGCTAATACTTTAGAGATAATTTTATATATCACGTTACATAGGCTAATAGGTCCGGAATCTGCCATTTTCTCCGATTTCTTTACTTTTGGAATCAAAACTATATGAGTATAATTAATATCAGACACCATATGACCAGTATGTAAAAAAATATAACACAGCATCAGTCACCTTATTACTAACAATATGCCAAAATTTTTGATAGAAGAGGGCATGCATACCATCGGGTCCAGGAGCCTTTATTGGTCCCATCTGGAACAACGTTGCTTTAACTTCTTCACTGTTGTACGGCTTGGACAGCACCTCCAACATATCATCAGTCATTCTCCGGTTAACTGCATTAAGGCATTCCTCCATTCTGTCACAAGTGGCTGCTTTAAAAATATTCATGAAATAATCAAAAGCTACATCCACAACCTCCTCTACCTCCTCCACCCAATCCCAATTAGCATTCTTGATTCCCTTAATAAAATTCCTTCGCCTTCTTTGGGAAGACTTGGAGTGAAAAAATTTAGTATTCCTATCTCCATACTTTAACCATGAAACCCGAGACCTTTGGCGCCAAAAAATCTCCTGCTTAAGTAATAAGTCATCCAACTGTTTACTCAGTAAAAGAAATTCAATCTTGCTTTCCTCGGTCATCCCATTGGCATTCAATAGTTCCAGCTTCTTTTGTAATTTTTTAATCTCCTCTGTTTCGGGTTTAGTTTTAGAAGAACCCCATGCATACAAATCAACCCCAATAATTCGGATTTGGTCCCTCAAACCACTCAAACCCGAGCTACCATGCCCTCCATTTGTCCACACCTCAAGCACAGCCTCCTCATAATCATCCCATAACAACCAAAACTCCTCAAATTTGAAACCACTAACCCCCCTACTCCTGAGCCGCCTATCATTCATGGTTGTCAATAGAATAGGAATGTGATCAGAAGCATGGCTGAACAAATGGGAAACCGAACTTACAGGAAACCTTTCAGTCCATCCTTTGTTAGCCGTAGCTCTATCCAACCGTTGTTTTGTATGAGCTGAATCTAGCCGCCTATTTGTCCAAGTGAACTTATGCCCAACAAAACCCAAATCTGTCAACTCACAATTTTCCAAAGCAACCCGAAAATCATCCATTTGATTAAAGTAAGGTGCATTGACACTCTGTTTCTCCGAAGCATGAAGTATAGCATTGAAATCACCAATGCAACACCAAGGACCCTCAACAATAGTCCTTAAATGAGATAAAAGTGCCCACGACTTCTGCTTTTCATTTGTCTCAGGCCACCCATAAAACCCCGTAAGATGCCACACAAAACCATCATTTTCCACCACTTGAGCCAAAAAATGATTGTTAGTCAAATTAATCACATCCAAAGTCACCTCCTCCTTCCACAATAAGGCCAACCCTCCACCCGAATTTGGCTTTTTCACTATCAACTTATTTTTAAAAGGTACATCACCACAATGCTTCTCAAAACCACTTCAATCCAACCTTGTTTCCATTAAGAAACATACATTAAGAGCTTGTTCCCTCACTAATTTGTGAAGGTTTTGAACTGTCCAAAGGTTCCCAAGTCCTTGGCAGTTTCAACTTAAGATCCTCATTACTCTCGGCAAGGGTTTTAAAATGTTTAGAATTGTAAGAATTTTAATGTTATAGGCAGAAAAGTGTATTATGAACAATCTGATTGCAGACAGAAATTGATAACAATGTTAATATGAAAATAAATCAAACATAAAGAGCTAGTACAAAAATTTTGAAACCTAGAAATTTAAAACGAAAACATATCCAAATTTTAGGTGTCATATATTTTAGTCTAAAAACTGAGATCAGTAAAAGTACAAGTAAAAAGGATTAGAATTTTATAATAAAGTAATACATAAACTCTTTTTTTAGACGAAGAAAACAATACATAAACTAACTTAATATACCTAAATAAATGGACTATCTCCTGTCTTTCGCTCAATGTCTATCCATTTCAAATTTTTCAATCATACATACCATTTCTGCTGTCAGTAGGGGTAGCGGTGTCATTGACGGCATTGGTGTACAGTATAATATTAAAATTTTATTTTTTTGATAAACTAATATTAAAACTGTAAAGTTGTTATTTACAACTATGTATTTTGTTGGCTTTTATTCCGTGCCAAATTTGATTGTAATTATTATCAATCGTTTATACCCTGTGTTTATTGTGGGATTTCATTGTAAGGGTTGTGTGTTAGAGAGAGAGTGTGTGAAGACTCAAGCATTTGAAGATTGAAGATTTCTTGCGGGTATGTCGCGACTTAACTTCCCGCGAAGTGACACATGTGCTCTGCACATGCTGAAATGCGAAGAGTCAGGACAGATGTAAACAGCTGTGTTTCGCGAGTAACTCGCTGGTAAGGCCTTTCCGCGAGATACCTGCGAAACGCTCTGTTTAGCTGATCTGTCATTTTTGATAAACTTTATCCTTGCCCACTCTATATATACCCTCATTACCCACATATGTAGGTGAGGCCATTCAGAGAGAAAAACCCTAGAGAGGTTTTCTAAAACACACACACACATCTTTTGAGAGAGAGCTACTCCTCCTCAGTGAGAAATCATTGTAGCCTCTTCTCCATCCCTCTTCCATTATTATACCTTGAGAGGAGATTTGTACCCAAACACAACCCACACCTATTCAGAGTGTATAGACTGTTTTGGAGTTGCTGGGAAGTATTGGAAGAAGCCAAGGATGGCAGATGCAACATGGAGCTTGTTGCGGGATCCGGAGAACTAAGACAAGACACGGTTCCAAGAAGTCTTGTTGGAGTAGGAGCTTGGAGGGCTTAGGTACATCAGGTAGATTAGGCTTGGAGGGTCTCTTGCTAACCCATGTATCCCAATTGATTATCTAGTGGATCGAGTTCTGCTTGGAGGGCGGCGGAGAGGTTTTTCGCCGAGTTCTTCGGTTTCCTCTTCGAGAACACGTCTCGGTGTTTTCTGTGTTTGCATCCTTCTTCCCTACTCTTGTTTATTCCATTATACTGCTTTGTTGCTTAGTTTATGGATTAGAGTAGCTTACTTGTTCATCCGCCCGCATTTACATTATTCCGCACTTTGTATTAAGTTTGTGTAAAATCTATTGAGCCGTAATTTTAATTGGGGGGTCTAAATTGCTCTTGTGTTTTCAACACATTTTCGAGCTTTCAATTGGTATCAGAGCGGGTACACTTGTTGTGGTTTAAATACCTAAGTGTGATCCTTGACCCTGTGTGTTTATTTGCCATGGATTGTGCTTTATATGCCTCTTTGTATGATTTGGTTGGTGATGAATGTAATATGCCACGTGTTTGTAAAAATGCCTCTATGAGTGATAATCCTCATGATTGTGATGCTATGTTACATGAATCTTTGGGTGTTGTTGATATTCCTAACACCAAACTCTTAAAGAAAAATGCTAAGAAGTTTCAAAAGAGTTTAAGTAAGTTATTTTGTGAAAATGATGATTTGATTGCTAATCTCAATGAATCCATCAAATTGGTTGAAAAATATAAGAAACTTGCTGAAAATTCTCTTGAAAAGCTAAAAGAGTTTGAGTGTTTGAATATGGACTTGGATGCTAAACTTGTTTTGTCTAACAAACTTGTTGATGATCTTAAATCTGAAAATGAATCTCTTAAGATGCATGCCAAGTGTTTGATTGCTGAACCTATTGTTAAAAATGATGAAAATATATGTTGCAATCATGTTGTGGTACCCGATTTTGTGCCTAATGTGTGTTTTGCCTCAAAGAACAAATCGGTGTACATTCCTCCACATAAAAGAAATCAAAAAGTGGAGAGAAAGGCTCTTAAGCCTAAGCCTCTGTTTAGGTCCCATCCTAAGGATTTGAGTGGATCTAAGTTTGTTCCAACTTGCCACCATTGCAGTGTGATTGGTCATATAAGGCCTCAATGTTCAAAGTTGAAGATAGAACAAAACCAAGTTGCTAGATCCATTCCCAAAAAGCCTAATGGACCTAAACACATTGTTTGTCACCATTGTGGTGCTTTTGGTCATCTAAGACCTCATTGCTCTAAGTTTCATGCTCTTAAAGAAATTAAAAGAAAAGAGAAACTTGAGCCTCTTGGAAGTTATGCTTTGCATGATAAACCGGATTTGAGTGAAAATAACATGTTGTTAAAGAAAGTGTTTAATGCTCTTAACTCCTTGACTATGTGCATCTCCGGTTCTCATTCTTCCAACCCTCGTCTCGCTTCTCATGAGACACTCATTCCAAACAATTGTTCCGTTTGGATGAGGAAGGGTTCCTATGGTTGAGCTTTTGCTCTTTTGGTCCTTGATCTAATTCTTTCGATCTTTGTAGGACCATTCATGCATTGAATGTCATATCTTCATGCATTTGTGCATTTTGCATTTATTTGTATGCATTGCTTTTGTTTTAATCTTACTTTTATGTCTTTGTTTTGTGTGTGTAAAAATCCAAAACCACATAAAAAGTGAAAATTTCAAAAAGTTTGATCGTATATGTTTGAGCACATTCCACATGTGAGTTTGGCCTAGTACCTTCGTACTAATGGCGTAATGCATTTACGAGCTTAGCTTGTTTTGTATGCACATTTATCTTTGTGGAAGAAATCTTGAAAACTATGTGTGATTGTTGTAAATAGATCTTTAAGCTTGTCATGAATGATTGGTCAATAGTCTTGATGGTCTTGATACTTGCATAGACTTGTGTCTATATCTCTTCCCACTTTATTTTTTTATTTTTTTTATTTTTTTTTTTTTTGCAAATAGAGCTCACCAAATGTAAATCTCCAAATGAAAAGAGATATTGAGCTGCAAAAGCCTGTCCCACATATTAGTATTCGACTAGGAAAAAGGGAAAGCGACTCTGTTAATGTGAATCGTATGGTGCTCAAAAAGCCAAAGGCTAATCCTCAATGTTGAAATATCAAAAATTTCAAGCCTCGATCTCAAAAAGAGATGTATTGTCCAATAAAATGGACCAAGTGTTATGCTTTTTGTAGAAGCCAAATGAAAAGCTTCTAAGTAATGTATTCAATGTGTGGGAGGTCATATATACTCATTTCTATAATGGAGATAATCCACTTGATTTCGTATCAGTTGTGTATGACTTGATTGAATTGATCATTGAAGCTTCACTCTAGTCTAAGGACTATTCCACACTTGATCCTCACACACAACACACAAGACTTTTGTTCAATGAATGTCTATTTCATTTGTGTGATTGTACATGTTCAAATGTGATGTATGTGGCTCAACCATATGTGGATCAAACCAAAAAGATTTTTGTTCTTTTTGTTTGCTTTTGGAAGTGATTTGTATCACCCATATTTTTCAAAGTTTTCAAATTGTTTTTGTGTGAAAAACATGTTTTCTGGGTATTTTCGTGACTTATTTCATGTTTAAGTTTTGTCACGAGTGAAAGGGTCCAATTCGCAAGTTTTTCAGCTTTGGACAGAGAGTTTCGCGATTGTTTCGCGGCTGTTTCGCGAGTAAGGCTTACCTGCGAGATACCTACGAGATACGAGCGAAATTTTTGCGGGATTCTAAGTAGCGAGATACCAGCGAAAATTTCCAAATCAGCTTTTTAAAGGGCATTTCGTGGGTCATTTGTTTTAAACGCCTCCCATCTTCTCCCAAACACCTGTTTTAATGTTTCTACATCAAAACCCAACTAAATTTAAGTGTTTTTCATTCCATAAACATCTCTAAGGTAATCTTTAACTCATTTCAGTGATTTTGATCCTTAGATTACGTTTTTGGGGGTTTTATGTTCATAGTTGGGATTTTCTCAAATGGGAGTTGGAAAACTTATTTTCTATCAATCTTTTTGATTGGGATCTGTTTTAAATGATAATTTGCTTTGGATGGTGGCTCCTTGTGGCAAAAATATCATGTATGTAGGCAAGATTTTCATATGTTCTTGCATTGTTTATCATACTTGTGTAGTGTGTGCACTCTAAGTGTTTGATAAAATGCCCAAATGGCATTTTCTAGTTTTTTTGGACTCCGATGAGTACCAAACTTTGGGGATTACCATAATTATTCATGTTTATCATGTTTTGATCATTGGTGGTGTGTTTTGTACACTTTGCCCCGTGAGTGCTTATTCATGCATTGGTCATGCATCTCACATGCATGCACACTAGATGCACAGTAGATGCACCTTGCTGCACACACTCTAACACTTGACATGTTTTTTTTTTTCATTCACTTATGCTAGTTAAGTCTTTTTAGACCTTTTAGCACATATAACATGTTCTTTGTGTCTATGTCATGCCTTGGTCCTTAGCATGTCATGTTCTTTATACTTTGTAGCATTGTTTTAAAATGTTTTTGTCTAATGTTTGAGTTTCATTTTCTCATTCATCTTGCACCCCTCATGCATCTTCTTCATATTCTTTTCTTTCCCTCCTTCCTCTTACATCATTTGTCTATTCGTGACAAAAAGGGGAGAGACTATACCGAAGAGTATACCAGTGTGTTTAGTCATTTCTATATGACTCATGTGCACATTCTTAGAGGAAGAAATTCTACCTTGTGCATATTCGTAGGGGGAGAAAGCCATAGGGGAGATGCATATACCAAGGGGGAGAAGACATTTTTTGAGAAAACCTTGATTTACTTTATGCTTGTTTTCTCGTTACGTTATGGTGCTTTGATATGCTTTATTGCTCTCATTGCATCGTGCTTATGTGTTGGACATGCTTTTACCCTTATGCTATTGTGCTTTATTGGTTGCATGTTCGGATGATCATTTACTTTGCTATATGATCATTGTAGTCATTTCCATATGACTGTCATGTGTTTGATCAAGTTGCTCATATGTTTCACAAAATATTTACTTGATCGCATTTTACTTGTTACATTATACTTGTCTTTTTATCGCTTGATTTACCTTGAGGGTCTAATGTGTTTTGTGCAAGTGTTTCAGGTTACAGGTATATATGTTCCAAGTTCATCACAGCTCCTATGATTCATGATAGGGGGAGTGATATGATAGGGAAGTACTTTATATTTTGTACCCATGATGCTTTTGTAAGCTTTTAGGGTTTGTTTCCATGCATGTTTGTAGGCTTTTATAGTTTGTGCCATGCATATGCAGTACCTTGCTTATGCAACCTTTACGCTTGTGTACTTGATGTTTAATGTCATACATTTTACTTCAGTACGTCACTCTTGTGCCCTTGTAGGATTGTTCCTAGATGCATACACGTTCTCTGCATTGGTTGAGTGATGAACACTCTTGTGCTGTAGTAGGATTTTTCCCAGATGCAAATACTTCGTATATTTTGCATTGGTTGAGTGTTGGATTTGCAAATGATACTCTTCAAATGAGCTTATCATCTTGCATGTCCGGATGTTCATTCCTTATGTGAATGAGCATAGTGATTACTTTTGTATAGTGATTACTTGTTTGATCTTGCCATGGTATATTGTTTTATTCCATTTTGCTTGATCACATTATATTTGCTCCATATGCATTTCAAGTTTTCTGCATACAATGATATTATTGTGTTATTATTTTTCAGGAGATACTTGTTCATATGTTTCAAGAGCTTATCATAATCTAGAATTAGGTGTGAGTGAGTTTTGCCTTTGTTCCCAAACTCACGTTTAAGTCTAGAGTCTGTTTTAGGGTTTTGTCACGAAATAGCCAAAGGGAGAGATTGTAAAGTTGTTATTTACAACTATGTATTTTGTTGGCTTTTATTCTGTGCCAAATTTGATTGTAATTATTATCAATCGTTTATACCCTGTATTTATTGTGGGATTTCATTGTAAGGGTTGTGTGTTAGAGAGAGAGAGTGTGAAGACTCAAGCATTTGAAGACTGAAGATTTCTCGCGGGTATGTCGCGACTTAGCTTCCCGCGAAGTGACACATGTGCCCTGCAGATGCTGGAATGCATAAAGTCATGACAAATGTAGACAGCTGTGTTTCGCGAGTAGCTCGCTGGTAAGGCCTTCCCGCGAGATACCCGCGAAACACTCTGTTTAGCTGATCTGTCATTTTTGATACACTTTATCCTTGCCCACTCTATATATACCCTCATTACCCACATATGTAGGTGAGGTCATTCAGAGAGAAAACACCTAGAGAGGTTTTCTAAAACACACACACCCATCTTTTGAGAGAGAGCTACTCCTCCTCAGTGAGAAATCATTGTAGCCTTTTCTCCATCCCTCTCCCATTATTATACCTTGAGAGGATATTTGTACCCAAACACAACCCACACCTATTCAGAGTGTAGAGACTGTTTTGGAGTTGCTGGGAAGCATTGGAAGAATCCAAGGATGGCAGATGCAACATGGAGCTTGTTGTGGGATCCGGAGAACTAAGACAAGATACGGTTCCGAGAAGCCTTGTTGTAGTAGGAGTTTGGAGGGCTTAGGTACATCGGGTAGATTAGGCTTGGAAGGTCTCTTGCTAACCCATGTATCCCAACTGATTGTCTAGTGGATCAATTTCCGCTTGGAGGGCGGCGGAGAGGTTTTTCACCGAGTTCTTCGGTTTCCTCTTCGAGAACACGTCTCGGTATTTTCTGTGTTTGCATCCTTCTTCCCTACTCTTGTTTATTCCATTATACTGCTGTGTTACTTAGTTTATGGATTAGAGTAGTTTACTTGTTCATCCGCTCGCATTTACATTATTCCGCACTTTGTATTAAGTTTGTGTAAAATCTATTGAGCCGTAATTTTAATTGGGGGGGTCTAAATTGCTCTTGTATTTTCAATACATTTTCGAGCTTTCAAAAATTTTATGAACCAATATGTCAACAAAAGAGTTAAAATAATAATAATTATTGAATACTTTTTTTTAATCTCTTTTATGCTGAATTGAGTGCTATTGGTTTAGCTGTTTCAAACGGTGCTTTTTGAAAAAGTTGTGATTTTAAAAAGTGCTAAGTTTTTTTTTTTTTTTTTTTTTTTTTTTTTTTTTTTTTTTTTTTAAGTAGAGTATGGTTAACACTTATAAAAATAGAGGTTTGAGTTGTAAATTACAAAAATTGACAATATATATATATATATCTATATATAAAAGAGAATGTTTTGTTTTAATTACTTCTCTTAATGCAAGTTATGGACACAATATTTTTACAAAAATTTCACAATAAAGTCTATATGATAAGTTGTTAATAGTAGATAAAAATAATAACAATACCACTAGTAGGTCCAAATGAGAACTAATAACAACTTACTGCATAAACTTTATTATGAAAATATTGTCTCAATAACACTATTTTTTTTTTTAAAGAAAATATCTTTATAAAATTTAGAGATACAATAAAATGGGACAATATTTTCGCAATACCCTTTGTTTTTAGTGGTAGTCAATCTTATTCTAATATTTTATTAATTTATTTAATTTTATAAAGATTTGATAATTGAAACTGTTGTAAAAATTTATTGGGACATTCTGGCATTTTACCCCCCCTTTTTTTTTTTGGCATTATGCCCCTGTTTCGAAACTATATAGGTGTGTGTCCTTGTTTCGATACTCGATGACCCTAAAATTGAGTTACTTAAAGTACTTGATTGGTTTAAAATCGAGTTATGCCCGATCAAATTTAAAAAAAAAAAAAATTGCATAAAACTCGAGTTCCTAGAAATCAAGTTCCATGCAAAAAAAAATTTAGTGTCATCGCCTCATACAAGGTTCAAGGAGCCTTATAGTGGCATTTTTTAATCCCTATAGTGACGTTTTAAAGCCCTATAACGGCGTTTTCCTGCAAAATTTTTTTTTTCTAAGTGTAATTGTCCTATGGCAGGTTCAGGGAGCCCTATAGTAGCGTTTTTAAACCTTATAGTGACGTTTTAAAGCCCTATAGCTGCGTTTTCCTGCAATTTTTTTTTCCCTAAGTGTAATTGTCTCATGGCAGGTTTAGAGAGCCCTATAGTGGCGTTTTTAAGCCCTATAGTGACGTTTTGGAACTCGATTTCCATAAAATCGAGTTCTATACAAATTTTTTTTTTTTTTAAAATTTGATCGGGTATAACTCGATTTTAAACCAATCGAGTACTTTAAATAACTCGATTTTAGGGTCATCGAGTATCGAAATAGGGGCACGCACCTAGATAGTTTCAAAACAGGAACATAATGTCAAATATTTTTGCCTGGGCAAAAAGCTAGAATGTCCAAATTTATTGTGTCCTAATACAATTGTAATTTTCATTTTGTAAATTTCCTTGCATAGACACGTAGTTTTACCTTTATTTATTTTACTTCTCTTTTTTTTCTCAACCACGTGTTGCTTTCACCCTTATCTCCTTTCACATTTATCTTCTCCCATCCACTAGCAACTTCTTTCTACTTCTCCTTTCCTCTGATTTCATCAAACAGCTTCCAAGATCCAAACCAAACTCCTCTCAAATTTGTCATCCAACCTCATGCATGCCAATTAAAAATCAATGGGTGAGTTAATTCTTCTCAATTTCACCCAAAATCAACTCCTCTCTCTCTCTCTCTCTCTCTCTCTCAAACCCCAAAACCAAATTGGAAGTGAGATCAGTTGTTGAGATTTGAGGGTGAGATCGGCAGTGGATGTTATTGTCCTTCTGTGTATATTTTGTCGTATTTTATGTTTGTTATTATGTGTATGTTCTTCTGCCAATAATTTTCTTTTCATGTCCTTCTGTGTCTATTTTGTGGTTGGTTGGTTAAAATTTGGAGGAAAAGAAAAGAAAGAAGAACCACTACTACCGGCATGGTGGGATTCTTCTTTTGGGTTCTTGTAATTGACAAGGAGGGCGCACAAACTGTAGAGAAATTCTTATCCAGCTACATGACAGTTTTTTTTTTTTTTTTTTTTTTGGGTGGAGATCTGGAGAAAATTGGGATTTCAAAATAAAAACAAGGTAATTTAGGGATAATTCTTAAAATCATCAACGGGAACATTACAAATCATATTTGCGTTTTCGCAATCGTAGCTCCAAGGTCCAATTTGAAAACGCAAGAATCTTTCGTATTTGAAAAAGTCGCTTTTGGACAACGCGTGCGATGGCAAGAATTTACCAAACACGCATTTTGGTTTTTGGGCTTGGAAACAGGAGTCTTGAGCTCTGAAACTGGAACCGAACGCACGCTAAGATTTTTTATTTTTTATGTCAATTGGTCCATTCAACTTGCCGGATCCAACTTACATTCACATCAAAAAGAAAATTACAAGTTTCTGAATTCAGAGCACTGCCTACCTTAAACAGGCTTTTTAATTTTACATAGATGCGGTAGCTGCATCATTTTAATTTCATAATAATAACAAGCAAAAGCGTTCTTAGGGTCCAACAAACATACATTTGACACTAATGATTCAATCCAAGGGGGATCAAAACAGAAAAATCGGATATCCAAACACATATATTTGAACTTTAAATTCATAAAAGGGGAGGAATATGAAAAAGGGAAATTAAAAACGTAAAAGAGAAATAGCATATCAAACACATTATTTTAAAGCAGAGCTAGACATAAATATTATATATGGTAGATATATTAATATTTACGCTTAGCAACCTTTACGTTTGTAGGGGTCACATGTTTCTCCGCCGCTATTACCATTACTCTGGGGAAGGCAAGCCTTATAAGGTCGTCTCGAACAGAGAGTACGGCTTCTTTCGCGACTGGAGTCAGTGATATGCTTAAAGTCAATGAGCATTCTGCTTATCTCCGAGTCAAACTTGAACTCCGACTCGTCCACGTCCACCACAGGGCCGCCCAAACTGGAGGTGGCGTTGCTATTGAGTGAAATAGCAACTCCACAATAACTTTGGTGGAGCAAAATAGTAGACATGAATATAAGGACTGGTAGAAAGGGAACCCTCTTTGCTGTTTTTTCTTCCCCCATCTCTCTGCGCCTCTGTGTAATTGTTGGGAGGACTTTTGTTGGGGAAGAAGACTAGCGATGAGTGAGTGGTGAGGTAATGATTTAAAGATGTCCCAAAGCATATAGGACTAGTTCCGTCATTGTTGTGAATTGATTCCTCTTTTCTTTTTGGTGAGATGTCAATTAAGCCCCTTCACGGGCACGTTGTGCTAGTGGTTGTGGGGCAATTTTGTTGTATATCACACGAAAAGTTTAATCCACACAATTCCAATCCTAATCCTAATCCTCATCCTTTGTTTGTTTTTAGGCAAAAAACTCATTTTAATCCTTACATTTTCACGCGATTTTTACTTTGGTCCCTAACTTTTTTTTTTCACCAATTTTAGTCCATATCCTAAAAGCGTGTCTCGTTTTAGTCCTTAACGTTACATCAGAGACAGAAATTGCATAGCTAGAAACGAAAAAATTTAAAAATATTAAAATAATGTCAACTGTGTCCACGTGGCTTTCCACGTCAGCCTTTAAATTAAAAAATTTTAATTATTAATTTTAACTAAATAAAAAAAATTAAAAACAGAAATAAAAATCAAACCCAGCAAGAACAATAAATTTAAAACCCAGCAAGAACAAGATCAACAAAACACAAACCCAGATTCAAACACACATATTCAAACACACAAATCTAACACACTTCTTCATCATCAAACCCAGCAAATTTAAAACCCAAAAAATTAAATTCAAACCCATATTCAAACACACATATTCAAACACATAGATCTAACACACTTCTTCATCATCAAATCCATATCTAACACACTTCTTCATCATCAAACCCAGCAAATTTAAAACCCAAAAAATTAAATTCAAACCCATATTCAAACACATAGATTCAAACACACAAATCTAACACACTTCTTCATAATCAAACCCAGATCTAACACACTTCTTCATCATCAAATTCAACCATGTTGCTGCTCTTTCTTCTACTACTCTTTCTCAATGCCACCGCCATATCCGCCGGAGACCTCCCTCGCTAGACAACCCATCGATGATCCACATCGCGATGACGCTAGACGAGACCTACTTGCGTGGCTCCGTCGCCGGAGTATTCTCTGTCCTCCAACACAACTCCTGTTCGAAAAACATCGTCTTCGACTTCATCGCCTCTCGCCTAGAGCTCAGAAGAAGTTTGTGTGTAAAGTTTTTGGCTTGTGGGGTGATTTGGAAGGTGGGTTTTTGAGTTTACTGTGTGAGAGGCAGAATCGGAGTTTGTTGGAGAAATTGGGTGATTTGGGAGATAGGTTTTGTGGTGAAGATGAAGAGGGTTTGAGTAAAGATGGGATTTCTAGTTTTGCGATGATCGATGCGGTAATTTGTGGGGCTGTGATTGCTTTGCATTTTGAAGGATTGGTTATTGGGTGTTTGGATCTTTCGTGCTTTAGTTTTGATGATTTTGGTCGTGTTTGTGGTGTAGGGGTTTGAAATATGGGTTTGAATTTAATTTTTTAGGTTTTAAATTTGCTGGGTTTGTGTTTTGTTGATTTTGTTCTTGCTGGATTTTAAATTTACTGGGTTTAAATTTGTTGTTCTGGCTAGGTTTGATTTTTATTTCTGTTTTTAATTTTTTTATTTAGTTAAAATTAATAAATAAATTTTTTTAATTTAGAGGCTAACGTGGAAAGCCACGTGGACACAGTAGGCATTATTTTAATATTTTTAAATTTTTTCGTTTGCTAGCTGTGCAATTTCCATCTCTGATGTAACGTTAGGGACTAAAACGAGACGCATTTTCCAGGATAGGGACTAAAATCGGTAAAAAAAAAGTTAGGGACCAAAGTGGGAATCACGTGAAAATATAGGGACTAAAATGGGTTTTTCGCCTTGTTTTTATTTTTTATTTTTTACTTTTTTTAATTTCCTTAGATTAACTTGAATCTGGAGAGTAATACTTGAAATACAAACTTTTTTATAAAAAATTTCACAAATTATTGATGTTGTAAGTAGTTATTGATAAATGAAAAAATAATATTAATGGTGAGCCTAGATGAAAACCAATAAGAAGTTTGTCACATCAACAGTTTGTAAAAATATTGTAAAATAATTTGTGACTATAACTTTACTCAATTCTAAATCTCAATTACTAAAAGGCTTTATTATGGATAAATAACTTGAGTTTAAGGTTGGCTAACTGAGCATTGGGTACAAATCTCATCTATATTATAAATCAATTAGTGTTTTAATGTGTCAATAAAAAATAATTATCATGAAGTCGATTAAAATTATATCGCATAAAAAAAAAAGTGTAATAATTTGTTTCATTTCCATATGAGTAAGGATAGAACTAAGATTTCATCTTTGCCAAAGTATGATTATAAAATCACAATTTAAGAATAGAAAATATAATAGAAACTAACATATATATGAATATCCAAGCTAACATTTATTCAATATCAACATAATTTTATTATAATTTTATATGCATTATTGTTTTCTAGTAATCTTATAAAAATGTGAAAATCATTTGAATTTATTTATTTTTAGTTAGTTTTTCAAATTTTTCCAAATTTAATACATTTATTTGTATTTTTATTAAATACGAATGTAATTATAACATCATCATGGTTCAATCTTAGTCAAATCTGATCTTACCTAAAAAAATCTTGAACCTTTCAAACCATGATTTTGATAATATTTGTGGGAGGGCCGAGAACCGAGGTACCCTATCCGAAGATAAACCTGCTAGCCCAAGAAAATAAATGCAATCAGACCCCGTGAATCACACTTACCCGAGGAGGACTAAGAGACCAAATGGTAGCTAGTACCTTGAAAAGCCGAGGATAAAGGAGTAGATGACAAACGAAGAGTACAAGACATACAGGGGTGGAGGAAGGAAGTTTCCTAAATGAGACACCTCCCACCTCCGCATTCAATACTCTACACCAACTTAGCTGGCTACACTAATATGGAAATGACACCTGAATAGTGACTTCACAGCTCACAGCTCACAGCTCTCTCTACCACCTCCAAAAGGGTCCTGATGGGACAAGTATCCAAATTGTTCTCCTGAGACGTACAGAGGGAGGGCTAAGATGCAATGGAAGGGACTATATAAGGAAAGGAACCCCACCCCCCTCCCAGAAAGAGGGGATGAATATTCTCCAAGATAAAAGATAGAAAGAGAGAGAGAGAAAATGATCATTTTGTAAAAAAATATCACCTTTACTTCTTAATGAGAGATCTATCCTCAGACCCACTCGAGAAAGAGTTTATACTGAATTGTCGTTCTTTTCATTCATATTAACCACTTTGGTTCTATTGGTCATAAGCTTGTAATTTTCTTAGCATTGCAATTAACTCGGAAGTCCACTCTCTTAAAAATTCATTGTATTGGGCTTGACTCAGAGGATTGGGATCCATTATTCTAAGTGGGCTTGGACTTTTCTTTTTGAGCCCTTACAATATTGATAGTTGAAATTGAAAAGCTCAAATACATATAGTATAGTTCATTTTCGCATGTATAAAATCAAATATTCTTCTACGAAGGAAAATAATTAGTGTTCTCAAGTAATAAATTTACAACAAGAAAAAAAAATCACCCAACGTAAACAAAACTTTTAAAAATACATATTATTTTCTTTATTATGAACATTTTATTTTCTATAACATGTACATTGTTTTCTTCTAACATATTGCCAAGTAATAATAAAAAATAAAAACACCAAAACAATCATTTAAGTGAAATTAGACAAGAACAAGACATTTATTATATTCCAAAGTTTTAAAAGAAGTGCTACATCTACAATATTTTCACAACAAATCCTAGTTGACAGATTGTTATAGATTTTTAATTTAAATCCACTACTGAAATTATTTTCTTACTCACTAGTAACAACAAGTAACAATCTATCAATTAGGATTTGTTATGAAAATATTGTGAAAATGTTGTGGACGTAGAACTTCTCAAGTTCTAAACCCTTAATTTAGATCCCAAACAATCCAACCTCAAGTTCACAACTATTTGAATAATTAAAAAAAGAATAAAAAACGTTAATTTAAATTAAAAATTCAAATTAATTGAAAAACGTGGATACCAATAACAATTAAGATATATATGTATATATATATATATATATATATTGAGAAAAAAGATTTGTTATCTAAAAATTTTAGTGGGGTCGGACTCCCTTATCTATTTGTGGGACAAAATTGGGAAATGCCCCATTTGGATAAAAATAGCAGCATAATGCCCTTTTCTCCAAACTATATAGGGAAATGCCCCTCTTTTGTAACTCGATTTTCTCAAAATCGAGTTATAAAAAAAAAAATTCTGGAGCCCTATAGCGGCGTTTTTAAGGACCTATAGTGACATTTTCAGAATCTATAGTGACGTTTTGTAACTCGATTTCCATAAAATCGAGTTATAGGCAATTTTTTTAATTTTTTTTACCTATAACTCGATTTCTTATAAATCGAGTTAAAAAACGCCACTATAGGTCCTAAAAACGTCACTATAGGCTCCTAAAAAACGCCGCTATAGGGCCTAACTCGATTTTGAGAAAATCGAGTTACAAAAGAGGGGCATTTCCCTATATAGTTTAGAGAAAAGGGCATTATGCTGCTATTTTTACCCAAATGGGGCATTTCCCAAATTTGTCCTCTATTTGTGGTTTTGATATTCTGTACCCCGCGCAAGTTAGCTGTCATGTTAAATTCATTTATTTGAAGAAAAAGACAATAGATTTGAGATAGAAATTAAATTGGGTCAGGAGCTGGTGTAGAATACTGGTTTTATGCCAGCCAATAAAATTAGTAGTGGATTGATTGGGTTGAATGAGTCATGAGCATTACAAAGACAATTGTCATATTCTTATTGATAGTTGTAGCCTAAGGCGAACCAAACTTTGTAAAAAAATAAAAAAATAAATAAAAATAAAAATTTATTCAAAGCAAAAGCATGTATTTACTATTTGCAACTCCCCCCCCCCCCCCCCCCCAAAAAAAATACTAGGCACGGGTGATTCCACATGCAAGCTAGGGTGGTCACATGACTACCCTAACTTGTAAAAAAATGTATATATAATATTATATGCTAAACTAACTTATTATGACCACCCTAATAAAAATGTTGAACACTTTGACTTGAGAATTACAAAAATTTAGGTTCAACGAAAATAAGAGTAATACTACTATTCACAACATTTTCACAATAATTTCACAACAAATCCAATATGGCAAGTTGTTGCTGATTCTAATTTGGGCCCAATGCTATTGAAAAAATGTTGTGGACGTAATATTACTCCAAAATTAATTCTGCCCCCCAAACATTATCCTTAATCCCTTTAAAAAAAAAAAATTAAATAAGAACAATAATTACTAGCCCAAATAACAGCAAACAAAAACAAGACAAGGCTAAATAACAACAAGTAAACAAATTATTCAACAAAAAAACCTATTATAAAACAAAAAGATAAAAATCATAAATCATTCAAATTTGTAGCTCGTTCAACCTATATTTAATAAAAATAATCTCTAATTTCATTTTTTTTAAATGTTACCAAGAAAAATATAATGGTTATGAATTCTCCTTGATGGTGACAACAACTATGCTTTTTTTGGTTTTGCAGTTGTAACAATTTTGTTCTTCGTAGCGACTCGACTCGTAGTTGTAACAAATATTCAAGTTATATTTTTATTAGATTTTGTATCATTTAAATTTCTTAGTGACCATCCAAAAAAAAAAAATTAGGGCCGCCACTAAGACTAGTTATCAAACTACAAAAATATTCAATAGAATCTCGTTAAAACTATATTCAAATAATATATTTCAAATGTTAAAAAGAAGAAAAGCGAAACAAATTTGTATCTAGAGTGAAGGAGTGAAATACCCGAAGGAGAAGTGGTCGAAATTGCCGCAATAGATAGAGACAAGTTGAAGAAGATGTTTGAGAAGAGAACCTTGAGGTAGGGGAGGGAGATAAGCCCCAAACCTAGTGACCAAGAAGAGAGCCACAAAGCAACTCCAATGGAAATTTCATTGCTTTTTTTTTTTTTTTTTAATTTTCACTAATGCAAATAGTCTTAGGTTGCAAGAGATTTGAGTGTAATTTATTTTTAAAAACAATAGTGGTTTGTATACCATTCATAAGAGATCTGTGGTTCGATCCCCGCCTACACCAAAAACTAATTGGTATCTTGGTCTGATGATAAAGAGCTATTATTAAAAACTAATTGGTATCTTAGTCTGATGATAAAGAGCTGTGGTTCGATTTCCGCCTACACCAAAAACTAATTGGTATCTTGGTCTGATGATAAAAAGCTATTATTAAAAGCAGACGCCATAAGTTAAAACTCTAAAAAAAAAAAAAAAATGGAGGTCAATATAATAGGTCAATATATTTTTCCCTTTTATAATTTCGTATGAATCTTTTTTTGTAAAACATATTTATAACAATAATCTAAAAGGCAAAGTCTTCATCCTCGAGTTACAGTATATATTATGGGAAATAATGTTCCAACATATGGACTGGTAAACCAATAACGCAAAGACAGATCGATATTCGGACCAGTTGCTGGGGTGGGGTTCGCAACTGGTGACTATGACAAACGAAAGTCATATGATCAGCTACCCAACTTTGCTAGAGTGAGGAAGATGTGTCTTTTCTATAGGCCTAGAGATCAAGCAATGCCTTGCTGTAAGGGTCAGCCAGGGGTTATCGAAATGAACGTTTGTGGATGCGGCCGGGATCCATGTGAATTGTAGCGCCAAGTTGCAATACAAAGAAGCTTTTTCGATTCTGCTCCAATGGGAAAGATTCAAACAATCGTGGATCCCTCTCACATTGCTATCTACTTTCCTTTCGGCTTCATGGGACCTAGGCTCTCATGCGAGCCAAATAAAGTGTTTGGTACAGTTACACGCTTTGAATTTTCCATTCAGCCTAGAAAAAAGACAAACAAAAGTCACATGTTGCAGGTGAGAAGTTTAGAGTATTTACATCGGTGTTGCTAAAAACTTTTGTTTTAGTTTTCTAAAAACTTATTTTATCAATTTTAATATCTCATTTAATAATACACCCTACAATTCATCTCTTATTTTTTACATTTATTTATTAATGTTAGGATATATGTGAATCATGTTAAGAACATATACTATTATAGAATTAGCTAATCCTTTGACAAAATGCACTTTACTTGTAATTGGGTAAATCTAGGATGTGTTTAATACTTCAAGAAACAAGGTTTCAAGATCAAGTGTTAAAGCCATGCAAGTCTGTCCAAGAATTAAGTGAAGAAGTGCTGGATTTTAAAACTCGACAGCTAATATCTATCGAGGCTTAAAAAGCTGTTTCAGCTCGAGGCTCGACAGCTGCTCGATAGATAGGGTATTTGTCAAGGTTTATGAAAATCAGTTTTCCAGATCTGATATCATTCCAATTCGTAAATAGATGTTTGAGCTTTCTTTTCTCACAACTCTAAACATATATAAGGATTGTTTTAAGGGCTGTCGCAGCTGATGCAACTTAATGCAAAAGTTTTTTACAAGCATATTGTGAATCGAAGACATATGCCCTGGTTCATCTCTCTCTTCAAGAAGCTGCTATGTTTGTACACCGTAGGGTTCTGTAATCAAGGAGTTTCGTGATCTTCATCGTGTGATGAACTGAAGAACTTTACAGCCAACATCCTTCTCAAGTTGGTGATTAAGTCGCGTACTGGGATCCGCGCATCTATTGGTTAGTCACGTACTGGAAGCCGTGCATTAAAAGGAGAGATTGTCACTACAAAACAAGTCCAATTGGGTATTGGGGTAAAAGTTCAACTGTAGGTTGGTATAAGGTACTGAGATTCCTTTACTTGTAATCGCTTGTTGTGATAATAGTGGATTCTCGGGAGTGGTGACCTTAAAATCACCCAGTGGGATTTTTGCCGTGTAGGTTTTTCCCATTCATAAACAAATCACGTTGTCAATTTATTTTCCGCTGCATATTTAGTTAGTTGGTGATTTTTTTGTGCTGCCACGCATATTGTATGTTAATCTGATTAATTAATTAACTTGACTAATTAATTGGTTAATTCATCACATGGGGTCAATACATTCTTGGCCTATCAATTAATTTCACTCTATCTATTCATTTTTTTTAATTATTAATTTCACAATTTTCCTCTTTCTTCCTCTTTGTCTCTTTCTCTATCTTCCTCTCCATCTCTCTCTCTTCTATGAAGCAAGAACAACTAGCAAACCCACACCAACCACCACTACCACCACTACCACCATTGGTAATTAAAAAAAAAAAAAAAAGCATAAAACAAGAAGATAATACATGTGCCAACAACCAACCACCACCCATAACCCACCGCTACCACCCCTACAACATATGCCAGCACCACAACCCATAACACACCGCTATAATCACAACCTAATTTCAACCCAAAATCCTATCTCAACCCACAACTCGATCTCAACTTAGTCCCATATACCAACAAATGCACCCTAACAACCTAACAAAACGATCTACCCCCACCACTAGCAACAAAATCAGGGGTGGCTCTATGTGTAACTTAGGACTACCCTGACTTGCTAAAAAATGTATATATATACTTGCAAAAAAAAAAAAAAAATATATATATATATATATAGATAATTTGAACCCAATATTAACATCACTTTTAACCCACTAATAACAAATTGTTGCATAAGATTTGTTATAAAAATGTTGTAAATGTAGCATTACTTCAAAAATAATTCTTTTTCCTCAAACATAATCCTTTATGTATTTTCGTGTTTTCTTTTTTGTGATGTTGATATATTTAAGTTATCTCTTTATGAAATTTCGTATAACTAACCTATTTTGACCACCTTAATAAAAATATTAACTACCCTGACTTGAGAATTACAAGAATTTTGGTTCAATAAAAATAAATGTAATACTACATTCACAATATTTTTACAATAATTTCACAACAAATTTTATGTGATAAGCGGAAAGCGGTTACTAATTATAATTTGGACCCAATATTGACATCACTTTTTAACCCACTAATAACAAATTGTTGCATAAGATTTGTTATAAAAATGTTGTAAATGTAGCATTACTTCAAAAATAATTCTAATTCCTCAAACATAATTTTTTTTTTTTTAATGTATTTTTTATGTGATGTTGATATATTTAAGTTATCTCTTTATTAAATTTTGTATAATTTAAGTTTCTTAGTAACCACCTAACAAAAATTCCCTTGAGCTGACACTAAACAAAATGACCCACCACCATCACTACTAAACTACCCAGCAACCCAAAACCCGTTAAACCTACAAACCCAGAATGCTAATGCCTTCTAGCACCTATGTGGTTGCCAATCTCAACCGCCACCGCACGCCCACAACATCGCTGATCTCAACTCATTTTTTTGAGAGAGTTTAAGTCAAAAAGAGAAGAAATGATAAGGGAGAGTGAGGCAAGTTACACTACACACAACACATTCTCTTAAACAATGTGAGACAATTACTCCTTTATAATTATTTTTTTTAGAAACACACACACACAAGGGAGAATGAATGAGAATCTAACACAAAGTCACAGTGTCACACCATAAACTTCAATTAAAAGTCATGATAATTTTTAAGGGAAGTTGAGACAAGTTATACTATACACAGTACACTATCTTATATCTTACTTTATATCTTAACAATAGTGGAGAAAGTCTAAATCAGTGATGTTTGCTCATGAACTTCATGAGCTTTATTGCATATTCATGAGTGGCTTATGATATTCATGAGTACATGGTATTTATGGTCGCTCATGTACATCAAGTATCACCATCATCTTTTCAAAGTAATAATAATTGATAGGACCAACAAACCTTCTTGCCCAGAAGATCCCACCAGACACCTTCGTCCATCTTGACACGTCATGGACGAAGAAAGGCAAGCCATTAATGGAGGATTCAATATCTCGGACAATTACAAAATGGCTGCCAGACCGTTGGAAGCTCATCAAAACTTGCATTAATGAGCCCAAAGGCCACAACGGCTAGAAGTAATGGAGCCCTATATAAACACCCCTCAGAACCAGACAAGGTACATACATACACCTAAAATATACTAATACTCGTAACTCTGATATTCTAAGCTCTCTTACTTCCTAAAAAGCTTCTATACACTAACTTTGTCATCAGAGATTTTGTGGCAGGCACCACACCAATGACCATCTGAGGAGAGCATTTCACCATAATTGTAGGCACAGCGACGAGGTTCCTGCTTCATCTGGACGAACCTACTCCACTGACGATTTCTGCATCATCGGTTTGGCGTTGTCTGTGGGGATGACATTTTCGCACTTAGGTTCGAGAG
The DNA here is from genome assembly GCA_032727855.1 of Quercus ilex subsp. ballota. Classification (NCBI taxonomy): domain Eukaryota; kingdom Viridiplantae; phylum Streptophyta; class Magnoliopsida; order Fagales; family Fagaceae; genus Quercus; species Quercus ilex. The sequence goes on along the minus strand of CM064909.1, from coordinate 64,881,045 downwards.
CATAGTTCCATTCAAAAGTCTAGATGGAGGAGTCCAACCCAAATTCTACAGCATTAGCCCTGCAAATCCAGACACTCACAACAAGTGTGGAAGAGCTTACTAGACAGAACCAGGAGATAGGCTGCGACTACAGCAAGAGGAGAACCGATCTGGGACCAACTAAGAGGATGATGGAGATAGTCGGAGAAGGAATGACTATGGGAGACCCGCCACTCCAAAAGGACCAAGCTTGGACCTTCTCTGAGAAATGAGAAAGGAGATGGACGAGCTGAGGAGCGCTATTAAAGGAAAAATGGTCCGAAGCCTGGATAGGATGGTCAGGATAACGGATTCACCTTTCACAACAGCAGTCTTAGAATGCCAAATGCCGTTGAAGTTTCGCCTACCTCAGCTTGAACCATTTGACAGACTGAAAGACACTCTAGATCACCTCAACACTTTCAAGACGACTCTAGGTCTTCAAGAACCTCCTAGTGAAATACTGTGCCGTTCTTTCCCCACCACCTTCAAAGGAGTTGCGAGGAAGTGGTTCACGAAGTTACCAATATCGTCCATTGACAACTTTGAGCAATTAGGAAATTCCTTCTTATGCCACTTCATTGGGGGATAGTGCCCGAGAAGGCCAATAGACCACTTGCTTACCATCAAGCAAGGAGAAAATGAGGCCCTGAGGTTGTATGTGAAGCGTTTCACTCAAGAAACTTTAGAGGTTGACGAAGCTGATGACAAGGTACAGTTAACAACCTTCAAGGCTGGTTTGAAGTCTAGGGAGTTCATCGTCTCACTCAAGAAGAATCCTCCTACGACGATGGCAGAGATGCTCTTGAAGTTGCAGAAGTACATGAATGCCAAAGATGTCCTAGCAACAATAGAAAATGTAGAAAATTCCAATGAGAGGGAGAGAAAGGAAGACGATTGGAGAGGACGAAAATGGGAGCAGACAGATTGCCAGAATACTGACAGGAATAAAAGTAAAAATGATAAAACCTCTTGGATGGTAAAATTCACTCCTTTAGTTATGCTTGTTGATAAAATTTTGGCACAGATTAAAGATGAGCATTACCTCAAATGGCCAAGGCCATTGCACTCATCACCCAATGTGCGTGACAAGAAGAAATATTGCCATTTCTACAAGGATCACGGCCACTACATAGAAGATTGCCGAGACTTGAAGAAGCAGATAAAGGAGCTCATCCGAAAAGGGAAGTTGCAGAAATATGTCAAAAAATGAGACTCCCGATGATCTAGGGATAATAACAAGGATAAGCATGAAGTTTCACCACGGGACGAGGACCATGCGTCCCATTGTCCACAAAGTCAAAAAAATGAGACTCTAGATGATCTAAGGCTAATAACAAGGACAAAAATGAAGTTTCACCAAGGGACGAGGACCACGCGTCCCATCGTCCACAGAGTACGATTGGGGAGATAAAGACGATCACAGGCAAGCCATCCACAGGAGGATTGTTCAGATTCCTCAAGAAATCACACTAGAGGCAAGTGAACAGCATCCACAAGATACCACCCTTGAAGCAGAAATGGACGGACAGGGACATGTTTTTCTCGGAAGAAGACGCTAGAGGAGTGAAGCAGCCACATGATGACCCCCTAGTTATAATGCTTATGATAGAGGGGTTCAACACCAGAAGAATCCTCGTGGACAATGGTAGCTCTGTGGACATCATCTACCTCTTTGCTTTTCAACAGTTGAAGTTGGATCCAGGTAGGCTGCGTCCCTTTGAGTCCCCTCTCGTCAGTTACAATGAGGACATAATGTATCCTAAAGGCATAGTGACATTGACGGTCATAGTGGGGTCTTACCCACGACAACTAACTCGTCAGCTAGACTAACTAGTGGTAGACTGTCCTTCTTCATACAACGTGATCATTAGGAGGCCTATGCTCAATCGCTGGAAGGTGGCCACGTCCACCTACTGCCTGAAGGTAAAGTTCCCAACAGAAAATGGTGTAGGTGAGGTAAAAGGAGACTAGGTGCTAGCTAGGGAGTGCTACCAAGTAGTGTTAGTTACGAAGGAAAACCATACATGAATGATAGAGGAGATAAAAGAAGAGAAGGTGGAAGTCCTGGAAACTGTGGAGTTGGTAGACGGAGAGCCAATGAAGACTACAAGAGTAGGGATGATCATGGGTACAAAAATGAAGGAGAAATTGGTCCAATTCCTTAAGGAAAACCAGGAGATCTTGTCATGGAGCCACGAGGACATGCCAGGCATATCCATAGAAATCATCCAGCACAAACTAAATGTTAATCCTGAGAAAAAGCCCGTCCAGCAGAGACAACGAGTGTTTGCTCCAGAACGAAACCAGGTAATCATGGAAGAAGTGAATAAACTGCTAGCAGCGAACTTCATTCGCGAGGTATATTACCCCGACTAGCTGGCCAACGTCGTCCTTGTAAAGAAGGCAAATGGAAAATGGAGAATGTGTGTGGACTTCACGGACCTGAACAAGGCCTGCCCAAAAGACAGTTTCCCTCTACTGAGGATAGATCAGCTGATGGATTCCACGGAATAACACAAGCTCGTTACATTCATGGACGTATTCTCGGGATACAATCAGATAAAGATGGCAGAAGAGGACCAAAAGAAGACTGCCTTCATCATGAGCCAAGGGCTCTACTGCTATAAGGTAATGCCTTTCGAGCTGAAAAATGCAAGAGCAACCTACCAGAAGTTAGTATACAAGATGTTCAGCAAGCAGATCGGAAGGAACATGTAGGTATACATGGACGACATGCTCGTCAAGAGCAAGGAAGAGTCTGCCCATCTAGACGACCTCCAAGAAACGTTCACTACTCTCAGACAGTACCAAATGAAGTTGAACCCCAGCAAGTGTGCCTTTGGGGTAGCGTCGGGGAAGTTCCTAAGGTTCATGGTGTCCTAGAGAGGGATAGAGACAAACCCAGAAAAGGTGCAAGCCATGCTGGAAATGATGTCGCCTAAGACTATAAAGGAAGTCCAGAAGCTCACAGAGAGAATAGCAGCACTCAACAGGTTCGTCTTTAAAGCCACGGACAAATGCCTGCCTTTCTTCAAGAAACTGAAGCAAGCTTTCACCTGGACGGAAGAATGAAAAAGGCCTTTCAAGAGCTCAAACACTATCTGAGCAATCCATCCCTCCTGAGCCTGTCCAAAGAGGGAGAAGACCTGTATCTATACTTGGCAGTGTCAGCTACAGCCGTAAGTGCAGCCTTGATTCAAGAGGAGGATGGAACTCAACTCCCAATCTACTATATCAGTCAAGCCTTCCAAGGAACTGAAGCAAAATACCCACGAATCGAGAAGATCGCATTCGCCTTGATTATAGCCTCACGAAAGCTGCGACCATACTTCCAGGCGAATCCTATCCTAGTGATGACAGACCAACTCATCAAGAAGTCTATGAACAAACTCGATGCTATAGGAAGGATGATTCAGTGGGCAATCGAGCTTAGCCAGTTTGATATTGAATACCACCCCAGAATAGCTATCAAAGCACAGGCACTAGCAGACTTCATCACCGAGTTCACTGTCCCAGACGAGGATAGAACATTGGACGAAGCGAAAAGATGGACAGTCCAACTGACAAGTCGTCAGCCTGAAAAAAAGGGGGAGTAGGGGTTATTATTATCATCTTAGAAGGAGAGATGCTCAAGTATGGAATTCAGCTGATGTTCCTTGCCACCAATAACGAAGCTGAATATGAGGCAATACTGATGAGGCTAAGGGTCGGAAAGGCATTGGGCACCAAAAACTTACTCCTCTAGAGCGATTCAAAGCTGGTTGTGGGGCAAATAAAAGAGGAAAGGATGCAGAAGTACTTGAGACTGACGAGGCATTTAGCTCAAGAATTTGACCAGTAGAAGTCATACAAGTCCCAGAAGCCAGAATATAGGGGCTGACGAGATAGCAAAACAGGCATCGTCAAGAGTAAGGCCGACAAGCACGGATTTAATGATGGAAGTCCAGAAGCGTCCTAACATTGAAGAAATCCTCACTTTTGCCATCCAGAGTTAAGACAGCAGGATGACCCCAATTCTATCCTACCTCCAAGATGGATGGCTTCCACAAAACATTAAGGAAGCCAGGAAAGTCAAGAAGAGGGCAGCCATGTTCACTATCATAAACGACTCCCTATACAAAAGTGGCTTCTCCATGCCCTACCTAAAATGCGTCAATGAAAGCGAGGCCAAATACATCCTGGAGGAGGTTCATGAAGGAATCTGTGAAGATCATGTGAGTCTGAGGTCCCTGATAAGTAAGATAATCAGAACAGGTTACTTTTGGCCCACTATGCAGAAGGATGCAAGAGAGTTTGTCGAGAGATACGACAAATGTCAAAGATTTGGGAATGTTCAGCGCAGCCCGGCAGAGAGACTAACGCCAATAGCATCCCTATGGCTGTTTGCCTAGTGGGGAATTGACATCGTGGGCCCATTGCCCAGAGGTAAGAGGCATGTAAAGTTTTTACTGGTCGCTATTAACTATTTTACAAAATGGGTTGAAGCAGAAACACTTGCAACCATCACGAAGGCAAAGATTCAGAACTTCATGTGGAAAAATATAGGTTGCAGATTCAGGATACCACGGATGATCATATTGGACAATGAGTGGCAATTTGATAGTCAGAGCTTCAGAGACTTTTGCTTGGGATTGGGGATTAAGAACCAGTTTTCGTCTCCAGATCACCCCCAGGCCAACGGATAGACGGAAGTGACGAACCGGACACTACTCAAGATCATCAAAGCTCGGGTGGAAGAAGTAATGGGCACTTGGCTAGAAGAATTGCCTAACATCCTATGGGCATACTGAACTACAATGAGAACCCCGACAGGAGAAACTCCCTTCAGGCTTACCTATGGCACCAAGGCAGTAATTCCAGTCGGAGTGGGAATCAACAACATAAGAAGAGAAGTCTTTAGTGAAAGCAACAACGGCAATCAGTTGAGAGTCAACCTGGATTATCTGGACGAAGTAAAGGACGGAGTATCCCAAAAGATGACGAAGTACCAGCAGAAGATGGCCGAATACTACAAGAAGAGAGTGAAACTCAGGCGACTAAACATAGGGGACCTTGTTTTATGTAAAGTCATGCCCGCTACCAAGGATCCAACCCAGGGGAAGCTTGGTCCAACCTAGGAAGGACCCTACAAATTGGCTAAGTAATAAGATTCCGCCTAGACAGATGTAAATTACTGACGAAGCCAAATGACAAGATCCCTTAAATGAGTGTAAGTCATCTAAAAATTGGCTAAGTAATAAGATTCTGCTTAGATGGATGTAAATTACTAACGAAACTAGATGACAAGATCCCTTTAATGGGTGTAGGTCACCTAAAAATTGGCTAAGTAATAAGATTCTTCCTAAACAGATGTAAATTACTGACGAAGCCAAATGACAAGATCCCTTAAATGGGTGCTAGTCACCTAAAAATTGGCTAAGTAATAAGATTTCGCCTAGATGGATGTAAATTATTGACAAAGCCAAATGACAAGATCCCTTAAATGGGTGTAAGTCACCTAAAAATCGGCTAAGTGAAAAGAGTCCGCCTGGACGGATATAACTCACTGAAATTGACCAAGCCCCCCATAAACGAAGGTAAACGGAAAAGAATTTTGTTGAAAGCATAAGTCACAGGCAAGCAATATGAAGAATGAATCAATGAAAGCATAAAGACAAACGGTAAGTATAAATTCATTCTGCCTGGGCAAGAAACATTGTTCTGAAGTTAGAATAAATATATTTGTTCTGAAATTGAAATAAAAAGCCCAAAAACATATTGGGCACCAAAAAAAAAAAAAAAAAAAACACACACACACACACACAAAACACAAAACATGTACTTAAATGTGATAAACAGGTTTAAGCAGTGGCCTTGCCATCACCAGTAGGAGGGGGAATTGGAGCATTCCCTAGAGCATCACCCTCAGGAGCTGCAAAAGTAGTCTGAGAGGCCTCGTTCACCTCCATCTCCTAATCTACCTCCTTCAAATCCAGGTTTTCCAAGTCCACACTGGTAGGATGTTTGACGAGGTACCGCTAGAGGAGCTCGAAGCCCTGAAGTACCAACTAAAGAGCACAATGTTGTACTCCTCAGTTTGCTGAAAGGCCTCGACGAACTTGGCAGAAATAGTCTTTATCTTCTCCTTCGCGACATGGAGTTGCTCATCCTTCTCCAGGGTCAGTTGCCTCTCAGCCTTGAGGTCGTCCCCTAAGACCTTAACCTTCTCTTTGGCAGTATTGGCCTCGTCCATGGCAGCAATGAGGTCCTTCCTCAGTTTCTAGTTCTCTGCCTCCAGAGCCTCCACCTTAGACCCCACTAACGCGACCTTTGCCTCATGGCTTAAGTACTCTGAGGTAATATGAATACTTTCCCCTAGTACCTGAAAAGAAGATCCAACTTTCAGAATGATACAAAAGAAGAGAAAGGGAAAGGTGAAACTGCACAAGTACATTACCTATACGAGCTTGTGGATGACGACCCACAATCTCATTAGAAGGCATGCCAGGAAAAACCTTAAGATCTTCAGTGGTGAAGAAATCTTGTGCCCTCGTCAGCGTGAGGCCAGCGTCATCCTAAACACTGCTGGACAAGCGAGAGTCAGCCTTCTCCTTTCCCTTGTCAGCCATGTGCTGCTTCTTCGAGCATGGGGTGATCTCTTCCACCGAGGTTGCCGGGGAAGTAGTCCCCATCATGTCTGGGATGAAGGCAGTGGGAGTAACGGAAACCCCTTTTTCCACCACGTGCACCACCCTTTTCCCGAGGTTAGAAAGGGGCTCATTCTTCTTAGCTTTCATTTTGGCATACATCCCCTGGTTGAACTTCGTCGTCATCTCTGCAAAACAGAAATACTTGTTAAAAAAAAAGGGGAGATAGAGACGAACTAAATAAACTTACTCTTCTTCTCCTCGATTTCAATAGCACGTAGTACGAAGGAAGAAGGCTCTGGACCAAGGCAGTGACGAGCTACTGTTCTGGGGTCAACTAGGTCGTTGAAATCTTCAATAGTCTTGGTGTATTCAATAGCTCTTCAAGCCGTCTCTTATACCTACTCTTGAGCTTTGGATACTTCTTGACTGCACAACGAACAGAAATGTTAAAAAAAAAAAAAAAAAGGCAGGGAAAAGAAAGACTTGCAGAAGGACGACGCACCTAGACTCGAGGTTCTCCATTGATGGAGTAACCTAGGAACCTCACCTTAGAACTCATTAGAGGGAGTCTCCCACTCATCCCCGGACACAAAAAAGAACCTCGACTTCCAATATTGGAAAGATGATGGTAGGTCCATGATGATCCTACCCTCCTGACCTAGGGCACAAGTTCATAGTACCCATTTTCTTTTGACTCCTTCAAACAGTACAAGTACGTAAGCTCGTCCACCCTAATCATGTCCCCTTCAGTGACAGCCATCCAAATTTGCATACAACTAATCACAATCCTCCACGAGTTTGGCATAAGTTGTCTAAGAGCAATGTTGAAATGATTCAGGATCTCCATAATGAATGGATGGACAAGAAATCTAAGACCACACAAAAAGATAGCCTCATAGAAACACACCTCCCCAAGCGAAAAATGGCATGCCCGTTCCTCCTTATGTGGAAGACAAACCCTAACCCTCTCGTGGAATCGCAACCTGTCCCTAAACTTGGAGAATGTCTTAGCGTCTAGGCCACATACCTCCCGAAGGGCATGAAAAGCCCTAATCTCCCTTGGGCCAGAAGCCGTGGTGTCCTCATCCACCTCCACGGGATTGTTGCTAGACGACAACCCCGTCTCGAGCTCACTAGATCTCACCTCTGACATCACTCTTCACTCACTTACTAAATCCTCGAACCAATCAACTGATTGACGAAGTAAGGGAAACATATCAGCCAACATTACGCTTAAGCTGCTACCCTAAAAAACAAAGCCTTCAACTAGAGAGGAAAAGGTACGGGAAACACCTAGAGAAGCCCCCAAACGTGCAAAAAGGAATGAAATAGAGGGGCAAACTATCCTAACTTCAGAGCTACTAACCATGGAACCCCAGAAAATGAGAAAAGAGGGACAAAATCCTAAAAACCCAAAACAGAAAAGAGAATAAAAAACCCTTACAATTTATCTATGCTACGAAGAGTAAAGGAGGTGGGAAAAAGACATACCTCAAAGAAAGCAACCACAGGAAGGAAACTTTCACCTTCTGGTGTTCATCATGACATACAAGGACGACCACAGAACCTGGGGGGGGGGGGGGTAGCTGATAGGACCAATGAACCTTCTTGCCCAGACGAAGAAAGGAAAGCCATTAATGGAGGATTCAATACCTCGAACATTTACAGATTGGCTGCCAGACCGTTGGAAGCTCATCAAAACTCGCATTAATGAGCCCAGAGGCATTACAAGAGAAGCACTAAAACCTTAATAAAGGCCACAACGGCTAGAAGCAATGGAACCTTATATAAACACCCATAAGAACCAGACAAGGTACATACATACACCAAAAATATACTAATACGCGTAACTCTGATATTCTAAGCTCTCTTACTTCCTAAAAAGCTTCTATATGCTGACTTTGTCATCGGAGATTCTGTGGTAGGCACCACACCAGTGACCATTTGAGGAGAGCTTTTCACCATAATTGCAGGCACAGCGACAAGGTTCCTACTTCATCTGGACGAACCTACTCTACTGACGATTTCCGCACCATCAATAATAATAATAATAATAATAATGAATGTTTTGTTCAATATATTTAGTCATAAGTGGAAATTTTGATAGAACACGGTCCACCAGTGGCGAAGCCACAATCGATTCTTTTTTTTGGCGGGGTGGGGGTGCAGTTAAATATATCAATAATCTTTAATTCCACAAAACACACACACACACACACTTAAAACATGTTTTTAACATGATTTATTACATATTTTATTTTCTTGTAGAAAATTTCATCAAGTGAATTTTATATAATTCAAGACAAGTATTTTATTTTCTTAAAATTCTTTGAATATTCTTGTAGGGGTATTGGGCCAGGACCTCATTATCTACATATTTATATTGGGCCAAGGGCCCAAACCGAGGATGAGAGGTCGTCCAAGGAGGAATAAACATTGTTAAGGGAGTTCGTGTTAGTAAATGAAGAAGTTAGTTTCGGTTATAAAGGCCCAGAAGGGTAGGCCAAGGATGCATTCATCCTCGGTCAACCAAAGCCGAGGTCTGAAGAAATGGCCTACCGTCCAGGGGAACGTTCCAAGAAGTCCTGTAGGTACGGATAAGCATTACAGAAACCTTGGACAAGGGGGGAGTCCTAAAATATTTAAGGAGAAGGCTGCTACCACCGCATTGAATGCTTTGCAGCTAACTTTCTGGCTACATTAATGTGGCGAAGACCCCTGAACAGTACTGCATTGGCTTTCCCAACGCACAGAGGGCTTGAGAGGGTGTCCGATGGGACAAGCACTCAAGTAGTAACTTGGATGATCAACAAGTGGAGAGCCAAGATTGTCTAAAGAGAACTATATAATGGAAGAGACCCTCCATGGTAAGGGGATCGAGATAAAGAAAGAAACATTATAGTAATCAAGAACCAAACTTGTAATCAAACTTAAGAGCAATATATAAGAACTGATCTCCTCGGATCGTGCCGAGGACGATTTTCTGTAGTTAAAACTTGTCCATCTTCTTTTTCTTGTCATTCGAATCCACCTTATTTGTTGTCCAACTCATTCTAACCCAGTTTTCCAACCAACTCTCTACAAATTCATTGTTTTGGGTTTTTTGGGCCTAAGTCCGTCCACCTTTTGGGCTAGGAACTCAAATCTAGTCCTTACAATTCCAAATCATGTTTTCCTATTAAATAAATTAGAGATTACATATGTGAGTAGAACAATAGTTTAAGAAAGTATTAAAAAAAATTAATTTTGAATAAATTAAATAATAAATGCAAATTTTATTTGTCTTAAAATTTAAACTATAATATAAAAGGCAATATAGTAATAATAACTCTAAATTAACAAATTTACTTTTGTTCATACATGACAAAATAGAACATGTCCTATACTATAAAGGGAAATGTGTGGTGGTTGTTAAGGCTTCTCTATTGTAGGTCTCACTTAATAAAAAAAAATTAAATAAATGAAAGAAAAAGACATAAAAATAGCATCATAGTTTATTTTAATATTTTTTTCTCTATGAAGCTGGCCTCACAGCTTATAAAGCTAACAAAAATGACATAAAGCTGCAAAAAAGACAAAAACTGCCAAAAAAAGTCAAAAAAGTTGTTAACGGGCACCTTATAGTGCCTGTTAACACAACCTTACTATAAAGATCGTAGTATCTTTCCTCTAATGAAAAAAGGAAAATGAATTTGTTTTGGAAAAACAAAAGAATTTACTCAAGAGATTTACTTGTATTCTTTTAGAAACAGATGCTTTAAATACTCTTAAAGTTAATGAGTTCTATATAGCAAAAGAAATAAATGCTTTGCAACCCACGAAGGAAGACCTTGAGGCAAGGAAATGCATGACAGTCTACAGAGAGAGTATAGGCTAGGAAGTTTGGTATTCTTGGGGAAACATAAAGGCAATTTCTCTTAAAGAGCATCAACATTCAAGATTGTAAAAAAATTCTATTTTCACACCATTTTTTTTTTCACTTTAATATAGTATTTTACAACACATTCTACATCACATGTTCTAATTTCATGTTCTATTACTTTATTTAACTATTTTTCTCTCTTACTCTCCGTTGATGTCTTTAAATTTGAAGTTTTCTCTTCTCTCTCCTCTTCACTAATTCTCTTTCTCATTATGAAACCCACCACCACCAAAAAAAAAAAAAAAAACTGAATACCATCACCACCTCAAACCCACTACCCACCACCACCACCACCAATAACTAATCACAAATCACATCTCTATCTGAAACTCACTAGTGATCACAATGGGAGTAAAAAAAGAAAAAAAAAACCCCTAACATATTTGAAACTCACCACAATGAGGAAAAAAAATTAGCCGATCTCTACTACGAGGGCCGATTTCAATAAAAAGCAACTTTGAGCTCTGGATTGTGAGGTATTGCAATGGATTTGAAAGGTTGAGAGAGAGAAGTAATCAGCTTAGATGAGGATAGAGATAGTGAGAGAAGAAAGAGGAGAGATAATTAGATAACTCAAGAAGAAATGAGAGAAAGTGACCGTGAATAAGACAAGTAGATAGGAGAGAGGAGAGAGAAAATGAATAGTTTTTTTATAGCATTTTTTTTCGTGCACTTCTACTATTAGAAATGTACAGACACAAATGCTAAAAAATTTTGGCATTTAAACATGTGATGTAAGGGTGTTTTTTATTTTTGGTGTGCTAAGTGCTAAAAATTTAGCATATAACACACTTGATGCTAATGCTCTTAAACTAGGGCTTATACAAACCTTATCACTTCTATTTTGGAAGACTATACAAAGGTAAGTTTTTGGAGTCATTACTCAATTTACATTTATGAGAAGCTGCTAATAAAAATATGCATGTACATAACGGAAAATTAACGGATCTACTTCATTCACAATTGATGACATGTGATATGTAAGTTTCAGAATATAAGAACAAGAGAGTGTACCTTGATACGGTGAAATTCAAAACCAAAGATTAGAAGCAATTGGGAAAACTTTTAATCTTCACTCCAATTCCACTTGATGCCCAAGAAGTGTGATCTCTCAGTTAGTTATATGTGTATGTTCTAGAGAGAATTAAAGAGTGTCCAAAACTCACATACATACCATTTCATGTTGTTACCAAAATTATGTATGTTTCTCTCCCTATAAATGATTATCTGATTGGGCTAGCCTTTTGGGCATTTCCAATTGAGCTCGAGTATGTGGCTTGGAGTGGGACCAAAAGGGAACAAATAAGACACTAGCTCTAATGGGCTTTGGGCTTTTCTGTCAACTCTTGACAAGTTCAAAGTTACCATTAATTATATTTAATACCACTATATAAATATAATTACACTCTAGGCCTTATTAATAAATTATATCCCAAGACTTTGTTATACATACAACCCCTTTATAAAATATTCGTAGTAATACAAAGTCATGAATATAGACTGCTACTTTGTAAATTATTACATCTTAATTCTTGAGTACTCGGTTTAATCCTTTAAGTTATTCATCATATATTTATGAAATCCAATTTCATAAATATATAATTTAGTAACTATTTACTAAAATAGTTAGGCCTAACATTCTGAATAACAAATCCATTAAACTTATCTCAAGGAAATATTTTGTATCTCCGTTAAGAGACTATGAATTCCATCTTGAGAATATATGTTCCATCAACACTAAATGTGGCTGCCCAACATATTGAGGTTTTGACTGTAACTTTAGATCTCACTCCTGATATATCAAAGCAACCTACACCTCATGATCAGATCCATTATTCTCTCAGGATTAAGAGTTCATGTAAATAGAAGTTGTGAGATTTATTATTCAATTGACAGTCATTAGGAGAATAATAAATCTAACAGCGGTCCAGTTTAATATGTCTTAACTCTTAAAACATATCAACACATCAACTAGAAATCTTCACTTCCATGATCAAGACAAATCATCTTAGTTGATATGTTATAGTCTTCGCAGATGAAACGCCCAATTTCATCACCGACTACGAACTATAATTCTGAGTTTATAAAGAACTTGAGATTTATATTTTCTGTGACTTTTCACATAAATCACATATTATGCATCTCATGGACTATAAGATAATGTCCGAATATTCATGTTACTATTATTTTAGATAATAATAAAACAACTTTATTAATCACAACATTAAGTCATATATAATAACATACATAGCATCATACAATAGGATTTAAGGGCACTAATCCAAACAGCTGCAACCTTAGACCTAGATGAATGGGTGACTCAAAAATATGTTTCTCAAAATGATAACTCAACTGATGATATTGTTTATCCTAAAACAAAGGTTTTGCATTGGATTTGCCACTTATTTTACTCTAGCAAAAATAAGTATACCAAAATAAATTAATACATCTCTCTTTCATAGAAGTGTTGAATACACAAATTAGAACATAAAGTAGAAAATTAAAAAGCTTTGCTTCTTAGGCACATTTTGAAGTAAAATACTTCACTTTGATATTTCCTAGTTACTTTCAAAAATGTAAAATTACATGGATAGACATAGTTTCAAACCAATTATCCAACTTCGGAGTATAGTTGTCAAAATCGCGATCTGGATCATAGGATCGCACGATTTTACTATCCCACCTCACCAAAACGTTTAGAATCGCACTAGGATCGTAAAAATGGTAGGATCGTCTAGGATCCTATCGATTCTACCAATCCTACCAAAACATCAGTTTTTGGTTTTTTTTTTTTTTTTTTTTTTTTTTTGAAGGGATAAATTTTTGGTTTTGATGAAGTTTTAAGGGGGTTTTTTTTTTTATGTTGTGATGATGTGACTTTTTATTTTTATTTTTATAAAATTATGTTAACCTAAGCAAATGTTTTCTAGTTTTTAGTACACTTGTAATCAAAATGAAGGAATGCTTCATCATTTCTAAATGAAGAATTTATATTGGTTTTGCTACATTTTAAGCTACAATGTTGTTAAATTTGTTTGATCAATATACTAATTTGTGTTATAATATTACTAAAATGTTTTTTTATATATAATTTTATTAGTATGCTTGTATTTGTATCTTGATTGATTGATTTTTTTGAGCATGCTCTGTAATTGTTGCTGAGTGGTATAAGTTGAATAGTTGAGTATGAATTATATCTTGATCTCTTTTGCAGCTCTAGTATACAAATATACAATGCCTACATAGATGATGAAATGGATGATGATGATTAGGACGGTGGTCATAAGAATTTTATAATGAGAATAATTAAATGTTCACTTAACCTTAATATTAATCTTGCTTTTGGATTTCATATTTTAGTTAGCTAGTTTCCATTTAATAACTTATTTTGGATTTTAAACTTGGAACTTGGAACTTAGAACTTGGAAATATTTCCATATTGTTGATAAATATTTTGGTATTTGGTTGCTAGTTAAACATTTATTGAACTTTTTAGATACATTGGGTTAAAACTTAAATATATTTTTTTCGTTAGTATAAACGTAGCAATGTATGATATGCAAATTATATCATATAATGCAAATCTTTGTTTTTTTTATGGATAAATTCACAATTTACGTGATTATTCAACATTAAAAGTCATTATCAATGTGTTTTACGCTTTAAATATGAAAATATGTAAGATCTTACGATTTACGATCTGATCCTACGATTCACGATCCCACCTACCTCTCACGATCCTACGTAGGATCCTGATTTTGATAACGTTGCTTCGGAGGCTATATTATGGAAATGGAAAGAGATTAAACACCCATTTTACTTTTTTTTTTTTTTTTTAGAGAGTTTTAACATATGACGTCCGCTCTTGATGATAACTTTTTTATCAGCAGATTAAGATACCAATCGGTTTTTGGTGTAGGTAGGAATTGAACTCCATATCTCTTATTTAACCATCAAAATTTTTACCAATTAAGTTAATTAGAACCCACAACATCCATTCTACTTAACCAACGTCATTTTCTATTATTTAATGGTCATGGAATCTTGTTATACAAACAACTAAAGAGTAATACTATAGGCACAAATTATTTTACAACATTTTTACAAACTATTGATGTGGCAAATTCATACTAATTCTAATATGGGCCATCATTAATATCACATTTTTATTTACCAATAATTATTTGGTAAATGCTAAGCTACACTAGCAGTTTGTCAAAATGTTGTAAAATAGTTTGTGTCTGTAGCATTACTCACAAATAAGTATACTAGAGCATTCCAAGGATGTTATAAGAACATTCACAGCAGTGGTGCTAAATAGCTATATTGCTATTTTTTAGCACCACTGATCACAAAAGAAGAGTACAGCAGTGGAGCTATAAGCAAAAATTTTTGCTTCTCAGTTACAGTGCACATCTATTTAGATGTGCACTGTAGCTCAAAGGTAAAAAAAAAAATATATTATTTTATTTTGTGTTCACACTATGATTAGAATTTTTTTTTTCTTTCTCCTCCTTCCCCATTTCTACCCGTTGCTCCTCTCTCTCCCCTCAGTCGGTCCTCACAGTCTTCAATTCCTCCACTCGCCGCCGACCCAAGCCCCTGCCCAGCGCCGACCCAAGCCTCTACCCAGCGTCGACAATGTCGACCCAAGCCTCTTCGTTCTCCGCCCCTATCTCTCTGCTATCTCATTTTTCCTCTACTCTCTCTCTCAATCTTTCTCCGTCTCAAACACCAAGACCCATGATTGCCGGTGCTAGGTTTTGATTTTGTCGCCGTGATTGACAAAACAGAGTTGTCGCTGTGACTGGGTTTTATGTTGATGGGTTCTATTTTTATTTTGATGTATGGGTTTTGATTTTGTTGATGGTTGATGAATGGGGTTTGTTGATGGTTGATGAATGGTGGCTGGGTTTCTCTGGTTGATGAATGGCGGTGGCGGTGGTGGTTGTGGCTGTGGCTGTGACTGATGGTAGTGGTGGTTGTGGTTGGTGCTGTGGATGTTTTTTGGGCAGTGGGATATATTATTTTATTGTAGTGGTTATATTATTTTATTGTGATATTTATATTATTTTATTATGTTGAAAGCTAAAATAGATTCACTGCTGCAGCATGTGTGTAGGTAAAATAGATAAAGTAACTTTTGGTGGAGCTAAAAAGCTAAATTTTTAGCTCCACTGCTGTGGATGCTCTAAATGAGATATTGAACACATTATTAAAAAAAATAAAAATGATTCAATGTGTTAGGATTTACAAAATCCAAGGAGTATATTCTGAGTAGTATGTTTGAAACCCTAATCTATAGTTTGATGTTCGTCATGTTAATAACCCCCTCAATTTTAGAGGATTTTTGAGGATGAGATTATGTTCAAGGAACATGAATTTTATGGAGGTGGACCATTTTCTTATTTGAGCTTTGTGTGTGTTTGTTTTCGCTTTTCCGGATAAAATTTTGTTTGATTTTATGGGAATCTATATATATAATAATAGGTAGAAGTAAGAGAAACTCAAATTAGAATTCCAAATTAGAGTTTCAATTTTCCGCCATGTATCCTAAATTATTTATTCTTAAAGAGTTTTATTTCTTAATTTTAGAATCAAATGTGGGACCACATCATAAATATTCATCCAAGAGAGTTATTAAGTACAAAAATTAAAGAGTCCAGAATAAATGAATCGTGTAAAAAAAAAAACTACTTCATAATAATTATAAAAAAACATGAACAATTTATATTTTATACTTAATAATATTTGTGCAAAATTTTTTAAAGAGTTCACAAAATATAAAAATGACTATTAATAGTATTTAAATTATAATTATATTATGCATATTATTATATATCTTTAAGTGTATCCATGCATATGCATAAGGTTACAAGCTAGTATCAGTAATTACTGGCAATAGAAAGCAAGAAAAAATGGATTAAAAACTAAAAAAGAAACTGCAAATCCAATCGAGCAACATCATCACTTGGCATGGATAGAAAATGAAATGAGAAATTATAAGAAAAATAATAAAAAAATTAACACTGATGTAGTAATGTGGATTATTGAGACACATCCACGGATTCACTTCTTTATGTGGCTGTGCGCGCATAACAGTCTGCCTACTGGAGAAATTATGGGTTCAAGAGGTTTAAACCTCAACCCATTATGTACAATGTGCCACCAGGAAAATGAATCGGTGGACCACCTGCTAAGAAGGTGTATTATGGCGCAGGACGTATGGCGAAAGCTTAAGGCGCCTCGTGATCTATTATACTATTTTGATCAACCTTTAGAGAAGTGGCTGGAGACGAACTGTTCTACTGGGGCTGCCTCTGTGCATATGGGCATTCCGTGGAGAATTGTGTTTCCCATGGGGATTTGGCAGTTATGGATAGCCCGTAACAATTTTCTTTTCAAAACAGGTGTTGTTGATAAGCTGATCCATACGAAGTGCATTAAAGAAAATGCGGAATTTTACTCCATTGGGACCAAGGATCGGTGTAATAAAATGAAAAAGGTGATTCGAGTGGCTTGGGAAAAGCCTCCTCTGGGTTGGATGAAGCTTAATTCTGACGGGTCTGCATTGGGGAACTCGGGCAAGGCAGGGGGTGGGGTTTAATTCGAGATCATCAGGGAAATTGGGCCAGAGGTTATGCCAGGGCTCACGGCAACACCAGCAGCTCCACAGCTGAGTTATGGGCTCTTCGTGATGGCCTTGAAATCGCAATAGAGCTTGGTCTAAACAACCTCATTGTTGAGATGGACGCCTTAAGCATTGTTTTGCTCATGAATAATAATAAGGCAAATCTTTTAATGGAACCTTTGCTATCTGATTGTAGGAAACTGCTAGATGTCATTCCCAACAAGAGGGTGGTGCACACATACCGTGAGGCTAATCAGTGTGCAGACATGTTGGCAAGATTTGGGGGGAGCTCCATTTCTAATTTTGTTTTTTTTTTGTATCCACCGCCTGTGGTGGCTGACCTCCTCCTTGCAAACAAAAAGTTAACTAATATATTTTAATATCCTACTTTACAATACACAAAACATCAAATACTCTATTTTTTTACCATTTTATTTAAATATTTTATTTATTCTATTTTTTATTATGTCTTTTGCCACTAAAGTTTCCCTCTTTAACTTTCATTTAAATAATATTTTATGTATACCATCTAGCTACTGTAAAGTGCTAAAAATAACAGTTTAGTATAGCTAAGTGTTAAAAAATTTGACTTTTAGCACTATTGATGTAGTGGACTTTTAAGGATTTTGAATGCTAAAATAGTATTTTAGGTATGTTAACACCTCTGATGTGAATGTTTTAACATGTTGGGGGCGACAAGAAACTCCTCAAAGAGTGTTATATATATATATATATATATATATATATATATATCGTGCGTATTATCATATCATTAATCACGTTAAAAATTCATTTTGGATTCTTCCTCAAGACTTCTCAAGTCTTCCCCGGCCACTTCTCAGAAAAATCGGTTTAGAAAACTTTTGTGCCACTGGGTCTAAAATCTAGACCACACCTTCGTGCCACAATTTGTCGTTACAATGAGAATTGGAAAAAAAGAAAAAGAAAAAGAAAAAAGTGAAGTATTCATACTAGTCCTGAAATGTTTTAACTTTTAAGCAAATTAAAGAATTTTCTACCAGTCAAAATTTCCTAGGGTCTGACTCCTTCAACGAGTAAAGAAGTGAAATAAAATAAGATAAAACAATTGTCCTTCTACAGACTTGACCATATAAGCACGGCAATACGATCTTTCGTTCTCAGCTGTGCTTCAATGGGCAACACATATCTTTCGACCCCACTCCGACCATGTTTGACAGCTCTTTACTTCGTCTTCTTGCTGCACCACTTGTCCAACACCGTAGACGGTGGTGACTCTCCATCTCCTTATACACCAGTCGATAATATTATCCTTAACTGTGGCTCCTCCGGCAACTCCACTGCAATTGATGGTCGGACCTGGATTGGTGACGTGAATTCTAAATTCTTCCCTCAAGAACAATCACAAAACCAGGTATCTCGAGCCACAATCTCAGTTAAACAATCCCCCTCTGCTTCCAAACTACCCTATACCACTGCCCGCTTGTCTTTCTCCCCTTTCACCTACATATTCCCACTCACTACCGGTCAAAAATTCGTTCGACTATACTTCTACCCAGCTTCTTACGGCAATTTCGATCGCTCTAAAGCCCTCTTCTCTGCCAAAGCTGGACCTTTTACTCTTCTTAACAGCTTTAACGCTTCACTTACGGCAGACGCCGATGGTGATCCTGGTGATACCATATTGAGAGAATTCTGTGTCAACATCGAGGAAGATGAGAGGCTGAACTTAACCTTCACTCCAAGCGATTCCAATTCATTTGCTTTTGTCAACGGAATTGAAATCTTGTCCATGCCTCCTAATCTCTATTACACTCAGTCTAACGATGAAGGGTTCCCTTTCATCGGCCAGCAGAACCTGTACCGCATCGATAACGGAACTGCTCTCGAGATGGAATACAGAATAAATGTTGGAGGGAACTCCATCACACCCAGTGAAGATACAGGAATGTTCCGGAGCTGGAGTCCGGACAGCATGTACTTGACAGAAGATAGATTTTCACCTCTACCTATTAACAGAACTATTGAACTGCAATTTACCAAAATACCAGCTTACACTGCACCGCAAGATGTCTATCGGTCTGCCCGGGATATGGGAACGAACAAAACTATCAATAAGAGCTACAATCTCACTTGGGAATTTTCCGTAGATTCTGGATTTGATTATCTTGTTAGGTTACACTTCTGCGAGTTTCAGCCAGAGATTATTCATATGCACGACCGAGTGTTTCTTATTTTCATAGCGAATCAAACTGCTGAGACAGCAGCCAATGTGATGAAATGGGCAGGTGGTAATGGTGTTCCCGTATACAAGGACTACGCTGTGTCAATGTTTGGCAAAGAAAACCAGAAGAAAATGAACCTTTCTATCGCCCTAGAAGCAAACCCCGATGACCACGCAACTCAATTCAATGATGCAATCTTGAACGGTCTCGAGGTCTTCAAAGTAAGCGCCCCCAGTGGCAACCTCGCCGGACCCAACCCCGACCCACTTCCGCTGACCCCTCCAACGACTGTTCCGCAGAGACAATCAACAAAGTCGAAGAAGAATAACACAGCAACCATAATCGCCGTCGTTAGTGGCGGAGTTGCCGGTTTTATTGTACTGTCAATACTTGGCTTCTTGATACTCCGGCGGGCCAAGAGAGGGAAGGACTCTAGCTCTAGCGATGGGACTACTCGGTGGGGTCCATTTTCTTTCACTACCACGACCAAGTCAACAAATACACGCGGGTCAAGTCTACCGTCTGATATGTGTCGTTACTTCACGCTGGCGGAGATTAAAGCAGCCACTAAAGACTTTGATAATGCTTACATTATTGGTGTTGGTGGGTTCGGGGACGTGTATAAAGGCTACATTGATAATGGGACCACTTCGGTTGCTATCAAACGATTAAAACCCGGTTCACAACAAGGGGCCCACGAGTTCGAGACTGAGATCAGGATGCTTTCACAGCTTCGTCATCTTCATCTCGTTTCTCTGATTGGATTTTGTAACGATGGAAAGGAAATGATTCTTGTGTATGATTACATGGCTCATGGGACCCTTCGTGATCATCTTTACAACACCAATAATCCACCTCTTTCGTGGAAGCAACGGCTCCAGATTTGTATTGGTGCAGCGCGTGGGTTGAACTACCTTCATACAGGTGCGAAGCAAACTATCATTCATCGTGATGTGAAGACAACAAATATCTTGTTAGATGAGAAATGGATGGCCAGTGTGTCTGATTTTGGGTTGTCTAAATTTGGTCCCACTGGTATATCCAAGGCCCATGTAAGCACGGTGGTGAAGGGTAGTTTTGGGTATTTGGATCCAGAATACTATCGACGCCAACAGCTAACTGAGAAGTCCGATGTGTACTCATTTGGTGTGGTGTTGTTTGAAGTGTTGTGTGCAAGGCCACCAATTGTACGCACGGTGGACAAGAAGCAAGTGAGCTTAGCGGAGTGGGCTCGACAATGTTGTCGCAATGGAAAGCTTGATCATATTGTTGATCAATTTTTGAAGGGTAAGATTGCACCAGAATGTTTGAAGAAATTTGGTGAGATTGCTGTGAGTTGTTTGCTTGACAATGGAACTGAACGACCATCGATGAATGATGTGGTATGGGGTCTTGAGTTCGCATTGCAGTTGCAAGAATGTGCAGAAAAAGATAGCAGGCTTGATTTGGTTGATATTGAGATGGAGGATGATCAGAAAGCTTTCATGCCCAAGTCCATGATTGATAGTGAAGAAATGTTTAGTAGCAGCATTGGACAGGTGTCAAGTACAACTAGTGATAGTAGCGTGACCGTAATAAGTAGAGATTTGGAAGGTTTTGCTTTTAAGGAGTCAGATAGATTGATGTCCTCTGGGGCAGTGTTCTCTGAAATTGTGAATCCTAAAGGCCGATAAGAGAATATTTGCTTGGGAGGTGACATTGTAGTATGTTTTATTTAAGTCGTGTTGTGGAATAGAACTTGGTTTGGAAGCAAGTACTTTTATTTCAGTTATGGAGGAAGAAGATGTTGAATTGAGTTGCCAAATAGCTCTCACTGTACAATAGTTAATCTCCTTCTTTTTTTTTTTTTTTCTTTTTTTTTTAATATAAAAAATGTGTGATGGTTAAAGGAAGTGGTTTTATTTTATGTTATATATTAGTTATTGAATTGTTGATAAAATTATTAAGGTATTTAGAGCTTACAGAGATTGCATGTTTGTAACATAAACAAGCTCTCTCCATCTTCCTTATATTTATAAAGGCAAAGAAATTTATTTTGTTTACAGGCTGAAAAGGTTAGGAGATCTATCCTATTATATCAACTTTAGTTACCTTTGTGTGTTGGGGGGAATTGTAGGTACAACTTTTTTCTGACTTCTGTAAGAGGTATGATCAAAGCCTGCAAATTTTCATCTATTGACATGGATGAAGCAATTAATATAATTAAATAATGGCTAAATTACAAATTACTCTCCTTAACTTTACTTTTATTCAATGTAGCGCATTGTGCTATTAGTGGCCTCCAAAAGGACATAATTTTGATTTACGCAATGTGGGACTAAGGGAAGTAATGTATTTGGACTAGAATTCGGAGTTCTTTTGGTCTGACTTGTATGAGGAGGAAGCAAAGAACCAAGAAGGAAAGTTTTTAAATTCTGCCTGGGTCATCTGCCGATCGATAGATCGATAAGCAATTTTTAAATATAAGGCTTATAAATGCAATTTTTACATACCATGCTCAAAATGCAATTTTTAAATAAATTGATTGTACTGAATAACGACTTAGGACCTACTTCCTCATCTATTTTATACCACCACTTCCTCTTCCATTTAATACCAAACTGTCTTTACCTGATCGGCAAATAATACTTTCGAAATGTTTGAGCTGCAAATCACTTTATAAGTATCACAAATACCAGCATAAGTGATTCCACCTTCCAAAAGTTTTGCAAAATAGTGCAAAACTGAGATTGGACCATCACTTTTCTCTAAAGTTTCTTTAAAAACCATAAAGTCAGAGACAAATCTTGCCTTGTTGAACTCAACTATCACTGCAGTTTCATCCAAGTGGTAGACAGAAGTTACAGAGTTCGGGCCAAAGACTAGCATTCTCTTTTCTCCCTTGCCTAGAGTTTGGATGGGAATCCCCAGATTTGAGCAATATTCTCAAACAAAATATTTGGGTACTTCTTTTTCAACTTAAACTCCCCAACAGAGTCTACAACCTTATTACCATTTCTGAAATCAATAATGTCTCCATTAATCCAACTGAGATGATTGCATGTCTGCACAAAGATACATCCTATCTTAAAACTTAAAAGCATCATACCCTGCTTCAACAACAAAATCCCAAATAAACACATCAGTCTTTGTGCTCAAATGATCTGGGGTCACTTAGCCAGGGTCTAAATACCCCATAGTCCCAGCAAGTGGTGTGGATCGTAGAATATAATCATCAACCTGACACCCAAGTCCTGTCCAAAATCACCCAATTGAGCATTA
Organism: Quercus ilex subsp. ballota; assembly: GCA_032727855.1. Taxonomy (NCBI): domain Eukaryota; kingdom Viridiplantae; phylum Streptophyta; class Magnoliopsida; order Fagales; family Fagaceae; genus Quercus; species Quercus ilex. The sequence continues at coordinate 64,858,377 of CM064909.1, read as the reverse complement.
CAGTTTCTATCTTTTAACACATTAGGTTTTTTTTTTTTTTTTTTTTTTTTTAAATTTAATTTAATTTAATTTAATTTATTTATATATTTTAAAAGGTATCTTTTAACACATTAGTAGACTTAATACCTTTCTTTTTTGTTGTTCTTCAACTGTAGAAGCTAAAGAATGTGTCCTGTGATATTACTTTAGGTCAATTTGAATATTCAGAAAGTCTGGAAATTATCCTAACTAATGCTAAACTAATATAGCCAATTTTCATGCATTCACTACCATTCCACTCATTTATTAAAAACAATTCTATAGGAAGCACAATCATTAACTTCCATTATAACTATAATAAGATAGATAGAAACCATGTCTACAGTTTAATGTATTGGATCAAACTAAACAGTATAAGAGGATTTTATCCTATCAATATGAATCTTTTTGTGATCTATTCTTGCATATTGGGTTATTTCTCCTAGGTCCTAGAATCAGTTGTACTCGTCAAGAGCATTACAATTGGGTTTCATGAATGCAAAGTGTCAATGATGGAATAGTGGAATGAAGAATATCATACAAAGTACTATTTCTCATGAATTCCTCCACCAAGAGTCTATGATCAGAATCATTGCTGGTGAAAAACCATACACGTAGACCAGTCTTGGTTGAACAATAAGATCATTTCCATTTAATTACATTACTTAATAACATATGTGTATTAAATTACCTATGGAAAATCATTATGAGATAGAGAAGTTGGAGGAGCTAGGGTTTGAGGTTTTCTTGTGGGAGTACTAATGTTCCATTTGGATTGAGAGGGAGGGAGAGGAGTAGAAAAAAGTAGAGTAGAGTTGGCAAAAAATTAACATAATCTTTAGCCAGCTCTACTTTATTCCCCCTTGCTGCCCCTTAATCCAAATAAGACTTAATTGGGTTGTAACAAGGGATAAGAAAAGAAAAAGATACGGGATGCAATTCTGTTTGCGAACTTAATTATACATGTAGTTGAAATGTAAAAGGAAACTTAAAAAATAACGTCTAAGATACTTCATATAAGTTTTACTCTGTTCTCAATTTAATAGGTCGCGATGTTGATAGTTTGACTTTTTTGTTGAATACTGTGTCCTATGCTTGTTTGCTTTTATAAACTTATATTTTGACTTAAGTAATGCTATATAAATAAAAGATTTGACAACTTTTTTCACACTAGTGAATTGACAAGTTTTCATTAGTTTTAATTTGGGTTCACCATTGACATTGTTTTTTTACCTTCTACATTAGTAGGTGTCAATTTTTATATGTTTCTAAAGGTGTAAATTATTGTGTATTATCACGTTAAGAGGTTTTTATTTTATTTTTTATAATCAAACTGCATAGGAATTTTAGAGAAAAGAAATCTGAACAATATATCACAAAATAATACTAGCATGCTTAGACAATATATATGACATTACTAAAGGATTGAGTATTAGGAGTGTAAGAAATAGAGACTTTGCAGCGGAATATAAACAATTAGTTTTTCGGCATACCTCTCTTGAGCTAAACCGACGATCAAACAGGAGTTTTAAGATTGTTTTACACTATCTAGAGCCAACTTCCACACAGACCAGCTATTCAAACACGTTCTGAATTCCAGTTTGTATAACCCACAAACCAAAAAAACGTTTCTCAATGGTGTTGCATGCTACTAGAGTGATGCAAACAAAACCTACAACCTAAGAGTCTCACTACACTCTGTAAACACTATGAGAAATGTAGAATTTGTTCACCGTTCAATAGGTACCACTCTTGGTGTTTATATACACACCACTCCATTAATATTGAGTGGGATAGTGCACTTAGTAGGGTAGAGTAACGGTCCAAACCATTACTCCATAACTCTTAGATATTACAATTATCCTGAGGTACACAAAAAGACATGCCCACCTTTGGGTGTCCATCCATATCCTTTTCAGTTTCTAATAAGGAGCAAAACTCAACACAAAAGTGCCAGTTAGTCTGTTACATAGCAAATCTAATACTATTTCACAACTTCTTTAGAGACTCAGAATTATGATAAAAAAGTTGCAAAACAGTTGTGAAAGAGTTACTTCTGCTAGAGTCACTCGTTGCACAGTGACCAAGATGCTAAAGTGTGACTCGCAACGTTAATTTTGGAGTCTTCCACAAGACCTCAAGTCTTCCAGCAAGTCTTTCATACAAGTCAAACTTTGCTAGTAGTGACTCCTTCAACGTTTGTTCCAGTAGAGTAAGGAAATAAAAATAAGGTAAAAAAAAAAAATCGTCCTCTGCAAACTTGACCATTCGAATTGTTAATTGAGTTAAACAATTTAATAATACTTCCATTCGAATTTTTAAGTGAGTTAAAAAATTTAATAATATTTATATATGAAAAAATGGAAATTACAAAGCATAAATTCAAATATATTGGCATTTCCTATCCTTTAAAAAAAAAAAAATGTAAAAAGATTGGCATTATGGCCACTAAGAAAAGTTATAATACTAACAAAGTATTTATTTATTTATTTTAACTCGGCTTAGAAGAACTACCACCACCCTCTTTTTGCTTGAATTCTATTATCGCCCATTTGCATGCATAAGCTCAGAAAACACATTCCCAAACCCGGTACATTCCGGTGTCATTAACAGAAGAGATGTCTCGACCAGCGACGTTCACCCGGTATAGAGTCTCAAGAGCAGTGGTGTCGTCGAAATTGTAGAAATGGTTGTTACCTACGAAGGTGACACTGTCGTCTGTGTGGTCTGTGTAGAGATTGTTTGGCAAAGAAACGACTTCAATACCATTGATGAAAGCGTAAGAGCTTGGAGATGGAATAAAAGTTATGTTGAGCCTTTCATCGGTCTGCAGTACGTTGATGATTTGGCTAAGGGAGAGCTTGTCCCCAAAACGTTGAGGTAGGCACTGTAATTGCTTAAGAGTGTGAAACTATTGGCGGTGACGGAGAAGTAGGACTTGGTTATATCGAGCCCACCGGAGTATGAAACTGGGTAAAAGTAGAGGCGGACAAACTTTTGGCCCGGTGAGACAGGGAAGGAGTATGTGAATTGATTGTGGAAGATGCGAGCAGTCATGTAAGGGACAATCTCAACCGAAGGGTCTTGTTTGGAGGCTGTGGATACTAATGATGTGTTTGGCATGTAAGGGAGAGAGAATTTTGCGTCATCCTCCCATTTCCGTCCATCATTTGAGGTTAGGTTGGAGATCAAACCACAGTTGAGTAGAAAATAATCAGTTGCAGTATAGGGCTGTGGGTTTTCGGTGGCAGCGACGAGGTAAGGGAGGAGAGGGAACAAGAATAGGTAGAGGACAAGCGTGTGCATACTTGCAAATTGGGGAAATCAGCAAGCTTTGTCTCTTGAAAGTTAAAAGCTGCGTTGGTGCACAATCTCTACGTAAAAGCTGCACTGAAAGTAGCTTAATGTTGTCTGGGCAAGTGACTTTTCCAGAGGACATACATGGGCAGATGTGTAATTGGGGATTTGACTTAAACGGGAGACAGTTTCCAAATAAAGCAGCACCTTTCACTACTGAGGAAGGACTCAAACAATGCACAAAATTTGATTACTGGACAAATGATGTGTGGAGGGTAATGTTTGTGAAGTCTAATTGTTTATAGTTCAAAATAAATTTATCACCAGGAGTGTAATTTGAAATGAATTATAATTGTGAACGGCATAATTTCTAAATAATTATTATATATTTTCGAAATACAATGATATAGTACTTCTTTTTCTTACATTTATCTTAAATTTCACTAATTAAATTCTTGTTGAGATTAACCATGAATGTGAAAGGAGAAAATAAAGTGGCTCAAGACCTAGGCCTAAGGCTCACACTACAAAAAATTTTTACCCCTTAAGAAAAAATGCCCGGTCTTCCATTGTAAAAGGTGCAAAATTTTATAAAATTATAATTATCTTTAAATGGTTGTGTACTTTTTAAATTTTATTTTTATTTTTATGAGTGATGTTAGGAATGCCACAAATTTTACTATAGGTTTACAATTAAATATGTCACCAATCATAAAAAAAAATAATTAAAAAAAATAAAAAAAAATTCAAACATTCATTAATTAGGGAGACAAAGTTTAGCTACAAAATTTGTTGTAGTCTTAGACTACAACCTTACTCAATATCTTTTTCTTGGAGGTAAATTTTAACAAATCTACAATTGAATTACATCTTCTTCTTATATTTTTCATGCTTGCAAAATTTCTAGAAAATTAAATATCAATAGATATATCATCAATAATTATTTAAATTACAATTTTTTGTAGTTTAAAATTATGCAAAAAATATAAGCTTATAGATCATATAATAAATAATATCTGATTGACACAAAATTTGACAAGTGTATTAAGAGTATAAAGAACATACAATTCAATGGTTAGATTTTCAAAATATGTAGTAATATTTATTTTATTGAGTAAGATTGTAAACTTAGGTTGCAACTAATTTTGTAGTTAAATTTTGTCTTTAATTAGGTTGTTGAAGTTCATCAATTACAATTATTGTTACATCATATTTTGAACATTTGGGTGAGTTTGGTATTAGCTTTAAACTTTAGTTTTTAGCTTTTATTTTTTATGTACAACTTTTTAAAACCTCATATTTTTCCTCTTTTTCTCACTTTTTCAATTTTTTTCAAGGTACAAGTATACTCTAGCCCACTTTCATCGAAAAATTTTCAGCAAAAAACTAGATAAGCTGTTTCCAAACGGATACTTTGTAGTACATTTAGCATTTTCCTTCTTCTTTTTTTTTTTTTCTTTTTTCTTTTTTTTTTTTTCATTTATAACTAAACTTCCAAAATAGGAGACCAATAATAACCAAACCCAATTCAAATCCTAAAATATTTCCCCAAAAAAAAAAAAATGTTGCAAATGTGTTAGATCATCATTGGTGATTACTCTTTCTTAAAAGTTTGAGACTTTAATTTTTGTAAACAAATCTCCTATGAAGCCATACTCCAAATAAGGTCTATCTCTTTCTCTTAAAAACAAGATATAAAATTAAAAATTGAATTGCAACTTTATTTAACTATGCAACATCATATATCCAATATAAATTAAGTTCATTTAAAAAAAATTATTTATTTTTGTTAAAATTTATGCTTCAAGCCTTCTACTATGATATTCGATTCCGTATATAAAATTAACCTTAGTTTGGTTATTATTATTCATCAAAATATGTATTTTGTGCTTAAAATTAACCTTGACTTGATTAGTATTAAATATTTTTAATTAATATTTACATATAAAAAGGCTTCACATAAAATTTTTTCCTTAAACCCTAAATCATGTTTGGTTGACCCTGGGAGAGAGTACCACTACAGACATTTCTTTTTGTTCTGGCCTATTCCTGAGCTCCCCAATCCCTATGATGAAACCCAATTTTTTACCAAAATGATCGCATAGTGTGTCAAAGACTAGTAGAAAAAGGCCAAAACCCATTTTCAAGCCCATTTAGTAATTTTCTTACTAAAAGTAATACTCATCTTTTTAGTGGAGTACACTAGTTAGAAAACCTTAGTCTCCTCTCTTAAACCTATAAATAAAACCTTCTACCCCCATCGAAGGAATCCAGTTTTTCACCCTTACTAAAACTTTGCAGTAAGGGTGTAATTAGTTCGAGTTAGTCAGTTTTGAAGGCAGTTTTTACACCAAACTGAGGATGTTTGTTTTGCCATATATGAAATTGACATCGATTTGTAAGGAAGGAACGCCGAACCAACCTGACTGCAGTTGGTTTCGATTTTGTTCGGTTGGTTTCGGTGTTTAGGATGTGAAAAAAAAAAAAAAAAAAAAGACGATGGTTTGGAATGAGAGAAACAAGATAAAGAAGAAAAAGAGAAGAAGACATATCCATAGACAAACCATGATTGCCAGTAGCATCTTCTGGAGAGAGAGAGAGAGAGAGAGAGAGAGAGAGAGAGAGAGAGAGAGAGAGAGAGAGAGAGAGAGAGGGGGTGGCTGGAATATGATGCTACTAGGATTTTATAAATTTAAATAAATAAAAAAACGAAGCGATGGCTTGAACTGGAGATCACTTGGGGTGTAGCATACGACTAAGCTATTGATTTAATTATGTTTTAAAGTCACACACACACACACACACACACACACACACACATATTGGTTCGGTTTGGTTGGTTTCGGGTTAAAAAAAATCTAGCATCGCCACTAAACTGAAAACCAAAATATTTGAAATTTTAAAACCAAAACCGAATCGAAATCAAAGAAAACTACTTGAAACCTAAAATTTCAGTTGGTTTTGGTCAGTCCATTTCGGTTGATCGGTTATTCTTACACCCCTACTTTGCAGGTTTTACTATAGACTTAGCACTAAGAGTGGTAGAGAAAGATTTTTGAGAGCTTAACTTCATTTTTAATGGTTCTCCATTAGAGAACTAGTTTCTCACTTGTTAATCCCAACTATCACTATACCCATCCCATCATTCTTGATGAGTCCAAATTCGTAGTTGTGGTCCATTAAGGCATGGACAAACAACTAAAGAGACTTGAATGCACACAATAAATGAAAGTAATGGTCGCACTCCAACAAATGACTAGCCGTTAACTTCATAAAGACCAACATAAAAGCGATAAGTTCACCTTAGAGCACTAGCATTGGGGGGTATAAACGCCCCCCAGTTGCTATTTTACAACTTAATTCCTTAAAAGCATGCTACATCTTAGTTTCTAAACTTAAAATATTTTCCCAACCGGCTATAGTAAGGTTGTATATTTATAGCCTCACTGTAGTAGGTTCTTAAAACTAAATATTATATTTTATTGTCTAAAGTAATTTTCTCTCTCCTCTTTAATAAAAATATATTTACTCTCCCTCTCTTTCTCTCTCATTTCTCTACCTTATTTTTGCCCAATATTTTCGATTACTCTCCTCTCTCCCATCTCAGCGGCTCAGCTAAATCTCTCTCGGTGGCGATGGCAATGGCGAAGGCAACGACAAATTGAAGGTGGCAGCGGCGGCAGCTTGAACCTTGCTCATTTTTGGGTTTTGCTCATGTGGGTCTTGGGTTTAGATCGATGGTCATTTCTAGGTTTTTGAACACGGCAAAGGCAACGGCTTAACCGAGCCCTTTAATCCCTCTACTCACTTTTCCCTTCGCGCGCGCACACACACACACACCCTCTCTCTCTCTCAATGGTGGCAGACAAACCTAGATTTGCTCTCTCATTTTCAACCGAACCCAGCTAAGCACACTAACCCATTTTCCTCCTATTTGTTCTTATCTCAAAACTGAAGGGTATGTTGGGTGTTTGGTAGGTATTTGCTATTTGGTGATGGTGGTGTTTGATTGGCGGTGGTGGCTAGTGATTTAGCAGGTATTTGGCAGTGGCAGTGGGTATGGATCTTGGTGGTTGTTTGTGGCTTGGTGGGTATGGAAATTTTTTTGAAATTTTTGGGTTTGTGGTGTGTCAATGCTGTAGTGGTGGTGGTTGGTGATTTGTGGGTTGTTGTGGTTCGGCAACAGTGGTGATGGTGGTGGCTGGTGCCGTGGTTTTTTTTTTTTTTTTTTTTTTTTTTTTTTTTTTTCTTCAAATTTGTTGTTTTCTAGTGGTGGTAGTGGTGATGGATAGCTTTTGGTGGTTGGGCTGAGTTTCAGTGATAGGTAGTTGCTGACTTTGGTGCGTTGCTGGAGGTGGTGGTGATTGTTGGCCGTGGTTTGATGGAGAGAGAGAAGTGAATTTTTGTTTATATAATATTATTATTTAATTGGGTAGTTTATATTATTTTAATGAGTTGTATGTAACAATAAAAACTGAGATGTAGGTTAAGTTGCGAAATGAGTTGGTAAAATAGATAAAGTGGTATTTGAGAATGGAAAATAGGTTCTTTTTTAGAATCTCCAATGCTAGTGCTCTAAAGGAAAATATTCAACATCCAAGAGGGAGGAAGGGTATACAACCAACACAAGACCTAAGAGAAAGGTAAGTGCAAAATATATGCAAAAGCAAGCCATTTTCTCTTGATTCAATTTGGAATTTATAACAAGCTTCTTTACTTTTCCTAACTTGATCATCGAAGAACCTTTGACCAACACCACACCAGTGTTCATCTCTTCATTTTTTTTTTCCTTAGCTATTTATATAGGTTATCATTAAAAACAGTTGGTTTGTCGTCCATCTGTTTGATTAGACACACAAAGTTGCAGTAAAAATTTAACTAAGGGATCGGTTAATTGGGTTTGGACATGTTATTAGTTCTGAGTCCAATTTTACCAAGTCTAATAACGTGTAGCCTTTCAAACAATTTTTTTTTTTTTTAAATAATTTGATAGTTGGAGAATTGGAATTGAAACCCTGAATATCTCAAAGGAAACACCAGGAGGTATCGATTAACTGCGCTACAAACTCTCAGACCTTTCCAACATTAAACGACATTTACAAGACTTTCCCAAAACTATTCCACATGTGACAAGCCTCAAAACAAATTAACCATGTCGGCATAATTATGTATGGCCTTTGAAACATTAAACACTATTTGCAAAAGTTTCCCGAAAACTGTTCCACATGTGACTAGCTAGCCTCAATTTAACAAACCAACAAAAGTTGTGCTCAAAATCAATTTAATAATTTCTATGAAAAGCTCAAATCCCCATTAAAAAATGCTTAATCTTAACTATCAAAATCAATTTTTGAAACGAATATGACTTTTTGAGTTTTAATTCACAGGTGAAAGAGAAATAAAAACAATTTTTTGAATCCAAAAAAAAAAAAAAATCATTAAATAGTATACATGGTTCAATTTGTTTCATAATCATTCTTATACTTTAAAAATATACTCATTTTAATCGTTAAATTTTATTTTTTAGAATTTTTTCAAAATGTCCTTATCATATTATCAAAAGAAAAAGTTCTTTTCTCATAAGTTTCAGTTAACTCAAGTAGTAATTTTTTTTTAATTTTTTTTTTATCAAATAAGAAATCTAAAATTCAATCGCGTTAATTTGGAACGGACGTCATAAGTTGAAACTCTCTAAAAAAAATCAGTTTTGTGAAGTACATTTGATACATTAACATCTTCCATTCATTAGATAATGCTAAGACATTTTTTTGAAATATTTTAAAATACAAGATCAATTTTGAAATGAAGCACGAAAGTTGAGGATCATATATACAATTTCTCTCTTAAAAAAAACTCCAAAAAAGATGGTATATGACCTTTAGACAAACTGTTTATGGAAAGAAAAGGTGTGTTGGTGATGATCTTTGTAAAAATAATGTTAATCCAATCAAGCTCAAGTCATCCCAATAAATTTAAAAAAAGAAAAAAGAAAAAAAAAAGTGAGTAAAAAACAAGGCTGATATAAAGAAGAAAAAAATGAAAATGAAAGAGAGGGATAGCCTTTCCTTCATTATCTCTTGAATTTAACTTCTACCGTTTTATTTATTCATTTAGAATTAGGCTTTTACCTAATCTAGCTTTCGGCACAAATATAATGCCCCAAAAGACATAGAAATTGAACGTACGTAGGATAGGAGATGGGAACTCAACTAAGGAAAGGATGTTTTGCAGTCTGCTTTGCGGTCATACTGATTTCATTCGGCACAAATGTGTCTGTAGCATCCGCTGCTCTTGAGGCCAACCCAAACGTCTCATGCGATGCTACAATCGCTGAATGCAATGGAGATGAAGAGCTCTTGATGGAGTCCGAAGTGAGTCGAAGGATCCTCGTGGATGGCAAAATTACTTACAAAGGTTTCAAGCCAGAGAAACCATTTTTTAATGCACAATTGTATAGCAATTGCATAGAGGCCATAAATATGAAAACTCGGCCTTGCGCGATGTACAATCGTTGCCAACGTGGCACGGAACGATCGTGAGGGATGAGAAGGCAAGGTAACAGAATAACAAACTCTCTCATGTGTGACTTACTTCCTACTCACGTGTCACTACTAATAACAGAAAATAAAACTAAAGCTACAGGTCGTATATACAAACACAATAACTAAACTACAAGAACTTCAGGTAGTTCTTCTTGAACCTCTGCTATACATGTTGAGTCTTGCCTCTTCTGATCTCCATGCTTACTGCCTTGATCTTGATACTCCTCCTCAAGATGGACTTTAGGTTGATAAATGTTGATAAGTCCCATCTTGGATAAGAGTTCTGAAAACTGTTTATGACTCAAGGCTTTAGTGAGCAGATCTGCTAATTGGGACTGAGTTCTAACATGAATGAGCTTGATAACCCTCTCCAACACTTTATTCCTCACAACATGACAATCAATTTCTATATGTTTCGTTCGTTCATAGAAAACAGGATTAGAACCTATGTGAAGAGCTGTCTGGCTATCACAGAACAGCAATGCTTCTCTACTGTGACTAACTTGAAGATCCTTTAACAAATAGAGAATCCAAACTATTTCACAAGTTGAGACAGCCATTGCCCTGTACTCTGCCTCTGTAGAGGATCTGGACACAGTAGACTGTTTCTTTGATTTCCAGGAAACTAAGGAATCTCCAATGAATATACAATATCCAGTGACTGACCTTCTGGTATCTAGACATGAAGCCCAGTCCGAATCTGTAAAACCTTTCACATGCAACTCTGATTTGGCTGAGAAGAAAATACCTTTGCCAGGTTCATTCTTCAAGTATTGCAGAATCTTCAGTGCTGCTTCAAGGTGAGGTTTTCTTGGTTTAGCCATAAATTGGCTTAGCTTGTGAACTGCAAAAGTAATATCTAGTCTACTGATGCTTAGGTATAGAAGCCTTCCCACCAATCTTCTATACTGCCCTTGGTCATCAAGCAATAAACCTTCATGTTTGCTGAGTTTGAGGTTCGGATCCATAGGAATTTTGACAGGTTTGCATCCAAGTAGCCCTGCATCTTCTAAAATCTCAAGTGCATACTTCCTTTGACACAAGGAGATGCCTTTTTCTGTCCTAGCTACTTCCAAACCAAGAAAATATCTCAATGCACCCAAATCCTTTAACTGAAATTTCTGATTCAACATCACCTTAAACTGATCAACCTGCTCCTTATCATTGCTGGCTATGAGCACATCATCAACATAAACTAACAAAACAATGAATGAATCTCCTTGTTGCCTGGTAAAGAGTGAGTAGTCTGCCTTAGATTGAATGAACCCAAGCTGAATCAGTGTGCTTGAAAACTTTGAAAACCATTGTCTTGAGGCCTGTTTAAGGCCATAAAGAGACTTGTTCAGCTTGCATACAAGTTGCTCACCATGCTCCCCCTTGCTGTGAAAACCAGGTGGAAGAGCCATGTACACTTCTTCATGTAAGTCACCATGAAGAAATGCATTGTTGACATCAAGTTGGCTAAGGAACCAGCCCTTCACAGCAGCCACAGCAAGCACACACTTCACAGAAACCATTTTGGCAACAGAGTTGAAGGTTTCAAGGTAATCCAATCCTTCCTTTTGAGTAAATCCCTTTGCAACCAGCCTAGCTTTATATCTCTCAATAGACCCATCAGCCTTATATTTAATCCTATAGACCCATTTGCATCCTATAGGATGTTTATCATGGGGCAAAGGAGTGATAGTCTATGTATTATTGGCTTCCAAGGCAGCAATTTCAGCATCCATGGCATCTTGCCACTTAGGGTCAGCCACTGCTTGTGAAAAGTATTGAGGTTCTGTATTGGTACAAATAGAGCAACAGAAGGATTTGTAGGGAGGAGATAATGTGGCATAAGAGAGATAAGAAGAAAGAGGGTGTAAAGTACCTGATTGGCAATAGATGCTGAGGAAACTTGGTTACAATGATAAGCCTTAAGATAGGATGGAGGTTTAGACACCCTACTAGACTTTCTAGGAGCATCAGAATGCACACTTGGATCAGCAGAAACAGCATGATCAAGAACATCAGTAGCAACATGATCAAAGGCATCAGGAAAAGCCTGATCATCTGTGTCAAGATCATGATGAATTTGGACAAAGGAATCAGCACTGACAGAGGAGACAGAATCAAGAAAAACATGGGGAACAGAAGGAATCCTAGGCAAAGGAATTAAATCAGATGAAGGAAGAGGAGTATTTGAATCAAAAGGAAAAACCTTTTCATGAAAGATGACATCTCTAGAGATGAAAATAGAGTGAGATTGAAGGTCAAATAGCTTGTAACCTTTGATGTTAAAAGGATATCCTAATAAAACTGCCTTCTTAGCTCTAGGAGTGAACTTATTTTTATGAGGAGTGACATCAGTAGCAAAACAAAGGCAGCCAAAAGTCCTAAGGTGAGAGTAAGAAGGAATTTTATTGAAGAGCACCTCATATGGAGACTTATTCTGTAGAAAAGGAGTAGGGAGTCTATTAATCAAATAGACCGCAGTGAGCACACAATTTTCCCAGAAAACAAGAGGAAGCTTGGACTGAAGTTGTAAGGCCCTAGCTGTTGCAAGAATGTGCTGATGTTTTCTCTCCACAACTGAATTCTGTTGTGGAGTGTAAACACAGCTTTGTTGATGAAGAATGCCTTTAGAATTGTAAAAATCAATCATGTTAAATTCTAAAGCATTATCAGTTCTGATGGCCTTAATTCTGGTTTGAAATTGAGTGTATATCATATTGTAAAATGAGACAATCAAGGGTCTAACTTCGGATTTAGTTTTCATGAGAAAAACCCAAGTAGCCCTTGATGCATCATCAACAATTGTAAGAAAATATCTATGACCAGCAGTAGTGGAAATGGAAAATGGCCCCCAAACATCCATGTGAACAAGATCAAAAGAATGAATAGCTCTTTTATTATCAAAAGGAAAAGGTAATCTCTTTTGTTTGGCCAAAGGACATACAATGCAGTCTTTAGTACAACAATTTTGTAAGAAAGGATAAAGATGACTTAAAGAATGAATTTTCATGTCCGAGGGATGTCCTAATCTAGAATGCCATAGAGAATACAAATTGGCATGAGAAACAGTAGAAGAAGAAGCAGTGAAAGAAACGAGCTTATTCTTGAAAAGGAAATCATCAAGAGACTTGGAAGCTTTGGAAAGGCTAGATCCTTGTAACAGATAGAGTCCATCATGCATTTTGCCCATTCCAATTGTGTTCCAAGAGGTAAGGGCCTGTATAAACAGTAATTGGAAAGGAATACAACACAAAGAGCCTGAGAGTGAGTCAAGGCACTAACAGATATCAAGTTAAAAGAAAAGGAAGGTACACACAGAACATTGGTTAGGGTAATATGTGATGAAAGCTTAATTGTACCAACGTGAGTCACAAGAGCAGCCTCCCCATTGGGCAATTCAACCACAGTGTGTGAAATTGCAGCAAAAGAAGTCAATAAATGCACTGAACAGACTATGTGATCTCTAGCACCAGTATCTATAACCCAAGTTTCCACACTAAAAGCCTTTCGATTCACAACTTTAGCAAAAAAGACTGAATGTGGTGAACAAGAAACATTACCTGCTACAGCATTGGATGGCAAAGAAACAGCATTGACCATGTGAGGTTCTTGAACTGTTGAATTGTGATGAACTCCAATTAAGGATAGAAGCTGTTGGTACTGATCAGGAGTGAATGCAGGTACTTGAGCAGTGACAACATTTGGGGCATGATTGTGATCAGCATTTGGAGCCAAGCAAAAACCTTGAAACTGATTTGCAGCATGATTGTGATCAGTATTTGGAGCCAAACAATGACCTTGAAACTGATTTGCAAGGGTTGAAACTTGATGAGCCATCATATTTCTGTTCCTGAATTTGTAACCCGGGGGAAAGCCATGGAGTTTGTAACATTTATCCACAGTATGACCTAACTTACCACAGTGGGTACATAAAGGTCTTTCCTTTCCTCTTGGATTGTTGCCTGAGCTCTTGGTAGCGAAAACTGTAGACTCAACTCTAACAGAATTTGTTACAGATCTTTGCATTTCCTCTTGAATAAACAAGGAATGAGCCTTATTAACAGAAGGCAATGGATCCATGAGCAGAATTTATGTTCTAACTTGAGAAAACACATCATTGACTCCCATGAGAAACTTCATTGTGCTTCTTTGGCTTGAAGATCCTTCAATTTCTGATTAATGTTGCACACACACTTACCACAAGTGCATTGAGGAAATGGACTAAGGTTCTGAAGTTGATCCCACAAGATTTTAAGCTGAGTGAAATAGTCAGTGAGTGATTGCTCTCCCTGATGAATCTCAGCAACTTGTTTCTGGATGTTGAAAATCTTGGTACCATTTCCTTGACTGAATGTATCTCGAAGCTCAGTCCAAATTTCAAGTGCAGTATCCCTATATATAATACTACCTTGAAGCTTTGGTGATACTGAGTTGATGATCCACGTACCAACTATGTTATCAGCATGAATCCATGCTTGAATGGCCGTTGGTGAATTCAACAATGGATAAGAGATGGTAATAGAACCATCTATAAAACCAAGCTTATTTTTGCCAATCAAAGACTTCCTCACTGATCTTGCCCAAGCAGAGTAGTTTTCTTCTCCAATTAAAGGCTGAGAAGTAAGAACAGCCCTTGGATTTTCTCCAGGATGTAAAAATAGAGGATCGCTGAAATGATATGAATCTTGCGAAGAAGATGAAGATTCAGTGGTGGAAGTGTTTGCAGCTGTTGTATTTGCCATTCGAAGCAAGAAAAAGAGAAAGCTTGAAAGGATTATGAAAAGGAGAAAGCTTGAAAAGAAGCAACAATGGTGGACGAAGGTAAAAGAAATTCCCAAATCTTGTCAAACCCTAGAATTTTAGACTTCTAGAGAGAGACAGAGAGAGCTCTGATACCATATGAAAGAAATAGAATTTGGGAAAAACTGAACTGAATTGTATTAACTTAGTTTATGCCTTTATATACACCATTAGTTTCCACTAAGAACCAATAACAGAGGATGTTAAGTCTAATAACAGAATAACAAACTCTCTCACGTGTGACTTACTTCCTACTCACGTGTCACCACTAATAACAGAAAATAAAACTAAAGCTACAGGTCGTATATACAAACACAATAACTAAACTACAAGAACTTCAGGTAGTTCTTCTTGAACCTCTGCTATACATGTTGAGTCTTGCCTCTTCTGATCTCCATGCTTACTGCCTTGATCTTGATACAAGGCCTGCAGTACTTAATATTTTCTGTTTATTAGAACTCAGAAATTTGATTTCTGTTTATTAATTAGAAGATATATATGTATTTGAATAAAATAAAAAAGCAATGTAAGTCGTTTGATTTGATTTCTGTTAATTGAAAGATATATGTATTTGCATTATGATTCATTATAAGTTTTTTTTGAGTTACTATACTGAAGTTGCAAAAAAAATTAGTCGCGTTGGACAGCCAAAATCCTCCAAACCATTTTAAGAGTTGATCAGTTTTTTACAATATTTCACCCTCGTTTTGAGTCATTGCTCAGGTAGCTTGAGTCATTTAAGTTGCAGAATGACAATAATGAAATTTTGCAAAAGAGGGGAAAAGAAAAATGAAACTCATGATCTGGGTTCTGGATTTGTCATTGCTGGGTTTTTAGCAAAAATAAAAATAAGATGAAAACAATCTTGATAGAAAACTCATTAGCGAACACGGTTCCAAGGGAAGAAAACAAGTTTTGAAAACAATTTCTCAAAACGCTTTCTGTAGAGCATTTTCAAATGCATGTAAGTGAGCAGTGAAAGAGTCGGTGAAAAATTGGGTGTATCTATCTAACAGAACTTAGAAGAGGATAGAGGTAATGAAACTAATCAAATCGTAGAATAAGGTGGACAGAGCTGAAGCACTGCCTCAAATAAGAGAAAATCTATTCTTTATGGTATTATCATTCATGATAAATCAACCTAGAGTTTGCTTTCTAAAGATCAAGTCCGTCGTATGACAATTTTTTTTTCCCAATTAAAATGACACGACAGTTGGTTTTCCACAAATGTTTTACTCAACTGATATGAATTGGTCAGTGATAACACGTGACAAATACTTGACACCACTTTAAAATTACAACCTAATCAATAACTTTAAAATTATAACCTAATCAATAAATTTTTTTTATTTATTTATAAAAAGTCGAATCATTTTCTACGGACACATGACAAAAAAAAAAACATTGTCATAAAATAAAACTACGATTTCAATTATTGAAACATATATTAAGTATGACAAAAAAACATTGTCATGAAATGAAACCAAGATTTCAATTATTGAAACATATATAGTAGGTGCGTGTTGTGTGGATAAATAATATACAGATATTACAAATAATAGGACAGTCTAATGAAGGACAAATTATTAGGTCCTCTAGTCATCCATGACATTTGACACTAGTGGAGGACCTAATCATTTTTCTACAAGTGTAGGTCCCCTCTTATTCTCAAACAAAAACACAAAAAGAGAAAAAGTGTACTGTAGGTCCCCTCTTGTAATCTGTGGACTCGTGAAGCATGATAATTAAACAAATACTTCTTGTTTCATATGTTTTGTACAATAAATCAGGGAAAAAAATCATACACTAATTGACACGAACGCTGTTGAAGTATTAAGTCCTGATGAGATGCCTAGAGGGCAAAAAGTCCAGTGTAGGGCAAAAGTTTAGTCCAACGTCTTGGAATATTGGACCCAAACCAGGTTGCAAGCTAACAAACACACTTGCCGCCTTGGAGATGGAATTTTCTATGTAGGATTAACCTACAATGAAGGTGTTATACATGGCCTGAGTGAGAATAGAGTACATCCATTCCACATAGCCTCATCCACATCTCCTCAATCAACATCTACTTCAGTCTCGTCATCTCAGTTCTCATCCGATATTAATAAATTAAACCTTGTCGTTAAAGACAGTTTTCTTCTCTGGCATATTAGGTTAGGTTATCCCAGTAATCGAATCTTACATTCTACATTACCTGAACTGTCAAAAATTGATGTATCCACTAAGTCCACGGATATGAATTATCTTTGTAAACATTTTATATGTACTAAGATGCGCAAACTTCCTTTTAATAAAGTTGGGATGTCTTCCACTGCTCCACTGCATATGGTTCACAGTGATGTATGGCTACCCCGTTTCATATGTTAGTGTTCTAGATTCTGCATAATCTTTGTGGATGACTTTACACGTTTTACATTGTTGAATTTGTTAAAGCATTGATAAGAAGAGTTGTCCCAAAGCCTAGGCTAAGGCCCCCACCAAATATTTTTTTTACCCTCTAGGAAAAAATGCCTTATCCCTGCATTGTAAAGGCCGAAAAGTTTATAAAAATATAAATAGTTTTTAAAATGATTATGCACTTTGTTTATGAGTAATGCTATGAATACTATAAATTTTACTATAGGTTTTACAAACAAAAATATTACCAATTAATTAAAAAAATAATTTAAACACTTATTAATTAGGTTATTAAATTAAAATTCATTAATTAAAATTATTGTTACATCATATTGTGAAAATTTTGTAGTATCTTTAGCATTTTTAGTAAGGCTTCCAAAATAGAAGACCAATAAAAAACCTAACCCAATTGAAACCCTAAATGTTAACATTTTAGGGTTTCAATTGGGTTAGGTTTTTTTGTGCCAATTGTGTTTGATCATCACAAGATCAAATTTTCATGGTCTACATGCATTCATTTGGGTGGAACTGATCACATGTCATTAATTGAAATTAAATTTGATTGGCGAATAATTAGAATTAATTAAATAAATTTTTGTGATTGGTTGTTGATTTTGATTAAAATAAGTTTGATTGCATGGGAATAAAATGAATAATCTAATAATTTTGAAATTGGATTGATAATTAAGTTTTTAAGGTAATTATCTCTTAGATAATTATTTTTAAGGATTTAATTATCAAGTTAAAATGGATTTTATTAGGAATAAAAGTTCAAAATACATCCAAGTACAATTCCCGGCTCAGAAAAATGCCTAAAAAAGAGTCCAAAACTGGATGAAGCACACAAGAGTACCAATCGTCACTTCAATAGTGCCGATTAGCTCTTCAACAGTGCCAATCATCAGCTACGAGAAGAGAGAGAACTAGTTTGAGAGAGGGAACCTCTGATTTTGTTAAGAGATAGAGAACTGATGGGAGATGGAGATGGAGTTAGATGAGATGAGAGAGAGATGAGAGATAAGACATTTTATTTTTATTTGGGAAAGTTGAGAATAAAATATATTAAAAACTTTACATCCAAAGCTACAGTGGGTTGTATATATACAAACCCACTGTTCATGGTTCCTAAATTTTTTAAGCAATAGCAACTGGGTTGGAATCAAGTTTTGAGCATGTAAGGATGTAAAATAGCAACTGGGGGGTTTTTACACCCTCCAATGCAACTAGGGGATTTTGATCATGTGAGGATTTTACACCCCAATTGTGGATAACTTTACATGTTTTACATTGTTGTATTTGTTAAAGCAATGATAAGAAGTGCTGGCCCAAGGCCTAGGCTAAGGCCCACCAATTTTTTTTACCGTCTAGGAAAAAATGCCTCTTTCCCGTGTTATAAAAGGCCCAAAAGTTTATAAAAATATAAATATATTTTTTTTTAAATGATTATGCACTTTTTTTTATGAGTGATGCTATGAATACCATAAATTTTACTATAGGCTTATAAACCGACATATCACCAATTAATTACAAAAAATTAATTTAAACACTCATTAATTAGGGTGTTAAAGTTCATCAATTACAATTATTGTCACATCATATTGTAAAAAATTTGTAGTACTTTTAGCATTTTTATTTTTCAATTCTAGTAAGGCTTCCAAAATAGGAGACCAATAAAAACCTAACCCAATTGAAACCCTAAAATGTTTCCAACATAAAAGAGAGTGTTAATTGTGTTTGAGTGTCAATGATGATTAATCTTCCCAAACAGTTTGAGATTTAAATTTTTGTAAAACAATCTCCTACAAGCCACATGTCAAATAATCTCTCTCTCTCTCTCTCTCTCTTAAAAACACTATATTAAATTAAAAATTAGATTACAACTTTACTTAACTATGCATCATCATATATCCAAGATAAAGTGAGTTTTTTTTTTTTTAATTATATATTTATTTATTTTTGTAAAAATTTATGTTTGAACTGTAATATTCAATCATTTATCTGAAATTAGCATTAGTTTAGTTAGTATTATTAATCAAATTTTGTATTTTAGCATCAAATTAATGTTTGCATATAAAAGACCTCACATAAATTTCTCGCCTTAGGGTCCAAGTTATGTTGGGCCAGCCCAAGGAAGTCTTGGATGTCTTTATTCATTTTTAAAAAAATATGGAAGAAAGTTGTCTACTAAGCTGAAAATTTTGAAGAAAATAAGTTGTCACTAATCAGCATTCTTCTCCTCTGTTCCTCCTGATTCTCATCTTTAACCTTCACCATCTATCTCTTCGGATTCTTCCCCTACACCCACTTTCTTGTATCACCTACACTTCCTCCTATCCTTGTTCCTATATATAAGCTCTCACCCTACACACTCGAGCCAGCAATGGGATCCTCAAACGAAAATTAGGCTTCAAGGCCACTAACGGGACTGATGAATTCATCCCATATGGACGATCATAACAAATAAGGACGAAGGCACCCTCCGACGATCATAGCAGATACCCGCATCACTGACGAGGACAACCAGGCCATTCAATGCAGTACAGTTACACCCAGAGCGATTACAAGGCTAGCTGTACAAACCGTTGGAGCACATTAAGGCCTCATCACACGTTACCAAGGGGAGCATTAAGGCCTCCATAACTACTCCAACGGCTAGAAGCTATGAAAACATATATAAAGCCTACACATCGCCAAATATAAGGTACACATACACACAGACATAGAGTGATTTCTTTTATTCTGAGATATTGCATTTTGTTCAAAGATTGTTTCATACTGACTTTGGCATCAGAGGTGTTGTGGCAGGCACCACACCAGTGACCACCATTGAGAACACGTTCGCACGGGTTGGGAATTGCTTCCATCTGAACACCTCGACTGACGAACTTATGCTTCATCAGTTTGGCGCCGTCTATAGGAAACGCTATTTTCGTATTCAGACTAGAAAAAGTAGTTTCCAATCAACTGTTACTTTCAGATGGAGTCCAATCAAGATTCCGCAACCTTAGCTCAGCAAGTTCAGGCTCTCGCAGCCACCGTCGAAGAACTCACTAGGCAAAATCAGGAAATGAAACTACGACTTCAACAGGAGGAGAATCGATCCAAAAACAACGTTGAAGACGAGGGAAATAGCCACAGAATGAGGGACCATCAAAGGCCTACTACTCCAGTAGAACAAAATTCAGATCTCCTTCAAGAGATGAGGAAGGAGATGGACGAGTTGAGAAATGCCATCAGGGAGAAGACAGACCAGAGCGTGGGTAGGTTGGTAAGGGCAACAGACTCGCCTTTCACAACAGCGGTCTTAGGATGCCTAGTACCGTCGAAGTTTCGGCTACCACAGCTTAAGCCGTTTGACGGGCTCAAGGATCCTCAGGATCACCTCAACACCTTCAAAACGACACTAGGGCTTCAGCAGCCCCCTAACGAGATATTTTGTCGTTCCTTTCCTACCACCTTTAAAGAAGCTGCAAGGGAATGGTTCACCAAGCTGCCTACCTCGTCCATTGACAACTTCGAGCAGTTAAGCAACGCCTTCCTGCGTCACTTCATTGGGGGACAACGTCCGAAGAGGCCAGCTGACCACTTACTCACCATCAGACAAGGAGAGAAGGAAACCCTGAGGTCGTACGTGAAACGCTTCACTAGGGAGACACTGGAGATGGATGAAGCCGACGATAAGGTACAACTGACTACCTTCAAAGCGGGGCTCAGATCTAGGGAGTTCGTGGCATCACTGGCGAAGAATCCCCCAAAGACGATGGCCGAGATGCTCTTGAAAGCACAGAAGTATATGAATGCTGAAGACGCCCTAGCAGCCATAAGGGACACAGAGAAGCTAAGAGACAAAGGAAGGAAGGATGATGAGCGCAGGGGACAAAAGAGGGATCGTCAGGATCGTCGGATCAATGACAGGAGTAGAAGGAAAGACGATAAAGCCCCAAGAACGGTAAAATTTACCCCTCTTGTTATGCCTGTTGACAAAATTTTAACGCAGATTAAGGATGAACACTACCTTAAATGGCAGCGGCCATTGCACTCGTCTCCTAACATCCGCGATAAGAATAAGTATTGCCAATTTCACAAGGATCATGGCCATTACACAGAAGACTGTCAGGACCTAAAGGAACAAATAGAGGAATTGATACAGAAGGGGAAATTGCAGAAGTTTGTGAAAAAGGGAGAGTACGGTAAATTTCGAGACAGAAATAAGAGCCAGCATGAGTCCTCGTCCAGGGGCGATGACCGTCAATCGCAACCTCCTCAGAATGTGATCGGGGAAATACAGACGATCACAGGGGGCCCGTCACCAGAGGATCATTCAGGTCCCTTAAGAAAGCATATCAACGACAGGTGAACAGCGTCTACATGACACCCCCACTAAAGCATAGACGAACTGAACAGGACATGACTTTCAACAAAGGAGATGCTAGGGGAGTGAAGCAGCCTCACAATGACCCCTTGGTCATAATGCTCACCATAGAAGGATTCAACACCAAAAGGATCCTCGTGGACAATGGTAGTTCCGTTGATATCATCTACTTCCCTGCATTACAGCAATTGAAACTGGATCCAAAAAGACTGCGTCCATTCAATTCCCCCCTCATCAATTTCAGTGGTGATAGGGTATATCCCAAGGGCATGGTGACGTTGACAGTAACTGTGGGGGCCTACCCGAAGCAGTTGACACGTCAACTGGACTTCTTGGTGGTAGATTGCCCCTCATCTTACAATGTAATCATAGGAAGGCCAGCACTCAACAAGTGGAAGGTGTCCACATCAACCTATTGCCTGAAGGTAAAGTTCTTGATTGAGAACGGTGTCGGCGAAGTTAAGGGGGATCAAATTTTAGCTCGAGAATGCTACTAGGCCATTTTGGCCGCAAAGGAGAACCATACATGGATAATCGAGGAGAAGGAAGAGGAAAAGGTGGAAACCCTAGAAACAGTAGAATTGGCTGAAGGGGAAGCAACTAAGACAACCAAAATAGGGACTACTCTAAGTCCTGAGATGAAAACAAAGCTCGTCCAGCTTCTCAAAAAGTACCTAGATGTCTTCGCCTGGAGTCACGAGGATATGCCAGGCATATCTCCAGACGTCATTCAACACAAGTTAAATGTAGACCCAGAGAAAAAACCTGTCAAGCAAAGGCGGAGAGTCTTCGCACTAGAAAGAGACCGAGCGATCACCGACGAGGTTAACAAGCTCCTGACCGCAGGCTTCATCTGTGAAGTATACTATCCAGACTGGCTTGCAAACGTCCTCCTAGTGATGAAATCAAATGGGAAGTGGAGAATGTGTGTGGACTTCACGGACCTGAACAAGACCTGCCCGAAGGACAGTTTCCCTCTTCCAAGAATAGACCAGCTTGTAGATTCTACAACTGGACACAAGCTTCTGACGTTCATGGACGCTTTCTCAGGATACAACCAGATAAAAATGGCTGACGAAGATCAGGAGAAAATGGCCTTCATCACTAGTCAAGGGCTCTATTGCTATAAGGTAATACCCTTTGGACTGAAGAATGCAGGTGCTACTTATTAGAGGTTGGTGAACAGAATGTTCAACAAGTAGATAGGCAGGAATATGGAGGTGTACATGGATGATATGCTCATCAAGAGTAAAGAAGAACTTGCCCATCTGGACGATCTCAAGGAGACATTTGCTACCCTCAAGCAATACTAAATGAAGCTGAATCCTAGTAAGTGTGTTTTTGGTGTAGCCTCAGGGAAATTCCTGGGATTCATGGTGTCCCAGAGAGGAATAGAGGCAAATCCGGAGAAGATACAAGCCATAATCAACATGGCATCACCCAAGACCGTCAAGGAAGTCCAGAAGCTCACGGGAAGGATTGCAGCCCTCAATAGGTTCGTCTCTAGGGCAATGGACAAATGCCTACCTTCTTCAAGACCTTAAAACAAGCTTTTGCCTGGACCAATAAATGTGAAGCAGCTTTCCAGGAGTTCAAACGTTACTTGAGTAATCCACCCCTTCTAATCCCATCTAAAGAAGGTGAGAACCTATATATGTACCTAGCAGTATCAGCTACGGCCGTCAGTGGAGCCCTGATCCGAGAAGAAGACAAGAAGCAGCTTCCAGTCTATTACGTCAGCCAAGCCTTCCAAGGAGCTGAGTCCAAGTATCCTAAGATTGAAAAGATCACGTTTGCATTGATAGTAGCCTCACGCAAACTCAGGCAGTACTTTCAGGCAAATCCTATCCTGGTGATGACGGACCAACCTATCAAGAAGTCCATGAGCAAGCTCGAGGCGGCTGGGAGAATGGTCCAGTGGGCGATTGAACTCAGCCAATTTGATATTGAATACCATCCCAGGACAGCCATAAAAGCACAAGCTTTGGCAGACTTCATCACGGAGTTCACCCTCCCAGACGAGGACGTCCTCACCAACAAACCCAAGCAATGGACGATACAGACCGACAGTTCGTCAGCCCAAAAGAGGGGGGGAGTACGGGTAGTCATAATCACCCTCGATGGAGAAATACTAAAGTATGGAGTTCAGCTGAAGTTTCCAGCGACCAACAACGAGGCCGAGTACGAAGGGATTCTGATGGGTTTGAGGCTCGGAAAAGAGTTTGGAGTTAAGAACCTGTTAGTCCAAAATGATTCAAAGCTAGTAATTGGCCAAACCAGGGGAGAATATGAAGCAAAGGAAGAAAGAATGCAGAAGTACCTCAGACTGACGAACCATCTGACTCAGGAGTTTGATAAGGTGGAGTTTGTATAGATTCCCAGAAGCCAGAATATGATAGCAGACGAAGTCTCAAAGATAGCCTCGTCAGAAGGAGGGGCATTGGAAGAAGGCCTGATGATGGAAGTCCAGAAAAGTCCCAGCATTGAAGAAGTTCCAACATTCGCAATCCAGAGCACAAACAGCTGGATGACGCCCATCACATCCTTCCTTCAAAACGGGCACCTCCCTCAGAATACAGATGAGGCCAGGAAGATCAAAAAGAGGGCGGCCAGATTTACGATCCTCAATGACATACTATACAAGAGAGACTTCTCCATGCCTTACCTAAAGTGTGTTGATGAAGAAGAAGCAAAGTACATCTTGGAGGAAATCAACGAAGGTGTTTGCAGGGATCATGCTGGTCCTAGATCCCTGGCAAGCAAGATCATTCGAACAGGCTATTTCTGGCCTACTATGCAGGTAGACGCAACAGAGTTCGTCAAGAAATGTGACAAGTGCCAACGGTTCAAAAATGTTCAGCGACTTCCAGCAAAGAAACTGACGATGATTGCGTCCCCGTGGCCGTTCGTGCAATGGGGAATCGACATCGTCGGCCCACTGCCCCAAGGCAAAGGTCAGGTAAAATTCTTACTAGTTATTATTGATTACTTTACGAAATGGGTTGAAGCAAAGGCACTGGCAACCATAACCGAAGCCAGAATCCAGAGCTTCGTATGGAAGAATATAATTTGCAGGTTCGGGATTCCAAAGACGATCATATCAGACAATGGACGACAGTTCGATAGCCAAGGCTTCAGGGAATTCTACTCAAGCCTAGGCATCAAGAATCAGTTCTCATCCCCAGGGCATCCACAGGCGAACGCACAGAAGGAGGTGACAAATCGAACATTGCTCAAGATTATCAAAACGAAGCTGGACGATGCGAAGGGAGCCTGGCCAGAGGAATTGCCCAATGTCTTATGGGCTTACAAAACCACAACAAGAACCCCAACAGGAGAGAGCCCCTTCAGACTCACCTATGGCACTGAAGCAGTGATCCTGGTCGAGGTAGGGATAACCAGCACCAGGCGAGAAGTATTCACTGAAGGAGTCAATGACGATCTTCTCTGACTCAACCTGGACTTCCTAGACGAAGTAAGAGACAAAGCCTGCAGCAGAATGGCAGAGTACGAGTAGAAGATGACTGACTATTACAACAGAAGAGTAAAACTCAGGCGACTTGACATAGGTGACCTCATCCTGCGCAAAGTAACCCCGACTACCAGAGATCCTACTCAAGGAAAACTCAACCCCACATGGGAAAGGCCCTACCGAGTCATCCATTACTCCAGACAGGGCAGCTATCACCTGGAAACCCTAGATGGACAAAGACTCCCGAGGCCATGGAACATTGAACACTTAAAGAAATACCATCAATAGACGTAACTGTTAAATGTATTCATTATTGGAATTAATAAATAATTTATTCAGCTAATGTTTCTCTGCAAGCAGGTGTATCCAATTACAAGTAACAAGAAGCCAAAAATGGCTAAGTAACAAAATTCCGCCTTGACGGATGTAAGTTACTGACGATGACATGATCCCTAAAAAGGATGTAAGTCACAAGAAGCCAAAAATGGCTAAGTAACAAAATTCCGCCTTGACGGATGTAAGTTACTCACGATGATGAAGTCCCTAAAAAAAGCATAAATCATAAAAAGCCAAAAATGGCTAAATGACGATATTTAGCCCCGATTGACGCAAGCTACTGAGGATGAAAAGATCCTCAAAAGGGCATAAGTCGTAGATGAAAAAAGACACTGGCGAAGAGAAAGAAAAGAAAAAGCATGCAATCATAAGTGCAAGTAAGTATAGAGATGCAAATTAAAGAAAAGCCCAAAACCAACGGGCAGATTACCATTGTTTTTACAACTAAAAACCCATAAACACTGGGTTAAAATATTGTTCCCAAGGTAGATAAAAGTAAAATCATTTTAAAATAAGATTTACAAAAAGCCCGAAAGATATGATGGGCAATAACCAAAAACAAAAAGAAAAAACTTCTTTTTTTTTGCATAAGTAACAGGATCAAGCACCAGCAACAGAGGGGGCGTCATCAACGGGGATATCTTCAGCAGGGGCATTCTCTGGGACATCATGTTCAGGAACGGAGGACTGGGAAGTCTCGTCAATGGCCATCTCTTTATCTACCTCTTCTAAGTCCAAGTTCTCCATATTGACGCCAGTAGGATGCTTGACCAGGTATCTTCGGAGAAGCTCAAACCCTTTGAAGTACCAACTAAAGAGCACAGTGTTGTACTCGTCAGTGGTTTGGAAAGCCTCCACAGATCTGGCAGCAATCGTCTTAAGCGATTCCTTGGCACTGAGAAGCTGCTCATCCTTTTCCAAGGTCAACTGACGCTCGGCTCTAAGATCATCACCCAAGGCCTTGACTTTCTCCTTCAAGGTAGCAGCCTCGTCCATAGAATCAATGAGGTCCTTCTTCAACTTAGAATTTTCCCCCTCCAAAGCTTACATCTTGGACATGAGAGATGCCAATTTAGCCTCTTAAGTGAGATACTCAGAAGCAATGTGCAAACTCTCTCCCAACACCTGAAAAAGAAATTCAAAGTCATCAGTAAAAAAAAAAAAACAGAGAGAGAGAGGGTGTCGCATAAACACTTTACCTGAACAAGCTTGTGGACGTGGCCACTTGCAACGCTATTAAATGGAACCCCAGAGAAGACCTTCAAATCATCAGCAGTCACGACATTGTGTGCCCTGTCCACTGCTAGTCTCTCATCCCCCCAAATAGTGGACAGACGGGAACCCAACTTCTCCTTCTCCTTCTCTGACAGACGTGGCCTTTTAGAGACGGGCATAGGGAGCTCTTCAATCGAAGTAGACGGAGAGGCTGTCATCGTCGTCTCAGTGCCAGAAATGATGGGGGTGGCTGTCGGAGTGACGGAAGAACCCCTCCCGGTCACGCGTACTGTCTTCTTTCCTATACTCGATAACGGCTCATCTTTCTTCGACCTCATCTTAGCATACATGTCCTTATTAAATTTGGACGTCATCTCTGCAAAAGGGAAACTTCTACTGTAAAAAAAAAAAAAAAGGAAGAAGAAAGGTCAGTACCGATGAATCTAACACTTACTCTTTTTTCCTTCAATATCGAGGTTACGCAGGACGAGAGTAGAGGGTTCTGGTCCAAGGCAGTAAAAGGCGAGTGTTCTGGGGTCGACAAGATCGTCCCAACTCTCAATCGTCAGCACGTACTCAATCACCTTCTGGACTCGTTCTTTATACTTGCTCTTGAGCTTGGGTCGTCTCTTAACTGAAAAAGAAAAATTATCATCAATCAATGGCCATAGTGGAAAGCACAGTGGAATCAAATTGACGAAGAGAAATATGGACGCACCTAAAGTCGGGGTTTCCCACCGACGACGCAACCTCGGGAGCTCACCCCAAACCTCGCCAGAGGAAGTCTCAAAATCGTGCCCAGACACAAAGAAAAATCTGGACTTCCAATACCTGAAAGACGACGGTAAACCTCTGACAATCCTAGTCTTCCTCTCCTAAGGCACCAATTCATAATACCCCTGCTCCTTAGACGCTTTTAAACGATACAAGTAGACAAGCTCGTCAACCTTGAGCATGTCCCCATCATTAGCCACCAACCAAATTCCCATACAACTAATCAAAATCCTCCACGAGTTGGGCATAAGTTGCCCGGGAGCAATACCAAAACGGTCTAAGAGCTCCATAAGGAACGGATGGACAGGAAGCCTCAATCCACAGACGAAGGCAAATTCGTAGAAACAAACCTCCCCAGGAAAAAAGTGACAAGCCCGATCTTCCTCACCGGGTAGACGAACCCTAACTCGTTCTGGGAACTGAAACCTATCTTTAAATCTACCTAGTGTGTCGGCGTCCAGCCCACACTCCTCCTCAAGGGCATAAAAAGCCCTAACCTCCCGAGGAGTAGAGACGGCTGTATCTTCCTCCGCTGGGTTACCGCTAGATGATAACCCAGTCTCGAGCTCGCTGGACCTAATCTCAGACATCCCTCTCCCCTCTTTCACTAGATTATTAAACCAGTCAATTGACTGACACAGCAAGGGCAGCAGATCAGCCAATGCCACAGTCAGGCAATTACCCTCGTAGACAAATTCCTCAAGATGTGGAAAATTTCCTAAAGACCCCCCTAGTCGAGCAAAAAGAAATGAGATGGATGGACAAGCTATCCTAACTTCAGAACAACCGACCATGGACAAACTAGAGGGAAGAGTCTAAAAACCCCAAGACCCAAAAAGCCAAACACAAAAAAGAAAGAAATGGGGCGAAATCAAAAATCTACCATAATATGTACAGACCAAAACGAAAAGAGAAGTGAAACAAAAGACGTACCTTGAAGAAAGGAATCACCACACAGCGCACCGGTTTGGGAGAGAACAGCAGAGAGAGGTTGGCGAAGAAGATGCTCAGAGAAATAATTGAAAATCTTTGAGAAAAGTGAAAAGGGAATAATGAGAAGGGAGGAAGTTTAAAACTAAGATTTTGGAAACTGAAAAATTAGCGGGAAGCCCAATAGTCCCAGTAATTAGAGCATTAACTCCATCGGCTAGAATGAGCCACATGGACTACAACCCGGAGGACGCCGCCACTACGCATTTAATACGGAACGAAACCCCAAGAGTCACTTACCATCTGAAAACCTTCCACATTCCATGGCCGTCACACCTGAACAACCACAGAATCGGGGGACAGCTGACGGGACTGACGAATTCATCCCATATGGACGATCATAACAAATATGGACGAAGGCACCCTCGGACGATCATAGCAGATACCCGCGTCACTGACGAGGACAACCAGGCCATTCAATGCAGTACAATTACACCCAGAGCAGTTACAAGGCTAGTTGTATGAACCGTTGGAACCCATTAAGGCCTCATCACACGTTACCAAGGGGAGCATTAAGGCCTCCATAACTACTCCAACGGCTAGAAGCTATGAAAACATATATAAAGCCTACACATCGCCAAATATAAGGTACACCTACACACAGACACAGAGTGATTTCTTTGATTCTGAGATATTGCATTTTGTTCAAAGATTGTTTCATACTGACTTTGGCATCGGAGGCGTTGTGGCAGGCACCACACCGGTAACCACCATTGAGAGCACGTTCGCACGGGTTGGGAATTGCTTCCATTTGAACACCTCGACTGACGAACTTACGCTTCATCAGCCTCCATTGACTATACTGTAACTAAGCCTCCCACCTATCAAATTACTTTTAAAAATCAAAATGGATGAATGCTATGGATGTAGAATTTGATGCCCTCCAAAGACAACATATCTTTGATTTTAGCACTTGCCACTATAAATGTAGTGAGATGTAATTGGGTGTATAAGCTCAAGTACAATTGTGATAGGTCTATTGCCAGGAACAAGGTTAGGTTAGTAGACAAAGGTTATATTAGCATTGACTACGATGAAACCCTGCCATTCTTAAAAAATGATCCTTTCTCTTACTGCCTCATATGGCTGGACATTGAAGCAATGACCGTGAGCAATGCCTTTTTCAAGGTGTTCTAAGTGAGGTAGATAACACGTCTCAACCTCAAGATATGTCAATCCTCAATCCTCATCCACTTGTCACGTTTATCATTTTCATAAGTCAATTTATGGTCTAAAACAAATCCCATGAGCCTGCTTCGAATGCTTCACAACTCAATAACTGCATATTGATTTTGAAATTTCTAGAGTCAATAGTTTTTTTTTTTTTAATAGTTGAGTGAGTGAGTTGAACTCTAAGAGGCTGTTTGGCCACCTTTTTTTGGTCACTCAATTTTCGTCACTCAATTTTCATCACTCATCACTCATCACTCATCACTCATTACTCATTTTTCATCACTCATCACCCATCACTCTAAAATACTATGTTTGTTTGGCACCATCACTCATTTCTCATCACTCAATGTTTTTTCACACTATTTGTGGGCCCCATTTCTGTCACCCACTGCAGCTTTTTTTTTTTTTTTTTTCAGAGTACCCACAAACTCGAACCCAGAAAAAAAAAAAAAAAAAAAAAAAAAAAAACAGGGAAGAACAGGGGAGACGTGAACCCAGGTGAAGAAGAAAAAAAAAAAAAAAACAGGGGAGACGTGAACCCAGGTGAAGAAGGAAAAAAAAAAGAAAAAGGAAGGAGACGTGAACCCAGGTTAAGAAGAAAAAAAAAAGGGAGACGATGAACCCCAGTAAAGAAAGAAGAAAAAAAAAAAAGATGGTCAAAAGTTGTGGCTAAAAGTATGGCAGTGGGTCCCTCATATAGTGTTATTTACAAAAATGCCATTGAGTTATGAGAATTGGAAACTGAAAACAGCCAAAAGTTGTTTTCAGTTTCCATAACTCATAACTCAAAAAGTAGAGAATTGAGTATTGGAAACAGAGTTATGGAAATAGAGTATTGGTGCAGGCAAACGAGTATTTTGCTATGGGTCCCACCATTTTTGAGAATTGAGTTATGAAAACTAAGAATTGAGTCATGAGATTTGCCCATCCAAACAGCCTCTAAACGTCTCTAATAAAACATTAGGAGGCGTACGTCAACCATTTTATTATTAATAGTTTTATGTTAATTTATTGTAGCAAATCTTCCTTGATTTTCCTTTTGGTATATTTCGGTGATATGAAGGTCAGTGAGAATAGTTCTCAATTAATTTATGACCTTATTCATCAACTTAGTTCCTTTTGGTATATTTCGTGTAAGTTTCTTTAAAAAACTTTATACCCTTTCCCTGTGTGTGCGCATTAAAAAATACTTAGTATTCTCCACAAAAAAAAAAAAAAAAAGTTCCTCATTTGAGCTTAAGAACCTTAACCCATACATTATTTCGTTATTGCAAATTGAGAATACTTAGAGCATTGATATTAGGTGTGCCAAGTGTTAATTTTTTAGCATTTGGCATGCCAAACACCAAAATCCCACTTATATAAAATGTTTCAAATCACAAAAAATTAGCATTAAGCTACAATGACATTCTAAATTTGAGAGGGTATGGACAAATGTTATAAATGTTTTATTTATTTTTTATTCGAGTCTCTCTCCTCTCTACTGATTCTCTCTTTCACTCTCTCTCTCTCTTCTTTTCCATCTCTCCTCTCTCAAAACTCCATAGTTGTTTCCATGGCTCTCCATCTGTCTATGTCGAACCTCCACTGCTCCACCATATAGACCATTGCGAGCCACCCTCTGAGACTCTCCCTCACTAGTTTCTCTCTCTTCTCACAGAAGTCCAGCCATGGCCTTAGCCATAATACCAACATCATCATAGAGGTGGTCATCATCCTCTCTCTCTCTTATATTTCATTTTCTCCTTATTATACTGTTTTGGTTTTGGCCAAAAATCTCTTTCTTTTCCCATTGTTTGTTTGATTTTTTGTGGGTTTGGGGATTTGTTTTGTTGGATTAGGTGTGGTTGTTTAGGGTTTGAAAAGAATGGATTTTTTGGGGTTTATTTTAGGTCCTTGAGTTTGAGTTCCTTGGTTTGGCTTTGAGGGCTTGTGTTGATTTTTGGTCGGTTGATTAGATTCATCTCAATTTTTTTTTTTTTTTTGGGGGGGTTTAGGTTGATTTTGGGGTTTTAATTTGAAGTTTTGGGTGGTGGTGGGTTTGTGGTGGTGGTGGCTAGCAGATTGTGTGGTGGTGGGTTGATTTTAGAGTTTTATTTTGGTAGTTTTGGGTGGTGGCAGCTGGTTGTGACGACGATGGTTGATTGGTAGCCGTTGCCTATTCGGTTGGAGTAGTGTTGAGTTAATATTATTTTAATGTATTATATATATTAATTATTTTAATGTATTGAATTGTAAAACAGAATATGTGATGTGGGGCGTATCCTAGAATGGTGTGTTAAAATAGAAAAAATAGGTTTTTAATGTGTCAAAATAACATTTTTTTACAACAGTTGATGCTAGTGCTCTTATATAAACCACCTTTAATAGTGAGTTCTAGTTAACTCAACTGATAAAGTTTTTGATGGTAGAATAAGAGATCTGAGTTCTGGGATTCAATCTCCGTTTACACTAAAAACTGATTAGTGTATTTGTCTGATAATAAAGAGTAAAATCATTAGAAACAGACGTCATATGTTTAAAACTCTTTCAAAAAAAAAAAAAAAAAAAAAGAGTTCAAGTTCAACTATATAATGATTCTAAAATTATTATTAAAAAAAAAAATCAACCATATAACTATGGCTATATAACTAACATTTTTTTTTTTACAAGAATATAACTAACAAAGTAAACAACAAAACTTGAATACGATTAAATACTAAACTCTGCTTGACTGGTTGGAATTTCAATCTTGTGTTTTAAAAAGAAAACATTGTCACTATAATATTTTCACAACACTTTTATAATCTATAAATATTATATAATCTATAATCTATAAATACTATATAACTGAAGTTTTTGACTTTTTTTTTTATAAAATTTCATGAATTAAATCTCTCACAATTTTCCACATCAATACTAAATTTCTTTATTAATTAAAGTTTTGAAAATTCAAAATTCTAACTAAAAATTCTTACTTTATGCTCTGCACTCACCCCCTTCCCTGACTCTCTCTCTCTCTCTCAAACGAGTCTAACTAGATGCTGTCTATGGCATGTGTTTACCCTCTCTCTCTCTCTCAAACGTCAGCCTCTAAAAATTTTATGTTCCATTCCGAAATTGTGTGGGCCTGAAGACGAAGAAAATGAAACAAGATATTCAATTAGGCACTACCGTTGTGGAAAAAAATTAAAGAGAAGAAGGCGAAGTCGAGAGTCTGAGATGCTGAGAAAAAGCAGCAATGTAAAGAAGGAAATAAACATATGAGAGAAAAATAGATGCAATAAAAAAGTGAGCAGTAGAGGAGGTCACGTGGGTGGGGGCTTGGGAATGGGAAAATTGAATTGAAAGGAAGGTTCTAGGAAGGTTCTTGGTATTCAAATACCCTAACATGGTAGTTTATTTATAGAAAAACCACATTTGTTCTTTTAAAACACTAAAATTTATTAGAGCTTCTTTCTGCCTTAATACTACCTAGATCTTTTCTAAGAGGTCAGGTTGAATATAAGTGGAAGTAATCATTTGCTTACCGCAGTTTAGATGGCAGTTTAATCACCAACTTCAGCAATTCCCACATTCACTAATTCCACTTTATCATTTTCTAAGTTGAAATATTTGATATAATTAAGCAACTCTCTATGGGCAAAATGGAGAGGCTTTCCTAAATACAAAATCCATACAACTGCCCATATACAAGGACAAGCTAAGACCTAAGCGATGCTCAAAAGCTAGAACACATACCATGGCTAGGAGTATCAAATTCCAGTAAGATTATATTGTGGAGCAACAGAAGAAGATCTAAAGAACTCTCTCAATTTTTAGACAAAAATCTCTTAAAATTACACTTGCAAAACATTCACATAGATTTAAAAATCAAATTTACTAAACATTGTGCTCGATCGTTCTTTTTCAGCATAGTTCTAATATGACAAAACTTAGTATAATTCCTTAGGTGTTGCATTTGGTCAATGGTTGAATTGGATGAAATCAACTTGAATGAGAACTATTCTATAATACTTGCAATCTTAATTATTGTTTATATTATGATTACCAATATCTAATAATTGTATTCACTAATGAAGCATAAATGGTGTTATCTTTTCCAATGACGATTAAGTTTAATGTAGTTATATATGTGTTTGAAATTAATTGAATAAAACACCTAAGAAACTATACATTCTTATATATGTTGGATAAAAATAAAATTAGTATTTTACTACAGTTCGAGGGCCTTTTTCGGTTGCCTAGCCACGTGTGTTCCGTTAGAGAGATGACCTTACTAGGCCCGAGCTCTTTTTGGGGAGTTGCATCCGGAACTCAACATTGGGTCACGTGGTTCAACGGCTACCGGCGTATTTTTAAGCCTACAAAATCATTAAGGCCAAAATCTAAGAATCACAATAATGGTTGAGTAAATATGTAATATGTGTTTGATATAATAGCTTTGATTAGTAGTTGTAATAATAGTTGAAATAAAGTAATTTCTATTTAAAGGTGAAGTAATCATGTAATGATATAAATTTAAAGGTAAGGAAACAGAGTCACTTATCTCTGATGGTTTGCAGCCCCAGCGGTGTAGCATCAATGAGTAGACAGCATCCCAGCAGAATGATTCTAGCGGTAGAGAGACAATTTTCCATAATAACTTCAAGATTGAAGGGGAAAAATGGGTGCAACTGGAGGGAGAGAGAGTATGCCTAGCTGTGTGTAGGGGCTGGTTAAGCTTGACCCTCTTATCATGCACTTAAATAGGTTTTCCCCTTGACAATGCTCTTTTAATTTTTGTGAAGTTATGAATAGTATTGCCTTCCATCAGAAGGACTTTTGTATGGAGTATATGTGCCTTCTAAGAGAAGGGCTTTATGTAAGAAGTAGTGATGCATTCTAAGAGAATGGCTTTGATATGAGATCTTAATGCCTTCTAGGAGAAGGGCTTTATGTAAGAAGTAGTGGTTCCTTCTAAGAGAACGGTTTTGATATGAGATCTTAGTACCTTCTAGGAGAAGGGCTTTAGTAATAGAAGTTTATGCCTTCCATGAGAAAGGCTTTTAGTATGAGTGTTTGGCATCTCTTTGAGAAGTATGGAGATGGTAAAATATATAGATGTGTTGTGAGATGTAGTATTTGTAAGATGTGTGATATATGGAAGTATGAGAGATATGGTGGTTAAAGATAGTAAAAGTATGAGATCATAACTGCTAGAGAAGTTGTAGAGATTGCTTTCCAAGAGGAAAGATTTTGTAAGAGAAGAGCATGGAGATGTGTTTGGGTATTTGGAGATAGGAGGAGTAAGATACGGGTAAAAGAGTTTTAAGATGTGTTTATGGGCAGCAAAATAGTAGAATTTCAGAGTGAGAGAGAATGAGAGTGGAGCTTAGAAGAGTTGAGGTGTGTATGTGTAATGGTGTAGTAAGTGTGTATGAGATTGTGTAGGAGAAGTGAAGAAAGAGATGTTTAGAGATATGGGTAGCAAGATATATGTATTTTCAGAATATGGAGTGTGAGATAATGAGTATATAAGAGTAATAGCATTGTAGTGTGTTTAGCAAAACTGCTGGGATTTTCTGCTGGGATTGTATGAAAGTTTATGAAGGGCATTTATGAGTTAAGGATTGAAGAGTTTAGTTCCTAATTTGGAAACTAAAAACTCAGAAGTTCAGCACTTCATTAAGAGCTTCAGAAGATGATTAGAGGGAGAGAAAAGTTTATGAGAGAGTTCTCCCTTGGTGTCCCCCTTGAGGTGTTGAGGAAGGGTCCCTTTTGGCTGAGTTTAAGGGGGTATTTTAGCAAAGAATATCAGCCAAAATTTGTCCCAAATAGCAATGAATCTTCAAAGAATCCATCTTAAGATTTGGCCAAAAATGGTATGTTTAACTTTAAGGTATTCTTGTTATTTCGGGTAAGAGCTGCTGGGGAAAAAGTAGCAGAAAAGGAAAGTATTTTGGCAAGAGAGAGGTAGTTTCTTTAATTGATTTTGGTTTTAGCCAAAAGTGAAAAAAATCAATAATGCTCAGGCTGCTGGATCAGCTGTCACAGCTGTTCTGAAAAGGCTGTCCCAGCTGTCAGGAAAACCTGTGACAGCTATCATGAAAAAGCTGTTTGCTTTGGGCAGAACCAATGAGGTCAAATAGGTCATTTTAGACTGCTGGAGAGGTCATTTCAAGGATTTGACTGAAAAATGGTAAGATCTCTTTCAAGGGTATCTTGCTATTTTGGGTATAACAGCTGATTGCTAAGATTTCAGCATTAAATGACTGATGATATCACTCCCAGCCAGGTGTCAAGTGCTGAATACACTGCTGGGGTTCAGTTGAAAATGTTTCCTTTTTGGGTATTTGTGTTTTTGGTGTAAGGTTCCATTACAACACATTTCTAGCAAGTAATAGAAGGATTGGTTGAAAGTCAAAGAAGCTTTAGAGATTTAGTCAAGGTCTCATTGTGTTGTGACATAAGTTTGGTAAGCAAGAAGAGTATTTAATGCTCTGTTCTGGCAGCTAGCAGAGAAATATATGGTCTGATTGTGGTAGCCAACAGCTAGGTATGAGAGCTATCATAAATATTTTGTATAGAGAGAGATAAAATATAGCTAATCAGATTAGGCCATGTGTTTAAGCTGGATTTTAGTTGAAAGAAGTAATGTAGTTTATGTAGAATAATATAATGAAGTTTCTAAATTTGTATAGCAACAGCTGAGGATTGAATGAACAGTTATTTTTCCAGCAGTTAGATGGTTGGAGATATTGAGTATTTGTCATATGATGAAAGTTAAGTTTTAGGAAAAGAGTAATGGAAAATTTTATCATTTTAAGTGCTACGTGATAAGAGATGCTTACCATATGTTACCCACTACACACGGACTTGTCAGAGTTCAAGGGGTTGGAGAAGACACGTCAAACAACATGTCTCTTTTATCAACTTTAAACAGCTGGAGCTTTACTGAACATACCTCTTAGCCCTCCAAACCACGACTCCCAAAATTTCCCCAAAGAGACTTATGAGTTTGGATCATAAGCCGAAAATGAGATGACGTACCTCGGGTTTTGTTGTCATTTTGTGTAAATATAGGCTCTTGTTGAAGAAGCCGCTTGTCATGAGTGTAAGAGATGTAATATGGGCCATGAGTTTTGATTCATTACTTAAGCCCGATCCATATGTTGATGTTGATGATGTCGTGGGGTTATGATCCCAATTGATGAAGAGAAAATGTGGACATGAATCCGCCTTTTGAAGTAAGGATGTTGCGGGCCATGTGAGCCCAATCCATGTAGTTGAATGAGGTATGAGCTTATTGTGGGTTTTAAATAGATTTACCAAAAAAATCAATAATATGTTGATGTGACATGGGTTGCCAATGAAGTAATACTATGTGGGCCGAAAAAATGGTCCTCAACAACTACTTACTTATATTTAGAATTCAAATTTGTTTTAAATAAAAATAATGACAATTATTTATATGAGTTGGATCGTTTTAGATTGATTGCGGGTTAAGTAAGTCAACACAAAACCGACCTATTTATTAATTAGGTAAAGTATATTGACTTGCTTTTGACATGAACCTTTTTACACTAAACATTAACTCACAAAAAGTCGTGTCGTGCCAAATATTGTCATCCCTGTTTCTAAGTATATAATACAATTATACAAAGTTTTTATACTAAACTATAATGAAGAAATTTGTAACTTACGGTGTCTCAAAATATAAAGAAAAAGATGTGATATTTAATTAAGGAAAACAAAACAAATACTTTTTTTATATCTAATTTATAATAAATGGGTTTGCGGCTAGTAAATCATAAGTGATAAGTTGTTATTTGTTCTAATTTAAATTCACAACTTAAATTAATTTTTTACATTCTCGTAACAACCAATAACAATCCACCATTTTAGATTTATTGTAAAAGTATTGTGTACATGCATTTTTCATTAAAAAAAAAAAAAAACCCCACAATTGGGAATTTGGGGCCTGACAAGGAAACGACACGTCGTGTCGTTTATACTACAGCAATTTTAGTAACACGGTTAGGTCATCCTTTAAAATCAAAACCCAGGACTAAAACCTCTTTCATAAATAAGACTATATTCTCAGCGAACGCAAAACCCCCCAATCCCCCAAAAAACAAAATGGGCAGCAGGCAAGGACCCCCAAAGCACCAAAACAAATTCGCCTGGAAACCCAACGCCGGCGTCAAGATCAACGAAACGGTATTACAACAAATAATCGAATTTTCTCTTTCTTAATTCCCACTTCTGGAAAAGCATTTTACTTAGGAAAAAGGTTTTTCATGTTATGACAGGAAGTCGGCGGAAGGTTTAGGCCGTTGTCCGAGGTTACGGGCGTGTGCCTACGTTGTAAAGAGCAGATCGAATGGAAACGCCGTTACGGAAAATACAAGTCCCTCACCGAACCTGCCAAATGGTATTTTCTTTTTTCTTCTCTGTCTTCATATATAATATATTGGGAAATAGTTGGATTTTAGATTTCAATAACATCTCAATTTGAATTAATATTTGTGGCAGTCAACGATGTTCCAAACGCGCCGTTCGTCAGGCTTACCATAATCTCTGTCCTGGTTTGTGTTTCACAATCAAAGCTTTTACAATTGAAAATAGTAAAGCATGTTTTGAAGTTTGTTGAAATTTGTATTGGAATATACTACCAAATAGGCCATTTGTAGCTCTGCTTTGTTTTGTTAAATACATTG
This sequence comes from Quercus ilex subsp. ballota, assembly GCA_032727855.1. Taxonomy (NCBI): domain Eukaryota; kingdom Viridiplantae; phylum Streptophyta; class Magnoliopsida; order Fagales; family Fagaceae; genus Quercus; species Quercus ilex. The sequence continues at coordinate 64,820,313 of CM064909.1, read as the reverse complement.
TTCTTTTTTGGTGCTAAATTACAAATTGCACTCTCTGATTTTGCCCAAGATTCAAGTGTCTTATAACTTTTGATTTATTCATTTCAGTTCTAAATTCCATTCGTTTTCTACTTCCTTTAGAGGGATTAGAATAGAAGTAAAAGATTACATTGATTAAAAGTAAAAGTAATTGGACTGAATTGAATTTTGGGCAAAGATTTTTTTTGGCTAGTAATTTGTTGGGAAAATTTAGATCTGGCTTTAATCTGTCATTTAGCCTTTTTTTTTGCTATTGTGTTTTGGTTAATCTAGAATTTAGGAATTGGGTTGATGTGGATGTAGGTTGTGCTAAGGAGCAGAGCGTATGCGCAAAATGCCGTTGCCGTGTGGGTCGTATAGTTGGAAGGTTTTGTTTGAAAATTTTATTGCTTTGATATATTTATATTCATTATTTATTTTGTGGGTGTATGAAATTTTGTTCATTTGGCATTTGTTCTTGTAGAGATTCTTCAGAAGTAGAGAACGAGCAAAAGTTGCTTGACGAGGTGGTTATTTTAATTTATTTCCTCCCCACTGTCAAATGATTTGTATGAATTGTGCAGATAAGGCTTGGTTTTGTGTGTTAAAAGCTAATGGGTTTGGTGATTTTGTTGTAGGCCATTAAGAATGCTCGAGAAAGAGAGCGGAGGACTCTGCTACGTGCAGTAAGCTCTCTAAAGCAATGCTTTTCAGCTATTTGATATTTTTTTTATAAGGGTCAAATGCACTTTTGATCCGTTCAGTTCTTTCATTCTTTCATACTTGTATAGTATATAGGTAATGAGAAATGAAATTCTATATAGTCCTATATATTATACAGTTAAAAATTAATGTACTTTATGATGTGGATCTACTTTTTGTTATTCATGAAATCCTTTTATCATCAATGCTATACTGAGAAATAGGTAATCATGTTGTAGCTTCTAAATTGTGATCATACACAGCAACATATTCCAAGAGACTAATTTTTACGATACTCAGCTTAAATGGGACAATGTCTCTTTCGTTTTAAAACTTCTAGATTATTTTTGGCAGTTGTATTGATTATGTGTGAAATTACTAGGACCCCTTCCACAGAAAGAAGAGTGGAAAGGAAACATGTTTTTGATAAGTGTTAGGGAAATTAACTTTAGAATTTTCAGACCCTTTTTGTTATGACTCTTAATTGAGCTAATTAATGTAGGCATTCAGAAAATACTTAATCATGCAATATATAGAGAGTAGGAAAATAATCAGCTTTCTAGACTCCTGGAAAATTGCAGCCTCCTCATTGATCAGCTTAGTAAATCTTAGACTAATAGTGAGACTAAGATGACTGTACTCCTTTCTTGTCTGTTTTATTGGACAAGAGATAAGAATAAGATACAAGTTGTAAATTGCTATCTTTTTGCCTGGTCGGCCAAATTTGCTTCCAGGTTCAGGATGACACATCATCTGTTTACTTTGAATGTTATTTTGCATTATGAATTCCATATTGATATGGTTTTTGCATTTATATAATATTTGCCATTTCTCTGTGCATTTTATTTTGTGTTTACATGTATCTCTAATCGTGTCACCTTTTCCAGTTATTGTTCCATTTACATATACTTATAGTTCTTGCCAAGTTGAGCTTGTTTTCATGTGCATAGTTTTGGATTAGATCCTGTCCTGTGCCGTGGTACTTTACTTATTGCAGGGTTCAACTATTGCTAATGACTACTTATTTAAATAAAATAAAAAAAACTATTGCTAATGACCTCTATCTTAAATCATACCTTCTTCTTACAGAAGATTGGATAGAGGATGTGGTTGTGGGTTCAAAACCTACTTGTTACTTCCCATGAGCTAATTCAATTGACACTTTCTCTTCCTATGATAATGGGATGAAGGGTAAGGCCTTGGATTTAGAACTTAAGCCCACTAGGTGCATGTGAAACTCACCAATCACTGATCACCAATCACCATTTTTTTTTTTTAAAGTAATCTACTGGCTACTTGTGTGACTTATAAAAAGAAAAAGAAAAAGGAAAAATAGAAACTATGCTAATAAGAGTGCTCTGTACTTGTTCCCTTTATCCTTATGCTTTTGTACCGCACGTGTTTTCTTATTGTTTAATTTGTTTCCCCCTCAATTCCACCAGATGAACAAAGATAAATCTAAAAGTTCAGCGAAAACTACAGCCAATGAAGAAAACAAGGTTGGGGAGTTAATTTCCAATATCTCACTTGAGGAACATGCTGACCTGTGTGGAGATGATACTGGTGATGAGGGAGATGAGGATCTGGGTTTGAATTAAGGTGTGTGAATTCCCAATTCCCAACAACGACATGTCCTATGAGGACACCAAATACTTTATGTTCCCTGATATGCTAAATTATCACATTTACCAGAAATGTAGTCTCTTTTTAAGGGGGGAGGGAGCATGGTTAAGATTTAGTAGGATTAATGCCTTTCTCCCATTTTATGTTCCTGCAGGTTGCTCATTCTGTATAAGTGCTTAAGTCTCTATAATAGTGAAATGTGAAAATCTGACAAACGGGTTAAATTGATTAGTAAAGTTAAGAGCTTGAATTAGACCCAGTCGGATTTCGGTCAAGAACGTGTCCAAAATATGTTACAAAATCTATGATCTGTACCCAAACTTTTGTGTTTGGTTCAACCTGCCATAACATTTTTTTTTTTTCCACGTGCAAAAAAATAACAAATTTGATTATGTTGTCTTTACATTTCTTTTAACAAAATAAGAGAACAAATAAACAATAATACTCATCGATAAAAGTTAAAATAGTTCCCAAATTTTTAATTTTATGTTTCACTAATGTTATCATTATCCCAAAAAAAAAAAAACAAAAAAACAAAAAACAAAAAACAAATGGCATAAACCTTATCTAGTTATCAATATCTTTGAGTATAAATGTTGCATCTAAAATATAATAAATATATAAATAAAGTTACTTATAAGTTATAATGATAACTAAATAACTAATATGAAAACTTTATGAATAAATCGTAACATGTTAGGTTAAGAAATACTAAGTGAATAGTTAAATATGAATTGCATTTTAATCTATTCAATATTAGTAATTATGAATTGAATTGCACCTTAAGTTGGTGAGTATAAAGAAATTGGGGGTTTTAATCTATTCAATATTAGTAAATATGAATTGAATTGCACCTTAAGTTGGCAAGTACAAAGAAATTGGGGGTTCTGATTTTTGAGAGAGGGTGAAGAAATTTTTCCATCACTGCATTACTAAGGGCATGTTTGGATTAGTCTGTTTTCATCACTCAAACTGAGTTCTCATCACTCAAACTGAGAATTGCGTGGGACCCACCGAGAATTGGAGTGTTTGGCTGGATTTTCTTTTCCTGTTTTCATCATTCAAACTCAGTTTGGGTTGAGTATCAGTGATGAAAACCGGAAACAAGTATTTGCTGTTTTCTGTTTCTCAAACTCAAACTCAGTGGCAATTTTCGTAAAATGGAAGACCTCGTGGAGCCCATAGTTGGTGTATTGTCATGTCAACTTGATATTACCGTTGCAAATTCGCCCATTTCTCGTGCAAATAGGCAAAAAAAAAAAAAAAAAAAAATTGCCTATTTTTTGGTTTTTAGACCAGAAATTAAAACCCACAAAATCATCCCTAAGCCCCTTCACATACTCCACCATTAGATCACAAATTTGTTCAGCCAAGTCGTCCATCAAGTCCTCCACAACACTCTCCACCGAGCCTAACTCCATGGCAGCGTTCTTGAAGGCGATTAAGTGGAGCTTGAGGGCGATGCTGTCTGCGAGGTCTCCACAAGGTTGTTACGGCGAGAGTTGCTTGCAAGTTACCACCACGATCTGCTTTGAATCTTGGTTTCTCTACTCTATGGTTGAGGATTGGCTTAGGTATTTGTTGGGTTTGGTTGCTGTGTTTGATTTGGTATTTCTCTATGGGTTGGTTTTCTTTTTTCTTTTTGAAATGGTGGCGGTAGTCTTCTGTTTGGGGGTCTTGTTGATGATGGGTTTAGGTTAGAGAAGAGTTGCGTTTTGATGAAATTTTTGGTGTTTCTGGGTGTGGGCTTATGAATGATGTGTGTATGTGTTGTTTGGGTGCTGTGTATTTGCTGTTTATGTGAACAATTTTTTGTGGGTATGAATTCAAACTTGGACTCTCTTTTGCTTGGATGCTGTTTGTGTTTGAATTTGGTGGGTGTCCTTTCAGATCTGCATTGATGGGTGGCTGGAATTGGTTTAGTGTGGTTTGGTTTGGCCGTGGATTTTGAGATTGGTTTGATTTGGGTGGTTGTTTGGTTTAGAAGGGAGAGACAGAGAAAGCTGAGAAAGAAACAGAGAAAAGTGGAAAAATTTGATAGGCAAAAAAATTTGATAAAAAGAGGGAGAGTCAAAGAAATGAAAGGTGAGAAGAAGAGTGGAAGATTTTTTGTTAATAAGCCGCGGGTAGCAACAGTGTTGCACTGGTTAGTGTCAGTGGTGGGGTCCACGGGTTTGGGGAAAAGTGGTAGAGATATGTAACTGAGAACTCAACCCAAACATGTGTTTTTCAATTTTTGAGTGAAACTGAGTTTGAGAATTGAGTTATGAGTTTTGGGTTTGAGTTATGGAAATTAAAAACTGAGAACTGAGAATTGAGTCTGCTCTAAACCAAACAGGGCCTAAATCTAAGATCTTATGGTTGAGAGTTTTGGTAATGTTTTTCCAGCTACTTTTAATCTTCTTCTTTTTCTTTTCTATGCTTTATCGTTCAGATCAGTGGTTAAATACGGTCAAGGCCAATGACTCTGATGTTCAGACTTCAAATCCTTGCTATTTTAGTCAAAATTGATGCGTTCTAGTGTTTTAAGCGAACTGCTCCATAACTAGTCGAACTGTCCCGGTCAATGATTCCTTTGACTGAACTGTCTAGTTCCGGCTAAATTCACTTTTTTTTTGTATTTCCGGTTTTAGTAGAATTGAACCGTATTAGTACCCGATTTTTGGATGAACTGGACGGTTTAGTCTAGTTTTTAAAACTAGTTATTGATAAGAATGACTAAGCTGTTGAAAATGTAAAAACCAAAGAAGTTGATATGAACATAGTTTGCAAGTTTTGTTAAAGCACTGAGGATAATTTGTTTTTTGGAGAAAAAAATAACTGTAGTTGATAAAAACAAATAAACTGTTTGTTTTAATCTAGAAAATTGCAATTTAGTGTAAACACATTGTACAACTATGACTTTTAGGTCTAACTTTTATCCATATAGTATAGTGTGAATTAACTAAATGACGATGTTTTTTGACAAAACAAAAATGCTCAAAACCACATCATTTTGGAGCCTTTTGTGTCTAATCCATTAAAATAGTAGAAAGTGGAAAAGGTATCTCATCATGTGTCGGGCGCATAAGACCTTTATCTTATTGACAAGTGGGTCCTACACTTGAAGGGTCTACCTTGTCAATGAGACAAATGGCGTATACGGCTGATGCATACAAAAGTTTTGCTAGAAAGTGGCAATTAACAAAAAAACTAGGAAAAGAAAACCGAGGAAAGGAATCAACTGTAGTTGAAAAGATGGAAAATAAAATAAAAATTGAGCATGCAAATAATGCACAATATATATATATATATATATATATATATAGTTGGATTCAAGTTACATCTAGATGTAACTTTAAGTAATGCTGCACCACCTAATAACTTGTTATTGAATTAATATTTTGAAAATCCAACCATTGGATTACATGTTTTATATGTTCTTAATATACATGTCAATTTTCATATCAATCAGATATTATTTACTGTTTAATCTATAAATTCATCTTTTATGTATTATTTTAAAATACAAAAACTTTAATTTTAACAATTGATAAATGATATGTGATGGTGTAAAGAAAATGTGCTTGGTTTTATCTCGTCCATATGGGCCGTCCATGACAAAATGTAAAGAAGGGGACGAGGGGCTCTTACACTCATCCCTCTTATGCTCGTCCCCCCTATGCTCGTCCCTGAAGCAAAGCTCGTCCATCCTTAGTAATGGACGGACGAGGTTGCTGAACCTTAGGCCCTTGACGACTTGAGCTCTTTCAAAAGCCAAGGATGGTTTGCGTCGTTACAAACCAAACCCTTCATTAACCGTTGAGCACAAGTCCCAATGAGGTAACTTCCATGGCAGTTATGGAAGTTATCTTATAATTTTCTGAATTCCTCAATAACAGGAACGGTTGTTAAATGAATAACCGCCCCACGGACATTATATAAGCATTCGTGAATGAAGAATAGAGGTATAAAAAAACATTTTTCACAAAAAGAACTTTAGAAATACTCTCTTTCAACTGATAATAGTCACTGACTTTGTCATCGGAGGATTTTGGGCCGGCCTCCACCGGTCTCCTCTGATTTTACGTTTGTTTTCTCAGGACTTAGCCTCAAGATCGCCAACGCCCGAGACTTTCAGCCTACTGATTTTTCACGACCTATCAGTTGGCGCCGTCTGTGGGAAAGAGAATTGTTGCGCTTGAACTACATTTGTTAAGTTCTACGATTTCTTTCTCCGACAAAGGGCTGAAATGGTTCAGACAAGATCAAGGGCTACTAGTCCAGGCCCTCAAGAGAGTAGAGATGCTTCTAGTAACCCCAATCATGGCCAACAATCGGCGCCTACCATGCAACCATCTTCTGTCCAACACATGCAGTCAATGGCCGCTGCCATGGCAGAGTTAACCTGTCAGAATCAAGATTTGAGAAGGGAGATTAATCTTAGAAGGCAACGACATGAGGCTTATGGAGAAGAGCATGGACAAAGCCAGGAGGATAGAAGAAATGCAGAGCCGGAAAGCCAATCAAGGGGTACTACACCAAGAAGTGTGCCACATTTGGAGAAAGAGATGGACCAGATGAGGAAAGTTATGGATGAGATGCGGGAGAATACGAGAAGGGTAAATCTCGTAGAAGACTTAGTTCATCGAACAGACTCCCCTTTCACGGCTTTCATCAACGGTCACCCCCTGCCTCCAAAGTTCAAGATGCCTTCTTTGGATTCGTATGATGGAATGCGTGACCCGTTTAATCACATTGCTACTTTCAAGACAACAATGCACCTTCAAGGGGTTCTTGATGAAATTATGTGGAGAGCTTTCCCTACCACCCTTAAAGGTCTGGCACGAATCTGGTTCAGTAAAATACCCCCGAATTAAGTAAGTTCTTTTGAAGAATTGAGTAAACTGTTTGTTAATAACTTCATTAGGGGACAAAGACATAAGCGTTCCTCGTCCAGCTTGTTAACCATAGAGCAAGGGGATAATGATAGCTTGCGATCCTTCATCACTCATATCAATAGGGAAGCCCTGAGTGTGGACAAGGTGGATGACAAGTTATTACTGGTAGCCTTCCATAACGGGGTTAATTCTGACTTATTCATACATAAACTTTATGAAAAAGAACCTCAGTCCATGGCTGAGCTCGTCCATTCGGCCCAAAATTTTATGAATGCGGAAGACGCGATCATAGCTAAGAAGAGGAAGAGAGCTGAGAGAATAGAAGCAAACCCCACTCGCAAGTCTGATCAGGGTCTTCGTCCGAAGAAAGGACGGACGGAAGAAAGGAGAGATCGAGATAATAAAAAGACTAGCTCTTTAGCGAGGAATCAACAATATACTCCTTTGAACGTGCCGCTGGAACAAGTCCTTATGCAAATCAAGGATGATCCTTCCTTGAAGCGGCCAGAGAAAATGAAGGGGGATTCTAATAAGCACAACAGGAATAAGTATTGTCGCTTCCATAGAAATCATGGGTATGATACGGACGAGTATTTTGATTTAAAGCAGCATATTGAGAACCTCATAAGGTAAGGGAAGTTAAGAAACTACCTTGGACGAGACCACAAGGACGAGAAATTGAAAGGGAAAGTGGAAGAATCATCACGACCACCGCTTGGAGAAATAAGAGTTATCATAGGGGAAGGCTCCACAAGCCAGTCGTCCAGGTCAAAGAAGGCATACCTGAAGGTAGTGCAGAACGTCCAACTATTTGGACGGTCACCAAGAACAAGGACCACGGACGAGCCAGTGATCACTTTCACGGACGAAGATTCTGAGAGAATTCACCACCCTCATGATGATGCTATCGTCATTACCTTGCTTATTGCTAAGTTCACGACCAAAAGGGTGCTGATAGACAATGGAAGCTTAGCAGACATTTTGTATTATCCAGCTTTTCAGTAAATGAGGATTGGACAAGACCAGCTTCGTCTAGTACACTCGCCTCTAGTGGGTTTCGGAGGAATGAAGGTACAGCCTGTGGGCACCGTTATGTTGCCAGTGGTAGTGGGGGCATATCCACAGCAGGTAACCAAAGATGTAAATTTCCTTGTGGTAGATTGTTCGTCCTCTTACAATGCCATAATCGGAAGACCAACTCTAAATAGTTGGAAGGCAATCATATCCACTTACCACCTGTCAATCAAGTTCCCTACGGAACATGGGGTAGGACAAGTGCAGGGAGACCAACTGGCAGCAAGAAAGTGTTATTTGGCCATGCTCGTCATGGACGAGCAACAGCAGACGATGAGTATCGAAGAAAGGAGAATTGTGGCTGAACCCACCGAAATGTTAGAAGATATTTCCTTAGATGAGAACAATCCTAAGAGATGTACCAGGATTGGGACAGATTTAGAAGAAGAGATTAGGAAGGACCTCGTCCAGTTTTTGAAGAAAAACACTGATGTATTTGCTTCAAGTCATAAAGATATGTCGGGTATAGATCCTAGCGTCATCACCCACCGTCTAAACGTATGTCCTTCCTCCAAGCCAGTGCGACAAAAGAAAAGGGTGTTTGCCCCTAAGAGAGATAATGCTATTAAAGACGAAGTTCAGAAGTTGATGGCGGTGAAGTTTATACGAGAAGTGTACTATCCAGAGTGGTTGGCCAATGTAGTGATGGTCAAAAAGGCGAACGATAAGTGGAGGATGTGTGTAGATTTTACTGATCTAAACAAAGCTTGCCCTAAGGACAGCTATCCATTGCCGCGCATTGATCAACTAGTGGATTCTACCGCAGGCCATAAATTGCTCAGTTTTATGGATGCTTTCTCAGGATACAACCAAATAAGGATGGACGAGGCCGACCAGGAGAAGACATATTTTGTTACTAGTTAAGGCTTGTTCTGTTATGAAGTAATGCCCTTCGGTTTGAAAAATGCTGGAGCAACATACCAACAATTGGTCAACCACATGTTTCGTCCTTAGATTGGACGAAACGTAGAAGTTTATGTGAATGACATGTTGGTGAAAAGCCTGGACGAGGGGAAACATCTGGACGACCTGCAAGAGACCTTCAATACACTCAGGCGGTATAGTATGAAGTTGAATCCCAGCAAGTGCGCTTTCGGAGTAGTGTCAGGAAAATTTCTCGGATTCATGGTTTCACACAGAGGGATCGAGGCAAACTCGAAAAAGATTAAAGCAATTTTAGATATGAAGCCTCCACAAAATATCAAGGAAGTTCAATCTCTTACCGGGCGAGTTGCTGCCCTCAACAGGTTTGTTTCTAAAGTTACTGACAAGTGTTTACCATTTTTCAAGGTTCTAAAGAAAGCATTTGAGTGGACGGACGAGTGCTAAAAAGCTTTCCAAGACTTGAAGACGTACCTCGTTACGGCTATGTTGATGAGTCCTTCCATAACGGGAGAAGAGTTGTTTTTGTACCTGGCAGTGACCCTACATGCCGTGAGCTCAGCACTGATAAGAGAATAAGGAAAAGTACAAAAGCTAGTGTACTATACTAGCAGGGCATTGAGGGGAGTAGAAGGACGGTATCCACTAATAGAAAAGCTAGCTTTCACACTTATCATGGCTTCCAGGAAGCTAAGGCATTACTTCTAAGCCCATGTAATCAATGTGATGACAGACCACCCGCTTAAGAAAGCCATGAATAAGTTGGAAGCCGCAGGATGATTGATCCAATGGGCTGTCAAACTCAGTGAGTTTGATGTCCGATACCCTATCAAGGCATGCTGTAAAGGCTCAGGCCTGGCAGATTTTATTGCGGAGTTCACACCAAGCTGCGATGAAGTAAAAAGAATGGAACACTATAAAAAATGGGTCGTCCATGTAGATGTCTCATCCACACAACATGCAGGAGGAATAGGAGTGGTTTTGCAATCCCCTGAAGGGGATAAGTTGAAACATAAGATTCGTCTACAATGCCAAGCAACCAACAATGAAGTTGAGTATGAAGCCCTCCTCAAGTGATTGGAACTGGCTAAGTCAGTAGAAGCGAAGTCAATACTCGTCCTGGGAGATTCTCAGTTGGTCATGGGTCAAATAAATGGGATGTATGAGGCAAAGGAAGAACGAATGAAAAAATACTTAGAAAAAGTGTTACGGCTTGTGAAGAAATTCAGGGAAGCCAACTTCGTCCAAATCCCAAGGGAGGAGAACGCAGAAGCAGATACTTGAGCGAAGGAAGCCTCAGCAACTGCAGCCATGGATGAGTTTGATGAAGTCTAGTACGTCCCAAGTATAGATCTCCTGGAAGTGCAGCATATAGAGAATGAAGAAAACTGGATGACTCCAATGGTATCATATTTGAAGGAAGGACGGCTCCCAAAAGGGAAAGATGAGGCTAGAAAGCTAAGGGTGAGATCGGCCAGGTATTTTCTCATGAACGAAGTATTATACAAAAGAGGCTTTTCTCAACCTTATCTTAGGTGTTTAGCTCCAGACGAGGCAAACTACGTGTTGAGAGAAGTTCATGAAGGAGCATGTGGCAACCATTCAAGAGCTCGGTCACTCGTCCACAAGGTCGTCCGTGCAGGATATTACTGGCCAAACATACAAACTGATGCTAAGGCATATGTCAAAGCCTGCAATCAATGCCAGCGGTTTAATAATGTCCCTAGACAACCATCGAAGTACCTTACCCCAATGACGGCTCCATGGCCCTTTGCACAATAGGGGCTAGACATCTTGGGTCCTTTTCCATTGGGCACAAGGCAAATGAAGTTTCTAGTGGTTGGCATCGATTATTTCACCAGGTGGGTGAAGGCAGAGCCCTTAGCCAATATCACACAGCAGAGTGTCAAGAATTTTGTATGGAAGAACATTGTGTGCCGGTTTGGAGTGCCTAGAGTATTGATATCCAATAACGGATGACAATTTGATAATGCACTTTTTAAAGACTTCGGAATTCAAAATCACTACTCCTCACTCACCCACCCACAAGCGAACGGTCAGGCTGAAGTTGCAAACCGATCCTTGTTGAAGATCATCAAGACTCGGCTTGAGGGGGCAAAAGGAGTATGGCCTGACGAGCTACCAGGTGTTCTATAGGCATACGGGACGACGGTGAGAACCCCTACGGGGGAAAGTCCTTTCAAGCTAGCATACGGAGCTGAAGCAGTCATGCCTGCAGAAGTGCATATGGCCAACCACAGAGTAATGATGTATCAGGATAAGGATAATGAGGAGCAACTCCGTTTGAGCCTTGATCTAATAGATGAGGTAAGGACAAATGCAGAGCAAAGGACAGCAAAATACAAGAACCTCATGGCTAGGCAACATGATGCAATGCTAAAACCGAGGCGCTTCAACATAGGAGATCTCATCCTAAAAAGGGTTTCCTTGGCGACCAAGAACCCGGCTTATGGGAAACTGGGTCCTAATTGGGAAGGTCCCTACAGAGTTGTTAATTGTAAAAGGCAAGGATCCTACTACTTGGAGACCCTAGACGTGAGGAAATTGGAGCATCCTTGGAATGTTGAGCACCTAAGGAGGTACTACCAATAAAATGCTAGCCTAGACGAGCCAGGAGACCGTTTATCTACTTGTCTATACATAAGTTTGTTTACTTACGTATCTTTAGTATTGCTTTGTATTAAAGTTATGGACGAAGTTATGGTTGGGTTTGTATTTATTTTCTTAAAAAGGCATGTACTTCTAAGTGCATGCCTCGTCTGTGAACAATATTTATGCTATGTACATAGTGTTATGTGAATGACTAGCATATTACTTTTGTTCAAATCAACCCATGAGAAGGCAAAAAAGCTCAAGACGAAAAAATTCTTTGGACGCGGAGATGTAACGTCAATAAGCTTTCCCAAGGGAAAAGTAAAATCAAGGCATCCTCGTCCAAAGTTAAGGACGAGGTAAAAGCCTGTACCTTGAGCAAACCACAAAGCCCAAGGCATATTTGTCCATATCATGGACGAAGTAAGACATTGCATATCCAGACCATGGATGAGGAAATGTATAGATGAGTGTTTAAAACTTGTTAAGGCACCAAAAACATTCCAGTCCATAGACGAGCAAAATGCATGGTCTTATCATTATTAAACATGAGAATCAGCCAAGTCTAAGGATGGGTAACGCTGATAATTACCATTTCACATGGATGAATTACACTTAGTGAAATTCCAATAAAAATGGTGAAAGTATATGAAATGTAGACGAGCTAAGCAAGAAATCTTGTATATGAAAATAAAAACTCTCGTCCATGCATATATAAAAGAAAAATAACAGCATTCATTTAGTTGTTTCAAGGGCGGACAACCAACGTCCAAGCACCTTTGCAAAATTAAAATTTAGTTTTACAAAAACTCGTCCTTAAACCATGGACGAGCTTAGTGTGCTTGAATTACATAAAAAGGAAAAAGAAAGAGAACATGAACATTAAAATGTTTTCTAGACTGAAGGAGCATCAACATTAGAACCGTCCTGAGGAGGTAGGGTTGTAGCATTGTCCTCAATGTTGGCGTCCTCGGAGTCGGTATGAAGGAGAGAACTAGTGGCAGCAACATTCAAATTAAGTATAATGGAGCTGAAGTCCACACCAGGGAACTTTTCTATAGTCTCCATCTTGAAATCCTCAAAGCTTGCTGCATAATTAGTGTCAAGAATATCAGTATAGTGTTTGGACGCTTTAAATTCAGCCACTGCGTCTCCTTTCGCCCTGGAAAGAAGAATGCACTACTCGTCATTCTTTTTCTGCAGGTCCTCATGACGAATATCTTTCTCCACTGCGTTGGCCTTCAACTCCTCAACCGAAGTTTGTAGCTCCTTCGCATCGTTCTTGGCTTTGGCAGCCACTTCAGCCCATTTCTTAGCCTCGTCCTTCACCTCCTGAATCCTCGTCTCTAACAAGATCCTCGTCTTGTCCAATCCTGTGGCCTGCCTGGGCGCTACTATAAATTTTGACATAGCCTATAAAAAAAAAAAAAAAAAAACAACAACAACAACAAACGAACAACAAATGAAAGTTTAAAAAAAAAAAAAAAAAGAAGAAAGAAGAAAATTTCTTAGTAAAGACGAGGTAAAGATGTTACCTTAAAAAGATCATGAACACCAGAGTGTTCAAAATCTCTAAGGGACATGTCTTAGCAAGTGTTTATATCTTTGTCAGAAACAACATTCTTGAAACGTTCCCAAGCCAGATCTTCATTTTCAATAATATTTGAAGAGACCTTTTTGGAAGGTTGAGACGAGGTAGACAGTCATTTTGGACGAAGGAGTCTTGGATGGGGTGGTTTCAACAAGAGTAGACGAATCAACGTCAAACACTTTGGCAGGCTGATGAGACGAAGGAGGATTAGGCTTGACTACTTGGGACGAGCCATGCCTGGTTTTCTTGCCTCATCGGCTGGGGAGATTTTCCAAATCTAAGTTCTTGGACAAAGCCTTCCTTTTGTCCCCAGCCGACGGACGAGCCTGAGACTCAACCTCAAGACGAGCCCCTTCACCGGTTACTTCTTTTCCTTTGTTTCCTTTCATGGTTGCCATTCCTAAAAAAATAAAAAATAAATAATAAAAAATAAATAGGAGGAGGAAAGTTTCCTTTAGCACTAATAAAAGAATAAACGGTGCAAGTGCTTCTTCGGACGGGTTAGGGCCTAATCCCCACTTGGCAAGTCGTCTAAGATTAACTAAGGAATGAAAATCCCTATCTGTGTGTAGACGAGCCCTATGGACACGGTCGCAATGCAACTTGCTCAAGGAAGGTCGTTCAACGGCTGTAAGGAAACAGGTGGAGGTTATAATAAATAAATAAAAAGGGAGAGGGGGAAATCTAAGGGACTTACCCTCAGGACGAAGGTTCCCTAGGTCCCCAGCATAACGACCAAATGTATCCCGGTCAACGTCCATAGGATTCCCAGCCCAAAAGCCGGAGAAGAAGAAAAACTCCGTCTTCCACTTTCTGTCAGATGAGGCCAGGGATTTCACCAGTCTACAATCTCTACCTCTGGCTATGAATTGGTAAAAGCCAGGGGATTGATGAATTTCTGAGGGTTTATAACAATAGAGGAACTCGTCCACTGTAAGAGGACGATCCCTTCCAAACACTTCCCCCCACAAAATTTGCACAGAGATAATTAATCTCCATGCATTTGGGTTAAATTGGCATACTCCTAAATCTAACTTAACTAATAACTCTCTAGTAAAAGCATTTAAAGGAAATCTAAGACCCCCCAAAAGATAAGCCTCAAACATGCCTATCCCAAAATGAGGGCTACAACACCACTCTCCACGGACGGGCAATCTGGGATTAAACTCGTCCGGGATCTGGTACCACTCCCTAAGATTGTTCAGTCTTTGCTCGTCCGTCTTGGAAGAAATATCTACAGCACAACTGTACACAGTTATCTCCGCCTCGTCCAAGGGACTAGACGGAGGGATGAAGGACGAGGTGCCTGCCTGGGACCCTGAAGCTTTCCTAAGCTGTTCTTGTACTACTTCTACAGGAAACCCAGGGACGCCCGAGACATACTCCTCGTCCATAGTGTTTCCCCCACTACTATTACTAGTTTCACTAGAACTATCACTACTCTCGTCATAATACTCGTCTATGGCTTTCTCTGTACTGTTGCTAGACGAGGAAATAGCTATTTCTGACATTTTTTTTGAAAAAAAAATTGGAGAAACCTAAAAGACGAGAAAAGAAGGAATACCTGGCTCTAGGACGAACAGAGACTATGGACGCGAGGAAACTCCTAGACGAAGCTCTAGACGATGAATGTCAAAGAAGGAAAATCTCAGAAGTGTGAAGGGTAGTGGAGGCATTCCACTATTTATAAATAGCTGACCTGGGCATATGAAGCGACACAATCAATCAGATGATGACATATGGTCTTTGTCTCGAAAAAATGAATCGACGAGATTGGCCACCATTGAAATTATGACACGTGGCACATCTAATTATGGAAAGGAGCTCGTCCATCCAAAGAATTATGTTACTATATTTTCTTGGACGACCCATGGAAAAGGGGGCAACTGATGGTGTAAAGAAAATGCGCTTGGTTTTATCTTGTCCATATGGGCCGTCCATGACAAAATGTAAAGAAGGGGACGAGGAGCTCTTACACTCATCCCTCTTATGCTCGTCCCCCCTATGCTGGTCCCTGAAGCAAAGCTCGTCCGTCCTTAGTAATGGACAGACGAGGTTACTGAACCTTAGGCCCTTGATGACTTGAGCTTTTTCAAAAGCCAAGGATGGGTTGCGTCGTTACAAACCAAACCCTTCATTAACCGTTGAGCACAAGTCCCAATGAGGTAACTTCCATGGCAGTTATGGAAGTTATCTTATAATTTTCTGAATTCCTCAATAACAGGAACGGTTGTTAAATGAATAACCCCACGGACACTATATAAGCATTCGTGAATGAAGAACAGAGGTGTAAAAAACATTTTTCACGAAAAGAACTTTAGAAATACTCTCTTTCAACTGATAATAGTCACTGACTTTGTCGTCAGAGGATTTTGGGTCGGCCTCCACCGGTCTCCTCTGATTTTACGTTTTTTTTCTCAGGACTTAGCCTTAAGATCGCCAACGCCCGAGACTTTCAGCCTACTAATTTTTCACGACCTATCAATATGAATATTAATCTTTGATCACCTTGAAATTTAGCAAGCATGGAGAATATATGAAGATAATATAATCTAACGGTGGATTTGTCAATATTCTCATCCAATTAAAAAATATTGAGTGGTACTATAACTTGAATCCAACTCATATATATATATATATATATATATATGACCTAATATAATTTTAAAAATATTAATTGGCCACAACAAATTATGTGAATTAAAAAGGAATTAAATATTTTTTTAGATCAAAATGAATTAAATATCATTACATAAAATAATTAATGTAGATAAAAATGAGTTTTTTAAGATTTTATATTGTAATATGATTTTACTTTTATAAAGGATCAAAGTTTATCCTCAATTTATATTAAACATAATCATGAATACTAAAACTAAAGGATCAGATTTTAATTAGTGCCAAAATTAATTACTAAAATCAAACAAATCATGCCTCTTCCAAACTCCATGATTTCATATTCTTAAATATAAAAATTAGTCATATATCAAATAGCTTTTGAATTTTTATTGACCTCTCTAAAGCTTGCCACATCATTATCATTTTTTTAAATGAAATTATATTTATTTAGTCCAAACTTAATCAGGAATGAAACTCTATCTTTATAACAAGTCCAACTTAAACTCAAACTCATCATTATCATTTTTTTTAAGCATAATTATTTTTATTTAGTCCAAACTTAATAAGGAGTGAAACTCTATCTCTTTAACAAGTCCAACTTAAAGTCAAACTCAAATGTTGATAATTTATTGCCTAATTTGCGAGGTTAATCATGAACACTATAAAAACAGTGCAAACCTTAATATAATTTTTTTAAAGCCAAGTAGAGGTATGAGCATTTCTTCTGTTATTTTCTTCTTCTCTATTCTGTTAAAAAAATAAATTATTTTATGGTTTTTCATGTATTTTTAAAAAAGTAATTTTCGTATATGAACCACTAAACTCTCTTTAGCAATTTTTTATAAGATAAAAAAGCTTGCAATAATTGAAATTTAAGGTTGCTGCTACTGCATATGTCTTTGCTTCACCTCACGATATGAAAGTGTGCTAATTTCTTGGGTAGAAAGCTTATATATGATATATTAAGAGGATGTATAACTTTTATTATTTCAATATGGGCTCCTGCTCAACATTTTTTAGCGTGGGCCACATGCTGGTTAGGTTCATCTAAAGTTTAGACTCGTTAAAATTTAAAACTTATTACTTTTTGGGTTCATGTACTTTTTTCTTTTTCATATATTTCTCTTCTCAATAGTCATATATTTTTTGAATTGTTTCAATAACTTATTTTTTAATTATATATCTTTTTTGGCATTTTGGAAGTTTTAATATCTGAATTTGTGTAGTCACGCAACATGTGTGTGCGCGTGCACACACACACATATTATCTATAATTTGTAGGTTCTGAATCTTTTGATTCTTTTCAATAGTTATAGCCGTATTTATTTTTTTGAATGTAACCCATCTTTCTTTTATATTTCTCTATTGTTTAGTCATATATACATATATATATATATATATATATATTGTTTTGTTTCAATAATTTTTAAGCAGTGAATTATCTGATTCTTTAATATTTTTTGGTCTTTCAAAAATTTTAATATCCTAATTTTTGAGTTATTTTTTCGTTGTATCTGAAACTATCTAACAAATTTTTTGTAAGCCATTGCACGTTCAAGTAATGATTTCTTCATTAAATTGTAACACAAATTGAAGTGATACAAAAGCAAATCTTGCAATTGTGTAGTTTCTTAATCAATTTAATATTTTATAAAATTATTTTAGTCTACCCATAAATAGGTAAGTTCCCGTGCATAGCATGAGTTAGTGACTAGTTAAACAAATTCACCAACAAATTGATATAAAAGAGAGTTTCATTAAGAGGGTGACCATGAATTTATGAAGAAACTTGTGTAAACTGTAATCCCATCACACACAGACACAGACACACACATATGTATATATATAGGGTTGAGTTTATATTACACCCGGTGTAACTCTAAGTAATATTATACCATTCAATATTTTTTAATATGATGCTAATTTTAACAAATCTACTATTGGATTACATTATCTTCGTATAATTTTCATGTTTAAAAAATTTCAAGGTGATCAAATATCAACAGTATGTCATCAATCAATTGTTTAAATTCAAATTTATAGTTTAAAATAATGTATGAAAAATGAGTTTATAGATGAAATGGTAAATAATATCCGATTAGCATGAAAATAATAATAGTATTTCCATTTAACCAAGTTGAGGAAAATATCTTTCTAAAAAAAAAAAAAAAAAGAGTTGAGGAAAATATAAAGAATACGTAATTGGATAAGAAGCACAATGGACTTATTTGGCATCCTACGAAAAACACATCTCATAATAGTCGTGGTATATTATAAAAGAATAAGGCTAAAGAAGATATGCAACTCAGAAAGTTAGAAATAGCACTCACGCAAGGTTAGTGATAAATTAATTAAGGAGAGAGAGAAAATAGAAAAAAAAAAAAATAGCAATATAATACTCTTTACCATTAACTTAGTTAGCTAGCTAGTGTGACAAGTAATAAATGTTTAATAATGACATAGATAGTTAACATTTTTCAACTGTTAGATCTAATTGAAATTTATGGTCTAAAAAATGTGCAATTCTTGTAAAAATACACTTGATGTAACTTAAATATATATATATATATATATATATATATTGATGAAAATGAATGATCAGATGTGATTAGTGAGAATATTAAATACACAATATTTGTAGCTGTACCATAAATTTACAATTAAGTGTATTGATAATTTTTTTTTTTTTTTTGATAAAATGTGTATTGATAATTAAATACATGACAATTGTGTATGTTATGCACAGTTTCCTGCTTTCTATGTGATATTATTTTATTTTATTTTATAATATATAGGATAATTATAGGTTTAAAATTGTACAATATTATTCACATTTCTTTTGTCATTACAATGTAATTTAAGAATTTTCAATATATATATAATGGAGTAATTAGATTTTATTCTCCTCCATTCTAACATTGATTCAGACGTAATATAGAAGATGGACAACAATGAGAAGCGAAACCCAAAGATGCAGCCAAGAGCAACCAAACAGAACCAACGGGTAAAAACTCAAAACCCCTCACGGCCTCACAATTTTTCCATTTCTGTTCCTCTGTATGTGATTACTTTCTCTTCTATGATATCTCATCTCTGTACACAATCACACACGCACACAGAAAAATCTTCTATGAGAAAATTCACGACACCAGGTACTGTTCACACACCCACAGAGGACAACACGCGTCCTTACAGAAAGTTTACAATACCCAAAATACTGAACGCTCTAATTACTACAGTGCAATTTACTGTCACTCTTTCATGATTCATGATTCATGATTCATGCTCACTTTATCTGGACTTAAAAAGTGATAAAGCGTTTACTTGGTATTTGTAATGAAATTCATCTGTTGTTGTTTTGACTCTTCGATTCACTTTGTTTTGGCTTTGATATATGTTTCGTCGTTACTACATGGAGAATTTAATTTTGCTTGCTTTGTCTTTGTGGTAAATTCTTTTGATGAATAGGAATGACTGTTTTTTCATGTTGAAGATTATGTAACTTTACTTGAGGCTTTTAAGGCAGCTCTAACGTGCTTAATGTGATTGTTTTATAATGAAAATGTTTTTTGTTTTAAAAGAATTTTTAAGATCAAAATTCATGGTGGAATGAAGAGAGAAGAAAAAATGTTACTTCTTTATGATACGTTTGGTACACTGTAATGATTATTACATGGGAATGAGAATAAGTATTATAAAGAATACATTAAGTTGGAATGTAATAAGTATTACTATTCATTAGTTTGGTGACTATTTAGGAATAAAATCCTGAATATGCATCCACAATTTAGTAGAGTATAAAAAGAATGTGTAATTAAATCATTTTTAAGTCAAATTTCCTAAAATACACTTATTTTAGGGTGTTCAAAATATTGAAAATAGAGCTAATAATTAACAAAAATGAAATTTTATTTTCTTTCCTTTTGAGGATGTGGTAACTAATGGCTTTTTAGGAATTTTTTAAAAAAAGTTATTATATAAGGTGAAGAAATAGATCTTCAGTACTTTTAATAAGGAATAGTTATTCCTTATTTTGAAGAATAGCTATTCATAAGGAATAACTATTCATTGTAATAAAAACATAACCAAAAAACCGAATAGTTATGCCATATGAATATTTATTACATTACAGTGTCTATTACAGTCTACCAAACGTGCCTTTAGTTTTTCTTTTAGCATCCGGTTCATTTTTCCGAAATGCAAAATTGGAAATAAAATACTATCATTATTGTGTATTAAATTAGTAAATGAAAGTTAATGATCCGCTGTGAAATTTAATGGCAATATTTTCTTTATAAAGACATAAATCATTAATTAATGGAAATGTTAATTCAAATTTTATCTCCATAATCATTTACACCCCACGTTTAGATCCATGGACATATTTCCAATTAAAGGAATCATAACTGCCACTATTATTGCGTATTAAATTAGGAAACCAATCCCATTAAAAAAAAAAAAAAATTAGGAATCCAAAAAAATAATCACATACTAAGCGCGTGCTCAGAAGCTCTTTTATTTTTTGGGTAAGGGTTAATATAGAACATTTATTATAATTTGGGATTACTACATTCTCTAATCAAAAAAAAAAAAACCTAGGGGTGTGATGAGTATTATGAGTGGTGAAATAATTTTTTCATCACACCCCTTGGTTTTTTTTTTTTTTGATAAGAGAATGTAATAATCCCAAATTATAATAAATGCTCTAAATTAACCCTTACCCAAAAAATAGAATAGCCTCTAAGCACACGCGTGGGCGCGTGCTCAGAGGCTAGTATTCCGTAATTATTATATTTTTTTGCCAATTTTGTTTATGTAGTAATCAACGTGTTATTAGTTGGAAGATAATGCTATAATTTAGTATTAACCTATAGGGGGAGGAAAAAAAGATCCATTGAATAAATCTTATAAATAGTGCATATAATGAAAATGCATAATGAAATCGTAACAATAAAACTATTTACAAAATACATGAGGTGACCTTTACAAAAGCTATTATGAAAAGTTGATGGATCAATGTAGAAAAGTGAAATATTTACATCAGGTAAAACTATAAAATAATTCACTACATCTAAAACATGGAATATGTGAACTTATTAATATTATGCCGGCTACGGTGGAGAAGTTAGTGGAGCAATGTTATTTGTTCCACATTCTAATTGCTTTCCAGCAGCATTTGCCATGAACCTATGATACAAAATGTGTGTGTCTATGTTATTAATAGAGACTTTAAAATGTACACAATAATGATAAGTACAATAAACATCAAGCATAAACTTGTGAAATGAAATATTTAAACTAACCTTGTGATGATATTGCATAGCTCCATGTATGTGAAATGGTCTACTTTAGCTTGGGACTAGAAGAACTATTATTTAATTACCAAAAATTAAATTAAAAAAAAATTATATCCAAACTATGTAATTAAGTATTTTTTTTATTTATTTAAAAAAGTAGATGTTGTAATGATTTGTACTTGCTTTATTATTGCATCGTCCTACACTCTCATTTTCTGTTTGTCTTTACTGTTTTGGATGTTGAAAATTGCATCGTCCTTAGTTTTTTTTACTCGTTTCTTTTTTTTCTCATAGATGTTGGAAACCACATTGTCCTTGACTTTAATTCTCCGTTTGTCTCTGTTGGCAAGAGTGTTAGAGGTCACTTCGTCCTTCATTTTTCCTTTTTCTTTATTCTTATGGATGTTGGAAATCTGATTGCTCTTGACATTGATTTGTTGTTTGTCTTTGTTCTTGAAACTTCAAAATGAAAAAAAAAAAAAAAATTGTTTGTATATTAAGACTATCAATTAATTATTTTCCTATTTTAAAAAATAGCGTAACATACCTTTCCAATTCTTGTGACTCTAAAACTCGTTTCACTTCTTTCCAAAGCTCTTTCTTGTCAGCTCGAATAATGAATCCCCAACCAGGTGAATAAATTTCCAATTTTCGAACCTAACCCATACGCAGCATGACATTTTTTTAATATTAATTTTAATAAAATAATAGAAAGGGATGCTGATTAAAGATATCATTAAAAAGAAATATACCTTGTTATCAATGGCCTCCATGTTTAATATTGAATGATCATCCTTCCAATTCTCTCAATGAGCAGTAGGAACAACAAGCACTCCATTATTTAGCATAGTGGACTCGATCCTCACATTTGAGTTGGGCATCCTTCCTGTTACCAATTAATTGTGTACATAAAAAATATCAAGATTTAAAATATTAAAATGTAGACTGCACAACCATTAAAATTTGTAAATTATTAAAATAAATCTATATGTAAGACAGTTCTTTTCAGTTGTTAATTAATACCTATGATGAAGGGAACAAAACATCTTTATACACAATATTTCTTGTGTGAACACCTTCCTCCTCAGGTATTCTTCCTTTTTGCACCAATAGTTTTGTGGTGGATTGGGAGACTCCCCTTGACAACGCCATATATAATTGGCCATGACTAAAAACATTTATCAGGAAGATAAATTCTAACATTTGGAATTGTCTAACCTTGTGCTTTGTTTATTGTAAGTGCAAAGCTCAAACCTACAGGAAATTGTCGTCTGATCATTACAAATGGTAGGTGTACATTTTCTGTTGTCTTCAAAGGGATTCTTGGCAAAAAAACGCATGTACCCACATATTGTCCAGTCAAAATTTCAGCGTCAATTACGTTATTAAAACATCCACGGCATATCAATCTTGTACCATTACATAATCTGGCTTTTGGATCTATATTGCGCAACAACATAATTGGAGCACCCTTTTCAGCCTTAATATATGTGGTGGTAAACCCCCTGGAGATATAGAATTTAGGAATTCTTGTTGATATAGATGTTGCGTATCTCCTTCAACCTCATCAAAAGAATGTAATGTAAACTCATTTCCTGGAAACTGAGAAATTATCTTTGCATTAAGCTATGCAACATCATCATTTATAGGTGTTAGCAAAGCCCTATCAACCATATACCTTGCATCATTGGCATGTTCTTGCAAACTTGGGAAAACTTGATCAATCAAGTTGTATATAGAATGCTGACCCTCCCATTGCATTGCCAATGAAGGGGGTAGTTTAATTAAATCATCCATTATAAATGGTTCATTCCTATCACCGATGTATTGTATATACTTAGCAAACTCTTCATCGTTGACAGACCTCATATTCTACTTCAAATGTAACACTTTGACGTCTTTCCATAATGGGGACTTGACTATGCATGCATCAATCATTTCTGCCTTTGTACCCTTTGGAACAACCGGAAGTACTTGACGACAATCTCCCCCCAAAATTAGCACCTTCCCGCCAAAAGGTAAATTTTCTTCCATAATATCTTTAAATGTTCTATCTAAAGATTCAAGTACACGTCAATTTACCATTGGGGCTTCATCCCAAATAATTATTGTGGCATGTCTAATAAGTTCAGCTAAGTCTGATTGTTTACTTATTAAGCAAGTAGATGAAGCATCGGGAGTTAAAGGAATCTTAAACTTGGAATGCGCTGTTCTTCCACCAGGGAGTAATGTTGCTGCTATGCCAGATGTAGCTGTGGCAATTGCAATGTGACCGGCTTTTCTCAAGGTTGCCAATATTGTGCGATACAAAAATGTTTTCCCAATTCATCCTAGCCCATTGACGAAGAATATCATGCTTTCCTTATGATCAATAACTGTCATGATTGTCTCATATGCAACTCTCTGATCATTATTCAACTTGTCAATTAAAGTGAGTTCTTCATCTACATTAGGAACAGTTAGCTCATCTTGTATGAGTCTTGGTACAGTTGAATCATTATCACATTCTCTAGTTGAAATCGGCAAATCATACTCTGTGATGTGCTTTCCATGTTGCAAGAGCAACACCTCTAAATCATTGAGAAGTTTATTTGTACGACGTGTCTCTGTTGTAACAGATGTTGATGGGTAATCTTCTGCCATATATGGGTAGAACTCATTCCACAATTCTCTTACTCCAATTGGTAGACAAAATACCAATATTGTTGCAAACAATCTTCTTAAAGCTGACGACATTCGAATGTCTCTTGCTTCAAGCAAACACTATCATATGCTATTATCATTCTCTAGTAAACCCCTTTGTTCAGCTGCTTGCTTAAAAGTTGGATAGGTTATCCCATTGATAGTTAATAAATCGTCAAATCCTGTTGGCCCCTTGACATGATTAAGAAGAACACGCAGATTGAACTTCTCTCCATCAAATGGTGAAACAGTTTATATCCTGCCCACTACTTTTTTATGAGATCTTCTTTGTGTCCATGTTTTGTTTTTATAATCCCAACAATAATGCTCAGGGAACTCTCTATATAGATAATTTCGTGCATCATGATTAATCATATTCATATAAAAAAATTCAGTGAGCATTGTCTTTTTACTTCACTCCAAAACATTAGCAATAGGTTCATGTGGTCTAAAACGTACCTGTTGTCTATCTGGAAGATGAATTTGCAAACGAAAAATGGCAGGGTACATTCGATACATAGGAAAAGAAAATATCTTCCAACATGCCTCTAGAGCACATACCCATCTTACTTCAATGTACTGTTGGACCTCATCATAATTTGGGCCTGGTCTAACTTCCATAGAGACACAATTTGGGCCTTTATACACATATTTATATAAGTACTTTACACTCTTGATACTGCAACATATTTCAACATTAATATGGCAATTACATTTCAGCAGTAACCAAGGATTATACGGAACAACCCAAGTGTTTTCTACCATAATCCTGCAATGATCATTCAATGGCACAGGATTATTAGTATCATTTCGTTTGTAAACAGGATATGAGTCATTGCTTTGGTAGGTTTCAGGCGAGAAAGGCTTTGGGTATCCTTTTTTACATCGCCCATTTTTCATGCACGGTGATCTTGGATTTTGTACTCCGCAAGGACCATGTATTATATGCTTTAGTACAGCTTTATGTAACTAAGGTTGTTCCTCCTTACACGGTATTTCTGCTTTAACAACTTGATCGTAATCCTCTGGATTATGTAATTTATCATCTTCATCAAGAATTATAAGCATGTGTGCATGTGGTAAACCCCTTTTTTGGAACTCAAAGACTTGCACATATACAATAACTCTTCCGAGAAACCCCTTGACCACAATATCATCTTTCAATTCTTCAAATTTCGATTTGAAAACTCTTGCAAGCAAGTCTGGACGATCTTGTGCAGTTTGTGTGGGTAAAAGCTCATTTTGGATTTCTTCCCATCCTGGATTACATGTCATTGTGATGAATAAATCTGGTTTCCCAAACTTTTGAACCAATGACATTGCATCTTGAAATCGTTGGATCATATCGCGCGGGCTTCCCACAAATGATGAAGGTAGAATGGTTCTATGTCCAACATTTCCTAAATGTAAGATGAAAAAGTTGGGTCATTAATAAATATTGATACCAATTTGCCATTAATAAAGCAATGTAAATTTCAAGTGTAAAGTTTACATTATCAGTATCACTCTCTCCTTCATGGAAAGCATCTTGTAGGCCTTGGTACAGATCTGCCCTAATAGAATCTTGATTGTGCTCAAACCACCTAAGCTTGTGTGTTTCAATTTTTACATAATTATCAACAACATACTATTGTGAAAGGCGTCCTCCATACCAAATCATTGATAGAGCATCGTCGCGAATCTTGGACATTAGTAAAAATAGATGTAGGTTCAGTTATTTTATAGTGTAAGCAACATTTTGAAGTAAATAAATTTGAAAACAATAAAATTGTTACCTGAAAGATGTATGTATAATAATCACGACATGACACTTTAGTTCTATTAGTGTTGCGTGTGTTGATATCACATTCATATGTTCCAAATGGGAAAAGTATTGGGTACTGCAATGGATCATAATATCATGCTGTATCTTGAACATTGATCAAATTACCACCAAACGTTTGAACCAAAATTTCTCTGCCACTTAAATGACCAGCTTCTTCTCCTCCTACAATAATAGCTGCCACTTGGGAAGCACTAGGAAGGCAATATTGAGGTTGGTTTAGAGGTTGTTCTCTAATGAGGAGTTTACATTGATGTAAATTTGGACTTCGAGATAGTTGACGAAATTTCTCCACAAATGGGTTATG
This sequence comes from Quercus ilex subsp. ballota, assembly GCA_032727855.1. Classification (NCBI taxonomy): domain Eukaryota; kingdom Viridiplantae; phylum Streptophyta; class Magnoliopsida; order Fagales; family Fagaceae; genus Quercus; species Quercus ilex. The sequence continues at coordinate 64,794,224 of CM064909.1, read as the reverse complement.
CATGTCTAAGATCCTTTGACTAAGTCGCACAATATCTTCATGAGCTTCTACACATTGAGACATTCTGCATTGTATTTCAAGATCGGTGTTGTAGATATACAATTGTAGATGTCGTACACTTAGAGGTGTATGTGGTAAAAGACTACCAATTCTATGATAGATGGCACATTGGGCACGAAATATATATATCCCTTGACTATTCAAGGCCATGCTTTCATCCACGTGCACACCCATTGAGGTAAATGCAAACATGTTGTTGTAAAACCGTATATATTGCCTGAAATGTCTACCCCGTGGTGTTTGCTCACAAATGAGCTCCCTAAATTCAGGACAAATTGGTATGTTGGGTAAGGATATTTTTCCATCCTTGCAACACATCGAGGATGTCTCTCGATGGAACAAACGGGCATTACAAAAGCAACATGTCTTTGGTTGTGGTAGTTAATACCTAATGATCTCTATACCTTCTTTAAAATCCTTTGCACAATTGTATCTGCCTCGCATAACATTTATTACATGTGCAGTACCATCAAACATGTTGTCAACACCTAATTTTTATTTTGAGGAAAAAATTAGTGATAAAGAGTGTTATGATAGTTGTGAAAGAAAATATTAAAATTGTACCAAATATTATGTTGTGAAATAAGCAAAATATTAATAATGTTTCGAATATGCAGCTTGTTAACAAATAAAAAAATTGATAATGATAAACATGTAAATTGAAATTAAAATGGTAACATTGAGTAACAAACCTTGTTCTCTGTAGCCATCCCCGTGATTTTGATCATTTATATTTTCAACTTCTTCAGTTCTTTCTACACCTGCAATGTAATTATAGAAAATGCTCAATTGGTGAAATTATATATAAAAAATAATGATGAAAGCTTTATAGAAGGATATAAACATGAAATTGAAGATAAAAATGGTGACATTGAGTGGTGAACCTTGTTCTCTATAGGCATCCCCTTGGTTTTGCTCAACTATATTTTCAACTCCTTCAATTCTTTCTGTAGCTGCAATGTATTTATATAAAATGCTCAATTGGTGTAATTACATATAAAAAATAATGGTTAAAGCTTTATCAATATATTATATAAAACTTACCAGTATTAACATTAGAATTTATATGACTTGGTCCAGCCTCAAAGTCATTTGCCATTATAATTGGATAGGTTGGAGGGAGACCTAAATTTAATATTATAAACAGTGACTTAGTATCTTTGTATACATTGACATACAACTAACATGCCAGAAACTATGGATTTTCTCAAAATAATAAGATTCCAAGCAATGAAGAATGTTTAAAGATACAAAACTATAATCTCACCACTGACTTCTTGCATAGCCCTATGCTCAACTGGCATATTGCGTGCCAAGTTACGAATATGTGTAAGCCAACGACTTTATCCATCCTCGTGATTAGGTGGTATTAGTGATGGGTTTGTTGATGTTGAATTAGAATGTACAACATCTTCTTCATTTAAATTTGCTGGGCCTCCCACTAAAATGTGATCACCACCCAAAGTTTGTTGTCTTTGTCTTGAGTAATTAGCACGGCGTCTTGCCAATCGAATATTTCTGCTTTCATTTTCTTCTCGTTGTCTTCTCAAGCGAGCATAATATCTCCATCGTTCTCGACGACGTTCTATGTCATTGGTATTCACCATCGCTGTATTTTGCAAACTCATTTCTACATAAAATTAAATTAAATTTATAGTGGTCATTGCGCATACATACACAATAATCAATAGATTTTTCCTTGTCACAAATAGGGTGTATTAAAAGCTCAATAACGTGAATTAATTTTGAACAAATTAATCACATGTAAGAATTGTAATAATATGTGTAATTGTAATGAATTTTTAGTAAAATAGAAGAAATAAGTTACACTTCTTAAAATTATTAAATTATTATTTTAGGTAGAAGTTTTGAGAATAAATTTAAATTTAGGTTATGATTTGTTAGATCAATATGATGAAAATATAATTTAGAAAATGTTTAATTTATTTCACAAAATCATTTATAGTTAAAATTAGATTAAATTTTCCGTACTCATTTCACACGCTTTAAAAAAAAAAAAAAAAACCATGCCATTTTGGTTAATTTGGATGAGAAAATAATATGTTTGTTTGTAACTTTATGTGTCTGTGTGTAAATGTAAGAGAGAGAAGAAGTGGCTTAGTGAGTTTAGAAGTTGAGAGTTGTGGAGGTGATGATTTAAAGGATTTGAATATACATTTAATTTCTTACTTTACCGGGTATAAATATAATACCAAACAAATATGCAAAGAGGCACCGGAGTTTGAAAGGAAAAATATTGTTGTTTTACGTTAAAACTTTTTTAATCTCTTCTTTACTAAAGTGCCCTTGATTATCCATAAAAAAATATCCTTAATTACGTGGGACATACTGACACATGGCTTGCATTTTTGGATTGGGATTTGGATGCTTCTACTAATTTTTGGGTAAGAGTTAATTTAGAGCATATATTATAATTTTGGATTACTACATTTTTCAATCACAAAAAAAAAAAAAAAAAAAAAAAAAAAACCCTAAGGGTGTGATAAAAAATTATTTCACCACACATAATACTCAACAATGGCTTGCATGTTCGATATTTCTTAATCATGCACTCCATTCTTTAAATAGTACATTTTCTATGTACTATTTTAAAAAATCGCACTTTAAATTTAGACCAAAGCATTAAACTAAGTATATTCTCCTCTCTTAATTTAATCTTTAATTTACTTTTTGAAGTAAATAATACGTTTTTTTTTTAATGAAAAATAAAATCGTTTTTACTGTTTTCTCTTTTTCAAAAATTCAAAGTATTTACATCTTGTACTTTGTCCTTTTATATATATATATATATATATATACACAAATCTATCCATGTACTAACCATGTACTATTTTTAAAAATCCCACTTTTTATCCCACGTTAAACATCTCACGTTTTCCTCTTTTTTTTCTTTTTTTCTTTTTTTTTTAAATCTCTTCCATATTTTGGAAAAAAAAAAAAAGACTCCTACTATAAAACTATTACTATAATTTCTCTATCCATATCCTTATATTTAGGCACTAACATATCTGATTTTGAAAGAAAAGTAAAGGCTAAATTTTAGGAAAATTTAAAAGATTAAGGTGGGGAATTGGTGTGACCCTATCCTTATTTAAAAGTTTATCAAAAAAAGAAAAAGTACACGTTTGAAAAAATCCCATGTTCTATCCATGTACTACTTTAAAAAATCCCACTTTCTATCCCACGTTAAACATCTCAAGTTTTCCCCTCTCCTTTTTTTTTTATTTTTTTATTTTTTATATAACCTTTTTGGTGTTGTTGATGTTGTTCTTTTTTTCAAATTTTATGTATGACAATTATCATTTTTTGTCTAATCCTAAGATGTAGTTTTTTTAATCCTAAAATTTAGTCATTTACTACACATCCATAACATAAGTAAATAAAAGCTTAAATTGAAAATTTTATGGCAAGAGATACACGTTAATTGTATACAAAAGAAATATAGTTTCTATTACAAAAGAAATTTTTTTACAACACTTTCTTAGATAACAACCACGTTATGTGAGGTTTAATACATATAATAATTCTTACATATAATAATTCTTGTAAAGTCTCTCACCCGAACTTATCTAATATTCCATTCCAATGACTCCTCAATGCAATCCAAAAAATTTGTGCGTACGTGAACCTGAGAGAAATAAAAGAATTAGGGTTAAACCAAGAATTAAAAAAAAAAATTTAATCAACAAACCAAAGTTAGCGTGCGTGTTATTTGTATATATTAAGATCTGTATATATTAAGAGGATTCGAAAAGTTAGTTATTGTTTTTTTTTACTGTCAAAAGTACCCCTAATTTAATTAATCTAAACTAATCAAAATGGGGTTAAAATAGTAAATTCTATCCTAAATAAATTCCTACCCACATTGAAATACTATCCCATGTTCTTTAAAAAAAAAAAACTACCTCGGCCACCCAAAAAAAAGACACTCCCAGTACACCAAAACACTCCCCATGTTCATCAACCAAAAAAAAAAAAAAAAAAAAAAAAATCTTCACGTTCAAATAACGCTCAATCAATTATGGAAAAAGTTTCTCTGCAACCTGGGTTGGAGGATGTCTCTCCAACCTGTGACGTGTCCCTTTCTAATAATGACACCTGTTCCACCCCACTAAGGCCCAAATTCAACGTATAACCCTTGTTAACTCAAACGTTAGCCACTTTTTCAGCATCTCTGGTGGCTTTTTTTCTTTGTCCATGCCTTTTTAGTCTCTTTCTTTTATTTGAAAAATTCTCACCACCATCACCTATATCTCTTCACGGCAAACTTCAAGCAGGGACAAGTAGCCACTAGAGATATGGTTTTGAATCTCACCACCATCACCTAAACGATCAGTCATTTCTCCCTCTCCTTCAACGCAAATTGGTTCCCTATCTCTCTGTTTTGTTCCAGGCCCTTTCTCCCTTTATTCGATCGTTTTCAGCCTCAACCAATGCTACCTCCGCCGGTCCCCCCGATTTGTCTCTTGTCTCCAACGATCCCACCCATCCACCACTCTCCACCATTCCACCCATCAAATCCCTCATTCTGCCATTCCCATCCCTCACCCACACTGTCGCCACTGAGAACAACCCCTCTAAATCCTTCTTTTTGTGGCAATCCCTGTGTGATGAAGATGAATATTTTCGCGGTTATATTAGTGACGAAGACAAAGGCGATTCTTGTCGCAGTTATCTCTATGACAAAGACAGACGATTTCATTTGCGGTAATCCCTATGGCGATGAGAAAGACGACTGCTTAACCTTTTTCGAGGTTTGTTTTCCCTTAACAGATTTGAGATTTTTATGTGTGGTTTGTTATTTGTATTGTTGTTCATTGTTTGTGATTGATTTTCGAAGTTTGAATATTGGAGTTTTCCTGATTTTAGTTGAGTTTTGTAGCCCCTAGTACGGGTGGAATTGTGTCTAAAACTGATGTTGTACTATCTATTTAATTGTCCTATCAGTTTTTTTTGGTAGTGATTATCATTGGTAGTTGGGTTTGTTGTGGCTAAACTTTGATTACCGGTGGTAATTGGGTAGGGATACTAGAAGTTGTGAAGGAGGGTGGTAGGATTCTTGGAGGAGGATTTGATAGTGGAGTTTGGGTTGTCAGCCAATTGTTGTACAAGGGAGTTTCTTGCTTGCTGGGTGGGGTTTTAGGAAGGATTACAAAGAACATAATGAGAATGAAAATAAAAAATTGACAGGCCATTATAGACTTGTGTTAATGAGAATGAAAATAAAAAATTGACAGGCCATTACAATTAGCCAATACTCCCTGAACTGCATAATTCAGAGCAGACTTAGGAGAATGGTTTCAAAGTTCAAACTCATGCTTAAGTAATATGTGGATTTTCATAGTTTGTGGGTAGGCATTAAAATTGTGATGTTTTAATTAGTAGTTTGATAATATATATATATATATATTTTTTTTTTTGTATTATATGTAAATGCATTACGCACGTTCTATGCAATGATTGAATGGGGAACCAAAATGCAATAGGCTGTTATGTTTGGATGGCTTAGTTGAACCAAAATGCTAAGTCATGTTATTTTGTCTAATCTATTGTCATAATTGAGATTTTGAAAATTGTTGATGCTAGATGTCTATAAAGGCTTGAAGGTGGTATAAAGTTCAAACTTTCTTTTTTGCTTCGTAAATGTTAAAATAAGCTTCTTTGAATAGATTAAAGTCTAAATCAAACCAGAGAAAAACACTAATCAAGAACCATAATGTATAAAATGGCATTGCTGGATTTTCCTTTGTGAAATTTTGCACTAAACTTTGTAATGGACTTCACAATGTTATAAATTTGAGTGCTACTAGTCCATTTATATATAATTCCCATTATCCAAAAAAAAAAAAAAAAAAAAAAAAACCATGGGCTATTTGACATGTACATGTGGTTTGAGTACTGTATTTTTGTAGAAAAGGACTAGCTAATACAAGCTTCTATAGCTTTTATCCCTCAATAAGTTATGTTTGAAAACTGTATTCACCATTGGCCTAGTTATATTTGTTTTTTTTATCATATATGTCATATCATGTACTGTTTGCATCTATAAGATGTTTAATTTTTTTTTTTTATCATGATTATTTCAACATATAGGGAATGGGAGGATGAATGTAAGCAAGGGTAAGCAGGAAAATGAAAAGAAAACCAAGAACTGAAAATGAAGGAGAAGACAAAAGTTATTTCAACTTTGCTGTGTGGAGTATATGGAAGAGCAGAAATTCATACGTCTTCAACAGGAAAAATCCAAATCCAAATCTGCTTATGGAGATCTCCAACCAAACATTGGAGTTTATGGGAGAAACCTCCATCAGGGTGGAAGAAGTTGAGCACTGATTGATCGTCTATAGGCTGTATGGAGCGGGCTGGATGTGGAGGTGTAATTAGGGATGAGCATGGAAATTGGGTTGCGGGATTCACAAGACACGTTGGAGCAACTAACAGCTTTGCTGCTGAACTTTGGGGGCTTATGGATGGTTTTATGTTGTGTTGTAGCTTTAATATACCCTACCTTATTGTTGAGTTAGAATAGGCGCTGATCTGATGGATAGAATAGGTGTTGACCAAGAACTAGATTTTACTTTGTTTACAAGTCCACCCGTGGACTTAGCTAAAGGCTTTGGAGGATGACTGTAATGGTTTTCTATTTTTGGTGATTTTACTTGTACTAAGGGGTGTTTGCATGCAGCTTTGTTCATCAAATAGTTTGACATTAGTGTAACATTGTTTTAAGTGCAAGTTGGTTGTATCTGAAATTGTGATGGTATAATAATTTGTGCTTGGATAGCTGAATGAATTGATTGATAAGTTATAAAATCTAGTTAATGAATCTACTTTTTCCAAATATATATTGTTTGGGGTTGTTTCTGACAGATTTTGAAATCTTGGAATATTAGTTTAAGGATCTAGGGGAATATGGTTGAAACATTTGGCGTCCTTCTGTCTGCTTGGTGTTGTTTGACAACTATTGCAGCAGTGCTTCCTTCATTGCTAAGCATGTTTTTTTTTTTTTTTTTGAGCTATGATTGTAAGTGAAATATGTTGTTGCAGAATATATGTTGGAATTATACACAACCCATTTACAGAGCAGCTATCTATACAAAATTTTCTTTAAAAAAAAAAAAAAAAAAAAAAAAACTATACAAAATTTTGTCCGTATAAATAGTTATCATCTTTCTATTTTTTAATTAGGTCTGTTGGATTGCTATAATTGACAACATAAAATCTCTTTGTTATCAATTTTTTTTTTTGCATATTACCAACAGTGAATTATACTAAAAGTGGGAGATATTGCCTCAACTTCATTACATAATATGCAGTTATGCACATATGGATCTTAACATATAGAAATGTACATTTCCATTGCATTTAAAAATATTTGTCATTTTACATAAATCATTAGTGCTTAACTAGAAGCTACTCAAACATGCAAATATAGAACCTAACATGTTTGAGTAGCTTCATTAGTTACAAAAATTGTTAGATATTATATCCAACAAATTGTCCAATATGTTGTTGTCCACTAGCTGTCATTTGTATGTGCCATTTATTGTCCATTAGTTGTGCAAAAAATTGTCCAAAAATATTGACTAGCTTGCCAAGTAAGACATGCTTTGCAAAAATATAATTCAAAAAGTCTCCAATATGGTACTCTTCAAGGATTATAAATTATCATCAGGAGCCACTGAAACTTGCAAATATTCCACCAAATATAAATATATGTATGAAAAAAAAAAAAAAAAAAAAAAAACCTTAAGAAAAATATAGGTTCAAGTTGTAGCAAAAATCACAAGGAATATGCGTACCTGATTTGTCTCAACAATTTGTCCAACAACATAGTCTTGTCCAACCAAATGACTACAAAAGATAGATTCCTACATTTTACATTTCAATACACTACAAAAAAAATGTCTATTAGCGACCAAGAATTTTTGACGGACCCAAAAAGCCCTCTCAAAAAATCTTATTTGTGATGGCAAAATAAAGCCCTCGCAAATACTTGGTAAAATGTGAAATATTTGTGACCAACAAGAAAAGCTGTCGCAATTATGTTTTATAGCCGTCACAAATATTAATATTTTGGAGGGAAATTTTCCCTCCATATTATTTGCGAGGAACAATTAAAAATCTCTCGCAAAAAGTGTATTTTTTGTGATTGTTAAAAAAAAGCCATCACTAATACTAAATTATTTGCGAGGGCTAGGATCGACCTTCACAAATAATCATTAAAATGTCAAAATTTTTGGAGGGAAATGTTCCCACCAAATTATTTCCAAGGGACAATAAAAATTCCTTACAAAAATTTTATTTTTTGTGTGGGTTAAAAATATGCCCTTACTAACACTAAATTATTTGCATGGACCATGATTGACCTTCGCAAAAAATCATTAAAATATTAATTGTTTTTTGGAGATAAAAGTTAATCTAAAATTCAAAGAAAAATAAAAAGAAACTTATAAACATATAGCACTTTGTATTCTTTAGATGAACCTTTTGTTTACAGTCTAAAAAAAAAAACCTTTTATATACATCTTATATAAGAAAGGTCTATCCTTATTTTCTAAACAATTGTACCCATAAAAAAATGATAGCACTTTCAACTTCAAAATGGTAGCCTAAAATTCAAGAATTTTAGCCTTTTGTACTCTCTCTCTCTCTCTCTCTCTCTCTCAAAAGTGAATAAAAATTTCTTCCAATTAAAATAATGCATAAAAGATGAGTTTGTAGATCAAATGGTAAATTACATCCAATTGGCATGCATGTTAAGAATGTATTGAACATGTAATCCAATGGTTGGATTTTCAAAATATGAATTCAATAATAAGTTATTGGGTGATGTGACATTTTTTAAAGTTACATCACGTGTAACTTGAACCCAAACTCTATATTTCTTAATTCGATGTGAATTTTGACAAATCCACCGTTAGATTACATTATCTTCATATATTTTTCATACTTATAAAATTTCAAGGTGATCAAATATTAATTGTCATGTGATCAATCATATGTTTAAATTCGAGCTTTTATAGTTTAAAATAATGCATAAAAGATGAGTTTATAGATCAAACAGTAAATTACATCTGATTGGCATGAAAATTGGCATGCATGTTAAGAACATATAGAGCATGAAATCCAACAGTTGGATTTTCAAAATATGAATTCAATAATAAGTTATTGGGTGGTGTAACATTTTTTAGAATTACGTCAGATGTAACTTAAACCCAACCCTATATTTCTTAATTCAATGTGAATTTTGACAAATCTACCATAGGATTACATTATCTTCATATATTTTTCATGCTTACAAAATTTCAAAGTAATCAAATATTAATAGTCATGTCATCAATCAATTGTCTAGATTCAAGTTTTAGTAGTTTTAAATAATGCATAAAAGATGAGTTAATAGATCAAATGGAAAATTACATCTGATTGGCATGAAAATTGGCATGTATGTTAAGACTATATAGAACATGTAATCCAACGGTTGAATTTTCAAAATATGAATTCAATAATAAGTTATTGGATGGTGTAACAGTTTTTAGAGTTACGTCAGGTGTAACTTGAACCCAACCCTATATTTCTTAATTCGATATGAATTTTGACAAATTTACCATTAGATTACATTACCTTCATACATTTTTCATGATTAAAAATTTTCAAGGTGATCAAAGATTAATAGGCATGTCGTTAATCAATTGTCTATATTCAAGTTTTTATAGTCTAAAATAATGCATAAAAGACGAGTTTGTAGAACAAATGGTAAATTACATCTGATTGGCATGAAAATTGGTATGCATGTTAAAAACATATAGAACATGTAATCTAACGATTAGATTTCTAAAATATAAATTCAATAACAAGTTATTGGGTGGAGTAACATTTTGTTGAGTTACATCATGTGTAACTTGAACCCAACCCTATATTTCTTAATTCGATATGAATTTTGACAAATCTACCGTTAGATAACACTATCTTCATATATTTTTTATGCTTGCAAAATTTCAAGGTGATCAAAGATTAATAGTCATGTCATCAATTAATTGTCTAAATTCAAGTTTTTGTAGTTTAAAATAATGCATAAAAGATTAGTTTAAATATCAAATGGTAAATTACATTTGATTGGCAATGAAATTGGCATACATGTTAAGAACATATAGAACATGTAATCTAACGGTTGGATTTTTAAAATATGAATTCAATAATAAGTTATTGAGTGGTATAACATTTTTTAGAGTTATATCAAGTGTAACTTGAACTCAACCCTATATTTTTTAATTCAATATGAATTCTGACTATCCAATTGGTTTCAAATTTTACCAACACCAGTATGTCACCATACTATTCAATCCTAATGATCAAGATTTGAGTATGAATTTCACCAAGTCCAGTAGTATCAGAACCATCTATTAAGTTTGATTCGGGTTTGACCAATTTTGACTAAACTTTGACCGCGCCATTCTCTAAATCCAACTGTTTAATTGTGACTATAATTTACTAGAATAAACTTTTCATTACACTCTTCAAATCTAACGGTTAGATTTCAAATCTAAGAATGGCACGTGATGGACATGTGTTGTATACCTATATGGCTATATATATTCTCTCAATTTGACCATCCAATTGGTCTCAAATTTTACCAACATCAATATGTCACTATACTCTTCAATCCTAATGATCAAGATTTGAATATGAATTTCACCAAGTCCAATGGTATCGGGACCATCTATTAAGTTTGATCAAGTTTGACTAACTTTGACCATGCATTTCTCTAAATCCAATCGTTTGATTGTGACCATGATTTACTAGAATTAACCTTTTATTATACTCTTCAAATCTAATGATTAGATTTCAAATCTAAGTATGGCACATGATAGATATGTGTTGTGTACTTGTATGGTTATATTTACTCAATCTGACTATCCAATTGGTCTCAAATTTCACCAACACCAGTATGTCACCATACTCTTCAATCCTATTGATCAAGATTTGAATATGAATTTCACCAAGTCTAGTGGTCTCGGGACCATCTATTAAGTTTAACTGGTTTTGACCAATTTTTACTAAACTTTGACCGCGTATTTCTCTAAATCCAACCGTTGATTGCTATTGATCTAAGAATATGAGTTATATTTTGGGAAGAACACAAAGAACATAAACATATTCTTCCAAAAAATTAATAATAATGAAAGGAATAAAAAAAATTAATTTAATTATCTTATTTTATTTTTTAAAATTTTAGAAATTGATTTTTTTTAAAATTTTTATGTGATTTATTATTTATTTAAATGTTGACGTGAAATTTTTACTAGGTTATAACGATATTTTTATAACCTGCTGCAATAGTTATTAGACAAAACATTTTTTTTATCCTAAAAGTTAAATTTTCCCAATATTTTTTTATCCTTCACACAAAATTTCTCACACACAAACTTTTTTTTTCCAAAATTTTCATTTGAAGCTCTTGCTCCTTTGACTTGTACATCGCCATGGCCTTTAGATCCTTCAACTTGTACTCTCTAAAATTCGTTATTTTATTACTTAAGCTTTATTATTATTATTAAAGAAAACTCTAATTATATAGCCTTATCAAAAAAAAAAAAAAAAAAAAAAAAAAACTCTACAGGACAAGCTCTCCCCCCAGATGTTTTTTTTCTTCCCGCAAAAATTTTCCCCCAATTTTTCATTTCCCACTTTTTTTCTTTTTAATTTTTAATTTTTTTAATTTTTAATTTTTAATTTTTTTTTTTCTTCTTCTCTTGTTCATTCAACGTGTTTCTTTCCCTTCTTTCTTTTCATTTCCCACTTCTCTCTCCCCTCACACCTCTTCTCTCCCCTCACGCTGCCACCCCTAGCCACCGATCTGCTCTCTCTCCCATCACGCCGGAGTCACAATCCCCAGCCACCACCGACTTGTAAAGCCCCTCACAGCCCAATCGATTTCAGGTTGTTCAGGTAAGCTGAAAAACAGCGTTGTCATCTTCTCTGAAACATACCCTAATACTTTTCATTTCAAATTTTATTTATTCTCATCATCATTATCAACTATCAATTACCGTAGATTTATTATGTTGTTCTTTAATTTTTTTTTTTCTTATTCTTATCAATGCCATAACATACAGAGTTTAATAATATTATCTTTTTTTTGTTTGATGTTTCGAGTGCCCACATGTTGTTTTTCAAACAACACTGGAAGCCATCATTCCTCTACAGGAAATAGTTTTTCAGGTTTAAAACCGGACAGGTTTTTATTGCTATGGGTATTTTCTGCAAATCTGTAGCATCAATTGCTTTCATTTCTCTTCTTCTTCTTCCTTTTTTTGTTAATTTAATATATATATTCTCTCAAATGTACTTATCAAAAAAAAAAAAATCTCAAATGAGGAGAAGTTCCAAAATTTCAAGCTTATTCTAGCATTGCAATAGTTTTTGGTGGTTTAGTTTTGCAATAGTTGTCATTTCTGCATATAGCATAATTTCTCTTGTAAGTGGCAATCAATAGGAGCTTTTCAGAAACAAATGTATGGGGGAGCCACCTCATCCATTGCTTAATATGACATAGTATTTTGGGTCAACTTTAAAAAAACAAAAAATCATAGGTTTGCGTATGTGGTTCTATAAAAAAAGAGGTGACTTCTGCAAAAAAGGTTGCAAAGTGCAAAATCATCACTTGTAATCTATTAATGGTTAAGTAATTACCTTTATTTTAGATTAGCTATAACCCAATGCTTTTCTGGGTGGAATATTATGGAAGTCCAGTTAGCTTGAAGAGCATAGCTCAAATCAGTACTCCCAATGCAAGTTCTCTCTTGGTTCAGCCATATGACAAATCCAGGTATTCTATAAACTAAAGGACATAAAATGGTTATTGAGGAAGATCGAAACATTCTCCATTTAATTTTATGTGATAAATACATGTATACTAGTAAGTAAGAACTATGACTAAAATTTTCTCTGATTCTTGTAAATTAATATGCTAGTGAATCTTCCATAAATTTTTGACAACCAAAGGTGATCTAATTGTCCAATTATTTTGAGTTATAGAGCATTGACATCTTGCATTGCAGGACTGGCCCATGAAATCTTTCATATGATCTCTCTTTGACAATCTATTTTACTTTTTGATATGTTATGTTTGTCAGCTTAAAGGCTATAGAGAAGGCCATAGTGGGCTCTGATCTTGGTATGACTCCAAACAATGATGGAGAAGTGATAAGATTGACTCTCCCTCAACTTACATCAGAAAGGAGGAAGGTATAGTCTGTTGGCTTTGATCCCTTTGCATGTAATTTTGTCTTTTTATGCCATAGGCCCATAAGTCTATTTTCTATATCCAACTAATATGAAATCTCAGCTGAAATATTACTTTTGCCTCTTTGTTCTTCTGATTTTTCCTGGATGTTGGTGCTATACTGCAGTCAATTCATTCTATCTTGTGTTGCTCCTTGGAGCTCAATATCCTTAGTGTCTCACCTGCATGACATTTTTGCATCGTGCATTAACATCAAGCACCATGCTTTGAAATGAGTTAGATGATTGAATTATATTTAGACTTTCTGTACTTTGTCATGAGTCATGACTTGAGCTTTATGTTAATTGTTTGGAATTAATCACGTGAGGCCTGCTCTACTGTTCTGCTTCAAAGGTTCAGTTCTTCTAAAACTTTTCTCGGTTTTAGCACTTGTTTTGTGATATGTTTATGTATCCTTAATAATTATTTTATAATTAATTTACATGCAAAAAATGCTTAATTTATATTCTTGAAAATAGTGGTGGTTAGTAGTAATTGATGAAAGAAATTCTACTTTCTGTAATTTGATATAAATATAAATATATATATATATATATATATATATATATATATATAGACACACATTTCTTTTTGAAGATGTACACTATGCAGTGAAGTTCATTAAAGCATGCTTACAAAGAACTTCCACTTCTTTTTTTTCTTTTCTTTTCTTTTTATTAATTTATTTTATTTTAATCATTGCAGGAATTCTTAAAAATAGTAGTTAACTGGCTGAAGGAGGGAAGGTACAGTGGCATTATCTTTGGACAATTTAAAACAAATACCTGCCGCTGTTTTTAGTAAATTCATTAGTATTAAAATTGGGCTTAGGTGGATATGCGGAGCGTTGTTAGAACAAATCAAATCTCATGAAATGGCTCTAATTCATGTTTATATTGTTCCCCTTCTTCTGCCTTCTCCTCCTGTCTTCACTTGCCTGAAATTATTTATTTATTTATTTTTTTTTTGGGATAAGTAATGAAAAATATGTTAAAAATGCAAAAAGAGTGTCACCTAAGTGACACTATTTTTTGGGGTTGAGAAGTCAGACATAATTGGCCTATAACATTTTTTTTGGGTTTGTAACTTTCTTGAAACACATGGGAATTCATCCAATGTCTGTATTTGACATGGCACTGTACACTTTACCAAAGTGCACATATTCTAAAAATGTATATGTTTATTAATCTTTGGTTATAGACCAATACATAGGCTATGTTAAACTCACTAAATTTGTCCTCTTGAATACCCCCTTCCCCTAAACTGTTTATAGGTGGCATTGAGGAACATAAGAAGAGATGCTTTAAAAGCCTGCAAAAAACTTGAGAAGGTTTGAATCCCTTAATCCCCTGCCCTGCTTTTTTCACTCTCCAGTAATTGCTTTTTTGAGTCCAACCCCCACTCTCTTCTTTAGAAGTCCTTTGCTTTGCTTTACTTTTCATGTAGGAGAAAAAGCTCTTTGAAGACATTGCGAAGGACTTGTCAAGTGATTTGCAGGTAACTTGATGCTTTGAAACTTCACAAACATGGGATCAACTGTATGGAGCTTCCCCACATTCAGCATACACAGGGACCTGATCTAGATAGGCTTTCTTTTGTATTAAATAGTAAGATCACATGCTTTTTTTATGGAGCTTCCCCTCATTCAGAGGAAGACTAGTATAGATCTTGTCATAATTCTAGTTGTTTAAGTTTAAAACAAGGTTTAATTTCAGGATTTCTTTGCATATTCTATATTTTAAAGTTTGAACTTATATGAATTTTTATCTTTCAATTGATCAATTTTTAGTAATTATTGTACTATCGAAACATGATAGTTAAAAAAAATTATATAAAATAATTAAAAATGAATAAATAATAAAATATTTCAAAAATTATATAAAATATTATTACCGATGACATAAAAATTTGGTCATAAATAATTTTATAGTGACGACAAAGTTCCTCGCAATTTATAGAATAGTGATGCCACTTAACACCTTGCAAAAACATTTTAAGCGACAGCTAAATGCCGTCACTATTATTTCTAACTAATTGCGAGGGGTTAAAAGCCCTCACAAATAAATTTTAGCAATGGCATTATTTGTCTCTAAAAAGTCTGTCGTCAATTTGAAATTCGCAAATAACTAATTGCGAGGGTATAAAGGTCTTCACAAATAGTTGTTAACGACGACTACTCGCCCTAGCTAAAAATAAGTCGTCGACTTTTTTCGTCGTTTGGTAATATATTTGCAAAGGCGAATTTGTTCAGTAACGACAGTAAATTGCCCTCGTAAATTATCTATTTGCGAAGACATGGTCGCAAAATCTCTTTTAGCAACAAAAACAAATACGACGGCCTTCGAGGGCCACATGCCCTCGCTAATAGTCTTTTGCGACGATATTTGAATTTTTGCGAGGGCATTTTACCCTCACTAGTACCCTCACTAGGACATATGTGTTTCACATACTAAGAACATATGTCTTACTTATTTATGTAAATTGGCTAATCCTTTGACAAAACGCACTCTACTTGTAATTGGGTAGATCTAGGTGTTTTTAATACTTTAAGAAACAATGTTTCAAGGTCAAGTATTGAAGTCATCAAGTCTGTCCAAGAGAACACAAGTTGAAGTGCAGAATTTTTAAATCTCGACACCTCTCGATAGCTACCTCGACACCTGCTATCTGTCGAGAATTAAAAAGTCAGAATTCCAAATCTGATTTTCTTGGGATCCGTGAATATGTTTTTGGGACTTCTTTTCTTCTAACCCTAAACATATAAAAGGATTATTTTAAGAGCCGTTTTGGGTGACACAAGTTGTATTATCATTGAGCAATCTCTGTTTATGCAAATTGTGCTCAACAGACGAAGTTCTTGACCTAGTTCATCTTCCATCAAGAAGTTGCTGTGTCTTTGCACCATAGGGTTTTGTAACCAAGCATCTTCCTGCTATTCATCACGTGGATGAACTGAAGAACTTTGCAGCCAACCTTTCTTCCTCAAGTTGGTGTTTCTGAAGTCGCGTACTGGGATCCGCGCATTGGTTAGTCACGTACTTGGGAGCCGTGCATCAAAGGTGGAAATTGTCACTACAGATCAAGTCCAATTGGGTATTGGGGTAAGGGTTCAACTGTAGGTTGGTAAGGTACTTGGGATTCCTTTACTTGTAACCGCTTGATTTGATAATAGTGGAGTTTCGGGAGTGGTGACCTGAAAATCACCCGGTGGGGTTTTTGCCGTTAGGGTTTTCCCCATTCGTAAACAAATCACCGTGTTATTTATTTTCCGTTGCATATTTAGTTGATTGGTGATTTGTTTGTGCTTCCATTAAATTGCATGATTAATTGATTAATTAATTACTTGGCTAAATTAATTAATTAGGCTTAATCACAAGGGGTCATTCAGTTTATGACCTATCAAGTGGTATCAGAGCAGGCACACTCTGATTAGGTTTTAATCTTTGCTGTGTTGATCCATTGACCCCTGTTGTCATGGAAACTCTTGATTGTTTTGATTTGCATGATCCTATGTTGAATGATGATGATGATATTCAAGATGCCTATTGCAAGCTTTATAATTTTTGTATGAAATCTCTTAAGTATTCTACAAAATTAAAAGCTAAATTTAAAAAGGTCAAGCTTGAAAAAGATGATTTGATTGCAAAATTGGATGAAGCCAATAATTTGAATGAGAATTTTAAAAATCAAATTTCATCTCAGGTGGACAAAATTAAGAGTTTGGAAGAGCAACTAGTTGAATTTAAAACTGAAGTTGAAAAATTAACTAGTGCCAAACTTGTTGTTGAGCCTAACTCAAAAGAAAAAGATTTTTATGTTCCTCCATTTAAAAAGAATAATGAAGAGTTGAAGGCTAATATTGCTAGGATAGATAATGGTAAAAATTCTGATGTTAACAGTGAAGTTTCTAAACCTATGTCTAAAACTCCTCCTAGGTTGAATAAAAATTCTGAATTTGTCCCCACTTGTCATCATTGTCATATTGTTGGTCATATTAGGCCAAATTGTCCTAAGTTGTCAACCTCTAAGGTTAGACCTCCTTCTAGGAAGCCGAGTAGCTCTAAAACTGCTCATATTTGTCACCATTGTGGTGATTCTGGTCACACTCGCCCTAATTGTTTCAAGTTGTTTCCTCATAAGCGAGTGTCCAATAGGTCTCACCCTTTGTCTAAAGGCTCTGTACCTATTCTTGGTGAGTTATTAAAAGCTTTGAGCTTTTTGACTCAATTTCAGGGGAATTCTTATTCCTCTATGTCCTTTAGTAATCATACTAGGACACGTGCCTTTTCATCTTCACAGCCAAAGACTCGTGCTATGTGGGTGATAAAGGATCCTAAGACTTAATTGTCTTTTCTGTTTGTCCTCTGCTTTAATTCTTTCTATCTAAAGTAGGACTTTCTTTGCTTGATTTCTTATCTGTTTTTGAAATCATGTTTTCATGCATCTGCATCTCCCTATCATGCCTTCATGCATAAGCATCTTTCTTTCATGCTTTCATGTTTGTTTAACATGTTTTTGTTTGTTTATTTTGTTTTTAATATAAAAATAAATAAAAAAAAATTGAAAAATTGAAAAATACAAAAACAGTGTGTGTTATGTGTACTTTGGTATTTGTGTACCTTGGATGGCCAATGAAACAAAGTTTCTCTAAACTTTGTATCTCTTGTAGCTTAGATGAGCATCTCTATGCACAACTAAGCAAGTGAGCTTTGTGGCTCTTGTTGTGATGAGTAAGATTAGGTTATCTCTTAAAACTTAACACTCATATCACTCTTTTTGACGGGTAGGACTAGAAAATCCTAAGAGAAAGGCATTAATGACCATCTCACCACTGTTGCCCGCCAATCATAGTATGACACCTGTATGCTTCGGCATAGCAAAAGTGCAGTGTCATAGACACCTGTATGCTTCGGCATAGCAAAAGTGCAGTGTCATAGACACCTGTATGCTTCGGCATAGCAAAAGTGCAGTGTCAAAGACATTCGTATGCTTCGGCATAGCAAAAATGCGATGTCAAATGCTTAACATCTTGGGTATTTCTTTTCTCTCTTTTTATGCCCATGCATGATATGCTTAAAAGAAAAAAAAAATATGCAAAGAAAATATAAAGCAAAAAGATTAAAGATGCTTTAAATATGATTGCAAGCGTGTTTTCTAGGAGATGTGGGAGTTATAGGATGTACCTCGAAGGTGATAGTCCCCATCAAACAGTTATGATTGTGTGTGAGTTAAAAGTTATTTACTCATATCTCAGATCATCATAACATGTATACACATATGCAATCTTGCGATGTTTTTCACACACAACACGCAATATTCTTTGCTACTTTTGATACATGTGCAGGTACAATGTGATTTGGCCATCACAAGTGTTTACATATGCTAATGTATGCTCACTAAACTGTCATAACTTGTTTTTGAAATATAAAATTGGTTAGACTTGTTTAGTGTGTGTGTGTGTGTTTTGCATGATCTTTGTGCTTAATTTCTTATTGAGAGATGTTTTGAGAGGTTTATATGTTGAGTGGATTTGTTGGTAGAGATGTGTGTTGGACTGCATTCATGTCTATGTTTTTCACTTCTCGAAAAACTCCTTTTACTGTGTCTCGACACCTTCCTCGACACCTCCTCGATACCTGGTCATCTGTCGAGCTTCTCAAGATTTTCTTATCGCAGTCTCGACACATCCTCGACACCTTGTGGATCGATCGAGAAAGCCTCTGTCCTCTCGATAGATTCTCGACACCTGTTGGATCGATCGAGATTCAATTGTGCTGTTTGTGTTTTCCTTCTCGACACCTTTCTCGATACCTTGTGGATCGATCGAGATTTCTTCTGTGTTCTCGATACCTTCTCGACACCTTCGCGATCGATCGAGATTCGTGTATCTGAAATTCTCCTTGCATCTCGATACCTCTCGATACCTGCATCTGTCGAAGGCTTATTCCTCGATACCTTTCTCGACAGATACCTCGATACCTCTCGACACCTCAGCTGTCGAGAATTACTGAGGTGCCTATTTAAGTGCAGATCGCGATTCAGACTTCATTTCACTCGATCTCTCTCGATCTCTCCGTGGCTGTTCATCTCCCTTTCACTCTCCTTTCACTCAAATCCTTCAACCCACTTGGATCTTGCTCAGTTCTTGCTCAAATCACTTGGTAAGATCTCTTTTCTCTTCCTTTTTCATGCATTTCATGTTTTGAAAACCTAGTTTTTGGGATTTTTTCATAAAATTTGGGGTTTTTCAAAATTGTTGAGTTTTTATTGAAATTTTGGGTTGGGTTTGGACTTAAATGATTTCAAAATATCATACATTGCATTTCATGTGCATTATAATGGTATTTTCATGCATTTGGAAGTGAGTACTTTGTTTATATGCTGTTAGAAATGGATTGGGCTGAGCCCATGATAATATTTCTGTTTTGCATGTCACATATTCATGCATTCCCATGCATACGTACTTTTTGTTCATATATCTGTCATATTTGAACTGATTTGGAACTTTTCTGTTTGTCTCCCTCTCTATCTCTTTCTCATTCTTTTACGTGAGTAGTGTCTATGGCACCCAAACGTAAATCTACTCCTGCTCGGAACCCTCTGTGTTCTGGAGCTTCTACTTCTTCTGATTCTGCTCCTTTTAACATTCGGTTCCGTGATGGAGATGCCCAAAAGGCATTTACTGAGAACTTTTCTAGACGAGGTGTTCATTCGGAACGCCAAGTCATTCTGGCGGACTTCGCCGACACTGACCTTCCTTCTGTCATTCACAGTAGGGGATGGGGGTCACTGTGTGACATCCCGGTCACTTGCCCTCTCGTGCTGATACAGGAGTTTTACTCCAACATCCACGGGATTGATCTTTCAGTACCTCAGTTTTCCACTCGCGTTCGAGGTATGCGCATTCCTGTCACACCGCAACTTGTTGCGGATGTGCTTAGGGTACCTAGGATAGAGTTTCCAGATTACCCCTCTTGTGAGCGTCTGAGGACTAGGTCCAAAGAAGAGCTCATTTCTGCTTTTTGTGAGCGCCCTGCTGATTGGGGTGAGCATCAGTTCACATCATGTAGGCCTTTTGCTAAAGGTCCTAGATTCATGAACATGGTGATGACTTTTGTTCTCCATCCTTTGTCTCACTATAACTCTATCACAGAGCCTCGTGCTCGATTTTTGCTTTCTCTTCTTGAGCACTTGACCATAGACTTCCCTTCTCACTTCATCCGGTCTATCTTAGAGGTTTATCTTGATTCGGCGTCCCGTGATAAGCTCATCTTTCCTTCTGCTATCACGCGGATTCTACGCCATTTTTCCGTTCCCTTTCCTGTGTCCGACCACTTCACACACATATCTGCCATAGATGCCGCTACCGTAAAACGTAGTGAGGCACAGTTTAGGTCGAGACAGCCTGGTGCCACTCCTCCCTCTCGTTCAGCACCATCCAGATCAGCTCCATCTACATCTGCTCCTTCTTCCTCTTCGAGCGATGTATCCCTTGGTAATATCATGGCGCAGCTGCAGCGCATGGACACTCGTCTTGATACACTCTCTGCTGAGTTGTATCAAGTGAATGTTCGTGTGGGTCGTATTGCACGACGGCAGGCGACCATGGGTGGTTTTGCTCCAGAGGCGACTCCTTCACCACCTACTCCAGTAGCTTCAGATTCTGATGATGATGATGATGATGATGATGATGATGATGATGATGATGGAGATGCTAGCTCTGCCGATGAGATGTCTACATGACACTCTACCCTTTGTCACTCGTGACAAAAAGGGGGAGTAGTTTTGGGTTATGAGAGTAGTCATCTTAGGGGGAGAGTTAGTATAGGACATTTTTGATAGGGGGAGTGTTGATACTTTTGAGGGATGTAGTGAGGTTTGATGTATCTTTTTCTTTTCTTATCTTTTTAGATACATTGTTCTTGTATATGAGGTCTTGTGACCAGTTTTACATACATGGTACTTATTCTTTATTTATGTGGATGTATGTTTCTTTCACCTCTCTCTTCATGTGTTGTTTCTTTTCTATCTTTATACACATGTTCTTTACTTGTATGCAATCTATTTATTTCTGTTTCACACAAGATGCCTTGATAAGTTTTGTTTAAAGTGTTTCAGAAATACAGGTTGTCAAAGTCTACTTATCATAAGCTCTCTTCTTGCAAAGTTTTTCAAGAGTTTGTGTTAGGATAGATTTTATTGTATTCAACAAGTGAATATGAGTTGAGTGATTTATGACTTCTCTCATATACTCATTTGTTTGTTGTGATTTTGTCACGGATTGCCAAAGGGGGAGATTGTTAGGACATATGTGTTTCACATACTAAGAACATATGTCTTACTTATTTATGTAAATTGGCTAATCCTTTGACAAAACGCACTCTACTTGTAATTGGGTAGATCTAGGTGTTTTTAATACTTTAAGAAACAATGTTTCAAGGTCAAGTATTGAAGTCATCAAGTCTGTCCAAGAGAACACAAGTTGAAGTGCAGAATTTTTAAATCTCGACACCTCTCGATAGCTACCTCGACACCTGCTATCTGTCGAGAATTAAAAAGTCAGAATTCCAAATCTGATTTTCTTGGGATCCGTGAATATGTTTTTGGGACTTCTTTTCTTCTAACCCTAAACATATAAAAGGATTATTTTAAGAGCCGTTTTGGGTGACACAAGTTGTATTATCATTGAGCAATCTCTGTTTATGCAAATTGTGCTCAACAGACGAAGTTCTTGACCTAGTTCATCTTCCATCAAGAAGTTGCTGTGTCTTTGCACCATAGGGTTTTGTAACCAAGCATCTTCCTGCTATTCATCACGTGGATGAACTGAAGAACTTTGCAGCCAACCTTTCTTCCTCAAGTTGGTGTTTCTGAAGTCGCGTACTGGGATCCGCGCATTGGTTAGTCACGTACTTGGGAGCCGTGCATCAAAGGTGGAAATTGTCACTACAGATCAAGTCCAATTGGGTATTGGGGTAAGGGTTCAACTGTAGGTTGGTAAGGTACTTGGGATTCCTTTCTTGTAACCGCTTGATTTGACAATAGTGGAGTTTCGGGAGTGGTGACCTGAAAATCACCCGGTGGGGTTTTTGCCGT
Organism: Quercus ilex subsp. ballota; assembly: GCA_032727855.1. Classification (NCBI taxonomy): domain Eukaryota; kingdom Viridiplantae; phylum Streptophyta; class Magnoliopsida; order Fagales; family Fagaceae; genus Quercus; species Quercus ilex. The sequence continues at coordinate 64,771,762 of CM064909.1, read as the reverse complement.
TAGGGTTTTCCCCATTCGTAAACAAATCACCGTGTTATTTATTTTCCGCTGCATATTTAGTATTTGGTGATTTGTTTGTGCTTCCACAAAATTGCATGCTTAATTGGTTAATTAATAACTTGGCTAATTAATTAATTAATTAGGGTTTATCACAAGGGGTCATTCAGATTGTGACCTATCAATCGTCAACTTGTACTAAATAAAAGTAAGATGGATCTTCTAATTGCATATTATGAAAGTATTCCATCACAACACGAACATCACCTTTCTTCAAAGCCATTCTCCTCTCACAATGTACATGATTTTTATAGTCATAATCCAAAAAACCAAGATTTTCATGACCACCAACTTGCATGCTCAATAAATCTATAGTTTTTTTTATTGATATTCCAGACTTCTCTGCATCATTTGCAATAGCTTTTTGAGCAGGTGCAATTTTTCTTTTTGATCTTAACATATGTTTCATTGGTGAAGGAGCAAACTCATGATTATGTTGTTCATGAAAAGAAACAACTTCTAACATACCATATTTTTGAAGTTGACATGTCATTTGTGCTAAAAAACCTACTCGTGAGATTGGGCGATGAAAATGTACCTATTCTTGGCGTTTGTCAACACCTTGTTCACCCTCTTTTGAGCAACAAAATGATCTCCTTATGACTTGTCCCATATTTCCTCTCTTTATAAATTGTTTCCGTACACTGAAGTCAATTCGGTGGGCATAATCTTTGTAAAATTCATATGCACTATCATCACAATCAAATTTCATGCCAATTTTTGGGGCGTCTATTGCAGTGCTTGATTTTTTTGGGCTTCCATGAGTAGGTACTACTTGAGCCTCCTTTTGAATTAAAAAAAAAAAAAAAAAAAGAGTAAGCAGATTAGGAAAATAAATTTGCATATGAAAAAAATAAAAAATAAAAACATGTAAATGAACTGATGTACATGTAAATAAAAACATGTAAATAAATTTGATATGGTTTTCTTTTCTATCAACCCCATATAAATTTTACTCAAAATTTGACAATGATGGCTGGGAAGAAATTATCATGTCCCACCTAAAAAAGTTTAATTTCCTTAGCAGATTAAGTAAAGGAAACAAATATTTCAACAAATATACAAAACTAACATTTTCATATAGTTAACATAACTCCAAATAATAAAGAAGGCCTCAAATCTAAGCTGAAATCAGTACCTGTTTTAGTAAGTATATACTTTTGTTTTCTAGATACCCAATTACAAAAAAGAACAAAACTTAGATACACTTGGTTCAATGTTGTACCTTGTGTTCTCCAATTAAATTTAACTATGTATTTGTCCCTAAATAGTTGAATTTAATTAGTGAACTGTTAAAAGTGCAATCAACATCCACAGCAGAGTTGCATAACCCAAGCCACAGAGGTAGCAAGTGGTGTAGCAGCTGCTGATGAGAGATGCACTAGCCAAGCCATAAAAGTAGTAGGCAGTGCAGCAGTTGTTGATGCAAAATGCACTGGTCAAGCCACAACGGTAGCAAGCAGTGCAGCATTTGCTGATGAGGAGTGCATTGCTCAGACCACGAAGCTTCCATCAGATGCCTTGATTAGCACAGAAGTCTTGGAATTGATTGAGGTAGTGCCACATCATGAATTCTTCATCCAAGGGCATTGAAGGAGTTAGTTCCGTGAATCAAGGAGGTTGTTACTCAAAGACTGACACGAGTACAATTTCTAGAAGTTTCAAATAACTGTTTTTTTTTTTTTTTTTTTTTGGCGCCTTTAGGGAGTTAGTTATATTTTTCTGTGTATATAAAACAGAGCACCTTATGTATTGAGTTCATTCATTCTTTTCCCAATTCTTGTAATTCTCTCTCAATCAACGAAATCCTCTAAATTCTATTTAGATTTCTCAGCTTTTACATGAACCTAAAGTAAAACTGTAGCTAAGTTTTTTCAACCCAAAAAAAAGCCTCAATTTTCCTTCCACGGTTACAAAGATTTCGAATCCAAACAAACAAAACCTCAAAAAAATTTCTCATTTAAACATTTTCCTCCAAAAAATTCTTTTAAAAGAAAATCCACAAGAATCAAGAAAAAACCCAAGAGCAAACTTTGAAAATCCACCAGAATTCGAAGCTACAAAACTCAACTAAGATCAAGCAAGCTCCAATATTCAAACTTTGAAAATCAATCACAAACAATGAACAACAATAGAAATAACAAACTAATGCATAATAATCTAAAATCTGCTAATGGAAAACAAACCTTGAAAAAGGTTGAGCAGTCGTCTTTGTTTTCGTCATAGAGATTATTGCGAAAGGAATCGTCTTTGTGTTTGTCACAGAGATTACCACCAAAAGAATCATCTTTGTCTTCATCACAGAGATAACCATGAAAATAATCGTCTTCATCATTGAGATTGCCACTAAAAGAAGGGTGTGGAGAGGTGGTTCTCGGTGGCGACAAGTTGGGTGGGGGATGGGGAAGGCAGAGAGAGAGCAGGGGGAAGGGAGTGGGAACGGCATAATGAGAGAGGTCTGGAGGGAGTGGCACCAACTGAGAGGGAAGGGATTGGGTGGGTGGAATGGCGAAGAGTGGTGGATGGGTGGGACTATCGGAATTGGAAACGATGGAAAGATCGGGGGGGACAAGTGGAGGGAGCATTGGTTGAGTGCGGCTGAGATCAATTGAAGAGAGAAAGGGAAAAGAACGAATGAGAGAGATGGAGAAGGGATTTGAGCTGTATAAGGCTAAAGGAAGGAGACAGAGAGAGTGTGAGTGACTGGTGTGGTTTAGGGACTGAGCTTCACGTTTTGGTTATGGTGGGAAATAATTGCTCTTTCGATAAAAAAAAGAAAAAGAAAAAAAAAAAGAGAGGGAAATATAGAGCAGTACATTAATGGAGAGTGGCTAATGTCAGTTAACGAGAGTCATTTGTTGAATTTGGGTCTTAGTGGGTGGAACAGGTGTCATTATTAAAGAGGGACACGTCACAGGTTGGAGAGACATCCTCCAACCCAGGTTGCAGAGAAACTTTTTCCATCAATTATCTACCCACGTAACTTCTCACAAATACAAACTCATCCTAGTAGTTTATAAAAATAAAAAAATAAAAATAAAAAACTCTTCCCTGCAAAACCTTTAGAAATTCAAGTAAAAATAAATAAATAAATAAATAAAAAAGAAACACACACTCTATCAAATATCTACCCACATTCCTATTGAAAAAAAAGGTTCTATAAAAAAAAAAAAAAAAAAAAAAAAAAAAAAAAAAAAAAAGAACACTTCCAGTACACCAAAACACTCCCCACATTCATTAAAAAAAACTTCTCAGTAGTTGAACTTCTCACAAACACAAATGCATAATATTCATCACACCCCTAGGAATTTTTTGTAACTGGAAAATGAAGTAATTCTAAATTATAATTGATGTAAATTATTAAAATTTACCAAAAAAATAGAAGAGCGCGTGCTCAGAGGCTAGTTAAAGATAATAGCATAAGTTTGTTAGAGTTTGTGTTTGATTTAAATTTTGATGAGATCATTTTTTCTGAAAATCCTATTAAAATTGTTCAGAATAAAGATACATATCTAACTCCCTACAAAATAAGACAACTTTCTATTCGTTTTCAAAGCAAACTCACCTCACGTTCTCTCTCTCCCTCTCTCTCTCTCCTTTTTTCATTTTTCTTTTTTCCTTTTTTCATTTATCAAGATTTATATTTTTTTATTTTTTTATTATTTTTTTAAACTTCACTTCCCTTACTCACGTTTAAAATTATTCAGTCACCACCAACATTTCAAAATTACATTAAAAAAAAAAAGAATAGAGTTAACGTGATAAAAAAAAAAAAAAAGTAGAACTCAAGGTTGCTACATACCTAAATAAATAAATAAAAAGTTTAATGCCAAAAACATATACATTCAGTCACCACCAAAGTTAAAGATAATAGCATAAGTTTGTTAGAGTTAGTGTTTGATTTAAATTTTGATGAGATCATTTTTTCTGAAAATCCTATTAAAATTGTTCAGAATAAAGATACATATCTAACTCCTTACAAAATAGGACAACATTCTATTCGTTTTCAAAGCGAACTCACCTCACGTTCTCTCTCTCTTTTTTCTTTTTTCTTTTTTCCATTTTTCTTTTGTCAAGATTTATATTTTTTGTCATTTTTTTTTATTTTTTTAAACTTCACTTTCCTTACTCATGTTTAAAATTATTCTGTCATCACCAACATTTCAAAATTACATTTTTTTAAAAAGAATAGAGTTAACGTGATAAACAAACAAAAAAAAAAAAAAAAAAGTAGAACTCAAGGTTCCTACATACCTAAATAAAAAAATAAAAAAGTTTAACGCCAAAAACATATACATTCAGTCACCACCAACATTTCAAAATTACATTAAAAAAGAGAGAGAGAGAGAGAGAGAGAGAGAGAGTTAACGTGATACATATATAAAAAAAAAAAAGTAGAAATCAAGGTTGCTACATACCTAGATAAAAAAAAATAAAAAAATTTAACTCCAAAAACATATACAATGATGGTTAAAAAAAAAAAAAAAAAAACTTTCTTCAGGTTTTATACCTATAATAATTCTTGTAAAGTCTCTCACCTGAACTTATCTAATATTCCATTCCAATGACTCTTCAATGCAATCCAAAAAATTTGTGCGTACGTGAACCTGAGAGAGATAAAAGAATTAGGGTTAAACCAAGTATTTAAAAATAAAAAATAAAAACTTTAACCAACAAACCAAAGTTAGCACGTGTGTTATTAAAGATAATAGCATAAGTTTGTTAGAGTTTGTGTTTGATTTAAATTTTGATGAGATCATTTTTCCTAAAAATCCCATTAAAATTGTTCAAAATAAAAATACATATCCAACTCCCTACAAAATAGGACAACTTTGTGTTAGTTTCAAAGCAAACTCACTTCACTTTCCTTACTCACATTTAAAATTATTCAGTCACCACAACATTTCAAAATTACATTTAAAAAAAAAAAAAAAGAGAGTTAACGTAATACATAAAAAAAATATATATAAAAAAAAAAGAAGAGAAAGAAATAGAACTCAAGGTTGTTACAAACCTAAATAAAAAAAATAAAAAAATTTTAATGCCAAAAACATATACATTCAGTCACCACCAACATTTCAAAATTACATTTAAAAAAAGAAAAACAGAAAAAAAGAAAGATAGTTAACGTGATACATACACACACACACACACACACACACACATATATAGAAAGTAGAACTCAAGGAAAAAAGAAAACTTTCTTAAAAAGACAAAAAAAAATATGAAGAAAAAAAAAGAGTTAACTTGATACATATAAGGAAAAAAAGAAGAAGAAGAAGTAGAACTCAAAGAAAGTTAATCATAAATAAACAAAAGAAAAGAAAACAAAGAGGAATTTGCAAAAGATAGAACCTGAAAATTTGTTGGAGCCTTCGACGGTAAATATCTTTAATTTGAAGAAAAAGAAAGGAAGATGTAGAGCTAAACTAAATGTCTTCAATTTGAAGAAAAATGAGAGATAGAAAGTGAGATAGAAACTGCAAAGCATACGTGAGTTTGTGGGTCTTAAAGTGTAGGAGTTTTAATTTACATATCTATCCCCGTTAGTTGAAAACTTGTAAGTGGGTATGATGAGGGTATTTTAGGCATAAAAAAAAATAAAGGAAAGTGAATTTTTACCGGAATGTCCTTTAGTTTTGTCTCTACTTAAATATAGAAGTGTAGGGGCATTTTTGAACTAAAAAATGAGGAATCCAAATAGGGGAAGCCCCTTAAATAGTTAACTTGATACATATTAAAAAAAAAAAAAGTAGAGCTCAAGGAAAAAAGAAAACTTTCACACGTTTAAAATTATTCAGTCACCACCAACATTTCAAAATTACATTAAAAAAAAAAAAAAAGAATAGAGTTAACATGATACCAAAAAAAAAAAAGAAAAAAAAAAAGAGTAGAACTCAAGGTTGCTACATACCTAAATAAAAAAAAATAAAAAAGTTTAACGCCAAAAACATATACATTTAGTCACCACCAACATTTCAAAATTACATTAAAAAGAGAGAGAGAGAGAGAGAGAGTTAACGTGATACATATAAATAAATAATAAAAAAAAAGAAAGAAAGCAGAACTCAAGGTTGCTACATACCTAAATAAAAAAAATAAAAAAATTTAACTCCAAAAACATATACAATGATGGTAAAAAAAAAAAAACTTTCTTCAGGTTTAATACCTATAATAATTCTTGTAAAGTCTCTCACCCGAGCTTATCTAATATTCCATTCCAATGACTCCTCAATGCAATCCAAAAAAATTTGTGCATATGTGAACCTAAGAGAGAAAAGAATTAGGGTTAAACCAAGTATTAAAAAAAAAAAAAAACTTTAATCAACAAACCAAAGTTAGCATGCATGTTATTAAAGATAATAGCATAAGTTTGTTAGAGTTTGTGTTTGATTTAAATTTTGATGAGATCATTTTTCCTAAAAATCCCATTAAAATTGTTCAAAATAAAGATACATATCCAACTCCCTACAAAATAGGACAACTTTATGTTAGTTTCAAAGCAAACTCACTTCACTTTCCTTACTCACGTTTAAAATTATTCAGTTACCACAACATTTCAAAATTACATTTAAAAAAAGAAAAAAAGAAAAGAAAATAAAAAAAAAGAGAGTTAACGTGATACATAAAAAAGAAAAAAAAGAAAAAAAGAGAAAGAAGTATTACTCAAGGTTGCTCTAAACCTAAATAAAAAAATAAAAAAATTTAACACCAAAAACATATACATTCAGTCACCACCAACATTTCAAAATTACATTTAAAAAAAAAGAAAAAAAAAAAAGATAGTTAACGTGATACATATATATATATATATATATATATATAAAAGGTAGAACTCAAGGAAAAAAGAAAACTTTCTTAAAAAGAAAAAAAAAATGAAGGAAAAAAAAAAAAAAAAAGAGTTAACGTGATACATATAAGGAAAAAAGAAGAAGAAGAAGTAGAACTCAAATAAAGTCAATCATAAATAAACGAAAGAAAAGAAAACAAAGAGGAACTTGCAAAAGATAGAACCTGAAAATTTGTTGGAGCCTCCGACAGTAAATATCTTTAATTTGAAGAAAAAGAAAGGAAGATGTAGAGCTAAACTAAATGTCTTCAATTTGAAGAAGAATGAGAGATAGAAAGTGAGATAGAAACTGTAAAGCATACGTGAGTTTGTGGGTCTTAAAGTGTATGAGTTTTAATTTACATATCTATCCCCGTTAGTTGAAAACTTGTAAGTGGGTATGATGAGGGTATTTTAGGCATAAAAAAATAAAGGAAAGTAAATTTTTACCGGAATGTCCTTTAGTTTTGTCTCTACTTAAATATAGAGGTGTATGAGCATTTTTGTACTAAAAAATGATGAATCCAAACAGGAGAAGCCCCTTAAATAGTTAACTTGATACATATAAAAAAAAAAAAAAAAAAGTAGAACTCAAGGAAAAAAGAAAACTTTCACACGTTTAAAATTATTCAGTCATCACCAACATTACAAAATTACATTAAAAAAAAGAAAAAAAAAAGAATAGAGTTAACGTGATACAAAAAAAAAAAAAAAGTAGAACTCAAGGTTGCTACATACCTAAATAAAAAAAAAATAAAAAAGTTTAACGCCAAAAACATATACATTTAGTCACCACCAACATTTCAAAATTACATTAAAAAAAGAGAGAGAAAGAGAGTTAACGTGATACATATATATATATATATATATATATAAAAGAAAGAAAGAAAGAAAGTAGAACTCAAGGTTGCTACATACCTAAATAAAAAAAATAAAAAAATTTAACGCCAAAAACATATACAATGATGGTAAAAAAAAAAAAATTTCTTCAGGTTTAATACCTATAATAATTCTTGTAAAGTCTCTCACCCGAGCGTATCTAATATTCCATTCCAATGACTCCTCAATGCAATCCAAAAAATTTGTGCATACATGAACTTGAGAGAGATAAAAGAATTAGGATTAAACCAAGTATTAAAAAAAAAAAAAATTTAATCAACAAACCAAAGTTAGCATGTGTGTTATTAAAGATAATAGCATAAGTTTGTTAGAGTTTGTGTTTGATTTAAATTTTGATTAGATCATTTTTCCTAAAAATCTCATTAAAATTGTTCAAAATAAAGATACATATCCAACTCCTTACAAAATAGGACAACTTTATGTTAGTTTCAAAGCAAACTCACTTCACTTTCCTTACTCATGTTTAAAATTATTCAATCACCACAACATTTCAAAATTACATTTAAAAAAAGAAAAAAAAAGAAGAAAAAGAGAGTTAACGTGATACATAAAAACAAAAAAAAATAAATAAATAAAAAGAGAAAGAAGTAGAACTCAAGGTTGCTACAAACCTAAATAAAAAAATTTAACGCCAAAAACATATACATTTAGTCACCACCAACATTTCAAAATTATATTTAAAAAAAAAAAGGAAAAAAAAAAAGGATAGTTAACGTGATACATATATATAAAAAAAAAAAAGAAGAAGTAGAACTCAAGGAAAAAAAAAAACTTTCTTAAAAAGAAAAAAAAAGAGTTAACGTGATACATATAAGGAAAAAAAAAAGAGTAGAACTCAAAGAAAGTCAATCATAAATAAATAAAAGAAAAGAAAACAAAGAGGAACTTGCAAAAAATAGAACATGGAAATTTGTTAGAGCCTCCGACAGTAAATATCTTTAATTTGCAGAAAAAGAAAGGAAGATGTAGAGCTAAACTAAATATCTTCAATTTGAAGAAGAATGAGAGATAGAAAGTGAGATAGAAACAAGAAAGCATACGTGAGGTTGTGAGTCTTAAAGTATAGGAGTTTTAATTTACATATCTATTCCCGTTAGTTGAAAACTTGTAAGTGGGTATGATGAGGGTATTTTAGGCATAAAAAAATAAAGGAAAGTAATTTTTTACCGGAATATCCTTTAATTTTGTCTCTACTTAAATATAGAGGTGTAGGGGCATTTTTGAACTAAAAAATGAGGAATCCAAACAGGGGAAATTTCTTAAATAGTAGTATAGATAAGATATATATATATATATATATATATAAAGTTTTTAATATAATTTTAAAAATATTAATTGGCCACAATAAATGTGATTTAAAAGGAGTTAATTTTTTTTTTTTTTTTTTTAAGATCAAACTGAATTAAATATCATTACATAAAATAATTAATTTAGTTAAAAATGAATGGGTTTTTTTAAAGGTTTTTTATATTGTAATATGATTTTACTTTCATATTGATAATTCGATATATGACATTCAAGATGATGAAAATGAATGGTCAGATATGATAAATAAGAGTATTAAATACTCAATATTTGTGACGTACCATTAATTTACAATTAAGTGTATTGATAATTTAATACATGTATGTTACGTACAAATTCCTGGTTATTATGTGGTATTATTTTATTTTATTTTATAATATATAGGATAATTCTAGTATAGGTATAAAATTGTACAATTTTCTATAATAAAAAAAAAGGTTGAAAATTGTACAATACTATACAGATTTCTTTTGTCAAAAGCAATGAATCTTACAGTGCAATGTAATTTAAGAATTTTCAATATATATATAATGGAATAATTAGATTTTATTCTCCTTCATTCTCTCTCTAACAAACATTGATTCAGAGGCAATAACGAAGATGGACAACAGAGAAGCGAAACCCGAAGATCCAGCCAAGAACACCCAAACAGAACCAACGAGTTAAAACTCAAAACCCCTCATAATTTCTCGATTTCGGTTCCTCTGTATGTGATTACATTCTCATCTCTGTAGACCGTACACAATCACTGAGTCACGCGCACACAAATTCACGGCACAAAGTACTGTTCACACATCCTTACAGAAAGTTTCAAATACAGAACGCTCTAATTACTGAAGTACAATTTTCTGTCACTCATTCACGATTCATGCTTCTATTTTGATTTTAAGGTGAGATTATATTCATATTATTATATGTTTCTAAAGTGTGTTAATTTATTTGGATTCTGCTCACTTTATCTGGACTTAAAAAGTAATAAAGCGTTTACTAGGCATTTGTAATGAAATTCATTTGTAGTTGATTCGACTTTTCGATTCGCTTTGTTTTGGTTTTAATATATGTTTCGTCGTTACTACATGAAGAATTTAATTTGATTTGCTTTGTGTTTGTGGTAAATTCTTTTAATGAATAGGAATGACTGTTTTTTCATGTTCAAGATTAGGTAACATTTTTTCCCCTCAAAAAAAAAAAAAAAAAAAAAAAAAAAAAAAAAAACTCTTAATGTGATTGTTTTATAATGAAAACGTTTTAAAAAAAAAATGTTAGGGATGTGCTTTTGGATTTTTGGTTTAACTCTTCTGTCATCAAGGAGTTTAACTAATTGTAACTCCTTGGTATTTACTCACTATAGGAGTTATACCAGTTGAGAGTTGCCTATAGCATGTTACACCTAACATGTAACTTTTGCACATAGAAAACTTGTAGACATGAGTTTTTCATCTATCACTCAAATGTGGGCCACATAAATTCTCTTAAAAGAGATATAATCTTACATTCTCCCACTTGACCCATATGACATTTAAATAACTTGATAAGTGATACTCACTTTAATATGACCATGCTATTACCTATGTCAACTACTTGTGAAATGCCTTCACTCAAATAAAGAATCCAATACATAAATTATATCAGTAATAACTTTAATTATAATGAATATTTTATTTCATGTATTACAATGTAATGTGAGGTTATTGCATGGAAGGAAGTACTCATTATAATTGAGGCTATTACTGCCATGATTCAAGTATTGGATTCTTTATTTAAGTAGGAGTATTTCACAACTAGTTGACATGGGTAATATCATGGCTATATTAAAGTGAATATCACTTCTTATGTTATTTAAATGTCATGTGGGACAAGTGGGAGAATGCAAGATTGTATCTCATTTAGGAGAATTTATGTGGTCAACATTTGAGTGATAGATGAAAAACTCATGTCTTTAAGTTTTCTATTTGTGAAAGTTACATGTTAAGTGTAACAATCTATAGGTAACTCTCAATTGGTATAACTCCTATGGTGAGTAAACATCATAGAGTTACAATTGCTTAAACTCCTTGATGGAAGAAGAGTTAAATCTTAAATTGAAAGGGTCCCTAATCTAGCATATATATATATAGTCTGTATCTCCATAAAAAAGATATATGTGAGGTAAAAGCTATAGACTAGAAGACCTCTGTTATCTATACACTACCTTATAGTGAGTTTTCTTTTCTCTAAAACACTTAAAACAATTATAACTAGAGATATATTTATTTTAACCAAGGTATGCTTATTTACTTCCGCTACAAGATAGTGTATAGTAAAAGAGGTCTTCTAGTCTATGACCTCTACCTCGCATATATCATTTTCATAAAGACAAATGTTATATAATTTTAAAGGGTTAAGCAGCTCCTTTATAAAGATTCCCTTCTCCTCTTAATTCATCTTCTTGTAATTCAAGCATGAAGTTTACAAATGCAGCGGGGACCCATGAATTTTACAACTCTCTTGAAAGAACTAAATCGAGAGGGATCCCACAAGGGTCAGAGGGTGCAAGGTTTACATGAAGCCGAACGCTACCTCAACCAGTTTGGGTACTTAAAGTACGAAGATTCAAACAACCTTGAAAATGATGAGGCCTCGGAGCTCGCCATCAAAACGTACCAGACATTTTATCAATTGGAGTTTACTGGGAAGCTTGACTCCAACACCGTCAAGCAAATGACAATTCCGCATTGTGGATTACCTGATTTTTATTAATGGTAAATTGGTAATCTAGAAGACTAGAACATCCCCAGTTTGCATCTTTTGCCTGTAATCTTAAGTTATAGTCGCTCTAGTTAAATGCTCAAAGACTAGTTACACCAAACTATAGTAACCTTTACAATAATGCTACAAAAGCCGATAAAGGCCATATATTTTACCATAAATTTTATAACTGCTGATCAGTTAACAAGCTATTATCAATTCTCGTATAGTTCCATTAGTAAGACACTGACACAACTTTATTCATTTACGATTAATACAATATCTCATCAACAATTAAGAAGTATGTTGTGATCTTAAGCTTATTGTAATAGTTATATTTCTCTATTTTGAGAATATTAAATATATATATATATATATATATATAAAATTAAACCTATTGGTCAAACACCTTGTAAGGTTGAAATTTATCAACTATCTTGTTGGCTTTATTCCGTGCCAATTTGTTTGTAATTTAGCATTTAGTAACCCTGTAATTAGGTGGGATTATTGTAAGGGTAGTGTGTGAGAAGATGTGAAGAAAAGCTCAAGTATGTGTAAAGAACTAGAGTTTCGTGGCTAGGACTCGCGGGTGGCTCGCGATTGGCAAACTGCCAAATGCAGGCACGTGAGATGCACACAGGGAAGTTGAAGGGTCGCGCTAGCTGTCGCACTACAGGACAAAAGTCTCAGGCTGGCCAGGCCGTTACATCGCGACTTGAACTCGCGACTTGGACAAGCCGCGAGACCAAGCTGCCAATTTACTCTGTTTGGCAAAAACTGTCTCTTCGTATTCTTTTCTCACCCCACTATATATAGACCCTTATACCCACGATATTGAGAGAGGTTCCAGAGAGAATTTTGTGAGAGAAACCCTAGACCAAAACAAGATTGACTCATCCCCAATCTTTACCTTAGAGATTCTACAAATTCCTCTACTCTCTTCTTCTCTATTGTCATACCCTTGAGAGGTTATTGACCAAATCTTTTTCTCACCACACCTACGTTTGTGAGAAGGCTCATTTGATGCTAAGGGAAGTAGTTTGGAAGGAACCAATATACATTGGTTGATGCTATGGTCTAGTAGCAGAATCCGGTAAGCTAAAGAAGAAATAGGTTCGGCGTAACCTCGTTGGAGCAAGAAGCTTAGAGGGTTTAGGTACTTGGGTAGATTAGGCTTGAAGGGTCTTCTGCTGTTCATGTATCCTAACTACATTCTTTAGTGGATTATTTGACCGCTTGGAGGGTGGCGGAAAGGTTTTACGCTGAGGACTTCGGTTTCCTCTTCGATAACACATCGTGTGTTGTCCGTGTGTTTGCATCTTCCTTCCCTTTATCTTTGCCTTATATTTACTGCTATGGATGTGTTTATATTTGGCTTAGATTGTTTATCAATTCTGTTATAAGCTTGTTATCATGTTCCGCACATTAATTGTTTGATATAAAGCTTGATTTGATAATTTTGTAATTTGGGGTCTAAACGTTCAAGGGTGTTTTAGACACATATTGAACTTTCAATTGGTATCAGAGTGGGTACACTTGTTGTGGTTTTAATACCTGAGTGTGATCCTTAACCCCTTGTGTTTATTTGCCATGGATTGTGCTTTGTATGCATCTTTGTATGATTTGGTTGGTGTTGATTGTAACATGCCACGTGTTTGTGAAAATGTCTCTATGAGTGTGAATCCTCATGATTGTGATGCTATGTTACATGAATCTTTGGATGTTATTGATATTTCTAACATCAAACTCTTAAAGAAAAAAGCTAAGAAGTTTAATAAAGATTTGAACAAGTTATTTTGTGAAAAGGATGATTTGATTGCTAAGCTCAATGAATCTAATAAATTGGTTGAAAAATATAAGAAACTTGCTGAAAATTCTGTTGAAAAACTGAAAGAGTTTGAATGTTTGAATATGGACTTGGATGCTAAACTTGTTTTGTCTAACAAACTTGTTGATGAGCTAATATGTGAAAATGAATCTCTTAAGATGCATGCTAAGTGTTTGATTGCTGAACCTATTGTTAAAAGGGATGAAATTATTTGTTGCAATCATGTTGTGGTACCCGATTTTGTGCCTATTGTGTGTTCTACCCCAAAGGACAAATCGGTGTACATTCCTCCATATAAAAGAAATCAAAAGGTGGAGAGAAAGGCTGTTAAGTCAAAGCCTCCGTTTAGGTCTCAACCTAAGGTTTTGGATGGATCTAAGTTTGTTCCAACTTGCCACCATTGTGGTGTGAGTGGTCATATAAGACCTCAATGTTATAAGTTGAAGAGAGAACAAAACCATGTTGCTAGATCCCTTCCCAAAAAGCCTAGTGGACCTAAACACATTGTGTGTCACCATTGTGGTGCTTTTGGTCATCTAAGACCACATTGCTCTAAGTTTCATGCTCTCAAAAGAAAAGAGAAACTTGGGCCTCTTGGAAGTTGTGCTAAAAAGAGTAAACCGGATTTGAGTGAAAATAGCATGTTGTTAAAGAAAATGTTTAATGCTCTTAACTCCTTAACTATGTGCATCTTCGATTCTCATTCTTCCAACCCTCGTCTCAATTCTCCTAAGACACTCATTCCAAACAATCATTCCGTTTGGATGAGGAAGGGTTCCTATGGTTGAGTTTTTGCTCTTTTGGTCATTGATCTAATTCTTTCGATCTTTGTGGGACCCCTCATACATTGCATGTTATATCTTCATGCATTTTGTGCATCTTGCATTTATTCATATGCATTGTTTTTGTTTTGATCTTACCTTTTTGTTTTTATTTTGTGTGAGTAAAAAATTCAAAACCACATAAAAAGTGAAAATTTCAAAAAGTTTGATCGTATATGTTTGAGCACATATCACATGTGAGTTTTGCCTTGTACCTTTGTACTTATGGCTTTATGCATTTACGAGTTTAGCTTGTTCTTTATGCACTTATATCTTTGTGGGAAAAATCTTGACATCTTTGTGTGATTGTTGTAAATCAATCTTCAAGCTTGTCATGAATGATTTGTCAATAGTCATGTTGGTCTTGATACATGCGTAGACTTGTGCCTATATATCTTCCCACTCTTTATTTTGTTGTTTTTACTTAAAGAGCTCACCAAATGTAAATCTCCAAATGAAAAGAGATATTGAGCTGCAAAAGCCTGTTGCACATACTAGTATTTGACTAGGAAAAAGGGAAAGCGACCAAAATAAAATGTATGATGCCCCAAAAGCCAAAGGCTTGTTCATCAAATTGAAATATCAAAACTTTCAGGCACCAATCTCAAAATGAGATATATTGATTCAAAAAGATCAAATGATATGAATTGTAAAGAAGCCAAATGAAAAGCTTCAAAGATATGTAATCATTTTCTTGTGGGAGGTCATATATGTTCATTTCTATAACTGAGATAGACTACTTGACTTAGTACTAGTTGTGTATGACTTGATTGAATTGAGCATTGAAGTTTCATTCTAGACTAATTACTATTCCACACTTGATACACACACACAACACACATGCTTAATGTTCAATGAATGCTTTATTCATTTGTTCGATTGTACTTGTTTAAATGTGATGTGTGTGTGCTCAACTATATATGGACCAATCCAAAATTATTTTTGATCATTTTATATGTTTTTGAAAGTGATTTTTATCAGTCTTTGTGTTCATCTTTAGTGCATACATTGTTTTTCAGTGTTTAAACATGTTTTGTGTTGAAAAACTGGTGTCAGTGTTTTTCGCGACTCACTCGCGACTCGCCAGTCGCCAACTCCAGTCGCGAGTTTCATCCAGAAGTTTTGGCGACTTAATCGCGACTCACTCGCGACTCGCGAAATTTTCGCGACTGTAATTCGCGACTCGCCCAGTCGCGAAACACCAAAAAACAGCTTTTTAAAGGGCTTTTTGTGGGAAACCTGTTTTAAACCTCTCCTATCCTCTGTTAAACCTCTCTTTCACTATTTTTATATCAAAACTCAATCAATTTGAATGGTTTTTCATTCCATTAACATTTCTAAGGTAATTATGAATTCTTTTCATTGTTTTTGATCCTTAGATTGTGTTTTGGAGAGTTTTGTGCTCTTGGTTGAGTTTTTCATCATAGGGGTTGGGAAAACTTATTTTTTGGTCAAATTTTTGTTTGGGATTGGTTTCTTTTGTTGATTTGCTTTGGATGTTGGCCCCTTGTGGCAAAAAGAACATGTATTAAGAGTGGTTTTCATGATGTTCATGCATTGTTTCACTTTGTTCTTCATAGTGTGCATGCTAGGTGTTTGATAAAATGCCTCTTACGCATTTTCTCACTTGTTTGGACTCCAATGAGTATCAAACTTTGGGGTTTCTCATGTTTCCTCATTAGAAACATGTTTGGTTCATTGGTTGTGTATTTAACACACCTTACCCCACATGTGTATTTTTCATGCATTTGTCATGCATTGCACTTGCCACCTTTTGCACACACCTTTGTCGTGCATTAGTCTATACCTTATTTCTTCATCCTAGTATGTCATGTTTACCTTATGCTTTGTAGCATTTCGTTTCATCTTAGGTTTGAGCTTCATTTTCTCATGCATCATTGCACCCCTCATGCATCATTGTCATTGTTCATACGTTCATCTCTTGCCCTCTTTTCTCCTTGATCCCTTTGTCTATTAGTGTCAAAAAGGGGGAAAGTATACTCTAGAGTAGTATACCAGAAAGTTTTGTCATTTCTATATGACTCTTGTGCACATTCTTAGGGGGAGAAATTCCATTTCTCGTGCACATTCGTAGGGGGAGAGATATTCCATAGGAGAGATGCATATACCAAGGGGAAGAAGACATTGTGTTAATAAGAAAACTTTGTCTTGGTGTTTGGCGTTTGATCAAGTTGCTCACATGTTTCACATCATGTTCTTGATCGCAATTTTACTTGTTACATTATACTTGTCTGTTTATTACTTGCTTTACCTTGAGGGTCTAATGTGTTTTGTGCAAGTGTTTCAGGTTACAGGTATTTATGTTCCAAGTTCATCACAGCTCCTATGATTCATGATAAGGGGAGTGATATGATAAGGGAAGTACTTTTTATTATTTTTCTGTACCTGGTACCTTTGTAGGTTGTTAAGGTTTCTGTTTATGTTTTGTACCCATGTTGTTTTTGTAAGCTTTAAGCGTTTGTTCTTATGCACACTTGTAGACCTTTGTGGTTTGTGCCATGCTTTATGCAGCCTTTGTGCGTTCTAACCTAATGCTATGCATTCCTTTAAGTACTATCACTCTTGTGCCCTTGTAGAATTTTTCCTAGATGCATATACTTCTTGTATTGTGCATTGGTTGAGTGTTGGTCATTCAAGTGATTTGCCTTATGTTTGTCATCTTGAATATCTGGATGTTCATTCCAAGTGTGAATGAGCATTGTGATCACTTGGTTATAGTGATTACCTGTTTTGGTCTTGCCATGGTTTATTGCTTTACTCCATTGTGCTTGATCGTTTTATACTTGCTCCATTTGCATTACAAGTTTTCCGCATACAATGAACTTATTGTGTTGTTGTGTTTCAGGAGTTACTTGTTCTTATGGTTCTAAAGCTTTGCAGATTCTAGCGTTAGGTGTGAGTGAGTTTTCCAACTGTTCCCAACTCACGCGTTAAGTCTAGAGTTTGTTTTAAGGTTTTGTCACGGAATAGCCAAAGGGGGAGATTGTAAGGTTGAAATTTATCAACCATCTTGTTTGCTTTATTCCGTTCCAATTTGCTTGTAATTTAGCATTTAGTAACCCTGTAATTAGGTTAGATTATTGTAAGGGTAGTGTGTGAGAAGATGTGAAGAAAAGCTTAAGTATGTGCAAAGAAGCAGAGTTTTGCGGTTAGGACTCGCAGGTGGCTCGCGACTGGCAAGCCGCCAAATGCAGGCACGTGAGATGCACACAAGGAAGCTGAAGGGTTGCGCCAGCTGTCGCACTACAGGACAAAAGTCCCAGGCTGGCCAGGCCGTTACGTCACGACTTGGACAAGCCGCGAGACCAAGCCGCCAATTTACCCTATTTGGCAAAAACTGTCTCTTCGTATTTTTTTCTCATCCCACTATATATAGACCCTTATACCCACGATATTGAGAGAGCTTTCAAAGAGAATTTTGTGAGAGAAACCCTAGAGCAAAACAAGATTGCCTCATCCCCAATCTTTACTTTAGAGACTCTACAAATTCCTCTACTCTCTTCCTCTCCATTGTCATTCCCTTGAGAGGTTATTGACCAAATCTTTTTCTCACCACACCTACGTTTATGAGAAGGCTCATTTGGTGCTAAGGGAAGCAATTTGGAAGGAACCAATATACATTGGTTGATGCTATGGTCTAGTAACGGAATCCGGTAAGCTAAAGAAGAAATAGGTTCGGCTTAACCTCGTTGGAGTAAGAAGCTTGGAGGGCTTAGGTACTTGGGTAGATTAGGCTTGAAGGGTCTTTTGGTGTTCATGTATCCCAACTACATTCTTTAGTGGATTATTTGACCGCTTGGAGGGCGGCGGAGAGGTTTTACGCCGAGGACTTCGGTTTCCTCTTCGATAACACATCGTGTGTTGTCCGTGTGTTTGCATCTTCCTTCCCTTTATCTTTGCCTTATATTTACTGCTGTGGATGTGTTTATATTTGGCTTAGATTGTTTATCAATTCTGTTATAAGCTTGTTATCATGTTCTGCATATTAATTGTTTGATAAAAAGCTTGATTTGGTAATTTTGTAATTTGGGGTCTAAACATTCAAGGGTGTTTTAGACACATATTGAACTTTCACACCTTAGTATTGATTATTGAACGCATTATGATTAAAATTGCATTAATATTTGTGTTTAAACCCCATGAAATTGACACTACTATAAATGTAAAACGCATTAACCCCTTGCTTGCTTTATCCATTATCTGTAATCATGCGTGGGAAGGATTGAGAATGGTCAGGTCAGGTTTTGTGGCCTAAAAATCTGCTCACTCGCAGGGCCTGGGCTAGGTCGGGTCTCAGGCAGATTTTTAGGACTTGGGTCAGGTCCTTTTTTTTTTTTTTTTTTTTTTAGGTTAATAATTTTTTTTATAGATATAATTACAATATGCTGGCATGTGCCAATTCAGCTACAAAGGTGTAATTCATATTCTTTTTGCATTTTTATTTGTACTACTTGCTTAATAATGGTAGTTTTTAAATGTTGACAATTGAAATGACCAAATATGGTAGTTTTTATTTTGTGTTTCCAAATCTAACGGGTTTAGTCAATGTTTGGATTTTAAATCTGAATTCTAAAAATCAATTTGGAAAATGCAAATGCTTTAATGAGGTGACTAAAGATAGGATCTTTCCATTGGAATTAAACTCTTAAATTTAAATTTAAGTTGACAATTCTATTAGGAAAGTTTTTAATGAGTTGGAATTAAACTCTTAAATTCAAATTTAAGTAAATATTTCTATTAGGAATTCTTTTAATGAGTTGCAATTAAACTCTTAAATTCATATTTAAGCTGCCATTTCTAGTAGGAAAGTTTTTCAAGTAATGCTACTATCACAAATTATTTTACAATTTTTTTACAAAATGCTAATATGGCCAACCTCTTATTAGTTTTCATCTGGGTCCATCATTAATATTACATTTTCATTTGCTAATAATCACTCATCACATCAGCAGTTTTTAATTTTTTTGTAAAATAGTTTATATCTTTAGCATTATTTAATTTTTTAATGAGTGATTGAATTTTTACCCAGATAATTTTTTTTGAAAGAGCTATCAATGGTTTGCAACCAGAGATTTTGCTATTTATATTGTAATGAATAAATTTTAAAACAAATTTAAATTTAAATTTAATGATGTTAATGTAGTAAGTCCAAACTAGGGAAACAATGGTAATCATAGAATACTTCCGGCGTACCGTAAATGCGTACTACCTTCTCTTAAATATAATGAGTCCTATTAATTATATTCGTGGAGGCAAATTACAACTTACCCACCTATAGTTTGACCAAAATTTATGTTGTCTACCTCTAGTTTGAAATTTGACACTTTATTAACCTGAGATTTGACCAAATTTTAAGTTGGCTACTTATGGTTTAAAATCCCATGATGCAATTGTTCCGTTGGATTATTTTTTATCTTATTTGATTTTCTATTTTTATATTTTTTGTGTTTTTGGAGGGGAGAGACATAGAAGTAGAGCAAAATTACATATCTAGCCCAGTTTTTAATAGAGATGAGTTACAGAACTCTAATTGAACTAACTTCAGGTGGGTAAAATGTCAAATTTTAAACTACATGCAAGTAACTTAAATTTAGGTTAAACCATAGGTGGGTAAATTGTAATTTGCCTTATTCATGGTAAAATCTACAATTTATGTAAAATAATACGTATTTATGATAGTCCCAAAGTATTAAATAATATTCCCAAAAAAAAAAAAACCACTATAAGTCAATTTATGACTAAATGGTTATGCTTAGGTGATTGATTAGCTAATACTCCAAGCACAACCATTTTGGGCACATTTGGCACACTGAATGAGGATTACAATAGGAAATGTAATCTTTATTACAAAGAATAAAATGCATTGTGATAAAATAACTAAACATATTCATAAGTTTATTTATGAATTGTAACATTAGAATACAACTTAAAGATATATTTTAGGAAATATCTTACTCATACAATTATATTTTCTTTAAAAATTATATTTTTTAAATTTGAGAGAGAGATGAGTTATTTTTTATTTTTATAATTATTACATATATATGGAAAGTTTGTTAATTTGGAAATATATAGATTTTAGAAATTATTGTATCTACTTAGGTGATTGGTTAGCTAATACTCTAAGCACAACCATTTAGGGCACGTTTCGTACACTAAATGATGATTATAATAGGAATTGTAATATTTAGTACAGGGAATAAAATGCGCTGTAATAGAATAATTAAACCTATTCTTAAGTTTGGTTGTGAATTGTAACATTAGAATACAACTTAAGATTTATTTTAGGAAATATCTTACTTACACAATTATATTTTCTTAAAAATTATATTTTTTAAATTTGAGAGAGAGATGAGTTATTTTTTTATTTTTATAATTATTACATATATATAGAAAATTTGTTAATTTGGAAATATATTGATTTTAGAAATTATTGTGTCTAGGAATAATTATTACAATCCTAGAGGAATATTTATTCCTTATTCTGAAAAATAATTTTTGTGTCTATCAAGGTCTGGCGGGTCCCTGCTCATTGTCATCTACGGAGGGAGTAGTATATAAACATACCAACTACATTCTAGTTTTCCCATAACCAATACAGACCTACACAACTTAAAATGGCTAAGAATCTACTTTATCTTTCAAAAGCTTCCCTTCTTGTCTTAATTCAACTTCTTGCAATTCAATCCGGTAGTTTTACAAATGCCAAACGGATCCCAGAATTTTCCAAGTCCTTGAAAGATGTAGACGAATCCGAAAAGGGTCAGGGGGTGCAAGGCTTACGTGAAGTCAAGCACTATCTCAACAAGTACGGATACTTAAACTATGAAGATTCAAACAACTTTGAAGAAGATGAGTTTGATGAAGCCTTGGAGGTCGCTATCAAAACATACCAGACATTTTTTCATTTGAAGGTTACTGGAAAGCTTGACACCGATACCATCAAAAAGATGTCAATGCCGCGTTGTGGAGTTGCTGATATTATCAATGGTAGTCTAACTCATCCACAATTTTCATTTTTTCGTGGTGGACCAAAATGGCCATATTATAAGCGTCACCTCCAATACGCGATTGTATCCAGTGCTATACCTAATGTGAATTTGACGGAAGTAAAAAAGGCTTGCTCACTTGCTTTCGGAGAGTGGGCGAGATTCTCTGATTTCCGTTTTGAATTCACAGATTATGTTGGACATGCTGACCTTATTTTAGGATTCCACAGAGGTGACCATGGTGACGGTCATGCTTTCGACGGGAGGGATGGCGCTTTAGCTCATGCGTTTCCTCCAACAAATGGCAGGTTGCATTTTGATGCAGATGAGATTTGGTCCGACAGTTCTTATCGCGTTCGTTCAAATCAAGTTGACCTGGTGGGCATTGCAATGCATGAGATAGGGCACCTTCTTGGACTTGATCATAGTCGTGATGAACTAGCCATTATGTTTCCCGGTATTGCTAAAGGACAATTTAAGAGGAGTTTGAGCTCTGATGATAGGGACGGTTTACTTACTTTATATTCTAGCTGATAACAATATCCTCCCGTTAGGAGGTAGAGCCAACTATTATAATTTGTTTTTATGCTGAATTCAAATAATCGTGCAAAGGGAAAAAAATACAGTGGCTAGCTTAAAGAATTTATTGTGCACAAGTTATGCATATGTCATTATAATATACTTCCTTTGCCACATTAATTTATCATTGCACTATATAACTTTTCTGATTGTAAACTCTTTACCATGATTTATATTTGAGAAAAATTAGAATGCGCTACATAAAAAAAATAAAATACAAATACAAATTAAGTAGTACGGAAAATTCATTAAGGTCGTCCACCTTAAGTCACTAGCAAGCCATCAAAGAAAGATAATTAACTACTTTATAGTGAGTTTTCTTTTCTCTAAAACACTTAAAACAATTATAACTAGAGATATATTTATTTTAACCAAGGTATGTTTATTTACTTCCGCTACAAGATAGTGTATAGTAAAAGAGGTCTTCTAGTCTATGACTTTTACCTCACATATATCATTTTGAAAAAGACAAATGTTACATAATTTTAAAAGGTTAAGCAGCTCCTTTATATTTATAAAGATTCCCTTCTCCTCTTAATTCATCTTCTTGTAATTCAAGCATGAAGTTTACAAATGTAGCGGGGACCCATGAATTATACAACTCTCTTGAAAGAACTAAATCTAGAGGGATCTCACAAGGGTCAGAGGGTGCAAGGTTTTCATGAAGCCGAACGCTACCTCAACCAGTTTGGGTACTTAGAGGCTGTTTAGTTTACTAGTTTTAATGACTCAATTCCCTGTTTTTATAACTCAATTCTCAAAAATGGTGGGACCCATAGCAAAATACTCGTTTGTCTGCACAATTTCTTTGTTTTCATAACTCTGTTTCCAATACTCAATTCTCTACTTTTTGAGTTATGAGTTGTGGAAACTGAAAACAACTTTTGGCTGTTTTCAGTTTTCAATTCTCATAACTTAATGGCATTTTTGTAATTAAACACACAAGGGGGACCCACAAACAGTACCAGCCGCACCTTTTGACCACTTTTTGACTTTTTTTTTTTCATTTCTTCTCCTGGGTGGGTTGGCTGTTCGGTTCTTTTTTTTTTTTTTTTTTTTTTTTCACTGGTTCGATCTGTTCTGGGTTTCTTCTTCTTCTTCTTCTTCTTTTTTTTTTTTCTTCTTCTTCTTGCACTGGTTCGGTCTTCATGTTCTGGGGTTTTTTTTTTCTTTTTTTTTTCACTGGGTTCAGTGAGGTTTGGTACTGGGAAAAAAAAAAAAAAAAAAAAAACTGCAGCGGTGACAGATATAGAGCTTACAAATAGTGTGAAAAATATTGAGTGATGAGAATTGAGTGATGGTGCCAAACAAACATGGTATTTTAGAGTGATCGGTAATGAATGATGAGTTATGAATGATGAGTGATGAAAATTGAGTGATGAAAATTGAGTGACCAAAACAATGCACTCAAACAGCCTCTTAAAGTACGAAGATTCAAACAACCTTGGAAATGATGAGGCCTTGGAGCTCGCCATCAAAACGTACCAGACATTTTATCAATTGGAGTTTACTGGGAAGCTTGACTCCAACACCGTCAAGCAAATGACAATTCCGCATTGTGGATTACCTGATTTTTATTAATGGTAAATTGGTAATCTAGAAGACTAGAACATCCCCAGTTTGCATCTTTTGCCTGCAATCTTAAATTATAGCCGCTCTTGTTAAATGCTCAAAGACTAGTTACACCAAACTATATTAACCTTTACAATAATGCTACATAAGCCGATAAACACAATATATTTTACCATAAATTTTATAACTACTGATCAGTTAACAAGCTATTATCAATTCTCGTATAATTCCATTAGTAAGACACTGACACAACTTTATCATTTACGATTAATACAATATCTCAGGAAAAAATTGCTAAATGCCCTTTTTGGGCAAACTAAGCAGCGTTTTACCTTATTTTTCAAACTAATTAGGGAAATGCCCCTCTTTTGAAAATCGATTTTCTCAAAATCGAGTTAGGCCCTATAACGGCGTTTTTAAGGAGCCTATAGTGACGTTTTTAGGACCTATAGTGGCGTTTTGTAACTCGATTTATATGAAATCGAGTTATAGGTAAAAAAAATTTTTAAAATTGCCTATAACTCGATTTAATGGAAGTCAAGTTACAAAACGTTATTATAAGTCCTGAAAACATCACTATAAGCTCATTAAAAACGCTGCTATAGGGCCTAACTCGATTTTGAGAAAATCGATTTTCAAAAGAGGGGCATTTTCCTAATTAGTTTGAAAAATGGAGCAAAACGCTGCTTAGTTTGGGAGAAAATGGCATTTAGCAATTTTGTCCCAATATCTCATCAACAATTAAGAAGTATGTTGTGATTTTAAGCTTATTGTAATAGTTATATTTCTCTATTTTGAGAATATTAAATATATATATATATATATACACAATTAAACCTATTGGTCAAACACCTTAATATTGATTATTGAACGCATTATGATTAAAATTGCATTAATATTTGTGTCTAAACCCCATGAAATTGACACTACTGTAAATGTAAAACGCATTAACCCCTTGCTTGCTTTATCCATTATCTGTAATCATGCGTGGGAAGGACTAAGAATGGTCGGGTCGGGTTTTGTGGCCCAAAAATCTGCTCACTCGCAGGGCCTGGGCCAAGTCGGGTCTCAGGCGGATTTTTAGGACTTGGGTTAGGTCCTTTTTTTTTTTTTTTTAGGTAAATATATATATATATATATATATATATTTTTATAGATATAATTACAATATGCTGGCACATGCAAATTCAGCTACAAAGGTGTAATTCATATTTTTTTTGCATTTTTATTTGTACTACTTGCTTAATAATGGTAGTTTTTAAATGTTGACAATTGAAATGACCAAATATGGTAGTTTTTATTTTGTGTTTCCAAATCGAATGGGTTTAGTCAATGTTTGGATTTTAAATCTGAATTCTAAAAATCAATTTGGAAAATGCAAATGCTTTAATGAGGTGACTAAAGGTAGGATCTTTCCATTGGAATTAAGCTCTTAAATTTAAATTTAAGTTGACAATTCTATTAGGTAAGTCTTAAATGGGTTAGAATTAAACAATTAAATTCAAATTTAAGTTGACATTTCTATTAGGAAAGTTTTTAATGAGTTGGAATTAAACTCTTAAATTCAAATTTAAGTAAATATTTCTATTAGGAATTCTTTTAATGAGTTGCAATTAGACTCTTAAATTCATATTTAAGCTGCCATTTCTAGTAGGAAAGTTTTTCAAGTAATGTTACTATCACAAATTATTTTACAATATTTTTATAAAATGCTGATATGGTCAACCTCTTATTAGTTTTCATCTAGGCCCATCATTAATATACCTTTTCATTTACTAATAATCACTCATTACATCAGCTGTTTGTAAATATTTTTGTAAAATAGTTTGTATCTTTAGCATTTTTCAAGTTTTTAATGAGTGATTGAATTTTTACCCAAATAAATTTTTTTGAAAGAGCTGTCAATGGTTTGCAGCCAGAGATTCTGCTATTTATATTGTAATGAATAAATTTTAAAACAAATTTAAATTTAAATTTAATGATGTTAATGTAGTAAGTCCAAACTAGGAAAACAATGGTAATTATAGAATACTTCCAGTGTACTGTAAATGCGTATTATCTCCTCTTAAATAATAATGAGTCTCATTAATTATATTCGTGGAGGCAAATTACAACTTACCTACCTATGGTTTGACCAAAATTTAAGTTGCCTACCTATAGTTTGAAATTTGACACTTTACTAACCTGATATTTGACCAAAATTTAAGTTGGCTACTTATGGTTTAAAATCCCATGATGCAATTATTCCATTGGATTATTTTTTATCTTATATGATCTTCTATTTTTATGTTTTTTGTGTTTTTGGAGGGGAGAGACATAGAAGTAGAGAAAAATTACATATCTAGCCCAGTTTTTAATTGAGATGAGTTATAGAACTCTAATTGAGCTAACCTTAGGTGAGTAAAATGTCAAATTTTAAACCACAGGCAGATAACTTAAATTTTGGTCAAACCACAGGTGGGTAAGTTGTAATTTGCCTTATTCATGAATCTACAATTCATGTAAAATAATACGTATTTATGATAGTCCCAAAGTATTAAATAATATTCCCAAAAAAGAAAAAAAAAAATACAACTATAAGTCAATTTATGACTAAATGGTTATGCTTAGGTGATTGATTAGCTAATACTCCAAACACAACCATTTAGGGCACGTTTGGTACACTGAATGAGGATTACAATATGAATTGTAATCTTTATTACAAGGAATAAAATGCATTGTAATAAAATAACTAAACATATTCATAAGTTTGGTTTTGAATTGTAACATTAGAATACAACTCAAAGATATATTTTAGGAAATATCTTACTCATACAATTATATTTTCTTAAAAATTATATTTTTTAAATTTGAGAGAGAGAGATGAGTTATTTTTTATTTTTATAATTATTACATATATATGGAAAGTTTGTTAATTTGGAAATATATTAATTTTAGAAATCATTTTATCTACTTAGGTGATTGGTTAGCTAATACTCCGAGCACAACCATTTAGGGCACATTTCGTACACAGAATGATGATTGTAATAGGAATTATAATCTTTAGTATATACGCTGAATGATGATTATAATAGGAATTGTAATCTTTAGTACAGGGAATAAAATGCGATGTAATAGAATAACTAAACTTATTCTTAAGTTTGGTTGTGAATTGTAACATTAGAATACAACTTAAGATTTATTTTAGGAATTTACACAATTATATTTTCTTAAAAATTATATTTTTTAAATTTGAGAGAGAGATGAGTTATTATTTTATTTTTATAATTATTACGTATATATGGAAAATTTGTTAATTTGGAAATATATTGATTTTAGAAATTATTGCGTCTATTAAGGAATATTTTGAAGAATAATTATTCATAAAGAATAACTATATTTGTTGTAATAAAACATTATCAAACTAAAAAATAGCTAAACCATAGAAATAATTATTACATTATAGTGTCTATCACAATCTACTAAACATCCCCCTTAGTCTTTAAGTTCTAAAACGTGAAATTTGTACGAGTGAAAAATATTCTTTCACTCATACGAATAGTAGTAAGTTCACTTGTTATATTGAAAATGTATTTTTCAATAACTCATTATAGTCGTAAGTTCATTAAAGTTTGATAACTTTGTTAAATCAATCCCTTTGAATTCAGTCATGTGTGTAGGGAAATCAAATTGGCTTTGATTGGTGGGTTAATTGCATGTTTTGTAAATCATCTTTAATACACTAATAATCACTCATCACATCAGCAGTTTGTAAATTTTTTTGTAAAATAGTTTGTATCTTTAGTATTATTCAAGTTTTTAATGACTGGTTAAATTTTTACCCAAATAATTTTTTTTAAGAGAGCTGTGAACGGTTTGCAGCCAGAGATTCTGCTATTTATATTGTAATGAATAATTTTTAAAACAAATTTAAATTTAAATTTAATAATGTTAATGTAGTAAGTCCAAACTAGGGAAACAATGGTAATTATAGAATACTTCCCGCGTACAGTAAATGTATACTACCTCCTCTTAAATAATAATGAGTCCCATTAGTTATATTCATGGGGGCAAATTACAACTTACCCACCTATAGTATGACCAAAATTTAAGTTGCCTACCTATGATTTGAAATTTGACACTTTACTGACTTGAGATTTGACCAATATTTAAGTTGGCTACTTGTGGTTTAAAATCTCATGATGCAATTATTCCGTTGGATTATTTTTTTATCTTATTTGATCTTCTATTTTTATGTTTTTTGTGTTTTTAGAGGGGAGATATATAGAAGTAGAGCAAAATTACATATCTAGCACAATTTTTAATAGAGATGAGTTACAGAACTCTAATTGAGCTAATCTCAGGTGGGTAAAATGTTAAATTTTAAACCTAGGTAGGTAATTTAAATTTCGGTCAAGCCACAAGTGGGTAAGTTGTAATTTGCCTTATTCATGGTAGAATCCACAATTCATGTAAAATAATACGTATTTATGATATTCCCAAAAAAAAAAAAAAAATACCACTATAAATGCTTAGGTGATTGATTAGGTAATACTCCAAGCACAACCATTTAGGGCACGTTTGATACACTAAATGAGGATTACAATATGAATCATAATTTTTATTACATGGAAATAAATGCATTGTAATAGAATAACTAAACATATTCATAAGTTTGGTTCTGAATTGTAATATTAGAATACAACTTAAAGATATATTTTAGGAAATATCTTATTCATACAATTATATTTTCTTAAAAATTATATTTTCTA
The DNA here is from genome assembly GCA_032727855.1 of Quercus ilex subsp. ballota. Classification (NCBI taxonomy): domain Eukaryota; kingdom Viridiplantae; phylum Streptophyta; class Magnoliopsida; order Fagales; family Fagaceae; genus Quercus; species Quercus ilex. The sequence goes on along the minus strand of CM064909.1, from coordinate 64,743,383 downwards.
AATTTGAGAGAGAGAGAGAGATGAGTTATTTTTTATTTTTATAATTATTACATATATATATATATATATATATATTTCTATAGGGAAAGTTTGTTAATTTGGAAATATATTGATTTTAAAAATGATTGTATCTACTTAGGTGATTAGTTAGCTAGTACTCCAAGTACAACCATTTAGAGCACGTTTCATACACTGAATGATGATTATAATAGGAATTGTAATATTTAGTACAGGGAATAAAATGCGTTGTAATAGAATAACTAAACATATTTCTAAGTTTGGTTGTGAATTGTAACATTAGAATACAACTTAAGATTTATTTTAGGAAATATCTTACTTACACAATTATATTTTCTTAAAAATTATATTTTTTAAATTTGAGAGAAATGAGTTATTTTCTTATTTTTATAATTATTAAGTATATATGGAATATTTATTATTACAATCCTTTTATAAAGGAATATTTAATCTTATTCTGAAGAATAATTATTGCGTCTATCAAGGTCTGGCGGGTCCCTGCTCATAGTCATCTACGGAGGGAGTAGTATATAAACATACCAACTACATTCTAGTTTTCCCATAACCAATACAGACCTACACAACTTAAAATGGCTAAGAATCTACTTTATCTTTCAAAAGCTTCCCTTCTTCTCTTAATTCAACTTCTGGCAATTCAATCTGGTAGTTTTACAAATGCTAAACGGATCCCAGAATTTTCCAAGTCCTTGAAAGATGTAGACGAATCCCAAAAGGGTCAGAGGGTGCAAGGCTTACGTGAAGTCAAGCACTATCTCAACAAGTACGGATACTTAAACTATGAAGATTCAAACAACTTTGAAGAAGATGAGTTTGATGAAGCCTTGGAGGTCGCTATCAAAACATACCAGACATTTTTTCATTTGAAGGTTACTGGAAAGCTTGACACCGATACCATCAAAAAGATGTCAATGCCGCGTTGTGGAGTTGCTGATATTATCAATGGTAGTCTAACTCATCCACAATTTTCATTTTTTCGTGGTGGACCAAAATGGCCATATTATAAGCGTCACCTCCAATACGCGATTGTATCCAGCGCTATACCTAATGTGAATTTGACGGAAGTAAAAAAGGCTTGCTCACTTGCTTTCGGAGAGTGGGCGAGATTCTCTGATTTCCGTTTTGAATTCACAGATTATGTTGGACATGCTGACCTTATTTTAGGATTCCACAGAGGTGAACATGGTGACGGTCATGCTTTCGATGGGAGGGATGGCGCTTTAGCTCATGCGTTTCCTCCAACAAATGGCAGGTTGCATTTTGATGCAGATGAGATTTGGTCCGACAGTTCTTATCTCGTTCGCTCAAATCAAGTTGACCTGGTGGGCATTGCAATGCATGAGATAGGGCACCTTCTTGGACTTTATCATAGTCGTGATGAACTAGCCATTATGTTTCCCGGTATTGCTAAAGGACAATTTAAGAGGAGTTTGAGCTTTGATGATAGGGACGGTTTACTTACTTTATATTCTAGCTGATAAAAATATCCTCCCGTTAGGAGGTAGAGCCAACTATTATAATTTGTTTTTATGCTGAATTCAAATCATCGTGCAAAGGGAAAATAATACAGTGGCTAGCTTAAAGAATTTTTTGTGCACAAGTTATGCATATGTCACTATAATATACTTCCTTTGCCACATTAATTTATCATTGCACTATATAACTTTTCTGATTATAAACTCTTTACCATGATTTATATTTGAGAAAAATTAGAATGCGCTACATAAAAAAAATAAAATACAAAAATACAAATATAAATTAATTAGTACGGAAAATTCATTAAGGTCGTCCACCTTAAGTCACTAGCAAGCCATCAAAGAAAGATAATTAACTGCTCATGCACATTCAATGACAACGATTACTCAAATGAGGCTTACCTAGGTGACCTATAAAAGGGACAATTCACCTCACTTGCTAATGTGGAGAAAATACTACAAAAATACTATCTATACACAAAATATATGGGTTGATACCGACTCCAACATTGGAGGCTCCTCCATTGAGGTTCACCCAGGAGGTCTCTTCTATTAGCTTTCTTATTCTTGCAAATCTTAAAAGTTCGTCAAAGGCTTTGAATTGAATGAGTGGCGCCATTTGTGGGGAAGATTAGCCATTAAGCTCTTCCTACTAACAAAGGGTTAACCAGTGCAATCAAGAGCTATGAATGTTGATGTACTATGCTCATCCTAACAAACATAGATCTTTAACATTATCAAAACAAGTCACACCACTGCCGATGCTCTGTCATTAACAGTCTCACTCGTTGCTAGTGGCGGCAGCAACAACGAGCTCCGCACCTCAATGCCGCCTCCAATCCGAATTGAAATTTTCTTCAGGCACATTTCTTGGGCATTTCATATCACTTAAGAGTGTCAAAATGGTGAAGGTGGAAACACCCTTTTCAAACCCTTGTGGTGCCTGGTATGTTATCTAATAATTCCAATTCAATTGCCTCTATCTAGCAAGTCTAGGCCATCCATCTGTTAGAAGATGGGGGAACCCTGAAGCCCATATGTTATGAGTCATGAGGCTAAAGTTGATAACAAGATGGTGGTAAGCCATTAGGCTTTACTATCAACCAGGAACGGAGCCAAAACTTGTAGTTAAGGGGGTAACTTTGCTACTGGTTGTGTACGGTGGCTTAGCCACTTAGATTTTTTTTTTTTTTTTTTCCCCCTGACTTTGATGCGTATTGTTGGGTAAGGACAATTATTTTGTTTGAAATTTTTTAAAAGGTCGAGTTGTTTGTTTTTGGTAAAATTAGTTGATTAGACTTAATATTTTTTAGTTTTACTATTGGTAAATTTTGTTGTTGGGCTAATTTTTTTGGGCTTGTATATTTGTTTTAAAATTTAAATTTATAGATTTTTTATGGTCTTTAAAAAGAAGAAAATGCTAGAGCTACAATTGTTTTTTTATAAATTACTGATGTGGTGAGTGGTTATTGATAAGTAAAAAAGTTATATAAGTGATGGGTCTAGATGCGAACTAATAAGAATCTACCATCATAAGAATTTGCAAAAATATTGTAAAAAAAATTTGTGGTTATCACATCACTCTTAAAAGAATTAGTGATATTATTAAGGGGGCAAAGTATAATTTTGTAGAACAAAATTGTTAAAATTAATACCTAGTATATATTCTATTTTTTTTTAAACGATTTTTTGGGGGGGGGGGGGGGGGGGGTGGTGTGGTGTGGTGTGGCATTGCCCCCCAAGTCAAAGGTTACCTCTGTCCCTGCTATCAACCCATGCTGCCATGCCCCATGTTAATTCTTATGTCAATTGAAAGGAATCATTAAACAAACCTTTGACTAATATAGATAGAAACCAAAAAAAAAATTGGGGGTGCGGGGGGGGGTGGGGGGGGGGAAGATTTTGCTTCGGTTGAAAAGTAAAAATTAAGGTTCCACTGAGTGAAGACATACCCATTTGTTCATATCATTCCAAAGACCCATTCGTTTCGTAAAAATTTCCTTTAGTCATAATCATTCGGTTTTCTTTTTTTATGTTATTGTTATGAACTTATTCAATTTATGGATAAACTATGATAAAGGCTAATCTTATTAAAATAATAAACCCGTTGTTACAAATTGATCATCCAATTGATGGAAGTTTATTTCCATCTTAAAGAGTGTTGAAAAACATTGGAATTGACTCACCAAGGATAGAAATTGGTCTCGAAATGAAAAAGATATCGTGAGATCAATGAAAACACAGCCATACACTTTGTAAATTTTTCTTGGTGTAGGAAAATTAAATTATAAGTTTTTTGACGTCAAACAACATGGCATTAGGGCAAGTCCAATGTCGTTTATGGTTGGAAATATTATGAAAAATACTTCCACATGACGAGTCTTAACTCTTAGGCACTGAAATTCTAAACTAAGCCAATCAAACACAAAAAAAAAATACAAATACGAGAATCGTAACTATTCACCTTGAGAGAATTGAAGTGCAAGCTTCATACTGTTAAAATGGTGCTGCAAGTTTTCAAACGATACCTCATTTCTGCGGAACCAATGTCGGAAAGTTCGTCAATTGAGAGCAAGTAAATGGAAAGATTCATGGGAAACCTTGGATTTTCAGGGCTAAATGTAATTAAGGGTTACTGTTTGGACATAAATGTGCACCAAACTGCACTTGGGTGATCCTAAAAGCTGTTACTTTCTTATACTAGGAAAAACTCTTTACAAGTTGGGTGAGTGTCTCGGCGCCCAAGTCCAAATTCGCGAAAATTGCATGTGCAAAATGGAAACTCCCTCAACTTCTTGCACATAATATACCGGCCACCCAAATTCCCAATTAACACTCTTAACTTTTTGACCTTTGGTAAGAATCACACATGGCCGATAGCGATGAAAAGTACAATTCACAAGCTTTTGATGACATCTAGATTACTCAAAATCAACATCATGAAGTCCTTCAACCAAAGCCTAAAAATGGATCCTCAACTAGGCAAAACATGTCAAAAGGCTAGTGCAACCCGAACCTGCACAACGCAGCATGATGCTATGCAAGCCTAGTCTATAGATAGCATCATTGGATAGATTTTAAGGCCAATACTTTTTCCCCTTTTTTAAAATCAAAATTCTAGTAATTGAGCCCCGTATAAGATAAAATCTCATCCGAGTAGCTAAAGTACTACCAGAACTTGTTCCTCAAAAAAAAAAAAAGTACTACCAGAACTTTGCCCGTTCGGGTTGCACTAACCTTCAAGACTGGTAATCCTAATCTGAGAGACCAATAACAAAAAATCCTATCTACCTCCCATAAGGCCATCAGAACGTGGAGTATTTATTCATGGTAAATATAAGATATATGGCAAAGCGAATTGTGTCGTCAATTGTTTCTTTTTTTTCTTTTCTTTTTTTGGAAAATATCGTCCCTCTAATAAGGTTTAGTCAATATTGAAAATCAATCTCTTTCCTAAGTTTAGTAATAAATGTAAAACACATTAACTACTCTCCGTATTTCAATAGAAAACTTTCTGTGAAGATACTTTTTGCTATTTTCATGTGTTCGGAATTATTAGGAAAAATTGGATCAAAGGAAAAATATTTCTTGACTTCCCTTATTTAGTGTGAGTTTAGTTCAACAATTTGAAATTGTGCTTTCTTAAAAAGAGGCGCTTAATGAAATTGGGTTAAAAAAAATAGGGGTAAATTGCAAATTTTACTCTTAAAGTTTGGAATCGACTAAATTTTACATCCTAAAATTTTAGAAACTTTATTTTACACCTTAAAGTTTGGTTTTGTTAGCAATTCACCTCCCACGGTTAATTTCTGCTGTTAAGTAACACGTAATCATACTAATGTATTTTATTTTTGTCAAACCAACCACAAAACTCCGTCATTTTAGTGATGACTGATTGAAGATCCGGCATACATCAAAACTACATCGTTTAAGGCATAAACTTAAAACAAAAATCTCTAGCCTAAACGAACATGCTAAATTCTAAAAGCTAAAAACAAAGAACACGAAGGACTCACACCTCCCTAGCCCAAACCCCTCGGCTCAGACTGAACTCAGATAGACCATCGGCTCACATCGTGAACCCAGGCGGCGGCAGTGACAGCGGCGGCCACACCGATAGTGAGCTGCTCTTCTCTTTCTCTCTTTTCGAATTTGGCTTGTGTAATCTTAATTCCTACTTCCCAACATTAAATCGTGGCATCACACCAATACAACAATAAATTAAAACCATTGGAAAAACAAAATTGAAAAATATTTACTTCATTTCGTTAGACATGGCAAAACGGGTCAGAATTTTTTAACCCGACCCGACCCGAAAAATACCCGACCCGAATCCGATTTTTTTGACCCGAAGCAAAAACGGGTTGACCCGTGAACCGACCCGAACCGGAACCATTTTTTTAAAACTTTTTTTTTTGGGTAAAAAAGTAGTAAAACTAAGACAATATTGGTTTAATTGTTTATTATGAACTTTAAGGAAACAATTGATACATTTACATAACTATATGCAAATTAATTGAAAAATAAATGGTTGAACATTCTGTAATGAGTAAATATTTTTAGATATCAAATAGCAAAGTACATGCTAAGATAATCTGGTTACAGTAGAGTTAAAAACATAGATTTAAAATTGTAGACATGTGAGAAATATTCACAAGTGTGAAAATAGTGAAACTAAAGTATCAAATTAGTATAAATTATGAATACTTAGACCTATTTTTTAATAATTTATGTCCAAAATAAACGGCTTTTCAAAATAAATTATGATATTTCCTAGAGTGTGTGTTGCTTAATAATAATATGATATTCATAAAAAAGACCATGTATAAATAAGTAAGCAATCAAATTTTAAAGTATATCTCAAATTGAAATAGAGTGTCAACCACAACTGATAATAGATTATAAAATTAATTTTCAAGATTGTAAATTTCTTATATATTTTTATTCTTTATCAAATGAGTTATCCAATAAGTCATTTGTAATTTTGTTTTATATTTGGAATGTTGATATTGTGTAGAAATAATACTTGTGTATTTGTTTTACTTATCTTTGTGTTATTTTGTTTTAGATAGCAATGTTAGGATTTGTATAATTTTAAAATTGTTGAATAAGTATTAATAAGTTTAACTGAGTTCATTCTTGATATAAGTGGTGAATTCAAAATAATGCACTTTATATCAAGTAATTTGTTGCATAACTTTCCAAATGACAGATACATGTTGTTTTCTTTATTAAAATTAAAAAAAAAAAAAAAAATTCATGTGAAAAATACGGGTCAACCCGACCCGACCCGACCCGCAATCCGATTGACCTGAACCCGATTTTAACCCGCTTAAAATGACCCGTTTTGACCCGTGACCCGTTTGACCCGCAACCCGATTGACCCGACCCGAACCCAACCCGACCCGCCCGTTTTGCCATGTCTACATTTCGTGGTCACTGCCATTGAGGTGTGTAAATATTCAGTCATATTTGTGTTGATTTTTTCAATGACATTTTGGGCTGTGTTTTGAAGTTTTTCATGTTGGCTGCTAAGATTGAATTCCTATTATTTGGGAAGATGCTATTTGTTTATATGGCTGGTAAATTATCTGAAATTTAGAACTTTCTGTGATAGTTTATAGATATGCACGGTAGGTGTTTGTCAAAATGTTTGTGCCAGTCTGTAGTGATAACTGTACAGTCAAAGCAATATTATTTGCTTTGGTTTTATTGCAAGATTAACTTGAAGAAAGAAAGAAAATTGAGTTTAATTTTATCTTCACTGCTAAATGATATCTTCGAAACATCATAAATCCAAAAAAAAAAAAAAAAAAAAATGAACTAGAATAATTATTATTTGTGCAGAATATTGGTACCCTTTTTATAGCTCCAGTTTACAACAAGTCTTGTAAACTACAGGAATAAAGTTAAGGGATCGACTATCATGCACTTGGTAAACTTATAGTTATAGAATCTTAGGATCACATTATTTATTCATTGCATTCTAACTACATACCAACACTTCTCTTATTGAAATTTCTGTTGGCATTGCATGGAAAATGTAGACAACCCCTACTTTAAGTCTTGCTTCATTTTTTTATTGCCAAAGTATTATCTTCCACCCAAAGGAAGACATTTGGCTTAGCCCTTTCAATCATTCTCACATTGAGACTGCCTCAAGTCCTTGATAAGCTTGATCAGATTTTGAGGTATGGATTCATCTTTGTATTTTACACATTATTTGCAAATGAATATTGGGTAACCTTTGATTAAGTCTTGCAATTGTGCCTTTTGATTTATACAATGTATGTATGCATGACTGTAATATTGAGCGAAAACGATGACTTATCTGAGGAAGAGTCCAGGTTGGATCTCTAATACTTAATCAAACTTGTTATCCAAATTCTCAGTTGTCATTTTAGAATCAACTTCTATTCTTTGTTCTTATTTCTCTCTTTTGTGATGCCAGTGGTGAAAATATGAGCTCCAGCAGGTGCCATGGGGAGGGCACCATTCCGAGTAAAGAGTTAAGAAGAAGACAGGTCAACATTTTGGGGATAAACCTGAAAGTGATGAATTCAGATGAATAAACATGAATTCAGAAGACAGGTGAACATTTTGGGGATATGCCTGAAAGTGCTGAAACTGTCAGATCAATTATTCCGACCAGATCAACTAGTTATCACTAGAGACCTCAATCAGAGAGAACCTTCAAACATGTGCTGCCCTTCATGGGGAATCTTTTAATTCTGCCATTAGTAAAATGCATCCAGCAGAATTAGAACAATTGAAGAACGAATTGAAGATGTCGTAGCTGCTGCAACACTTGGTATAATCTCTTATCAGTTGGTTCCCTCATGTCCAGGACCCTTCAAATTTTCCATTGTTCCGTAGATTGAGAAGATATTAAAAGGTTGATGTTGAATGCATGAGCTCTTGAAGTCATTCTGTGTTCCCCAGTGATAACTGAAATTAGATGTGAACCAATGAAAGATCCAGGATCAGGTGTACATGTGCCTCTTATCTTTTGCAAATTGACAATCTTGAAATGGGAAGGAGTGAAATTGTAGAAGTAGTAGCTTCTCCGAGGTAACCCAAATTGTAAAAGTTGGTTTGTTCTTGTGGTAGTCATTTTAGTTTGTTTAGTGAAGCATCTCCAATGAAAGAACTTATTGTATTTAGAATAGGTGAATTCTAGTTTAGTCATTGTGAAAGATTGTAGTGACAATTGTTTTGAAAGAGTAGTTAGTTTCTTATCTTGTTTAATGTAATGACAATTGTAATGACCACTCTTTTTATTAAGTTGTAATGGAAATTGAAATGCATTATTTGCAGTGAAAATTGACACTTAGTTTTGTCTCTTTTTGAAATATTGTTTATTATTATTGAAATAGTCATTTATAAATGCAAATTGCAATTACATTGGACCTGCAAAGTGCAATTAGGTATATATGCAATTCTTTAAATCTTTACCAGCCGAATATGTCTTAATCAGATACCATACACATAACATCACATAAGATAAATAAAACAGTGACTAATAATGTTTGTCAAACCAAAGGTCCTACCTAAGACCAACACAAAATATGTCAAGCCCCAAATCCGATACTCGGATTTGTGACCATGACCGGCATGCTAGTATCAAGTTTAAACCTGATATTAACAAGAACCAACTTAACTTTTACAAATTTTCAGAAAAGCTTTTACAAAAGCTTCTTTCTTTATTTAAATCCTTGTTTCTTTACTTAATAATATAACCTTTCACTTGACATTCAGAGCATCTATACTGAACTCAAAGAATAACATAATCCACCAGATTTTCAAATTTCATACTTTCACATAATACATCTCTTAATACCTTAAGGTACAACTTTCATTAGATCCTAAAATTCACAATACTGCAAAACTAAACATCAAATACTACTTTAGGATCTATACATGTAAACTAAAACCAGCTCCTTCCAAGACTCGACTAAGGCTCCCTCTGCTCCAAATTAAAAACCTGTTGACTGAAAAATAATAGGGTGAGCTGCGAAGCCCAGTAAGGGTAAGATATATAAGAATTTAATAAAGATGCATGTAAACCAATTCATTTCACTTTATCAACGTTCAAATAGGAGAACATAATTTCATGCATAGTATTTTATACTATTTATAATAATAGCTTATACGCTCTTCGTAGGAAAATAGTTGTTCTCCCTTTCCTTATCAGAATAATACTACAAAATATTTCAGGCTGTATTCCTTTCATTTCTTACAAAGTCACCATATGTATTTTCGTTACAAAATAATCATTTAACTTAAATCGGATAATCGGTAACTTTGTCTTAAACTAGAAGCATCTTAAAGAATAATAAAAATTGCCTTCATAAACTTCTTCTTATAAATTATTATAACTTTCATAATCATAAAACTTAACGTTTCATAAAGAAAAATAGATATTTGATAATTTCTTAACATAAACTTATACTTTCATTAGAAACTTTATCTTTATAACACAACAGAATTTCAGAAACTTTTATCTTTAATGAACAGCTTTCTTTTCATCAGAAACTTCTTCTTTTCATGAGAGCTTTTAACTTTTCATAATGCATTTATACAAAATAATTCTCTCATGCTTAATAACATAATATAGCTGTTCATAAATAACTTATTGGTTAGTCCATATCTGATAAGTCCGTACTTATGAGCGCGGACGCACCGCCATCCTCATTACATACTTTAATTGAGCGCGGACGAACCGCCATCCTCAATGCATTCTTTAATTGAGCGCGGACGAACCGCCATCCTCAATGCATACTTTAATTGAGCGCGGACGAACCGCCATCCTCAATGCATACTTTAATTGAGCGCGGACGAACCGCCATCCTCAATGCATACTTTAATTGAGCGCGGACGAACCGCCATCCTCAATACATACTTTGATCGAGTTCAGATTACCAGAGGACATAACCCAAAAACATTTCATACATTACATTATACTGAAATTTCTTAATTTGCATAACATTTCATAATAAAAGCATTTCTATTGTTTTCTTTGATCATCATGTTCGTGGAATTAGTCATAGCATCAATATGCTTAAATCATATGCATATGTTTTGAAAGCCCACGAACATATCTTTGTCTAAATAATGCTTACATGCCATATCTCTAATCAAAACCTTTTAATGCATCATATACTTTAAAATAACCTCATGACTTACCAAATGCCCATATAACTTATCCCTTACCTGAAAGCAGAGGAACCGAGAGCCTACAGTCGAAGGAGCTTAGACCTGGCGGCTGGTAACACCTAAACCGAAATCAAAACTTATTACTATCCAAAACTTCCTCATCATAAACTTGCACATTCATCTCAAAGCCTATCTCTTAAAATTAAGGAAATCCTAATCCCCACCTCAAAGAGGTTCCCATAAACATATTACGCACACATCAACAAATGATGTACCAAACTAAGGAAAAATCAACATTCTCACATTAATCTCATAAGAGCCAACTTCATTTCAAAATGTGCTTTGAGCAATAATGCATGCATAATCATAAACTCTTTTAAGCATTGTCATGTAACTATAAACATTCACATGGCAACATACAACGCATTGAACAAGACAGCTTCATAAAACAACCATCGAAAGGATTAGAACCCCTCCTTTGAGTACTAAACCTTGAGATAAGTTACACAAAAATTACTCTATGATCCCGACATATCAAATGATGAGCATAATAAATTATAGCTCAAATCACTCACCCTAACTTTAGAATTAAATCTACAAGTTTAGGCATGTCCCTTAGTGTTCACTGTTTTACTCCAGCAGCTTATACTTTATTTATAAAATACAAATGGACTACCAATTCACATCCAAACCTCATTTAATTTTACAGAGCAATTCCCCTATATGTCCATTATATACCATAAAAATTTTGTAGTCAAAGAGTAAACCCATGATTTACTAAAAATCACACAAGGCAGCATATTCAAATCTGTCCTGACAGAATTTCTTGCAACTTCAAAATTAAATCATTATTTTTCTACTCATCCAAATACTGTGAGACCAATTCCATAACAACCGTATATGTCTTAGATTTCATAGAAAGTAACCCTAGCATCCAAATTCACAGAATATGATTTAATACATATTTTTATTTTTGTAAACATCAAATCTGTCACAGAGACAGCTTCAGTACATATTCTTACAAAATCATCAACAAATAGCAATAGGCCTTAATTTCATTTGGGTATTTTTATACCTATAATAAACATACTATAATATGTTATTAAACATTCAATAAAACATAATATCATCAAACCTTCAAATCACTAAAACAGAATCATAATTCAGCCTATAAAATCAGGATAGAGGTTAAAGAAGTAGAAATGAACAAATGAAGTTTTGATTACTTACCCCCAACAACTTGAAGCTGAAATTTTAGTGTTAACCCTTTAATTTCTTCTTTAGAGAGGGATATTTTGTTTTGGTGAGAGAGGGAAGGTTGCCGTGCAAGAGCAAAGGAAGAAGAGAGAAAGAAGAGCAAAGAAAGAGGAATAGAGAAAGAAGTAAAGGAGCTGGAATTTCTTGTCTGGTGCAGCCAAGAAGATTAGATATGGGAGAAGACTTTTGGGGCAGCAAAATCAGATAAGAGAATGGGACATACGTGTATGGCTAGGGTAAGAAAAATCACACCCACTTTCAACTTTCTTGCATTCACACATGCTTTTCTACAAAAATAATTTCTTTTGGTGTGTGAACCCTTGGACTCAATAGAAGACTTGAGAGTGTCTAGCTCTTTCCTTATGGGAAAAGTGAGTAAAGTGAGGCGAGAAATTTCAGATTTTCTTCTTGGACCCGTGGGAATAGGGAGGGAGAGTTTCATGAAATTTCTATTCACTTGGAAAAGTCAAGGAAGAACTTAGGTGGAGTTTCCCCATTGCATGGCCAGCCAAGTCTAGGTTTATGGGTTTATTTCTCCACATGCATGGTACTTTGGCCTTGCATGTGTTGCATTTAAATTGGTTGCATGTGTAAGTGGAATTACAACTATAATATCTCATGCATCATGCTTAATTAAAACATCAATTGTGTATGTAATAACTTAAACCAATTAATATAGTTTGGTACATACTTATACTTAGTATATATTTATAATACAAATAGCCATTCCATTATTTATTTTCTTTACAATTCTTATTCAAAGGTATTATAAAATAATATACTTATTAAATACTCTTATATTAATTATAAAAAGAAAGTGGATTAAAATAGTAATTAACCACTTAAACACATAGTTTAATTATAAAATTGGGGCGGGGTGTTACAAAATAGGTTTCTTTTGTCCGTTAACACCATCAAATAAGCTTATGGACAGCTTTACAAGACAGTAACCACAAAAGGTTTTAACAATCAAATGTCCTAACGTATAAAAGGTCCTACAAACTAGCGTTGCTGCTAACCCTCATCCTTCTCCAGTTCTATTTTCAGCTTTTCCTCCAACAACAGTTCCATTTCCTTTTCCATATCTACCAACTTCACTGCTTCCAGCAACATTTGGTTGGGTTAAGACCTATAATAATTGATATATTGGATCATATGGTAAGCATGACCAAATACTAGCAATATGCAAATAATAAGCACAAGGCAATTACTATAGTTGATTGGCTTCTAGCAACACTTGATGAGTGATGATCCTCTTCCACTCTTAAGCCCATAAACTCATGATCGCCTCCTGTTCTCCTAACCTACAACAAGTTCAAATAATAATTATTCTAGTTCTTTTTTTCTTTTTTTTTTTTTTTTTTTTTTTTTGTGGGTTTATGATGGTTCCAAGATATCATTTAGCAAATGAAGATAAAATTAAACTCAATGAAAACCAAAGCAAATAATATTGCTTTGACTGTATAGTTATCACTACAGGCTGGCACAAACATTTTCACAAACATCTACCGTGCATAGCTATAAACTACCACAGAAAGTTCTAAATTTCAGATAATTTACCACCCATATAAACAAATAACATCTTCCCAAATAATAGGAATTCAATCTTAACAACCAACATGAAAAACTTCAAAACCACAGCCCAAAATGTCATTGAAAAAATCAACACAAATATGACCATATATTTACAAACCTCACTCGCAGTGACCACGAAATGAAGCAAATGTTTTTCAATTTCGTTTTTCCAATGGTTTAAATTTACTATTGTATTGGAGTGATGCCACGATTTAATGTTGGGAAGTAGGAATTAAGACTACACAAGCCAAATCCGAAAAGAGAGAAAGAAAAGAGCAGCTCACTATCGATGTGGCCGCCACCGTCACTGCTGCCGCCTAGGTTCTTTGCCGCTGCCCCCTGGGTTCACGAGGTGAGTTGATGGTTTATCTGGGTTCAGTCTGAGCCAAGGGGTTTGGGCTAGGGAGATGTGAGTTCTGCGAAAAATTATATTATGTTTCAGGTGTATATGCCATCTCTCTCACAACAACTGGGTCCCACACAGTTGTGGGACCCAGTTGTTGTGAGAGAGATGGCATATACACCCGAAACATGATATACTATCTCGAGTTCTTCGTGTTCTTTGTTTTTAGATTTTAGAATTTAGCTTGAAACTGTGTAGTCTAGGCCAGAGGTTTTTGTTTTAAGTTTATGCCTAAAATGACGTAGTTTTGATGTATGCCAGCTTTTCATTTGGTCCTCACAAAAATGACGTAGTTTTGTGGCTGATTTGGCAAATATAAAATATATTAGTATGATGATGTGTCATTTAACAGCAAAAACTAACCGTGAGGGGTGAATTACTAACGGAACCAAATTTCAGGATGTAAAATCAAGTTTTTAAAACTTTGGGGTGTAAAATTCTGTCAACCCCAAACTTCAGGGGTATAATTTGCAATTTACCCAAAAAGAAAAGTATTTGGTAAAAACTATTAGAAAGTGTTGGGTTATAAATTGACGTCGGTTAATTAACTCAATTATCCAAGTTTATTAATTAGATTAAATTACATGCAATATTGTGCGGGCACAAACAAATCACAATTCTAATCAGAGTGCAGTAGAAATTAAATTTGATACAGTGAATACAGTGATTTGTAAACTAATGGGGAAAACCTTCACAAGACAAAAACCCTCATTGGGTAAATTTTTTGTCACCACTCCCAATAATCTACTAATCAAGAACAAATAGTTACAAGTATAAGAAATCTTACCAATAAAAGAACTATCCCAAAATACCCACTTACAATTGAACTTTTGCTCCAATCCCAAATTGGACTTGATCTTATAGAAGACTTCTTCCCTTTACAGAAACCTCCAATCCATGTCTAGCAGCTTTGCATGAATCTCCAATACGTTACTAACTTCATAACAACTCTTTTGATTGTTATAGTTGATTTGCAACAACTTCACATAAAAATACCAATAAGTTCTTCAATTGTTAATGCTAGAGACTTTGCTTGGTACAGAACCCAAATGCACACAAGAGCCATAGCAAGATCTCTTTCTTCTATTTTTTTGAACCCACATGTTCAACAGGTGGAAGCTAGGACTTCAATAAAAGAACCTTATGAATCATTAGGGTTAGGGTTTTCTTTCTCTACCACCTTATTTGAATAGGAGCTTAATGGACCTTTTAAAAGAGTTCTCCTGTTCCTATTAGGTTTATACAAACCCACAAACAATAGTCAATTAGAATCCAAAGGTTGCAGGCTATATTCTAAAATCCGTTAGCTCAATAGATCAAGACAAGTATTGAGGTACGCATTAAATCTCCATAGATTGAAGGTGTCGAGTTAGGTATTGGGACCTGCAGATTTAACTTTTCATCACTTGTTTCTTTGAGTAGTTTTCATGTCCTCAAAACTACCACTTGAAAAACCTTTTTAAAATACTTCATGATATTCTTGAATCCACTTAGATCTACCTAATTATAAGTAAAATACTTTTTGTCATAGTATGTGACAATTACATAAATATATGATCATAACAGAAAGTACCTTTTGAAAAAGTTGAATGTCTAATTAGCACTTATCAAAATTGTAGTTGGAGGGTAAATTACCAAAAAAGACAATATATATATATATATATATATATAAAGGAAATTTTCATACTTATGATGATTTCACCTTCTTAATAATAATAATAAGGCAAAAATATAAAACTCATCCTCTAAGTTTCATCATTTTTTATTTCAATCCTATAAGTTCGAGTTTTGTCATTTCAGTCTTCTAAGTTTCATTCTTCTCCAATTAAGTTAACTAGCGTTTAACCCGCGCAATGCGCGGGGTCATTTGAAATCTCTTAAGTAGAAGAGAAATTTGGCTAATAAAATCAATTTTTAAAGAAAAAATTTGTTTCGAAGTGTGTAAGAAATTATTACCATGCATTCTAAAGATTCTCAGTCATCACAACTCAAACTTTGGTGGTATTTACAAAGAATCCTGACAAATTACATTGAAATAAAACAAACATACCTTTTCAGTATACAACTAACCCAACCAAAAAGCTTAAATCAAAACCAACCCAACCAAAATACTAAAAACTATAGAAAATGATGCTTGTGGAGGTAATAGACTCCCTTGAGATCTTAAAATGGCAGATTTTTATCGAATCAGCATAGGTGAAACAGCGTGGACACCATCAACTGGTGTTGAAGATCCGGATGGATGCATTTTGCCAGCAGCAAAACTGTACTTATTCACCAAAATGACTCAATACAGCATCATTTACATATCCAATAATCTAATGAGCTTATGCAGATAGCCACACACATAAATTAAAATAATGGTCAGCCTAGCAAGTAAATCTACTTTGTACTCAAACCTCAACACATCATACTTCTCACTTTTTAGCAACAAAACAGAAGGGGAAAATGTATTTATTTTAATCATTTGATCATGCTGTTAAAAATGACAGCAAATAAAGTGTCAAAGTGAAAATATAATAAAAAAGTACAATAGAAATACAACTTCACATTTTGAACTTTGGTGGTATATACGAAGGAGCCTAACAAATTACATTGAAATAAAACAAACATGCGTTTTCACTATACAACTAACCCAACCAAAAAGCTTAAGTCAAAACTAACTCATATTTCTTAGTTCATAACCCAAAAAAAAAAAAAAAAAAAAAAATTGTAACATTCAATTTCAACTGAAGAAAATGCTGCTTGTGGAGGTAATAAACTCCCTTGAGATCCTAAAATGGCAAATTTTAATCAAATTAGCACAGGTGAAACAAAGTGGGCACCATCAACTGGTGTTGAAGATCCAGATGGATGCATTTTGCCAGCAGCAAAACTGTAACTATTCACCAAAATGACTCAATACAGCATCAGAACAAAAGGGGAAAATGTATTTATTTTAATCATTTGATTATGCTGTTAAAGATGACAGCAAATCAAGTATCCAAGAGAAAATATAATAAAATTGTACAATAGAAATACACCTTCACATTTTGAGATACACTTTCAAAACTACATTAGAGATTTCCAGTTGAATGGAAACTATCTTCATCAATAGTTTTTTTTTTTTTTTTTTTTGCTAATATAGTTTTTTAGAATTATAATTTAGCATTAAATTAAAGTTTATTCTAGATTTTCCACCTTATCAATTTCATATTGTTTTCCTTACATAGGCCTAAAGCAAATTTGAGAGAAGTCAGGCTGGATAGATATTTTGTAAATTTCCAAAACTACTATCTTTCAAGTTAAAAACATGAGTTTCATTTTGATCATTGAAGAAAATGTAATTTCTTTTATACCCACTAAACTCTTCAGCCAAAATCGATAAACAACAATCACTTTCAGAAACTGAAAATTAAATTGAATTATGTGTTACACTCTCTCTTTCTATTTCTTTGCTTCAAATTCAGGTCTCCAAAAAAAAAATTATTGGAACCCAATCCACCATTCTTATTGATCTATATAACAAAAAAAGTAAATCACAGATCACCCAAAACAAAAGTTCAATCACCCAAGTTTTTTTCCAACTCCCATTAAAAAGTCTTATCAGATTAATATGGAATTAAAAAGAGTTGAAATCAAATGGATAAGAATGATAATTAGGCTGTCCTAACCTGTCAGCTTTATTCAGCAATGTTTCTTGAGAACACCTGGTGAATGTTCTAAATCTGTCTAAACAAAGGTAATTAAAAAAAGCTTTTTAATTCCTCAAAGCTTTTCTAATCAATCTAATGAATTACAAAATCAAGCAAAAAACAGAAGTTAGCATCTTGCTATACTTTAATATTTTTCGTCACACTTATAATAGTAATTGAAAGCCTATAAATGTGTACTTTTGGATGAGCACATCAACCAAAAAGGCTTCACTTTTACACCAACAAAGAGAATGTCTTTATTACCAAAAAAATGTAAGACTGTTTTTTGCAAAACATTAATTACAAATGCAGGTATCAATTATACAAAAAGGTTTTAAGAAATAAAATTTATAACAAAAATCTTTGTCAAAAGTATACTATGATTAGAATCCTTAAATATAATAATAATTTTTTAAAAACAGTTGAAGAAACAGATTAAAGAACCAAACAGATATGAAGAATGCAATTGCAGAAAAATACTCTTTTCACATAAACCATGCATGTCACTTAAAGAATCTGTCTCATAAATATGATCATTAACTAAATCTTCATGGAAAACAAAAAAAAAAAAAAAAAACTTGAGCAAATATTCGAAATTCCACAATCTCACTCCCCCTTACAAATAACAGAATAGGTAAAGGAGAAAACAAAAAAAAAAAAAAAAAAAACTCAAAACTTGTAATTTAATTATTAAGTTTAAAAGGTAACCAACCATTAAAATTTAGGTAGGATTCAATACTCTAGAAGCTGTATTACAGAAAGTTACTATTGTGAACCTACAAAGCTAAATTTTCAATAAAATCTCGAAAACTAACATCAAATGGTGGGTGCATGCACATATGACAAATTTTGTGAATTATAAAAATCAACAGCTACTGTACATGAAACACTTTATGCTAGGGACCACAAACTAAATATACAAAACTGGCTTGAAATTGTAATTAGCAATTAGACAACCCTCACTATTACAAAGTAAAATGTCTCAAAAATCAACCAATACAAACACAAATAAGTGAAATTGATTAGAAAGCATAGCGAACAAAAATTTGAGATTTCCAACATTCTATAGTGACTCTCTTCCTCTTTTCCTTAGCTCTCTTTCTTTGTAATTTAAGTTTTTTATGTCTTTGCTTTTTCTTCCTTTTTGTGCTTTGCTCTGCTGGTGCTTTTTTTGCATCTAGCAGTTTTTTAATATATTTTTTCTTACCTATCAAAAAAAAAATAAGGCTACTAGAAATAGGGTTGAAAAAATTAAAGCAATTTCTACTTTCTATTAAATTAAAAAATGAAAATAAATATCAAAAGAGAAATAATAATAAAATTAAATATCAAAAAAGGTAAACAACAAAGGTGATTGTATTCTCCAAGCATTCAGATTTTTATAAAAATACAAACTAAACCAAAATCTGCCAAGATTAAAATAAATTTAATCAATACTATAAACGAACAAAACAGGACTCAAGAAATTGTAAAAATAAATGAGGAATTAGGGAGAAAGGTAGGCAAACCTTAAACCTTAATTGAGTAGTGTGGAAAAACAGTATTTAACAAAATCTTTGTTATCTATCTATCTGCTTGAAACGCTAATTGAATGGGGGAAAAAAATGCCTACCTTCTACTAAACCCATTTATCTTTGAAAACCTTAGAAACAGTAACTGAATAGGAAGAAAAAAAAAAGGCCGCATCAATTACCAAGCATAAAATTTTAAATAAGAACAATAGTAAAAGCCCTAATACTATTCACATTTATTTCTTTTCCAGTACAATTCCAGCAACAAATGAAGCGTTAAATTAATAACCTTTCACACATTCTTTATTGTTTAGTTTCTAACAAAACCAAAAACTCAAACTTTGCTCATTCAATCAATCCCCAATTGAACCACAAACAAATTCCAATTTCCCTCATCATTCCCTCACTTAATCCTCCATTTTCTCAACAACCAATAAAAAACCTCATTGTTTCTAATTACGCAAACTGATTAATCCCTTGAGTTATACTCTTTAAAGAAAAATAACAAATAACAAAGCATATATAATCACAACTTTCTTGGGAAAGAAACAAAGATGGAAAGCTAGAGAGTAAAAGTGAGTTAGGGCAAGAAGGAAAGAACCAAACAAACAACATCAAAATCTGAAATCTACAAACTGTAATAGAAAATCCCAAAACATCAAAGCAAATATCTAAATCTATACCTATCCAACCAAAATACCCAAAAACTAAGTAATATTAAATACCCAAATATAAGAAAGTGTAAAAAAAAATAACCGAGGGCAGTTTCAGCGATCTGATGATGGCAGGTAAATGGCCTGAACAGTGTTTTTTTCAATTTTTTTTTTTTCTTAAGAACGATTCAACAAAACATAGATGGGTGAACCAAAAAAAGCACAAACTTAACAAAAAACTGTCAAACAAAATACAACAATCGAACAAACAGAACTCAAGGAATTGTAAAAATAAATTGGAAATTAAGGGAAGAGGTAGTCTTTTCAAAACCCTATAAACGGTAATTGAATAGAAAACCAAAAAAGGGGAAAAAAATCCCTAAAAATGAAAAACAGAGCAACTGCAGACGAAAAATATTTAAATTTATACTGCAAAAACCTTAGCAACAATGGTAGAGAAGAGACATGGGAAACGAAAATATAAAAAGGGGAAAATATTTCTACAAAAAATTAAAAACAACATAAATGAAATGACAGAACTTTTTTTTTTTTGGCAACACATAAATCTATGTTCTTCAGCACCAAATCGATTTCAGTTTGAGAAAAATCATCAATAAATCTACACTCCACAGTAATTTTCAAAACCCTAGAAACGGTAATTGAATAGAAAAACCAAAAGAGGGGAAAAAATATGCATACCTTCTTAATTATCTTCTGAATCGCCTATTGTTGCAGAGCACGAACAGAGGTTTGCACTGTTGTAGGGGTTTTTTTTTTGGTCAGTCTGATGGGTTGGAACACGCTAGTCCGATCTGTGTTTATATGGAGGTGCAGATCTATGCTTATGTGGAGGTGTAGCGAAGAATCACGAGTTTAAGGGAGTCCAAATTTTGATCGGGAAATATGGTTTGGGTTTTAGGGTTTGCGTTTTTTGTTTTTGTGGATGAGCGACTAGTGTCTTATAAGGCTCGCGTTTTCTCTTTCTTTTCTTTTTTTTTCTTTTGGATAAATGGATAGGTGTCTGAAAGTGAGCCTCTCCAATGCACCGAGCGAGATTTTAAAGAATTAAATCTACACGTGTCAGCATTTAAAAGGGGCTTTTTTGCTTACGTGTCAGCACCTCGTAAAAGCTTCTGCTATTATATATAGTATTAGATTTTAGAAAAATGTTAATTAAAAAAAAAATGCCGATTATAGGAATGTTCCAAGAAACCAAGAATGAGAGAGAGAGAGAGAGAGAGAGAGAGAGAGGAGGGGGAGGGGGGAGGGGGGAAGAGGGATAGGAAGAGGCCTGCAATATTGCCTCAACAAAGTCTCCACCAAAACTTCATCCTTATCCTCACCAAATCAATCTGAAGACCTCCCAAGCTTAGCAGTGTTGCAGCTCTGATTTGATCCTTCTCCGGAGCTCGAACCCAAGCTCATGGACGAGTCATCCGCATTGTAACCCGAGCTCATGGCTAATATCCTAACGGCTTTGTTAGAATCGTCGCTGGCTTGGCGGAAGGCTAAAACGGCATCGTCTAGAGAAGCCAAAGAAAAGGCCTATGTTTAGGCTTTGAAGATCTTACTCTATTTGTCTTCTTCAACAGCCAGAACAACGTTGCCATTGTCGCCGGCGACAAGATTGGAGACTTGAGGCCTCCTCTTCTTCTTCAAGTGCTTCAAATTCAACTACCAACAAGTACTTCCTCAGATGGGTCTTTCAATTCGTCAATTCTACAAAGTGAAAATCAATTATGCTTCACTGTGATAGATAGAGAGAGTGACTTACACAGTTACAGCCAATCGTAATGAAGTTTGAAAAGGCATTTAGAGAGTCATTTTGGAGAAATTATACAGTCCTCTAGCGAGCCACGTCAGTTGTCCATCATTCTACTAAAAGACATCTACTTGTTTAAAATTGCTGAGTTGGTAATCAGTTTCTGTTTAAAAAAATTTTAACTCAGTAATTTTAAACAGGTAGGAGTCTTTTAGTGAAATGGTGAACCACGTCATTTGTCCACCATGAAGACCTTATAATTTCTCGTCATTTTGAGAAGTTTGCCAAGTGCTTTTGTCATTCACTTTGTCTCTAACATGTCTCCTTGATTTCATTTGGCTTTTTTTAATTTTATGTTTTTATTATTATTATCATTTTTTTCTAAAATTAAGAAATAAATGAAAATATAAAAATTAAATAAAAATAAATAAAAGTTAACGGCAGAAATTAACAGCACATTAACGAATGACTTAATTGGAAATAAATGAAACTTATAGGACTGAAATGAAAAATGGTAAAACTTAGAGGGTAAGTTTTGGATTTTAACCTAATAATAATAATAATAATAATAATAATAATAATAATAATATTATTATTATTATTATTATTATTATTATTATTATAGTTTTGGCTTAGTTATTATTTTTATTAGTGTCATAATTATTTGTCATTACTATTAATGACTTCTTATCAGCAATAATAATTTCTTTCTTTTTTCATCATCATGAAACACAAAATGACTATGCAAAAAATAATAATAATAAATACATACCAATAATCCATGTTTAGATTGTAACAATATATAAAAATAAATAAATAAATAAAAATAGTTATATCACATTAGGGAATTAGTAATTATATATTCATTTACCATTATCAATTATAAACCTATAACTATATAAGCAAATTTTTGTTATCAAAATTGTATATAATATATAATAAAATAACATAATATAAAACTAAAAAAAGGACAATACATATTATGGAGGGACAAACCTCTCCCTTAGAAGGTATTGTCCGCTTTGGATGAAAACCCTCACGGATTTGCTCAATCCCACATCGGGGAGAGACGCCTCCCACCTTCAACTTATAAGCGCTGGGCCTAAGTGAAGGTGTACCCATCATGTGGGATTGAGCAAATCCGTGAGGGTATTCATCCAAAGCGAACAATACCTTTTAAGGGAGAGATTTGTTCCTCCACAAAAAGGCGAGATTCGTCCCTCCACATATCTCCACATATATAAAGGAAATTTTCATTCTTACGATGATTTCACATTTTCATTATTAATAATGATAATAGTAATTATAGTTTTTGACTTAGTTATTATTTTTATTAGTGTCATAATTTTTTGTCATTAATATTAATAACTTCTTATCAGTAGTAATAAATTCTTTATTTTTTCATCATCATGAAGCACAAAATAATGTGGACATAGCATTTCTCTAATTGCATGTTTTGTATTCAAGTTTAATGCACTAAAATTTGACAGGCTAACTCAAATAATTTGGGTCATTAATGCCAAAAGATTACCTTTTAAGGTTTAGTTTAAATTTGAATTAGAAATAAAATATGTTTGGGTCATAATGAAAAGGATTTAATCAAAATTTTAATTTTTAATTTTTTTAGAAGGGATCAAAGTTTTAAATTGGAAAAGGAAATAAGAGAAATATCTATAATATGAACTTTAATATATTTATAATCAAAAATTAAAAAAAAAAATATATATATATATATATATATATTCAAAAGACTTTCAAATTGGGTCGGGTCGGACGGGTCCCTACTCATAGTCATCATCTACGGAGGGAGTAGTACTATATAAAGATCAACTACATTATTATGGTTTTCCCATCACAAATTCATACCTAGACAACTTAAAATGGCTAAGAATCCACTTTATCTTTCAAAAGCTTCCCTTGTTCTCTTAATTCAACTTCTTGTAATTCAATCAGTCAGTTTTACAAATGCCAAACGGATCTCAGAATTTTTCAAGTCCTTGAAAGATGTAGAGGAATCCCAAAAGGGTCAGAGGGTGCAAGGCTTACGTGAAATCAAGCACTATCTCAACAAGTATGGATACTTAAACTACGAAGATTCAAACAACTTTGAAGATGACGAGTTTGATGAAGCCTTGGAGTTCGCCATCAAAACATACCAGACATTTTTTCATTTGAATGTCACTGGAAAGCTTGACACCGACACCATCAAAGAGATGTCACTGCCGCGTTGTGGAGTTCCTGATATTATCAATGGTAGTCTAACACAGCCAGAGTTTGCATTTATGCCTGGTGAACCAAAATGGCCATATTATATGCGTAAACTCAAATACGCGTTTGTATCCACTGCTACACCTAATTTGAAATTGTACGAAATAAAAGCAGGTTGCTCATATGGTTTCGGACAGTGGGCTAGATTTTCTGATTTCAAATTTGAATTCACTGATAATGTTAGAGATGCTGACATGATTATAGGATTCCACCGTGGTGATCATGGGGACGGTATGCCTTTCGATGGGAGGGGTGGCGAATTAGCTCATGCTATGCCTCCAACAAATGGCAGGCTGCATTTTGACGCAGATGAGAATTGGACTATCGGTGCTAACGTAGGTCCAAATCAAGTTGACTTTATGGGCGTTTCACTTCATGAGGCAGGGCATCTTCTTGGACTTGATCATAGTCGTATTGAATCATCCATTATGTATCCCCGTATTGTAGAAGGAGTAAAGAAGAGGGGTTTGAGCTCAGATGATATGGAAGGTTTACTTTCGTTATATTCTAGCTGATAACAAAATCATCCAGTTAGGATGAATTCGCTATGCCGCGAAAGGATGAAAAGAAATAAAGAATTTATTATGTAAAAGTTATATGTCACTTCTTTTGCCACATTTATCATTGCCTACAACCATTTCAACGATATTTGATCTTCTTAAGATGCACTGTACGACTTTTCTGTTATACTCTTCTAAGATGATTATATTAGAGAAAAATTATAACGCTAAATAAATAAATAAAAATACAAATACAAATAAAAAGAAATGTGTTAATCACCTATGCCTTAACAAATAAAAACTAACTGTTGTGAAATTTTATTGACGGTTTGTTTCGAAAAGCTTATTTTTCATTGATTTATTAGAAATAAAGTTTTAAAATGTTGCAGAAAAATTATATACAGTAAAAGTTAGCTTTCCCAGACAAGCACTTGCTAAATTTTCTGTAGTGTAGATGTGATTCTATCAGCTTGATGAAACACGAAGCAACGCATGTCTTATCTCTAGTTCAGTTCACATGTTAATTTATCCATCAACTTTGAAGATAGTAAGGAAAATGGACGAACTCTATGGTAAAATTATTATGGTTTCTCTAGTTAAATGCTAAAAGACTAGTTGCGACCAAACAATCTTTACAGTTAGATTTATTTGTATTTAGGAAAACACATAAATCCGAATCCTTGAGGCACTCAAATAGCCTTTAATTGACGGTAATCAATTTAAAATTCACATTAGCCCGCTCAATATAAATTTGTTAGATACCCAAAATAAATTTCTTAGATGTTGGCATACATCCTTCATTAAAACCTAAAAGCTAAGAGTCATGCTCAATGCACAAATCTTCCACTTTTGTGAAGTGTGGTAGAGATAATTGGACGCTACAAAAACATCTACACATATGTGATGTTGCTTGGGAATCTTCAAGTTAGTACTCTAGCTTATTCTAAATGTGTACGTTTGTGAAGCTCCCTCTTAAAGAGTTGAACCCTGGCTCTTGCCCCCCATCCCCACAAGCACTTAACTTATGAAGTATCCACCGCACTAAGGGTGTGATGGTAAGGAAAACTATCTCTTGATTTCTCTTATTTAGGATGAGCTTGGTTTAGCTTTTTGAAATTGTGTTTTTTGAAAAAAAAAAATGACGGTTTTAAAAGTGCTTAATTAAATGGCAAAACTTAAGTACAATACTTAGATGCTGTTATTTAGATTCCTCTTTTAAAATTTAGCTAAGTGATTTTTTTCTCATAGGATAGAAGTTTATTTTTAGTTAAGTATAAGCATATAACTGAATTTTAAGAGAGGAATCTAAGGAACAACATCTAAATATTATACCTAAGCTTTGTCCTTAATGAAATTAGGATTTTTTTTTTTTAAATAAAAAAAGTAGAGTATTTGGTAAAAACTGTTTGCAAGTACTTTTTGAAAAAAACTGAGTGTTTAACTAGCAATTATCAAATTAGGTTTAGCTTACCTCTAGTACTTTCTTAACTAGAATCTCCTTTTATTTCAATAAGAAACTATTACATCACCTACTAACTAAATAAAATGTGGAGATTAAAACCCACTGCTACTTGCTATTGTGTATTTAAAATAAAAGAAAACCTCCAGTTAAAAAGTTACTAGAAGTAAGCTAAACCCATCAAAATTGTTGTTGGAGGGTAAATTACCAAAAATTGCAATATATATATAAAGAAAATTTTCATACTTATTATTATTATTATTATTAGGATAAATTGCAAATTACACCCCTAAAGTTTGGGGGTGGTTGAATTTTACATCTCTGAAGTTTCAAAATTTGGATTTTACACCCTAAAGTTTGGAGGTGTATAGATTTTACATCTTAATGTTTCAAAATTTGGATTTTACCCCTATATTTTAAGAGTATTTGGATTTTACTCCCTAAAGTTTTAAGGTGTAGGCACCACATTTTGTATCCCTTACAACTCGAACCCCTGTTCCCTAATGATGTTAGAATTCTAAAGCCTATGGTTGGTTTAGGACTCAATCAGATGAAAATTAACTTGAGGAAACTGTTTATAGAAAATATAACTTATTTTTGGACCAAATAAATTATTTTTGGAAAAGAAAGATCATGGAAACCCTAGGGCATGTGTAGCATGCATGTGTATGTGCACGCATGTTCAAGCTCTATTTACTTATGCTTCATGCATGCATACACATACACGTGCATGCGTGCGCATGTTAGGGTTCTAGAAATTATGGAAGAAAACATTTTTTGAATAAAAATGTGGTTTAGAACGAATTTTATATTGTTTAAAAGCCGCCACAAATCCCTATTTTTCGACTATATAAAGCCATAAAAATGTACTTTTTCAAAGGGATGAATTATGGTGGTAAAACGCATAAGATTCACTAGAAAATAGTGAATCAAAGAGGGGGTTTTTCACAAAACATTCTCCAGTCAAATTTTATTTAATTATGACATTTTTTGGTCTTGATCTTTGAGTTCTAAGTTTGCTAACTCATTTTTGAATTGGTTGTCACTAGATTGATTGAGGGGAATGGTCAAAATCAAGCTCTAGAGAGTTTTGTGTTGAGATAAAGTTTCTAACTTTAGCTCTTCGCTTTTATTTATTTTTCTTGTTTTATGCATGTTTTTATGTAAGTTTCTGGGTTAATAACATGTTTTTTTAGTCTAGGTTTACCTTGTGTTTATGTTTTAAGCATGTTAGGTTGTTAGATTTTTGTTTTCTGAATTTCTATTCTGCATTTTTCTGGGTTCTATGTTCTTGGTGTGTATGCGTATGCATGGTTTATGCATGCGCACGCATACTCATGATATGTGTACGCATACAACTGGTCCTCGTACGCATGCTCTATGTATGCACATGCATATCTCTGCCCAAAAACCCTAATCATTTTCTACATGTTTTCCTTTTGTTTTATTCACATGTTCTAGCCTCTATTTAACCTATTTTTCCTGTCCTTGGGTCTCTGTTTCTCTATTTTGCCTTGTCTTGTTTGTTTTATCTCTTTTATGTCTATTAGGTTTTTGATTTGTTTGAATACCATGAACATGCATATGAATATGAACATGCATTGATACATAGGTAATGTGATGCAGTGAGGTAAGTCATGCACTCAAATGAACATGCATTGGTTGGAATATGAGCTTGATATGTCTAAATAATATGAACTCCTTCCCATCCTTATACCTAAACTCCAGACACATGCTCTGGTAAAAGATCAATCCTTCCATGAAGGGCACTATATTTATGATTCCTAGACCTAATCTAGGTAACAACTCCATTTACACCCTCCGTCATGGTCCACACCAGGTCAAGCCGTACTTCCTAATCACGAGGATGAAACCACATCACGGGTGCTTACGCCCACATGGGGTGTTTGAATTTTACACCTTAAAGTTTCAAAATTTGGGAGTATAAAATCCCAACACTCCCAAACTTTAGGAGATAAAATCCAAATTCTGAAACGTTAGAGTGTAAACTCTAAATACCCCAAACTTTAGGGGGTAAATTTTAAATTCTAAAATTTCAGGATAAAATCCAGTCACCCCCAAACTCTAGGGGTGTAATTTACAATTTACCCTTATTATTATTATTATTATTATTATTATTATTATTATTATTATAGTTTTTGACTTATTTATTATTTTTATTAGTGTTATAATTATTTATTATCATTATTAATAATTTCTTATCAATAGTAATAAATTCTTTATTTTCATCATCATGAAGCACAAAATGATTATTCAAAAAATAAATAAATACATACCGATAATTCAAGTTTAAATTGTAATCATTTAAAAAAAAATTAGTTATATCATATTAGGGAATTAGTAATTACACATTCATTTACCATTGTCAATTATAAATGTATAACTATATAAGCAAATTTGAATATAAGATACAATAAAATAACTTAATATAATATATATATATATATATATATATATAAGTTGTTTTTAATCTATAACAAACGGTAGGGGATTTTGTTTTTTAATACAAAATATAAATTCTTCTAGCCTAATCAATATATATATATATATATATATATATATGAGACATTACAAGATAAGAAGCCTTTATTATTCTTAAGGAAGACATTTCTTAAATTCTCCTCTTAAAATTATGACATGTGGCTATATAACTAAAAAATACACTTCCATCTCATGAAAAAAAAAGCCACATGACAGAATTTTAAAAGAAAAACCTAAGAAATAGCACCTAAGCCTTTTTTTTTTTTTTTCCTCCAAAAAAAAAAAAATATATATATATATATATATATTATACCTAAGTCTTGACCTTACAAATATTTAAAAACCTCGAATGTGTGTTGCAATTTAAAAATATTGCAGCAACTTCATCCACATGTGAACTAAGGGTAAAATTGGGATTTCGAAATAAATCTAAAGGTATCTTTGGGATAATATACAGAATTATTGAACTAGTACAACAGCTCCCCTCAATTTCTTGTTGCTTTTTTGTTGCGCTTTTGTGTTGGACCTCAGTTGGTCCGATACCCAAACATGCTTTTTGGGACAAAAAGCACTTTCCAGAACCTTGCCAAACACAATAATGTGGCGTTTTCTAAATGCTAATGTTAATTTTGGCTCAAATCGGGGAATAGAACGAGCACGTAGATTGGTTTGAGATAGAGTTGTGTCTTACTAAAATTTTATGGAAAACAACTCTAGTTCATACCAAGTTAAATAAGAGAAGTTAAGCATGCTACCAAATATAGGAAAATTAGATAACTTTCTAAAAATACTTTATGGAAAATGACACATTTTCCATAAATTGTTAATGTCAAAACAATTTATGTGAAAACAATTTTTTGCATTGTCTTAAGTTTCGTAGTAAAAGAAGAACTATCTCTTAACTTCACTTATTTAGTTTGATGTGAAACGAAGTTGTTGAAAATTAAAATTTTAATTAAAAAAAAACAATTTTATTTCACTCCAAGCGCGTTTAGTTTAGCATTTTCGGCCCGGAAAGCACGTTAGCCAACTCAAATAAGGCGAAATTGTGTGTTTGGTATTAGACACGCATTTCAACCTCCAAATTGTAATTTCCGACGTTTTCGCATGTCACCTGTTGAGTTGCAATTGCAAAACGCAACAATTGCTTCAGCTGAAACTAAATACTACCATGGGAAAAGTTTTCACATCCTCTAAAACTACCCTCAGTTTGTAATGTAAAATCCAACTTCCACCCCCCCCTTGTGTAATTTCAGCACATCTCACATCCGCCACACAACTAGCTCCTCTATACTATTAATGTCAAAGAGACACAGCACACTGGTGATACTAAAAAAAATAACTAAGACAAAAATTATATATAATAATAAAATAATACCAATAATAATATATTTATTTTATTATTTTTAATAAGAAGGTGAAACAAGAAATATCATCATCATCATTATAATTATTATTATTATTAACAACGTAAAACCAGAAGTATAAAATAAATTCCTTTTATATATATATATATGTGGTAATTTGTATATCAAATTGTTACTTTTATAAATGCTAACTAAACACTTAGTTTTTCTTAGAGACACTTTTTGACACTTTTACCAAATATTCTTCTTTTTTTTTAAAGCCTAATTTTATACCGTACTTTTTTAAACCACCACTTTTTCAAAAAATACAATTTCATAAAGTTAAACCAAACTCACCTAAATAAAAGAAGTCAAAAATAGTTTTCCAACTCATTTTAAGAAAGGATTCTCAAAAAAAAAAAAAAAAAGACTCATTTTAAGAATGCTATTAAATATAGGAAATTGAATAGTTTTCTATAAATAAATAAAATAAAAATTTTTGGAAAAATATTCATTTTCTAAAAATTTTTAATGTTAAAACAAACGAATTATGTAAAATGCATTAAATCCCTTTTATGCTCTATCTACTGTATGTAACCATCGTGGGTAGGAGGCAGTACTATATTAATACCAACACATTCTAGTTTTCCCATCACAAATACAGACCTACACATGACTTAAAATGGCTAAGAATCTATTGTATCTTTCAAAAGCTTCCCTTCTTCTCTTAATTCAACTTCTCGTGATTCAATCAGGAAGTTTTATAAATGCCAGTCAGATCCCAGAATTTTCCAATTCCTTCAAAGATCTAGAGGGATCCTACAAGGGTCTGAGGGTGCTAGGCTTACATGAAGCTAAGCTCTACCTCAACAAGTTCGGATACTTAAACTACAAAGATTCGAACAAAATTGAAGACGATGAGTTTGATGAGGACTTGGAGGTCGCCATCAAAACATACCAGACTTTTTTTGATTTGAAGGTTACTGGAAAGCTTGACGCCGACACCATTAAACAAATGTCAATTCCGCGTTGTGGAGTAGCTGATAGTATCAATAATGGTAGTCTAATTCATCCACAGTTTTCATTTACTGATGGTAAGCCAAAATGGCCATATAATGAGCGTCACCTCTTATACGCTATTCAATCCGGTGTTGCTACACCTGATTTGGATTTGGCCGACATAAAGGAAGCTTGCTCGTATGCTTTCGGAGAGTGGGAGAAACCCTTTGATTTCACATTTGAATTCACAGAAGAAGTTGGAGATGCTGACATTGTTTTAGGATTCTTCCACGGTGATCACGGGGACGGTCATCCTTTTGATGGGATTGGTGGCATTTTAGCTCATGCGTATCCTCCAACAAATGGCAGGATGCATTTTGATGCAGATGAGTTTTGGAGTAACAGTCTTAACTTAAGACCATATGAAACGGACCTGAAGGGCGTTACACTTCATGAGATAGGGCACATTCTTGGACTTAGTCATAGTAAGCTTAAAAAAGCCATTATGTATCCCTATTTTGACATAGGAGAAAATAAGAGGGGTTTGAGTTCAGATGATGAGAAAGGTTTACTTGTTTTATATACTGGTGGATAACAATATCGTCCAGTTAGGAAGTAGAGCCAACTATTATATGGAGAAAGTTTAGTTACAAAATTAGTTGTAGTTTAAAACTACAACTTTATTTAATAAAATAAACATTATTATACATTTTAAAAATCTAACCATTGAATTGCATGTTCTTTACATTTTTAATACACAAATCAAATTTTGTGTCAGTTGGATATTATTTACTATATGATCTATAAGCTTATATTTTATGCATTATTTTAAAATAAAAGAACTTGCAATTTAAAAAATTTGTTGATGACATAGCTATTAATCATTAATTTTCTAGAAATTTTGCAGGCATGGGGGATATAAGAAGAAGATATAATCTAATGATGGATTTGTCAAAATCTCCTATAATAAAAAGATATCTGAGTAAGGTTGTAGCCTTAAACTATAACTAATTTTGTAACTAAACTTTGTCCCTATTATATATAGTTTTTAAGCTGAAACCATAAGTAAAGTTGCAATATCTAATGTGCTACATTTATTGTTGGGGATATTACACAAAGTAATGATGGAAAAACAATGTCTATACAAAAGACAAATAGAAAATAGATAATTTGGAGGCACAAAATTGTTATCCTTAAATAATTTTTGCTCCCACACTCTTGTTGCTAAAGGGTTACCACAAACTTGTACTCAGGATACAACTAAGTTGTTGGGTTCTACAAATAACAATTCTGGAGAATAACTATAGGATTTCTTGTGTTTCTCTCTAATTTACTATTTCTTGTTATTTTCAAGTGAACATAAGCCTCTATTTATACCCATAGGGTTATATTTCATCAAAAGGCATGTATGGAGAGTCAAAATATTTCATAACACCATTCACAAGGCTTAAAACATCTTCAAACATTCAGAACAATTACTAGAAAATTCTGCTAAAAACTCAGTTTTACGTGCTTCGATCGATCAAGAGTTCCTTTCGATCGATCGAATGCTCATTTCGATTTTCGATTGATCAAACAGGAATTGAATAGAAATCGAATCATCCAGAGACTCCAGGACTTTTTTCTTCATCATTTCGATCGATTAAGCAAAAGTTTTGACTGATCAAAAATCCTTAGTTTTGAATTTCACTTAGAAAATTCAAAAACTTGAATTTTCACTTTATGAAACAATACTCTCCAAACTCAAACATCATTATTACAACTTATCCATGTATATACCTATATATACAACATTTATGCACGAATTTGCAATGTGCCATGAAAGGATAAAAAAAATTAAGACACATTTACACTGAATGAGAATTATAGCGGGAATTGTAATCTTTATTACTTGAAATAAAATATGTTATAATGGAATAACTAAATATATATTCATTAGTTTGGTTGTGAGTTGTAACACTTTGGCATTTAACCATTTGAGGTGGAATTACAAAATGCACGGTTGTTTTCCATGTTATCGTTGATTATTTTGCGTATTGTCTCTATATTGCCTTTAACTTTTTTTGAATCCCCAATTTTACCCAAAACTTTAAGAACATAAAATACAAAAAAGAGATTCATTGGGTGGAGTGGTGGAGTTGGAAGTGGCAGCATAGTTAGATTCACTGGGTGGAGTGGTGGAGTTGGAAGTGGCAACATAGTTAAAGAGAGCATTGGAGAATGGAGATGGGAGGTTGGATTGGAGTTGTAAAGCCTTAGGAGATTTGTGGGTTTAATTTGGTTGAGGATGTAATGGTAGTATTTATGTGTGAGAGTGAAAGATAAGGTCTGTAACTGTAGCATGGTGGAGCTTATTAGGGTGGACTATTACTTTTGTGTTGGTGGCTTGGTGTTGCAATGCTGCTCTTCTTTTTGGGGCAGAGAGAGAGAAACGTGTGTGGTTCTGAGTGGGGGAAAGTGAAGAAAGGAAACTAATAAGATAAGGAAGAAGTGAACAAATGGAAGACATGCAAAAATAAATAAATAAATGTGGAAGACAAGGACTGATGCAAATAAATTTTAAATTTTAAAATTACAAAACTTAAAAGGAAAAAATATAGGACTACAAACTATTTTACAACTTTTTTACCACAATTATAATATGGCAGAGTGTGGTGGCAGAGAAAAATTTTGAGTTCCTGTGTAAGTAGTAGCAATAACAGCTTTAGGAATCTTTTCTAGGGTGGTACTAAGAGCATTCTTATTAGTACGTATAAAATAGCATAAGGGCCAAATTTTTCACAATCAACCACAAAAATCATCCTCATCAACTTATGTATTAGGCGAAAATACACTTTCAGTCCCTGCATTTTGGGCATAATCTCATTTTGGTTTCTAAATTGATTTTGCACCTACCTTAATCCCTGAAAACATAAAATCATTTCCATTTTGGTCCCTGCTGTCATCTCAGTAGCAGAAATTGTCTATGTGTCAAACAAAATGCTCTATTTGCATAGTAAATGCTGACATGGTTGTTAAAATAATATCTAAAAATGCCACATCAGCATATAAATTAATTTAAAAAATTAATGTCTCAATTTTAATATTAATTGAAAAAATAAAATAAAATACAATCTAATTAAAAATAGTAATTAAATTATTTTCTTTCTTTCTTTTCATTATTTTTGGAAGAATGAGGGGTAACATATTCTTCGGCTTGCCCAGAAAATTAAAATAATCAAGGTTCTCTTTTCTTTCTTGTACTCTTAGCAAATAAACATGCAAAAATTCACACAAAATCCCTATCCTCCAACAAATCAAACCCATAAACCCAAAAAAAATCATCAAACCCACATGAAAAAACCAAACGCAAAAATTTAGAACAAACCAACACCCACAGGGAAAAACAAACTCAGGTCAGAGAGAAAGTGATCTGAATGGTTCTTTTCCCCACTCTCTTAGCAACCAAATACAGCAACAAGTAACCAAAAAAAAAACTCTCATCTGGTTCAATTTCTTAACCCAACACCAACCCAAATCCAACCAAACCTCACCGATCCTCAACCAAACCCGATCTGTGACCTACATGCCTTGACCTAGCGATGGAGCTCAAACATGGTGATGCTGATCCCATGCAACGAGATCATACCTTTGGTGACCGGAGCGGAGGAGTAGGTGATGAAGGTGATGCACATGCCGATCTACTTCGAGTGCTACAACGTGCATGATGACATGAAGAGAGTCCTAGAGGAAGTCATGGACTCGATCAGAAAGAATAAGGTGGGTTTCTAGGTAGATCAAAGAGAGAGTTTTCTTTTATTTGCCCATAGGTGTCTGGGTTTGGAGCTTGGTGTATTTGGCCATGGGTGTCTCAGTTTGGAGCAGATCAAAAAGAGAAACAGAGAGTGAGAGAACTCAATGGGCAAAGAGAGATATCTGGGTTAGGTTTGTGTGGTTGGTTTTTTGTTTTTATTATTATTATTTTTATAATAGGTTTTTTATTTAGTAGTGTAGGTATGATAGGCCCAATAGTGTGTGTGTGTGTGTGTGTATATATATATATATATATTGGGCCGGGGGCCCGATCCGAGGACACCTAGTATTCCGAGAACAAGTAAACGTTGTCATGAAAGTCCACATTAGTGAATGAAGAAAGGGGTCTGGTCATGAAGGTTCAGGAAGGTGGTCCGAGGAGGAATGTCTCCTTAACTGAGCAAAGCAGAGGTCAGAATGTGTGGTCTGCCGTCCAGAGCAACGTTCTGAGAGATTCTATTGATAAGGGTACATATCATAAAAGCACAGGACAAAGGAAAGTTATGAAATATCTAAGAGAAACCTCCTACCACTGCATTGAATGCTCTACAGCTAACTCTCTGGCGCATTAATGTGGAAGTGATACTTGAATAGTAATTTTTCAACCTTACAACTACTCTCAGAGACTTCAAGAAGGTGCTTATGGGATAAGGATCAATGCCAACAACCTGGTCTACACATGGAGGGTGGAGATGAAAGGAGGATATAGTATAAAAGAGAAAGAATAGCCTGAGGGAGGGGGATTGGAGAATTGAGAGAAAAACACTGTAGCAACAAGAGTTGAACTTGTAATCAAATTCAAAAGAAATATATACTAGAACTAACCTTCTCAAACCTTGTCGAGGATGATTTTCTTTAAATAAAACCAGTTTATCTTTGTTTTCTTGTAATCTGGATCCACTATAATTGTTATCTAACTCATTAGAGCCTTGTTTTCTAACTCATTCTCTACAAATTCATTGTATTAGGCTCTTTGGACCTAAATCCTTTCACCCTTTGGGCTTAGGGACCAAAACGTGGCTTTACAAGTAAAGCATTAGGTTCCCCCCCCCCCCCCCCCCCCTCTTTGTCTAGTAATAATAATAATAATAATATTATTATTATTATTATTAACAACATAAAACAACAAGTATGAATTCTTAAAAAATAAGAAATAAAAATAAAAGAACACAAATATAAAGAATTCCTTTCATATATATTTATATATAGTCTTTTTTGGTAATTTATATCTCAAAATGCAATTTTGATAAGTGCTTACCAAATAAACACTCACCTTTTTAAAAAAGAACTTTCTAACAGCTTTTACCAAATACTCTATTTTTTTAATAAAACACAATTTTATCCCGCACTTTTTAAAACTACCACATTTTAAAAAAAAAAAACACAGTTTAAAAAGCTGAACCAAACTTCTTAAATTGCAATTTATGACTTTTCTAATTATTATATTCTCTTCTACTATTATTATATTGAGAAAACTAGAATGTTACATAAACCAAAATATATATGTGTATATATATATATATATATACAAATGGAAATTCTGCAATCACCCTATACAAAAGTTTCTCTAGTAGGTTTTTTTTTTTTTTTTTTTGAATTGCAATTTAACCCTATTTTTTATTTTTTAAAAATAAAGATTATCTAATTAGATTAAGGGACATTTTCTGAAGTTATAACTAACCTTCTGAATCCTTTTAATATATAGAGATAAAAATTGCTATTGCAACTTGCAACTAATCTATATTTATAGTTTTCTTTATATTTAGAAAATCACGTAAACGGTAAATCCGAAACTTGAGGCACTCAAATAAACTTTAGCTTATTTAGCTCATGTAATTAATTTAAATTTCATATTAGCTGCCTTAATATAAATTTAGCTAAAGTGCAAAATATTCCCTTAAAGATTGAGAGTTTTTGGATTTTACAACTTGAAATTTCAAATTTTAAAATTTACCCCATGAAGTTATACTCCATTTGTATCAACAACCCCTTTGTTAATTTTTTATTATTATTATAATGGGTCTGTTAAGTGCCACGTAAGTTTATGAAGTGTTAATTCATTTGGAATACGTGATGTGATTTTACTTATTCCAAGTCAGATAAAATAGCCTAAAAATTTTAAATAATTAAAATAAGAACTTTTTTAAAATAGTTAAAATAAGAACTAAAACCAAAAATAAAAATAATTCAATATTTTTTAT
This sequence comes from Quercus ilex subsp. ballota, assembly GCA_032727855.1. Taxonomy (NCBI): domain Eukaryota; kingdom Viridiplantae; phylum Streptophyta; class Magnoliopsida; order Fagales; family Fagaceae; genus Quercus; species Quercus ilex. Next base: position 64,706,814 of record CM064909.1, on the reverse strand, counting down.
TTCCTTAAACATTTTCTAGGGAACCAAACAAACGAAAAACTTCTCAAAATAAGTTTCTAAGGAACCAAACAAATAGGCACAAACCTAAGAAATAATATGTTGCGAATGTTGCTAATTATAGGAAAAATAAACTAAAAGAAAGCTTCAGTTTGAAAGTGGGAGAGTTGGTTGAGGACTTTGATTGAACAGGTTTCTACTTTTTTTTTTTGTTTTTTTTTTAATCGTGTAGTTTCTTTGTAAGCTTTTAATTTAAGTGAGTAATAACTGGGAGGTTCCCCTATTCTGAACCTAGCCATGCTTTGTTATTTGAGATCTTTCATTTTTTACTTGGAAAAATACATGACTATCCTGGATTTGATAACGTGTCTGGGTGGAGGACAAAGGGTTATTATTCTTGTTACACTTGCAATGATGAACCATATTCAAAAGCTTTGGAAAGTAAAATTGGATTCATTAACCATCGAGCTTATTTGCCTATGGAACATTGTAAGAGACATAGTCGGATGCATAATGGTTTATTGGAGAAATAGAAGATATCTTTAGAGTTACAAGTGGGAAAGATACAACAGCAGCTAGATAGAATGCCAAATATAATTTTAGGAAAGCATCCAAGTAACAAGAAGAGACAACTCATTGGAGAGCCAAATTGGTCAAAGGTAAGTATTTTGTACAAGCTTCCATACTGGAAAAATAAGAAGCTTAAGCACAACATTGATGTTATGCATGTGGAGAAGAAAATTAGTGATAGTACTTACAATACTTTGTTAGGCATTGAGGGGAGAAACAAGAATACTGACAAGGCACAAATAGACTTACAAAATATGAACTTTAGGCACACGTTGCATTTGAAACAACGTCCTGAGGTATCATATGACAAGCCTCGGGCTTTTTTTTCATTAAGCCCAAATGAAAGGGATGGTTTCTATGATTTTTTGAAATTAGTCAAGTATCCGAGTGGCTATGCAGCCAACATATCAAGGTCAGTGAATGCAAAAAATGGTAGATTATCTGGTTTGAAAAGCCACAACTGTCATGTGCTACTACAACGAATTCTTCCAATTGGGTTGCGAGGGTTTGCATATAAAGACATTAGTATTTTATTGTTTTAGTTGGGTAGCTTCTTCCAAGACTTATGCTCAAGGACTCTAAAGCGGAGTGAATTGGAGAAACTAGAAGAACGTATAGTTCTTATACTATGCAAGCTTGGGAGGTTCTTTCCTCTAGCATTCTTTGATGTTATGGTCCACCTTGCTGTTCACTTGCCTCGAGAAGCAATTCTAGGAGGCCCGGTACAATATCAGTGGATGTATCCAATTGAAAGGTAATTAGATCCTTTGATGCATCCATCAATTGCATCTTTCCCATGTGGTATAAAATCACATAATGTGTGTATTTTTTCCTCGTAAGTACCTTAGAAAATTGAAAAGATACGTTTCCAACCGAGCTCGACCAGAAGATTCGATTGCAGAGGCTTACATTCTCAAGAATGTATTAACAACTGGTCTTTGTATATTGATGGGATCGAAACTATGCATAATCGAAGAGAAAGAAATGAAGATTTTGGTGAATCTAGCGAAGGATTGATAGTTCTTTCACAGACTGCCCGACCTACAAGTGGTAGGCGAAATGATGGCAACTTGTCTCGTGCATTGCTTGATACTGCTCATTAGTACTTATTGTACAATAGTCCTGAGCTAGAGCCTTATTTAAAGTATGTGATTTCATATGCATGTATTGTTTGATCAAGTTTTGAATATTATCTGCAATGCTTAACTGAAAATAAACCACCTTATTTTTAACAGTGAACACAAAATCACATTGTATAATCCTACTGGAGAAGTCATAACTCAAATCCAACTACAAGAGTTTCCAAATTGGTTCAAAGAACATGTAAGATATTTGAAATTTAATTACACACTAATAAAAATTAAACATTTAAATAGTTTCGTCATTACTTATTACTAATTAATATCACTTGTTGTATGTCATTATAGATGAATAGCTTGAAAGTTAACGAGTCATCAGAAACTACTAAACAGTTATGGTCATTAGCAAATAGTCCTAAGCCGCATATGAAGGAGTACACAGTTTGTATGGTCAATGGTGTAAAGTTTCATACAAAGGACCTAGACAATCGTCGTGTAATCCAAAATAGTGGTGTATGTACCGAAGGGGACCATGAGGGAGAAATGCACGACTTCTATGGTCATATGTGCAAAATTTGGTTATTGGAGTATGTGTTTCGCCATAAAGTTGTTTTGTTTCAATATGAATGGCATAATACTAGTACTAATGGTGGAAGGATAACGATAAGAACTGATGCACACTGCAGAAGCATTGATGTTACAAGTCTGTGGTATGAAAATGACCCTTTTATACTTCCTAGTCAAGGGAGACAAGTTTTTTACCTTCAAGATTACCAAATTGAGTGAACCTTGGAAAATTGTGCAATCCATCCAACATAGGGGAGTGTTTGATGTCCTGGAAGTCGGGGGTGGAGAATCCAATGATAATATAGAAAATAGTGACGCATTCCAACAAGATTGTTGATGTTGTCTCTATCAGTGTTGAGGACAATATTATTGACTATTGTATGGGTGATGTTGAAACTGAGGTTGTTCTTGAAGGTGTAACCTCAAGAGATGCTAATCAAAATGAAGATGAAGAGCATGACATAGTTGATGTTGATCTTGATATGGATTATGATATGTAAAGTTCATAACAAGTGTCTTAAATGTTGTGTGATTGTCTTAAAGTTTTATACTTTTCTAAGTAGCAATTATTTTGTACTTATCTTGAACTTGATATGGATATTGATGTGATCATTTGTTGTGTTGAGTTAGTAGTAATTGTGTTCAAATTTAGCACTTGTGAATTGCTTGAAATGGATAATGGTGTAAACTATGATATGCAAAGTTAGTAATAATTGTTATTGAGATGTTTTGTACTTATCTTGAACTTGATATGGATATTAATGTGGTTATTTGTTGTGTTAAGTTAGTAGCAATTGTGTTCAAATTTTGGACTTGTGAATTGCTTGATATGGATAATGGTGTGGACTATGATGTTAAGTTAATAGCAATTGTACTTATCTTTCATGTCAATATATAGTTTTAAAAAATGCCCAAAAATGCCAAATACACTCATAATATACAAAGGTATGAGATGGCGAGATTGGATATAATGAGGCAAAACCAAGAGAGAATTGATGTTTTGGAATTGAAGCACATCTCAACTTCTCTAAAGGATTATGCTCAGTCCAATTATGCAAAAGGGAAAAGAAGTAAAGATAGTATTGTGGTAGTTAATGATTATGTACCACCTATTAGTGACGATGACAATGATGATGAGTCATCTAATTCTGTAATCCATAAGGTACAATAGATGTTCCATAGGGTACAATAGATGATAATAACTTTATTGTTCCATTACTTGTAATGAATTTGTTGTTCCATTATATGTATGTTTATTAGTTACATATGGCACCAAGACGACTTACACGCTCGCAAGGTGAGGCATCTATCCCGGTGGTCCAATCTACGGTCCAATCTACGAAAACACCTCTTGAAGCAAATCCTCCCGCCCAAAGTTCTTCTACTATGGAGGCGTATACTACTAGCGCATTAACTAGCAGATTGGTAATTACATAGAATATACTTAATTACAACTACACCCTTTTTTACTATTGAGATTTACTTCACTTAATTTAACTATAATATACATGGAATGTATAATTTTTTAACATTAATAATGTTTAAATAGGATCTACTAGTAGAAATACCCGTGGAACAACACGTGATATAGCAGTACGGGCACTTGTTGAAAAAAGTAGTAAGCTACCAGTACGTATAGCTGCAGAGTATGATACTTCTATTGGGAAGAATGTGATCAAGCTTGTCAATCAAATTGGCATACAAGTGTGAAGTAATTTGTCCAGTTACAACATGAAAAATTGGAAAAATGTTGATGCTGCTACTAAAGATGTGGTGCTTCAAAATATCACAGTAAATTTTCATTGATAACGTCTAACTTGTCTTTGTTGTCACTAAGCATATTAAATTCATATAATAATATTTTTATAATATATATACACTTCATTTAACAAGATCAGTTTGAGTTATAAAGAGATTCCAACTTGGTAACGAAATTAAATACAAAATGTGGAAGATTATTGAGTTCCAACTCCAACAAGTTGCATCAGACTTATAAAAAAAACTCGTACAATCTCATGATGCTGACTATGCAAGAAACCACCCACAAAAGAATGCCACACTTGAGCAATGGACTGAACTCATTGATGGGAGATGGACCAATGAGGATTGGCTGGTAAATTATTTATGTGTATATTATTATTATCCAATGTTTACTATATTATGTTGTCAATTGATTAGATTAATATTTAAATGAAGTAAATGTATATTGTTTTATTCATGATCTAATAAATATCTTGAATGTTGCTTATTAGAAAAAATCAAGAAAGAACTGTGAAAATAAGAAGAAAACTTTAGGCAAACATAGATGCCGGACAAAGGCACTTGCTATTAGGGTTAATGAGGAGGTGTGTGTTTTTTCATTTTCTTAAACCTTAGTATATTACATGCTGTGATTAATTAAGTATATGTATTTAACACTTGAATGTTAATTAATCAGACAAATAATAATGACAATCAAGTTCCTGAATTGACAAAAATCTTCAAAAATGTTCATTTCAATCCAAATACAAATATGTGGATACACCATGAGGATGAAGCGACATATGTATGTGTATCATTCCATCCCTATCATGTTTGTAAAGCTATAACATATGTAGTATTAATGTTGTGATTGTTTGTTTCTTTCTCTCTTTCAAATAATAGGAAAATATTCTCAAAGTGCAAGAAGACCATTGTCAAGATTCTAATGCAATTCCTCTTACACAAGAGGAGATCTCAAACTTGGTTTTTAAGAAGAAGCCCGGTATTGTAAAAGGACTTGGCAAGAGACCTTCCTCTTCTCTAGTAACCACCGCCTCATCTAATTCCTCGGTGGAGTATATCCAATGGCTAGAAAATGAGATAATTGAGCTCAAAGAGGAGCGAGCTAGGGACCAAAAGGAGCGAGCTAGGAACCAAGAGGCATGAGCGAAGCAAGAAGAGGTCCAAAAGAATATTCTTAACTTTTTGAGGAGTAAGGGTTATGATGATGCTCTTACCTATGGGAGTGGTTCAACTTCAAGTTAAAATACTTTTTGGTTAGTACTTTATTTTAGCAGTTGACCCACACTACATGGTGTGACTACTTTTTTTGATGCATTATTTGAAACTAATTGTATTATATTACACTTGAAAATCTATATTTGCTTTCTACAACTTATACATTAGGAGTTGTATTTTTAATTCATTGGTGTGGCTACTCTTAATGCATTGTTAGAAATGTTTCTTATAACATAGTTAATGTTTTTACTTTATGATGTAGTATTGTTTTTATATTTGTGCAGATTTCTTATTGGTGGCTTTTAGGGGATTTATTTTTGGCATTACTTGAAAACATCTTCCGTTAGTTCTAATTATATTATACTACACTTTTTGTATTGTTATAAAACATCTTGAGTTATTTTATAAATTGCAAACAATTATTATATGGAATGAGTTTGAATTGGATACTTGTTTTATTTTTTTACTTGTGGAATGTATGGATCTTTTTTTATAAATGTGTTGTTGAAATAAATGTGTTATTCAAATGTGAGGTTTTAATAATGTAATGACAGGTTACAGGTTAATATCAAAGTCATGAAAAAAATAAAAACAAAAAATAAGTTTTAGCAACAAATTTTTTTGTCACAAATATAGCAACAAAAAATTGTTTTAGTGACGAAATATTTCGTCATTAAAGGTAGCAAAATTTTGTAAGAAATGGTTTTAGTGACGAAAATTTTCATCGCTATATGTGCTTGGATTTTCTTAAAAATAGTTTTAGTAACGAACTTTTTCGTCACTATATATACCCGAACATACTTTTAGTGACGAAATTATCTGTCACTAAATATGATTTAATAAACTAAAGTGTTTTTAGTGATGAAATATTTTTGTCACTGAATAGTGTTTTTTGCGAGGAAAACATTTAGCGATGAAATGTTTTCGTTGCTAAAAGTTTTTTTTTTTTTTAAACAAATTGGACCTTTAGTGACGAAATTTTTCGTTGCCAGGAGTTTTAGTGATGGGGTTTCAGCGATGAAACTCATTTCGTCGCTAATTAGTAGATTTCATCGCTAAAGGTTCTTAGTGACAAAAAACTGGATTTTTAGTGACAAATTTTTTCGTCACTGAAAATACATTTTGTTGTAGTGTAGGTATGGGAAGATTAGATTACAATTTTCTAAAGTCAAACAACATGGGATTAGGGCAAGCCCAAAGTCATTTATGGTTGGAAATATTATGAAAAATATTTCTGTATGATGAGACTTGACTCTTAAGAACTGAATTCTAAACTAAGCGAATCAAATTCACGAAACTACAAAAATGAGAATTCTTGATCAAGCTGCTATAATATAACACTTGTAACTATCAACTCTAGAAAATTGAATTGCAAGCTTGATACAATTAAAAGGATTTGACTTATTTCCAGTATTTTTTTAAGTGAAAATCTCCTTTTATTTTAAATATGATAATGTTCTAAAAATCAGTAAGCTGGATGCTCCAGATCTTGATGATTTTGGAGAACTGAAAGATGAAAACAAGGAATCAAAGGAGACCGGAGTTGACCTGCCACAAACCCTCTGATAATGAAATTAGTTTCCCTCCTTTAGAATATAGATATCCAAACTTCTAGGAATTATGTAGAGGAAAAAACTTAACTTTATTTTGTCAGGGATGAGTGTATATATAGTGCTATGGAGGCAATTACTTGTCTGGTAACTTCCCCCACCTTTGTGGAAATCAGAGAATAACTGCCATCGGAAGTTAAATATTCAATAAGAAGTTACAATGATACATCAAGATCTCACCACGTGGTTCGATACAATGGTTCATGTAGATGGAACCTATATTGATGGTCGTCCATGTCTGGATGACCTCACTAGGTCTGGACAGCCTCACTAGGTCTGGACGGGATTCTCTTAAGGATCCGTGTCTGAGGGTGATGAGACGGCATAATTACCACGGTATTTCACACCCCATGAACCACTATTCCAGGATGAGTTCACATTCTGTGGACGATTATGCAAGGACGAGCTAGACTTAAGTCTCACCCATCAAAATACACAATGACAAGTGGTAGTGGATTTTAATCTCCACATTTTATTTAATTAGTAGATGATTTGGCAGTTTTTCATTAAAATAAAAGGAGATTCCAGTTAAAAAAAGTACTTGAGATAAATCAAACCTCTATTAAAATGGTGCTGCAACTTTTCAAACGGTATCTCATTTTAGCCAAACCAATGTTGGGAAGGTCGTCAATTGAGAGCATGTAAATGGAAAGATTCATGAGAAATCTTGGACTTTCAATGCCAAATGTAATTTAGGGGCAATGTTTGAACACAAATATGCAACCAAATTGTACACTGAGGATCCTAAAAGCCGTGAGTTTTTTATACTAGGAAAAATTCTTTACAAGTTGGGTGAGTGTCTTGGCATCCAATTTCAAATTGACAAGAATTTCATGTGCGAAATGGAAACTCGCTCAACTTCTTGCACCTACCATACCAGTCATCCATCCACGATTAACAAAGTCAGGGGTAAAATATGAAAATTATACCCTTTAAATTTGGGACCTAGCCATGCTTTGTTAACAAAGAAGATCAAGATTTGTACAAACTTTATACCTTAAAGTTTCAGAATTTAGGAGTATAAAATTACAATACTCTCAAACTTTAGGAAGTAAAATCCAAATACCCCAAACTTTAGGAGATAAAATTCAAATTCTGAAACTTTTGGGTGTAAAATCCAATCACCCTCAAACTTTAGAGGATGTAATTTGCAATTCACCCTTATTATTATTGTGGTGTCAGTTTCTGCAGCCCAAGCCCTAAAGATAGGGGTTAGAGGCCCAACAAACCCAGCACAATGAATTTGTAGAAAGTGGGTGAAAGAGCTGGGCCGGATCCGAATTAAACAAAGGGTGGCTAGATTACGTAAGGCAAAAATAATACAAGGACAAAGGTTTATTGTATGAAGGTCCGAAGAGGCATTTTATTGAATGAACAGTAATTACAACATGCAGAACTATCGTCCAGCTTTCTTTCTTTTTTTTCTCCCCCCCCCCCCTCTTTCTCAGGGATCGACCTCTTTATATAGCCCCTTTTTCCTCTATCTCCATCGTCCACTTGTTCCTCATCTAGGTATCCTCTTGAGCGCGCGTCACATCATGTACCCACTTTAACTTTGTGAGTGGCGGTAGCTGGGCTTTCACTGTTCAGGGGTCTTCTCCACATAAATGCGGCCAGAAGAGCTGTTGCAGGGTATTAAATGCGGTGGTAGCAGCTTTTCTAGATATTTCTTCCTCCTTATCATCATTCGAAGTGCCCAGAACTTATTTTTGTTGCCCAGGTTGCCAGGAGGGGCACTCGGGCCTCCCATGTATGTATTTAACCAGTACTACAAGTATCCGAGGAGTAAAATCTCCTCGGACGATGAATCAACTCCTCGGATTGCACTTCTCGGCCATCTTCGGACCCCAGTCTAGAGGAACAGTGTCCCAGCCTGCTTGCGCTCTTCGGATGTAATATGCCATAAAGAACAGGGCCCCAGGCCCACTTACCAGATCTGGGCTTTTACCCCCCACAATTATTATTATTATAGTTTTTGACTTAGTTATTATTTTTATTAGTGTTATAATTATTTATTATAATTATTAATAATTTCTTATCAATAGTAATAAATTCTTTATTTTCATCATCATGAAGCACAAAATGATAATTCAAAAAATAAATAAATACATACCAATAATTCAAGTTTAAATTGTAATAATTAAAAAAAACAAATTAGTTATATCATATTAGGGAATTAGTAATTACACATTCATTTAGCATTATCAATTATAAATGTATAACTATATAAGCAAATTTGAATATAAGATACAATAAAATAACTTCATATATAAAAAAAAAGTATAAGTTGTTTTTAATAAATAACAAATGATAGGAGAATTTTTTTTTTAAAAATACAAGATAAAAATTATACTCTAATCTAATTTAAATATATATATGTGTGTGTGTGTGTAAAGCTCTTTTCTAAAAACTTGAATCTCGTCCTCATCCTCGTCCCTTGCGACCCCCACCTCACAATAGAGGAAGTTAAGTGACTGAATATATATATATATATATGACATTAAAAGATAGGAAGCCTTTATTATTCTTAAGAAAGACATTTTTTAGATTCCCCTCTTAAAACTCTACCATGTGATTATTTAACTAAAAAATACATTTTTATCCTATGAATAAAAAAAAGCCACATAAAAAATTTTAAAAGAAAAACCTAAAAAATAGCACCTAAATACTATACCTAAATTTTACCCTTACAAATATTGAAAAGCCGATGTGTGTTGCAGTTTAAAAATATTGCAGCAACTTCATCCCCATGTGAACTAAGGGTAAAATTGGGATTTCAAAATAAAACTAAGAGTAGCTTCGGGATAATATACAGAATTATTGTACTAGTACAAGTGTACAACAGCTCCCCTCAATTTCTTACTGCTTTTTTGTTGCGCTTTTGTATTGGACCTCACAAAAGGTTCAAGAACGGAGGTCCTAACACGAGGCACCACGACCTGGATGTGGTGGAGATGGTGTCAACAATAAAGGTACTGGTAGATTGAAGCATGCGACGGAGATGATTATTGAGATTGAAGAGTGAGACTAAACAATTTGTGGACTTTTGAAAAACAATTAGCGTTGCTTCAGGAATACAGCGATGATATCAGCCATTCACAATCCAGATGACAAAAGCATCCTTTTGGATCCATGTTTACAACATTCCCCTTGAAGCCATTGACTGCAACATTAACGTTTAAAAAATAATTTTACCCAAACATTAATTTTGAAAGATCTCTCGTATGATCTTTTTAGAAGTAATTATTCAAGACTAGAGGGCAGGAACCACTAGTGTGGGCGTGACAAAGGAATCCTTCAGCATCAATGAGCCAAAAACAAGAAAACAAAAAATATCAATAAGCATTCTTATCCATCAATAAGTATCTAACAAAAATGTCCACAACTTTAGTAATTTTCCCTATTTCTTTAGTAAAGAAACAATTTACCATAACTGAGATTTTTCCCAAATTACCACAAAATTTTCTAGAATTAGTTTAGAATCAACCAGCTTAAATGTCACAAAAGATACATACAGGAAGTTACAGCACCTTCCGCTTAATGAATGAATCCTTTGTGCCCAACATTAATTCTAACAAATTCTCCCTTTTCGGTTTTACCAGGAATCATTATAATAGAATCATCCATTGTTATTTCTATGATGAATTGATAATGATTGCAACAAACAGTTCTATGATCATAACTCATATCCCAACAGACAAGGTTCCAAAATAAGACCTAAGAAAATAGCTGGTATATCTGGTATTTCAAATTTATGAGAACAAAGCAGTATAAAAGAAATAAGATCCAAACGGGAAAATTTCACAAGAAACTAGATATATCTAAAAAATATTAAAATTATTTGCTATATGTGATACACCTTTTTGCTGTAGGATGTACTCACTGTGCCAAAGAATGCAGTTGCTAGATCCGGAATCTCAAATTGAGTTAGTTATATCGTAAAAGAAGGAAATAACAACTATCTAGCTAAAAAAATCTTAGAAGATCCAACAAATCTTTCCAAGAATTAGTTAGGTAGTCAAGTTTGGTATCCAAAATGGCTCCCTGATCAACAGCATATTCTGGATCTGGAACTCTAAAGCACAACAATCATTCTAGTGCATATCCAAAACAGCCATTGTCAACAAAACGCTAAAACCAGCCAGTTTCGGACCAAAATCTCAATGCCTTTCATGCTGGGAAGAAGCAGGGCTGTGGACCATTATATGATATGTATATATCACACCAATTCATCTTTCGCACACAAACGCTCTGAAGAGATGAAACCAATAAAATACTATTTAGAATCCGCATACGCATTACATATAAAACCATAAGTGTGAAAAGAGAGAGATGGCAATTTTTTTTTTTTTTTTTTGGCTGTTATAAATAAAAAAAAGGTCTGCTAAGCCCCAAAAATCAATAAAAATAAATGAATAAAGGAAAGCATTCAAACAATGCTATGAAAATATGTAATCACATACAAAAATAGATTCGATAATAATACAACTGACAATAATATTAACATTTTGAGGCATAAATACCACGCTACAATGACTGCACCAGTGTGCTAAAACATAATCAAAGTAAAGGCTATTAGAATTTCTTCGCATAAAGATAATTTGGAGGGGGGGAACTGACCGTGATGACAAATTACAAAACCAATATATTGGCACTTGTAATTCTATTTTATCACAAACTCTTGATGGCTCAACATTATTGTATCTCATGTGTGAAGCTTAACCTATATTGTATTTCAAACCATCCCCACCTCAATCTCTCAGATGTCCAACTAATCCTTTCCATCATGTTCTCCTCTGCAAGACAAGATGAAACAATATGCTACTTATCAATCTTTTCTCACTCATAATAAATATTGCCATGGTAGAATACATGAAGCACATTCTAAAGATGAATCCATGCACACATCTACAAGGAAGATTGCCCCCTCCAAAAAGTTTACCTAACATCACACTTGGATGTCCTTGTTCACCTCTGCTAATTCTTGTTCGACAAAATCTTCCCAAAAAAGATCAAGAACATTCCCCATCAGTATTTCCAAAGATTAATTTTATTACCAAGGTAATTTGAAGGAAACTCATCAACTCCAATGAAATCATGGTTTTGAATGTGTTCAAGCTTTTGGAGATTGAAACTCCATTCATCAAAAAGGAACCTTTCACTAATAAACAAGCTGATTGTACCACTGAATGACTGCCTTCTATAATTTTGTTTTCGATAATGTAGGGAACTTTTCTAAAGAAGAACCCTTGGACTTGTGCCTCTAGCCAATAAAACCTACAGACAACCGACCTCACCTGCTGGAACTAGTTCTAGGGTAATCCAGGGCATTCACCCCTAATTGCCTTATATAAAATCAATAGCCTCTTCTGCCTAAACAGAGAAAGCCTCATCAACAGTGTAGGTTATTGGCTCACCTTGTATGCATATGATTTTATCTTCATCAGATACAGTCTTGAGTCCTTGACTATGCTCTGCAAGATAGTCACCATGAATTGGTGGAGAATCCCAGTTTACAGCACAAACTCTTTCAAAATTTCATCCTTCAATTCAACTGGACATCCCAACCAATCCTTCAATCCACCTTGTGCCGCATATTCTATTAGTCTGGCATGTTCTACAAGTCTGACATGTTCTACATCTTCTATATCATCATTATTATCCTCAAGACCACATTCCACTATGTCCAAGGGGCCGCATTCACCTTCTGGAATCTACATACGGGTTCCCAACAATTCCTGTGGCTGAAGGACTTGCACAACTCACGACAAATCTCAATCATACGCCTCATCTCAGCCATCTTCATCTATTGGCCTTGATTTCCTCTACCCCACAACCAACCATAGCTTAAAGTTGCAACCTTTGAAAATTTCATGAAAATAAAAAAGAAAAGAAGCCCACAATTACTTAAAAATGGCTATTTATAATAGCCTTCAGTAACCTTAGAATCCTAGCCCTCTTACATATTACAATTAAATCTTAACCATCCAACTTCATTAAAAGTCACATGCTAGTCACATGACCTTTTAAAATACAAAAGAATAAGAGACAATGGACTAATGGGCCTTTATTTTTCCTTTCCTTCTTCCATTGGACTTAAATTCTCCTACATCAATAGCTCTATCTATGATTTTCATATTGGCAAACCTAACTTTCTTATTATCTGATAAACCTATTTTTCAAAGAATTAGTGCATCTCATGTAACAAATTGTTGAAAATGCATGGGTCCAAATGACCATCAAAATTAGGTGCCTCTTATCTCACCATTTTTTATTTATTTTTTATGATCAATGCCTCTTATATCACCATTGTGTACAAATATAATAAGCTTCAAGAAAGAATTGAAACAAGGAATTGAACTTGGTAACTGGCTGTCACTGAACAGGCATGTAGTTGATAAGGAGTCTGGCACAACTTAAAAAGACCAAAGGACAATAAGTGTGCATCCCACAAAGGTTTACAGGCAAACTTATTGTCCAGGATGGTTTGCAAGTATGCACAACTTGGACATTGATGGACTACCAGGTCTCTCAATTTGTTTTTAAATGTAAGGCTGAGTCTTGTGCCAGGCCTTCAAAACATTTGCTCTCACAACAAGGACTTTGTCAGTTGGCAGCACCCCCACGACTAATCTCAATTGGAGCTTCCAGTGAATTTGGCAACATAGAATGGCAACATGGGTGGATGTTGGCAAATGAAAATAGAAATTGAAGACATTGACTTGCTAAGGAAAGGGGTTTGCAGCTGACCATTGGAATTTATGGGAAAAGTGGCAGTGACAATTGATAAGTTCACACCATCATTTGAGATTTGGTGGTTTGATCCTATGTCAAGATTGGATCAAAGGCTAAGTGGGACTAACAATTGGTGAGCAAGACTGTTGAGGCTAACAAAGCAAAGGGTTTTAAGGGTTCATGATGGCTTGTGGCAATCAAGAGTTTGGATGATGGATACACTTTGTTTGATAGTGTTGAGGGGTTATTTTTTTAGATTTTTTTTTAGATAGTCGACTGGATGGGTCTTTGTTTAGAAATGAATTATATGGAATTTTGATAGGGTCTTAAATTGGCTATATGGTTTGAAGTATGATTCGTGATGGCTGAGATCATGGTGGTTTGATGATGGTGGCTTGACAGATTGAGGGTTGTCGGTGTTTTTTCTTTTTGTCTGCTCCTTTCTCCAAGATTCACCATGTTGTCCCAATACACAACCCATAGAGGTTTCTGCCACTGACAAGTATAAGATCAAGGGATGGCCTTGGTAATTTATTTTTTCAGTTTTTTCTTAGATGGATGCTTGTAATTTGTGTTTTTGATTGTTCTTGTCCCTAGTATGTACTTCGTGTATACTTGGGTGCCACTTTTTTGATATTCTAATAAAATTTTCTCATTACTTATTAAATAAAATAAAATAAAATAATCAAGGGTTGCCCTTGGACTAGTGGTACCAAAACTAGGGGCACTGGAGCAAATAGTCCTTTTTTGTTAAAATTCAAGTACTGACCCAAGAGATACTTAAAAACCACAAATTTTGATCTGATACCAAATATTCACAATATGTTTAAGCCACATACAGTATTGAAAGCGAACGCAGATTCTGCACCCTCTAGTTAATATTTTTTTTTTTGGGGATAAATATTAACTTTTATTGATATGTACTAGAGACCTCATGTACACGGAATGTGTACACAAAGTGCTCCTAAAAAAACCCATGGCTGAGCTCTTTGCGCCATCGACACCACCTGCCACTGCCATCAACAGCGGCAATTCTCGCAATTATTTCCCTTCTCTCCAATTTCTCTCCCTTCTCTCTCTGTATCTTTAGCCTAGACTTTCTCTCTCTAAAACTCCAACCCTCTCTTTAACCTCTCTCAGATCAGTGATGTTAGGAAAGGTGGCAGGTTCAGATTTGTTTAGTTGTTTTGAAAATGTAGGAAAGAAAAGAAAATGGAATGTTCTTGATTTTACAAAACCCTATCTTTTAGATCCCTTTTTTTTTTTTTTTTTTTTAAATGGTGAAAGTGATGAGGTAAGTTACAAAAGTCTAACAAATGTGACATCGGGTGAGTAAAGTGACACTTTATAAATCACGGGTACACACTTTTAAAATGGGTCAAACCACATGTGGGTACAATTACCCTATTTCTAGTTACGTAAACCCTTAATATCAGACCCTATTCAAGAACCCTTTAAGATCTCATCAAGAACACAATTTATTGCTGAATTCCTAAGGATCCTACATCACAAATTGATGCAGAACGAAAAGCGTGAACAGTGCTAGTCTCATGTCTCGGCCTAGATGAACACTAATACTTAAATACATTAGGGTTTATTGACTCTACAAGGAATAGACAGAGTTTTGGAATCTATAAAAATAAATATTAAATAGAAACAGAAAAATCCCAACTTTACTATACTAATGTTCGTTTTACAGATTTTATGCCTATTTAAATGCTCTAAAAAACTTATTTTCCAAATAAAAATATTCCTAAAAAAAATTTAATTGATACAGTATCATAAAAGGACTCTAATTTGATTAGAAAATGCATTAAAAAAAAAAACACCTAAAACTAAGAAAATAAAAGCCTAAATCCTAAAACTCCAAAAATTACATTAAAATATCCCAAATTAACATATGATAAAAATTAACCATCATATTTTGTCCCATATCAATCTCCAACATGGTTTCTTTCTCTCTAAAACGCAATAGCCAAAAGTACCCAATTTTCTCAACAACACCACCACCACCCCCCCCCCCCCCCCCCCCCCCAACCCCCAAGTCTCCCATTCCCAGTCGAAGAGCATACTAGATTCCATTCAACCCCCACAAAAGTTTTGCTGCAAGCTCTCCTTTCAATTAGCCACATACTTGTCAAATGCATCATAGAAATTACATTGTTTCACTGTGTTATCCAAGGCATCTGAAAAAATATACATCATCAACCATGGCCTCACCATAGTTCATGATTGTTCAAATTAATAACTAACATCATTTTTTTTTTAAAAAAGGCCAATGCTGTGACAAAAAGACAAGAAAAATGTTTATTTTCATGGGTTTTGAAAATACAATCTTAAAAAAATTTCTTTTTCTAAATTTCCATCCCAAGCAAATACCAGCAGACAAAGCACTCTAGAATTTTTATGGCTTATTATGGAAGTCACCAATGGGTACTTTCCCATCAAAGAAGACACAAGCACTTTAGGTGGCTACCCCAGGACTTGTGTTTGAGTAACATAGTAGTGGGAATTGATCATCTGCAAAATATACAGATATGCATTTTCTTTGTTCATTCCCTAGAATACTGTGTATATGTTTTGAAGACAACCAAAAGCTAAATGTAAGAGATAATCAGATAAAACATGATGTAACACAGTAACTCAATTATTGACAGTTCAGCAGTGAAGCAAGGAAAGCTCTTTGAGAGTTGTCCAATCACTCTAAGCCAGCTTAAGGTAGAACATGGCCACAGAAGCCTCAATACCATGGGCCTCCAGAATTCAGATCTAAGGTTAAACAATATAATGGTTGCTCAAGAGCTACTGGACTAAAGAAAGAATAATTTGGCATGTAATTAGAATTTCATTGTCTGTCGTGTTGAATTAAAGCACCAAAACCAGTAATTACTGATAATTGGGACCCACTTAATGAAAAAAGATTAAGATAATTCAGTGTTTTAGCCTGTTTACTTTGTTATCAAAATGTTCCTGTACTGCATAAGCATAATGATGATAAAAGGGAGTGAAGAGTCATACTCAGATATTCATAAGCCAATATCATTGAGGTTCCCCAGGCTGACATGCTGAAAAATCTTGGACCCAAGCCTCTGTATAAACCTTTCCAACCTTCATCCATAATCAAGCCTTTAACAACTTGTCTAGCAGTGTTCCTTTTTTCGTGTCCCATCACCTAATATAATGCAGAAAAAAACTAATTAAAACAAAGCAATAAGCAGTTCAGTGGCTTGTCTTGTGGTGTTTCTTTTATCATGTCCCATCACCTAATATAGTGCAGAAACAGCTAATTAAAACACACCAATAAGCAGCAACTTGGTCAAATGAAGATATATAAGTCAACAGAGAAACTTGTATTTCGCTATTTCTCATTCTCAAATCATTTTTATTTATGATTCTAACTCTCAATACACATTTTAGCTTTATTTGAGAAGATAAGGTCTCTTCAACTACATGTTCCACACATCAAAAGCACCGAAAACACAGTTGTGGAGTAATATAATGTCCCTTGGTTGTGTGTATGCGCGCATGCACGTGAGTGTGCTCCAGCCCTTTTCTTTACTTTTTCTGGAGAAGGTCTGTTTGTAACTGGTATAAGTATAAAAGATTCTATAAGCTTTAGGCATTCAACTTGGACTGGTGGGTTGTAAGAAAAAAGTGTTGGCAAGGATTGCTCTAAGGATTAGTGGAGGTCACATATATGTGACTTTGATACCATGTTATAATAAGAAAATATTAGGAAGAAATGATAGATAGAAGAGAAATAGGGGAGACCGTTTGTGGAAGGATTGGAGTTGGAGAGGGGCTGGTTGGAGAGAAGGTTTGAGAAAGATGAGATTCTATTAGTGGTCAAAGATATGGATGGGGATAAAGCTCCAGGTCCAGATGGCTTTCCTATGGCCTTTTCCATCAGTGCTGGAGAGTAGTAGAAAGAGATGTTTTGGCAGTCTTTGAAGAGTTCCATCAGCACTGTAAGTTTGAGAAATCTCTTAATGCTACCTTTATAGCTTTGATTCCTAAGAAGAATGATGCCTCTAATATCCGTGACTTCAGACCCATTAGTTTGGTGGGAAGTTTATATGAAATCTTGGCCAAGGTTTTGGCAAATAGATTGAAAATGGTGTTAGATCAACTGATATCGGAATCTCAGAATAGTTTTGTGGGAGGTAGGCAAATCCTAGATTCAGTTCTCATTGCCAATGAATGTGTTGATAGCAGAACGAAGAGTAAGATTCCAGGGGTGATTTGTAAGTTAGATATTGAGAAAGCTTATGACAATGTGAATTGGGAGGCTCTTCTGAAGTTGTTGAAGAAAATGGGCTTTGGGGAGAAATGGTGTAGCTAGATTCGTACCTGCATCTCTACAGTGCAGTTCTCTGTGTTGGTCAATGGGTCTCCAGCTGACTTCTTTGGTAGCTCTAGAGGTTTGAGACAAGGAGACCCGTTGTCTTCCTTGTTATTTTTGGTTATAATGGAGGTGTTTAGTAGGATGGTGAAGAGAATGGAGGGGGCAGGCTTACTTAGTGGCTTTAGGGCGGATGGTAGGAGGGGTAGAGGGGAATGTGTTTCACATTTGCTGTTTGCGGATGATACCATTTTGTTTTGTGATGCAGAGGTAGAGCAAGTCCTACATATTCGTCTGCTACTTCTTTGTTTTCAGGCTGTGACTGGTTTGAAGGTTAACGTAGCTAAAAGTGAGATGGTTCTTATAAGGGAGGTAAATAATTTGCAGGCTCTGGCAAAGATTTTGGGCTGTAGGGTTGGGGCCTTGCCAATAATGTATCTTGGTATGCCGTTGGGGGCGTCCCATAAGTCCCCTTCTATTTGAAATCCTATTTTGGAGAAAATTGATCGGAAGTTGGCAGGGTGGAAGAAGTTGTATTTATCAAAAGGTGGTAGGCTAACTTTGCTTAAAAGTTCGCTATCTAGTCTCCCCACATATTTTTTATCTTTGTTCACCATTCCTACTCATGTGGCTAACAAAATTGAGAAACTTCAAAGGGACTTCCTGTGGGGTGACTCTAAGATACATTTATTGGGTTGGGATAAGATGTGTTTGCCCATTGCTAATGGTGGTCTGAGTATTAGGAAATTGACCACTTTCAATAAAGCATTACTAGGAAAGTGGCTTTGATGTCTTGGGATCGAGGAGAATAGGCTTTAGAGGAGGGTGGTAGCTTTGAAGTTTGGGGAAGAATGGGGGGTTTGGACCTCTAAGTTGGTAAGGGGTGCTCATGGGTGTGGTTTGTGGAGAAGTATCCGGATGGATTGGGAGGTTTTTTAGCAAAAATGCCCTGTATAAGGTTGGGGTGGGGGATAGAGTGAAATTATGGATAGATAGGTGGTGCGGAGATCTTCCTCTCCATTTGGCTTTTCCAGTCTTGTACAATTTTGCTGCAAACAGAGAGGCTTCCGTTGAATCTTCTCTGTCTTGTCAAGGAGCAGGGGTTAGGAGAACTTGGGATGTTCGCTTCATTCGAGGTCCTAATGATTGGGAGGCAGATGTGGTGGCTGATTTCTTTCGTTTCTTGGCATCCAATCTACCTTCCGTGACAGATGGTGATCGTTTGAGATGGAGGTTGACAAAAAACGAGAATTTTAATATCCGCTCATTTTATCATAAGTTAGATGGCTCCTCTATTGCTGCTTTTCCTAGAAAAGGTATTTGAAAGGTTAAGGCACCCCCCGCGTGTCTCTTTCTTTGTTTGGACAGCCGCTTGGGATAGGATACTCACGGGAGATATCTTGAGATTTAGGGGTTTCGATTTCGTTGACTGGTGCATTATGTGTCGTTGCTGTAGTGAGACAGTGGATCATTTGTTGTTACATTGTCGAAAGGCTTATCGACTATGGTGTTTTGTCTTTAGGATTTTTGGGATTTCATGGGTCCCCTCATGTACGGTGCAAGATTTTCTTTTTAGTTGGTGGAATTGGTTGGGGAAGCATGCATCTTACATTTGGAACCTAGTTCCGCTGTGTTTGATGTGGTGTATTTGGAGGGAACGCAATCGGAGGACGTTTGAGGATTTGGATAGATCTGAAGACCAACTGCTTGCTCTCTTTTCTGGTTCCCTTTTTTATTGGGCTAGGGCTTGGGGACTCACATCTAGTGACTCTATTCCTCTTTTCCTTAGTTCCCTTACACTTTGCATTTAATGCCTTTATATGTTTTTGCTTTCTCATCTTTCTTGTACTTCTGTTCTGCTGATGCACCTTTGCATCTAGCAGTTTTTTAATATACTATTTCTTACCTATCAAAAAAAAAATAAAAAAGAGAAATAAAAAAATAAAAAAGTATTAACATAGTTTTGGCTTAACAGCTTATGTCCATTGCAGAAAACCCAAAACAGATACATCTTTATTATTTTGCTGTGTTATAATTTACATATAAAGGAATACAATAAGCCTAATAAAGCTACTCCTAAAGCCATGGCAGTATTACAAAACCTTGATCCATAGTATATGCAATGTACCCTATAGTATTCTGATGGATGACAAATTATGGTATTTCGGGCATTTTACTACCCAAGATAAAGGCTAGCCAATAAAACAAATTCAATGCTGAAAGTAGCCCAATTTTTAGAGTGAGGAGGAAGGGCATAAGTTTGTTGGTATAAAAAAATAAATAAAAATAAATAAAAAAAAGGTTTTATTGTTCACAAAATTATCATGAATTTGGGATTTTCCGAGCCATATTGAGTAGTCCAAGTCAGGAGATTCTACATAGTAATTGAAATTACTTTTACAAATAAGCCATGTAGATACATAGCTTATAGGTAAATTGTAGGAGCACAATATCAAACGAAGTTTAAAGCTTGGTTAAATTCATAACTTTGGAACTTTTGCATATGTTAGAGCAATTCTCAAGTTTCAGACCACCAGCAAAACTTCAATTTAGTTTTCCATGGATACTAAGATTAACACCAAGGCCTATTATAAGGTTCTGGACTGAAGGGTGTTAAGTAACATGACAACATACCTTATCAAAAAAAAAAAGTAATATGACAACATACTATTGAAGTACAATGTCAAAAACACTATACACCTAAACACACTGACTAAAGTTATACCAATAGCTCACCATATTTTTCTGGAAAAGGAAACAATGCACAACATTCAAATTAAGTGAAAAGCAGTCAAGCACATGAAAAAATCAGGTGAGTCCATTGTAGGTTATTCTTTTTGCATTGAAATAGGCATAGGTTTACCAGTCATTCTATAGCTTACCATATTTTTGTGGGGAAAAAAAAAAATACACAACAAGCAATAAAAATGTAAAGCAGTAAATTGCTAGAAAACGTAATATAGCCATTACATATTGGAGTTGCATGTATATCTTTTGATGGAGAAACAGTGAATCATTTATTTCTCCATTTCAAGCATCACTAGGGAAAATAAGGTCTCTTTAAGTTTTGCTTTTTTGGGAACAGGTGGGTTCATGCCAAGAATGGTAGTTGAGCTACTGCATGTTGGAAGGGACAGTTTGGCAAACAGCATAATACTGAAATTTGGAAGGCCATTCCTTCACGTGTATTGTGGAACATTTGGAAAGAAGGGAATGTGCGCATGTTTTACAGGAATGAATTGTCAATAGTGACATTGAAACTTGTTTTCTCAAGGGTGCTCTATGATGGAACAATGGCTACTAGTTCACTCTTGTCCATAAATTTCTTGGAGCTCTTTGACCTTTTGAATTTTAGGGGGTGTTTGGAAAATCTTGGAACTGGTTTAGATAAAGCTCAACCAAAAATATAACCAGTTCAAATTTGAAATGGTTTTATTTTATATCTGGTTTTTGTAAACATAGGTTGGAACCAATTTTGGTAGAATATGAATGTGCCAATTTTAAAACTAGTTGCTTGCGGAAATACAGATGTAAAAACACCAAACTTAAAAGTGTCAATATAAAGTATATATCTGGTCGAATTTTGAACCTATTTTCTAAACCAAAAATTTTACCAAACTGAAAAAAATTAAAACCAGTTATATATTTTATAGCTGGGCAAGTTCTATGATATGCCAAAAACCTCCATAGATGATAATTGTTTGGGTCTCATCATGTACACATACTGTGTACCAGATTGGTGCACAGCCAAAGTATATCCAACAGTCAGGTTCTAAAGGAACCGATGAAAATTGAAGATGATAGTTTCACGTGAACCACGTATATGAATACCTGTAAGCGTGTCTTAATGGTGTCCAATGGGGTTGTGATGCAGGATGCTGTTGCTCCTGCAATAATTCCTCCAGTTGCTTGAACTAACACTATTTTTGACTGGCTAGGAGCAGCTTCCTCAAAATCAGTGTGTTGGCCTAAGAGACTGCCCAATAAGTTGAAATGGCCAATGCACTACTCAGAAATTAAACTAATTACTCAATAAGTGGACAACCTACTTTATATAAATAAATGAATGATGCACCAGAAGTCCATTAACCCCATTTATTAGGGTAAATTACACCAACTCCCCTAGGTGTAGTGAAATTAAACTCTCCAAACCCGATTTTCAAGAAATGACACTCTGCCCCCAAATGATCAAAAAAATTAACCCTTTGCCTCCTTTTCTGATGATGAGGAACCCCGGAAACCATGCAAAGTATCGTGTCCTTTTACCCAGTTAAACCCCAAACCCATGTAATGCACCCACATCACACAGATCAAGTAAGTCATCAGCTTATTGTTTGCGCCCATGGGGATTAGAACCTTAGACTTGGAAGGAGCATACCACCAAGCCCATGGCCCTGACCACTCAAGCCAGCCCTTTTTCAAATCATTTTGGAGGCCGTGTCAATTTATTTTGATCATTTGAGGGGTGGGAAAGAGGACATAAAGTCAATTGTTTTTATCATTTGGGAGGCAAAAGTTTCATTTTTGAGAATTGGATATAGCTAGTCTATTTCACTATACCTTGGGAGTCATTTAAGTTACCCCAGTTATAATAGAAATCCATAAAGCTTAATTGCAAATCCCTCGCAACCTACTAGCCTCCTAGCCTCCCAATATCATAACCTCATTCCAGTAAGAAACATGAATTTCAAACACAATGAGTCCAAGTTAGAGCAATGCACCTCCAAGCTTGGTTTTCCCCTTGTAAAGGACATGAGACATGGTCACAGAGGATCATTTCTAAGATATGTCCAACTAAAAATCCAAAGGAAAAACAGCATAGATTGTCCAATTATAGGATAAAAAAAAATCTATTACTGGACTGACTCTTAAGGTAAACAAGCTCTTTCAACAGATTAACATTAATAGAAAAAAATTTCCATGTCTCACCTCCAAATGACGCGTTGGCTTGAACCATAACTTGCCCACCATACAGCACTAGATGGGGAATAAGTCATAACAGATAGACCAAAACCTCTATAAAATCCCCGAATGCCATCAGATTTTAATATCTTACAAGCAACATCCAAACCACCATTGTACTTTGCATGGCCCGAGTATCCTTGCACCATCAACTTTTGGCTTACCTAAAGAGTCAAACACTGGGAAAATTAGCACCTAGGAAATTCCACCCACCAACTCTTTTTCCTTTTTTGCTTTATTTGTTGGTAACTGTTAGGCTAAACTAAAATTAGAATTTGAAAGAAAACCCCAGCAATCTTATAAAGCAAATATCATATGATATTATGCCAACTCTCAAGTAAAATTTAACAATTCCAAATAAAATAGCAAAAAAATGCTAATCCAAAAATATGACCTGGAGCGTACATACCACATCAATTGGAACAAATACACTCTGTGAAAAAAGTGATGCTATCATTCCAGCAATTCCATTTGCTATGGCTGCCTCTGTAGGCTCAGATAACTTAAATGGCTGAACCATTTTAAATGCAGCCACTTTCGTGGTCTCTAAAGCAGTAAGAAAAATTATCCTAGCTGGAACTGCACCAGTTATTACTGTACCAAACCCTCTGTATAAACCAGGAATCCCATCTGTTCTTAGAATGCCTTTGATGACAG